>CM061140.1:157394621-158008897 GCA_030789695.1 Scilla litardierei | reverse complement strand
ATACGCACTGGTAGTCGTCTCCCTCATGTAGGTAGTCGACTCCCTACTGGGTTGAGTCGTTTTCTCATCCCGAGGGGTTTTTTATCCAAGTTTGAGTGCGTTTTCTGAACACGAAATGTTTTAAGAGTATAACGTAAACATAAAAAGTCATATAAAGAAAAAATATTTATTTAAATTTAATCATTTATATTTAGCAAAGAAAAATTGAGTCGCACAAGAAAGCTTTTGATGTTGATCCTTTACGAAGCGTTGGATCTAGTTTTCTTCTTTTCATTTCTTTTGAGTACCTGAAAAAAAAAGATAAACGTTTTATGGTACTCTTTTGCTTTTGAGTCTGAGAAGTTAGTCTTTAGAAAGCCAAACCCAGTATGGTTTAGTTCCTTCATGAACAATATATTTATAATTTTTGTTTAAATGAATTTGTTGAACAAAGTTGGTAGCGTACCTTTTCTTTCGTTGATCAGATAATTTCTTTAGTATCCAGATGCTCAAAAATTTATCGTTAGAATGATGCATCCTAGTATGCTTAACCCGTTTCTTGGTATGATGTGAATCATAACCGAGTCCGGTTTTGCTAGATGAGGCTTTTTGATCATTTATTATACTATCTAGCTTCCCTTTTCCTTTGTTGAAATTCTCAATAATTTTCATCGGAGCGTCGTATTTTTCTTTGACTGATACGAGAAGATTATTCAGATTCTCAACCTTTTCATTTACCAATGAAATATCTTTTTGCAGAAAATCATTCTTTTCTTTAAGGAGACTATTTTATTTAATGATTTCTTCTTTTTCTTTAGTATCCTTTTTAATATTTCTAAGTGTTCTTCTATGTTCTTTTATGAGCTTTTCATGCATTTTACATAGCTCCTTATATGCTCCCCTATAATCCATGTCTTCATCATCACTTGATGACGAATCATTGTCGCTAGATGAATCATGATGCGAGCTTACCTTGGAGGAGGTGGATGCCATGAAGCACATGTGTGCTGTTTCTCTTCTTTCATCGTTATCTTCTGCTGAGGATTCATCGGACGAGGAATCATCGCTCTGGTCGAAGGCTGCGTAAGCTTCTTTCTTTGGTCGTCGGAATTTGTTTCTTCCATTGTTTCGCTTTTCATTATTGTCTCTGTTCTTCACACGATCTCTGGAATCACGATTGTTTCTCTCCAATGGACAGTCTCTCTTGACGTGCCCTGGTTTATTGCAACCAAAACAAATAATACCGTTAGTGGGTCTAAAAGAGTGTTTTCCATACTTACTTGTGATGAACTCTTTGAAGTTCTTTGAGATGAATGCGATATGGTCTTCTTTATCCATGTAATCGGAATCTTCTTCTTGGGCTTTAAACGCGAGAATTTTCTTCTTCGGTTTTTCTTCGATCTTCTTATCTTCTTCAAGCTCAATTTCATATGCCATGAGATTTCCCATTAGTTCTTCGATTTTCTTATCTTCTTCAAGCTCAATTTCATATGCCATTAGTTCTTCAACATAATTATTTTCATAAATGCTTTATCACATGGTATGAGATACTAAGACATCGGTGTAATGTATACAGGTGGCTAATATAAAGCAGAGGATGGAAAAAGTTTCGAGGACTGTCGGCATCTGAGCAATCGTTGCTGCTGGGGACGTGTGAGGACTTCAAGAGACATCAAGAAGAAGGAGCTGATACTTATTTCTTTTTATGAATAAAATGTATCGCTCCTTAAGTTAAAACAATGATTGATTGTTTAACACTCAAAGTTTATTTGAATAGACAAATCATGATTCATTCTTATGAATCCATTGCTTTAATGAAATGTCTCGGGAAATGTGCTTCCCTTTTGAAATTGTGATTTGTTGCAAATGGCTTAAATTTCTGTGAATGCGACTGTCTGAGTTGGTTGCATAAATTCTCGAGCTGTCATGCAGAGCTTCTGAATAATTTGATTGTTTGGAGCTGATCTTAATATCATAACCAGTCAATAGTTAAATATAAGTTCCAGGGTCGTATAAATTGTGTATGATCACAATTATACACATGTTAAGATTAATTCTTAAATAAACTACATTTGATTCTTAAAGAGTTATTATTAAATGTAACTAAGGGAAAAGTACAGTGTAGGACGTTTGTAATGGCCCAGAGTGCTATATACGTGGGACATATACTTTTGTTTGAGAATAGAGTGTATATATGTGTACTATGTATTGTGTATATGCTTGTATACAAGTGAGTACATATGTGCGTGTCCTTTAGATGGGTGATTGTGCATGTAGTGTGTGCAGTGAACTATGAAGTGGTATAAGAATATTGTAAGATTGTGTGGAGTAGTACTAGTAATTAGACTTACTATAAGTGTTACTAATTGATGATGTATTCTTACTGGTTGCTTGCATGATTACCCATGGATGCTTGTTGAGCGCTTATGTATTAGTACTGTAGTGTGTTTAGTAATGTGGCTATAGAGTACATGCATGAATAGTGAGGTGATGCATGGATATGTGATGCATGGATATGTGGTTGTATGATGGTGTGTGTATGTGGGTGAATGGGTGTGTAGGATTGGTGTAGAGGGGCTAGTGTGAAAGGGGTTAAGGTTAGTGGCATTGTTGTAATTATTGAAGAGTGTGTGCATAATAGGAGGATGTGAGAAGTAATGGCATACTTGTAATTAAGGAGGTAAGTTGGATGGCAATTGTGAAGGAATATGAGTAATGGCAAATTTGTAAATATAGCTTTTTGACTCTTCTACGTAATTCTTGGCTCTTCTACTCTTTTCTCACAAATTTTCCTCGTTTCTAAACTCTCCTAAAAATATCTCACTCTCTCCCCAAAGATCAGGCCAAATTCATCCCTTCCCCTTGCTCCCTTTTAGACTTTAGGGAGGCTGAGCACCCATAGGGCTACATCACCCTCACTCTGCACACACCCATAGCATCCCTGTCGCCGTTTGGGTGCTGTTGTTCATTCTAGAAGCTTGTGGAGAAGAGAATGAAGAAGGAGAAGAGCTTGAAGAAGGAGGAGCCATAGGGATTTGGGCTACCCCCTTGTCTCTCATCACCCCTAAGGTAGGATTCCATCTCCAACTAGTTTTAGAGTTGAATGCTTAGTTTCATGGTTGTTGTTGTGGTGGTTTTGCCTTTTCTTAAGTTAATCCTGAGTTTTGTATGGTTGTGTGCGGTGAGCAATCCTGAGTTTGTATGGTTGTGCGCGGTGAGCAATCCTGAGTTTTGTATGGTTGTGCGCGGTGAGCAATCCTGAGTTTTGTATGGTTGTGCGCGGTGAGCAATCCTGAGTTTTGTATGGTTGTGCGCGGTGAGCAATCCTGAGTTTTGTATGGTTGTGCGCGGTGAGCAATCCTGAGTTTTGTATGGTTGTGCGCGGTGAGCAATCCTGAGTTTTGTATGGTTGTGCGCGGTGAGCAATCCTAAGTTTTGTATGGTTGTACGCGGTGAGAAATCCTGAGTTTTTGGTGGTAGTGTACGGTGATCAATCCTGAGTTGGGTGATTGTGCGCGGTGAGCAAATCTGGACAGATTTATATGCCGATTGTTTTGCTTAGTTCTTCCAATCCAGACTTGAGTTTGCTTTGAAACTTTTGTGGCCTGAAGATTGGACTGTTATCTATAACTTTTATGTTGTAAACTTTTACCAATTCGATCTAGAAATAGGGTTAAAATTCTATCTTTACAACATGTCGGGATTTTATCCAATCTGTACACAGCTTAGAAAAACGTAGATCAGTCCCTGCACACTTCATAGAAATTGGTAATCTTGGTCCCGTTGGAAAGATAACCACTTTCTCTACAATTGTCCTTTATAATGTTTTCGTAATTCTGACTGTAATATGCCCAAAATTAGCAATCAAGACAGACCCTGGAATCTGTCTGAAACACAGTTTCGTCAGGTCTCACTAAATAATTCACCATAAATCACATAATTCATATTCCTGCATGGAAATTTATATGTGAACCCAAGACTACCATATCTACAATTTTCATTTAGAAAGTTTTATCAAACTCGCATTAGAAATGGCTGATATCCATTGATGTTGGTGACTGTTGGCGGAAGTTCAGGAATGTATGGACAGTGAAGTATATATGTATGCTCAGTCCCTTAGATATGTGTTCAGTTATGCATGTATCCATGTTCGGCTATGTATATATCTATGTTCAGCTGTGTATATCTGCATGTTTCTCTTCTGTTATATGTTGTTTCCAAGTTGCGTATGTAATCCTTGATTCATGGAGCTGTGGATGCTTATGTGATGGTGTACGGTTGGCTTGGTTGAGGCATGGCCTTTTGTTGTAATATATGGAATTGGAAAATGGACTGCACAAGGAGATGCATGTCCCAAGTGTATTGTGAAATGTGGAAAGGAAAGAATGGAAAGGAATTGAAAAGGAAGTGATATGTCCATGCCAACTTGATTTCTTTCATATTCATGCATGTATGCTACATCAGTAAACAAATGACTAAGTCCTCTTAAATGAGGGTGACACGGGTTGGAGGAATTCCGAAGTATCGGGTAGGCCTATGGGATGGACTGGGGTGGTGACTTTGTGGTTTTGTGTGGTGGGTACACTTGCACTCCTGACGGGCTAGCGCGGCGGGGAGTGTATAGTGGTACCCGAGGCTCCTGACGGGCTAGCGTGGCAGGGAGTCCTCTTGCTCTCCCACGCAGTTGGGAGAGGTCCAGTCCCATACGCGTATTCGATATTAGGGTTCCAAAAGCTAACATTGAATGAAATTGCTTGACTGACTCTCTTTTGTGCTTTAGGCGTACTTGTTGTTAATTGATGTACTATCGTCACCCCTCCCCTTACACCCTCTGCTATGTTTTTGTTCTCATTTCCTACTTGTGGTACTGTTGTTGCTTTCTTTTGTCACGCATGCCATGTTTATTTGTATCACTTCCACTTGTAGCACTGTGCACCCACTAGTGGCATTAGTGTGTGTTGTGTTTAGGTTGGAGTATGGAATTCCTACTGGGTCACGCGTTGACGTGCCCCACTGTTGACTTTTTCGGGTATGGTTCCTGGTATGGGGAGCGGATGGAGCAGATGGAGTAGTGTAGTTCTGTGGATGAGTTAGGTTGGGGTGGAGAGATGAGAGGAGAGAGTGTTGTACTTTTGGGGTTTTGTTTGGGTAGTGACGAGTTGGTCATGATGTATGCATGCAAAGATGAATGATGTATATATATCAGACTTTTCTTTGGGTTTAGTTGTTGTACAGTTTCCCTCTGTGTTTCTTTTTGCGTTTATGTTATTGGTTACTTGATTGTGCCTTAGAAACATTCCAGGTAATATCCCAGCAGTGCGCAGTGGACCTGCTTGAGTTTTTCGTATTTCCCTTCGTAACACTCGCTGCTTTGGGACTACCTGGGACGGATTCGTACTTTCCGGGTATCCTGGGGAACGGGGCGTTACAGTTGGTGGCCTATGCAGGACACCACACTGCGGCTGTGTAAGGGTAGTGCGTGTAGCGTTCCGAGGGTAGTTTAGTCTTAAGGTGGGTAGGAGTTCCACCTTAAGATAGAGCCCTGATATCAGAAGTCTGAGATATAGAGCCCTGATGATAGACACTAGAATGTTGATTGAGTAGGGATGTGTGTACATATCTATGTGTGTATGTATGTGTACATATCCGTCTGTAGCTATATAAGTATTGAATTTGTCTTGTCGAGCATGTTGAGACGATCTGCTCGCGTGCATATGACTATGGTATATGTATGAATGATTGTATAACTATGTGATTATATTTGAAGTATATATGAATACGTGGTTGACTTATGAGTAGTGTGAATTAAGCTATATACCTGATTAAGGTGCAGGTAGTGTATAGATGTACTGTGTAGTGGCTATATATTGTATGTGATACGCACATGTAGAGTGTGCAGATGCATGTGTGGATCTTTGAGTTTCGCCCACGAATGTGTGGATATGTCTTAAGAATATTAGTGTTATGAGCTGATATATGTGATGAGTATATGATACATATATGACTGTAAGCTGGCATGCTTACACCTGTGTATGGATGAATATAATTTGGTGTGGTTATCTATATGCATTGATATTGATATGGTATACCCTTGTGTGCTGATACATCTGTAAATGTTGGATAGATGCTAGGAGACATACATGATTGTATGTCTGAGTATAGAGGGGCATATGTATAGGTGTTACTATATGTTAGCTTATGAGTAGTATGTATCATAGAACTATATAGTTGATTGAGCTTTAGGCGATGTGTAAATATGGTATGTCGTCTATATTTGCAGTATGAGGTATATATGTACATGTTGATTGTGTTAATCCATGTGCGGATCTTTGTGTTCCACCCAGGTATGAGTGGACATGCCCTGGGTGTATTAGCGTTATGTGTTTGATATATATATGGGAGATGTATATGGTTGCATGTCTGGTTGTAAGCAGATACGCTTACACCGGTGTTTGGATAGATATATCATTATATGACTATCTGTGTGTGTTGGCACTGTTGTATGAGATTTTATGTGATGACATGTGTGTGTGATTGGATATATACTAGGAGACATACATGGTTGTGTGTCTATATTTATATATAGAAATGCATGTGAATATATATGAGGTTATTGTATCTATGTGCGCTTGTCTGTATATTTGTAAGTATGTGTATTATGCTTCTGTCCAAATATGAGGCGGGTGAGTATTTGTATGTGAGTATACTTGGGGTAGACTTGGATGTTTGGTTGAATATATGTATATGTATGTATGACCCCGTGCAGATGCATGTATGTGTGCATATATGATTATGTGTTTACAGATACACGTATATGTATCTGATATTATATGGTCGAGTATGTCTCTGCAATATACTCGTGTGTGCAGTTGTAGCTATTGCTACAACTACTATTTTAGATACTTGTATGAATATGAGTCAGTCTGTTGATACACTAAAAGTATATATAATTACGGATGGTTGACCTACGAGATGTATGTTTAGGAAACTATTGTATTGCATGAGATGTATATAGTGTGTATATACCTAGCGTGTACTATAGGTATATTCTGTGTGAGCCTTTGCGATCTGCTCAGGTATGAGTAGGCATGTTAGAAGAAGCATATGAGCTTATGTCTGCCTATGGTGATCTATGTATATGGGTGGTAATCTATGTGCTATATACACACTCATATGTATGGTTGTGAACATGTACGCATGTACGTGTTTGTGGATACCTATGTTGTTGCATGGGTATGTATGTGTGTGATGACATTGGTGTATATGTGAGGGTACTGGTTGTGCTTGTTATGTTTCATGTCATAACACTGGTTATGGCATGTGTGTGCTTCATGTTATGATTCCTATCATAACATTCGACATGACTTGTTTACATTTCATACATGACATGTGTGTTGGCAGGATTTGTATGTGACGTGTGGCGTATCATGATTGTATGTTCATTTGCGTGGGCGCAAGCCCATGCATGAGTAGACTTGAGCCTCATCATATGTTTCTGGTTGCATGGCGTGAGATGGTAGAAATGTTGTATTGTATAATGTGTGATGTTCTGTGGTTGTAAGTAGTGACGTGTGTGTGTGTGTGTGTGTGTGTGTGTGTGTGTGTGTGTTTTGACTGTACCATATGGGTCATACAGGTTGTATGTCTGTGATTTAGTACAGATGTGCATAGGCAGTGTGGGTATGAATATGATGAGTATGAAATATAGGTGTGTATATATACATTTTTGATGAATATAGGTGAGTTTGATATATGTGTATTGGACTGTGTGTACTTGGTTGCATATTTATATATGTATACGTGTATGGATTGGTTGCACATTTATATTTACTTGACTATTGTGGCCGTATGTGCAATGGATATGTAAAAGCAGTTATATATATATATATATATATATATATATATATATATATATATATATATATATATATATATATATATATATATAGCATATGAAGGAAACGTATTATGTTTGTGAACTCTTGTGTGTAATGTGTGTGGTACATGTACCTATCTGTGTGAGGCAGTAAGTGCACTGCTATGAATGTGAGGTTATGTGTATATTTATTTATAATATGATTGTGAACATTATGTGACTTGATCATGCATGTGTTAGTAAGTGCACATAAATGTCTGTATAAATGTGACTAAATAATGTGTATATAGATATTTATGTGCTTATAAATGTGAGTGAGCACATATGACTAAGTATTAGGGTATATGGATCCGGTGTACATACGATGTGACACCGTGATAGTGACCCTGGTTATCAAGTAATGGTGTGTAGATTAATATGTATTGTTGTGTGTTTATGCATGATATAAACATATATGTAACTATATGAACAGGTAGGATGTAAATCGTTTATACCTAAATGGATTATGGTTATATGGAAGCGTACCATGTGTGAGTGCCTTATGGATCATGATATGGATACGATGTGATGTCATATCCCATATGTATGAGTAGTGATCTGGATATGTATAATGATACGTATAGAGATCTATTTGTGGTATGTGTGTGTGTTGTATCTGTTAACGTGTATATATGTGCTTAGATATTCATGTGAAGGATGCCTATGTGTATATATATGTAGTGAATGCATATAGTGATGTGGATGTGCTACTAGATGAATAATAGGAAGCATCTGTGATATGTGTACGATGCAGATGTGTATGAATGATAGTGAAGCAATAGTGTATATAAGTGTGATGTAGATATGCATTCTTGTTTATGATTCATGGGTAGTAAAACCATCATACCTAGCTGACATTTAGCGGCCTTACACCCTAGAAAGTCCGAGGATGGAATTTATTTTAGGTATGTAGAATGTAATGGCCCAGAGTGCTATATACGTAGGGCATATACTTTTGTTTGAGAATAGAGTGTATATCTGTTTACTATGTATTGTGTATATGCTTATATACAAGTGAGTACATATGTGCGTGTCCTTTAGATGGGTGATTGTGCATGTAGTGTGTGCAGTGAACTATGAAGTGGTATAAGAATATTGTAAGATTGTGTGGAGTAGTACTAGTAATTAGACTTACTACTATAAGTGTTACTAATTGATGATGTATTCTTATTGGTTGCTTGCATGATTACTCATGGATGCTTGTTGAGCGCTTATGTATTAGTACTGTAGTGTGTTTAGTAATGTGGCTATAGAGTACATGCATGAATAGTGAGGTGATGCATGGATATGTGATGCATGAATCTGGTTGTATGATGGTGTGTGTATGTGGGTGAATGGGTGTGTAGGATTGGTGTAGAGGGGCTAGTGTGAAAGGGGTTAAAGTTAGTGGCATTGTTGTAATTATTGGAGAGTGTGTGTGTGCATAATAGGAGGATGTAAGAAGTAATGGCATACTTGTAATTAAGGGGTAAGTTGGATGGCAATTGTGAAGGAATATGAGTAATGACAAATTTGTAAATATAGCTTTTTGACTCTTCTATGTAATTCTTGGCTCTTCTACTCTTTTCTCACAAATTCTCCTCGTTTCTAAACTCTTCTAAAAATATCTCACTCTCTCCCCAAAGATCAGGCCGAATTCATCCCTTCCCCTTGCTCCCTTTTAGACTTTAGGGAGGCTGAGCACCCATAGGGCTACGCCACCCTCACTCTGCACACACCCGTAGCATCTCTATCGTCGTTTGGGTGCTGTTACTCATTCTAGAAGCTTGTGGAGAAGAGAAGGAAGAAGGAGAAGAGCTTGAAGAAGGAGGAGCCATAGTGATTTGGGCTACCCCCTTGTCTCTCATCACCCCTAAGGTAGGATTCCATCTCCAACTAGTATTAGAGTTGCATGCTTAGTTTCATGGTTGTTGTTGTGGTGGTTTTGCCTTTTCTTATGTTAATCCTGAGTTTGTATGGTTGTGTGCGGTGAGCAATCCTGAGTTTTGGGTGGTTGTGCGCGGTGAGCAATCCTGAGTTTTGGGTGGTTGTGCGCGGTGAGCAATCCTGAGTTTTGGGTGGTTGTGCGCGGTGAGCAATCCTGAGTTTTGGGTGGTTGTGCGCGGTGAGCAATCCTGAGTTTTGGGTGGTTGTGCGCGGTGAGCAATCCTGAGTTTTTGGTGGTTGTGCGCGGTGAGCAATCCTGAGTTTTGGGTGGTTGTGTACGGTGAGCAATCCTGAGTTGGGCGGTTGTGCGCGGTGAGCAAATCTGGACAGATTTATATGCCGATTGTTTTGCTTAGTTCTTCCAATCCAGACTTGAGTTTGCTTTGAAACTTTTGTGGCCTGAAGATTGGACTGTTATCTATAACTTTTATGTTGTAAACTTTTACCAATTCGATCTGGAAATATGGTTAAAAATTCTATCTTTACAACATGTCGGGATTTTATCCAATCTGTACACAGTTTAGCAAAACGTAGATCAGTCCCTACACACTTCATAAAAATTGGTAATCTTGGTCCCGTTGGAAACATAACCACTTTCTCTACAATTGTCCCTGAGATAATGTTTTCGTAATTCTGAATGTAATATGCCCAAAATCAGCAATCAAGAGAGACCCTGGAATCTGTCTGAAACACAGTTTCGTCAGGTCTCACTAAATAATTCACCATAAATCACATAATTCATATTCTTGCATGGAAATTTATATGTGAACCCAAGACTACAATATCTACAATTTTCTTTTAGAAAGGTTTATCAAACTCGCATTAGAAATGGCTGATATCCATTGATGTTGGTGACTGTTGGCGGAAGTTCAGGAATGTATGGACAGTGAAGTATATATGTATGCTCAGTCCCTTAGATATGTGTGTTCAGTTATGCATGTATCCATGTTCGGCTATGTATATATCTATGTTCAGCTGTGTATATCTGCATGTTTCTCTTCTGTTATATGTTGTTTCCAAGTTGCGTATGTAATCCTTGATTCATGGAGCTGTGGATGCTTATGTGATGGTGTGCGGTTGGCGTGGTTGAGGCATGGCCTTTTGTTGTGATATATGAAATTAGAAATGGGAATGCACAAGGAGATGCATGTCCTAAGTGTATTGTGAAATGTGGAAAGGAAGGAATTGAAAGAAATTGAAAAGGAAGTGATATGTCCATGATAATGTGATTTCTTTCATATTCATGCATGTATGCTACATCAGTAAACAAATGACTAAGTCCTCTTAAATGAGGGTGACACGGGTTGAAGGAATTCCGAAGTATCGGGTAGGCCTATGGGATGGACTGGGGTGGTGACTTTGTGGTTTTGTGTGGTGGGTACACTTGCACTCCTGACGGGCTAGCGCGGCGGGGAGTGTAGAGTGGTACCTGAGGCTCCTGACAGGCTAGCGCGGCAGGGAGTCCTCTTGCTCTCCCACACAGTTGGGAGAGGTCCAATCCCATACGCCGTATTCGATATTCGGGTTCCAAAAGCTAACATTGAATGAAATTGCTTGACTGACTCTCTTTTGCGCTTTAGGCGTACTTGTTGTTAATTGATGTACTATCGTCACCCCTCCCTTTACACCCTCTGCTATGTTTTTGTTCTCATTTCCTACTTGTGGTACTGTTGTTGCTTTCTTTTGTCACGCATGCCATGTTTATTTGTAGCACTTCCACTTGTAGCACTGTGCACCCACTAGTGGCATTAGTGTGTGTTGTGTTTAGGTTGGAGTATGGAATTCCTACTGGGTCACGCATTGACGTGCCCCACTGTTGACTTTTTCGGGTATGGTTCCTGGTGTGGGGAGCGGATGGAGCAGATGGAGCAGTGTAGTTCTGTGGATGAGTTGGTTGGGGTGGAGAGATGAGAGGAGAGAGTGTTGTACTTTTGGGGTTTTGTTTGGGTAGTGACGAGTTGGTCATGATGGATGTATGCACAGATGAATGATGTATATATATCAGACTTTTCTTTGGGTTTAGTTGTTGTACAGTTTCCCTCTGTGTTTCTTTTTGCGTTTATGTTAATGGTTACTTGATTGTGCCTTGGAAACATTACAGGTAATATCCCAGCAGTGCGCAGTGGACCTGCTTGAGTTTTTCGTATTTCCCTTCGTAACACTCGCTGCTTTGGGACTACCTGGGACGGATTCGTACTTCCCGGGTATCCTGGGGAACGGGGCGTTACAACGTTTGACTGAGTAAGTCAATATCAAGATTCCTTAAACTGATCTTGATATGACTCATTCGTCAAACCCAACCTGACACTGGTACGTTCCATCCAAGCACTTCTCAATTGGTTATGCTTATCATATATATTCTAAATATGATTTAGATATATAATAAAAGTATTTAACCAGATAATTCTTAAAGTCAGTGGGAGCTAGCTCATATACGTAGTTCCGATTTCTCGGACTAACTAAAAAGGTTTCCAACTTATTTGAATCATCTATATAAGATTTTGTATCAAAATAGTTTTGATTTAATCGAATATATAGAGACTTAAGGTGTCACGTATATACTTGACATAATGACACAAAATAATTGGAATGAGCTGAGACTGACTTATAGAAATGTTAGACCCTACATCAAAATTGTATGATCTAATTGTTAGCTATACAAAGAAAGGAAAATTGATCCAAATCAGTTTTCAAGGATCAACCATGTGTGATCAAGAGATGTATAGATAAAAATCCATTAAAATTCTTTATAGATACTCGTTAGTAAATTCACTCTTAGGTTTGTCATATGAATGTCCAATATGAATGATATGCTATAACGGTATGAGATACCGAGATAAATAGCCTAAGTGCAAGTGGGAGATGTAGGAGAATATATGCACATGAGGCGATTTATCCTAAGTGTACGTCTTGTTAATATAATATATGGTATCCATTATCTTAAATATGAATTCTGTTGAATAATATACTTAGATAATGTCCATAGACTTATAGTTAGGTCCTTACGTATCCAGATAAGATCTCGATTATAAGTAGTAAGCGACCGAATAGAAACTTAAGTCTTAAACGATTCGTGGTCATAGATGTGTCAAGAACTGAATATCAACACATCGGACAGACCACTGTGTCTTTGTCTTACCTTAGGGTAATGATGATCTCATAGTCATTCGACTTGGTGAAGTCGGAGACGAGACACATGTGCTCATTGGAGAATGAGTTCACTGAACGACCAACATAGAGTTATTATATGGTTAACTTTAACTAAACTGTCT
Organism: Scilla litardierei; assembly: GCA_030789695.1. Taxonomy (NCBI): domain Eukaryota; kingdom Viridiplantae; phylum Streptophyta; class Magnoliopsida; order Asparagales; family Asparagaceae; genus Scilla; species Scilla litardierei. The sequence continues at coordinate 157,995,805 of CM061140.1, read as the reverse complement.
ATAATAACTCTAGGGTAATGATAGGTAAACTGGTCCTTTAAACCTGAAGTCATGTGTACGAACCTGTGAGTGAACAGTGTCGCTTAGACCTATGATCTAGCTTTGAGACTAGGCCCTGCTGAAAGATCTTAGGTTGGGTTACACCTGAAGCTCTCGAAAAGAGTAGATGACTAAGATGGGATTCATCTCTTCCGTTAAAGGGATGTTAGTGTCACAGGCTCAGTACGATCTATGTGTTAATCCTTGTCCAGGGTACGTTGTAAGATGTACAATGTGAATACAACAAAGACCGCCGTATATTGACCAATGTTGTCTAATGGGGTTGACAGTAAACCATACCCTAGGCCAACAGGGACACAGTCTTGACGAAGGGACTATAGCTAACGGTATTCATCACTGACACAACCAAAGTGAACCCAACGATACTTTTGTCAATGGGTCGATTACGTTATGATGATTCTGAAACAGGAACGACAATTGCTGCTCGTGGTGACCGTCGTCTAAAGGTTTCGAGCCCCAATGTCATGCCCTATTTTGAACTATACGCGTATTCTACTGAACACACGTGTATTTCTACTTACGATACGTTGGTAAGCATGAAATAAGTGTAGATATCGATGTACGTGACGTAGTGCAATGGGGATTAGGCCGTAATACGTGGGTAAGAGAAGAGAATGCCAAGTGTGAATGCGAGAGAAGTGCAAATGACGTCGAGGGTGTATACAACAGGAATGTGTTAGACGCGTGCGTGTGATGCCTGTATGCATGCATGGATGTGTGTGAATGTGTGTGGGGAGAGCCATGCTAGTGTGAAAGGGGTTAGGGGTCAATGGCAACTCCCGTAAATTTTTAGAAAGGCGAGGGGCAAAACGGTCATTTGGACGAAAGCTGTTGTGCGTACATACTTAAGTGGTCGGTGCATAAAGTAATGGCAAACTTGTAAATATCTAAAAGTTGAGGGGCATTTTGGAAGGGTATTTTAGTCATTTTAGGGATTGCATGGCTTATGGGGCAAGTAAGAGATGTGTAGAATTTTCATTAAGAAAATCTCTTCTTTTCTTTTCTTGAACTTTCTCCTCTCTTCTCTTTTTCTCCTTTTCTTTTTCTCATCCATATGGCCGGCCACATCCCCTCCTCTTTCCCCCTTCTTCCTCAAATAAAACCCCTAATTTCCATTTCCAATTAGAAGGGGGTTCAAGCTTGCTTCAAGGGAGAAAGGTGTACAGAAGAAAAGAAGAGAAGGGAAAAGGATAAATCAAGATTTAAGGTAGGAATTTACTTGGATTTGGAATTCCATCAATTTGTTCTTGCTCTCATGTTTTTATAGCATTATTAACTTAATATGTGATGGGATAATCAAAAATCTATGTATCATGTTCAATTTCATAATTCTCCCCTTGAAATTCTTAGCAAAACAATCTCCTTTAAAGTTCTGAATTTTTGATGTCAGTTATTGCCTTGATTATAGTTATTGTAGCTCGAATTAGGGTTTGAAAAAAATATGAGCTTGTAGATATTGAAGTTATACCCCAAAATCATATAAATTTTGACATAGGTTCAATTCAGAAATTAGGAGAAATAAATCCATCTTTACAACATGTCTGTTTGATTTTCAGTGTTGACACAGTTTAGCAAAATTGTCATAGACACTTGCACACACAATGGAATTTTGTGTTCTTGGTCTTGTTGAAAAGTTAACAAGTTGTTCTAAAAATTCATCAGATTGCTTATATGTTTAATTTCTGGCTACAATATGACCAAAATTGGATTTCAATACAGACCCAGAAATCTGTCTGAAAAACAGATTTGACACACTTCACCTAATAATTCACCATAAATCACTTACTTAATATTTTTGCATGAAACTTTATCTGTGAATCCAGGACTAGTATATCTATAACTTTCATTTGGGACAATTCATCAAATTCTCAATGGAAACTGATGTTATATGGCCATGTACTGTCACTTCCTGCAATTTCAGCAAGCCGAATTCATTAAGTGTTGCTCTTATTCATTAATTGTGGTTAATTGGCCATCATTACTCTTGATTATTATGGTTGTGTGGTGGAATGAATGTTCATACCCTTAACACATGTAAATGATATTGTGTTGACTAGATATGAATTACGCCTGTCATGTGTTCGCTGAAATACCTCAATGAAACAAAAGTTGAGAAACATGTGGAACGGGCATGTATATATTTGTAATATGAGAAATGATGTGAATGGGCAATGTTTTAGGACACGGATGGCACTACGTGGAGCGAGAGCCACAGTAGGAGACGGGGGAATTCGCTGTGGGCCATGACCGTGTAGGCACCTCTTGACTCCATCGGTAGTTGCCACAGTTGAGAACGGAGTAGATCACGATACACTTGCACGCCGGCACATTCATGGGATCCCATTGCATTGCATCGCATTGCATCTCATGTTGCATCATGTGCATCATTATGTATCATTATATCCATTGTGTGTTACATATATGCAATGTATGCGTGTTGTGTGTTGTGCATTGTATGATTATTTTTATGTTTGTGCCTTGTATGTGTATTTGTGTATGTGGTTTGTGTATTGTTGTGACAAGTCTTGTATGTATAATTCATTGTTCTTTGATACAAGAGATGTGTAGGGACATTATGACAAGTATGGGATATCACATTAAGATAAGACCATTGGTCGAAAGACATCTGAATATTCGATAAGTTGATATGCGGCCATGTGCCAAATGAGGCAAGATAATGACATAACGGGGCTATGCGCCAAAATGATGCATGACATGAAAACCATTAGTAGTTAATTATTTCGGTTGATGTTTTCTTTTAATTAATTCAATTTTAAAATAATAAATAAGAAGTTGGCATATTACTCCTTCTGTTGGGAGCACTTCCCTTCCCTTTACTTGCTTCACTAGTGACAATGTGTTACAATTCTGACACTTGTGATTCCCCTATTGGAATTTGGTTATATAAATATTTGTATCAGTATTCGTGCTAACCCTTTTTTGCAGTAGATCAACATTGGACCGCAGGTATGACCCTCTTACTTGGCCGTTTACTTTTCGCTATATACTTAGTTTACATGTCTTATTTCCCCTGCCTTGCCTTGTGGATTAATAACCTTAAAATGATGTTCCAAATCCAAGTTGGTTCCTACTGGGGCACGCATTGACGTGCTCCTCCCCATTTTTCAGGTAGCAGGGGCAGTATGGTTGGTGGTGACTTGGAGTCGGGTCTCAGGGGTAGCGTTTGATGAGTGATGTAGCTTGCAGAGTGTCTTGTTTGTCTTTGAATGTGGAGAGTGGTTGTATGCATCTATTGGTGTACTTGGATTGTGTATAAAAATGAAACATGTTATGTATTAAATGATGTTGTTGTTTTGTGTGACTGTTGGATATTTCAGTGGAGCTTCACTTGTACTGTCCCAGCATGTGCGTAGTGGCCTGCATATTTAGTTTTCTTCTTTCTCTTCCTTTTCCTTTCTCCTCACCCTCACTCTCCAGGGTAGTTGGAAAAAAAATTTATGTTAAATACAGTATATTCTGGGGAGAGGGACGTGACACCCACCATGTAGTAAGGTCAGGCTGTATGGTCTCACACCGAGTAGCATTCGTGTCTTAGTAATAGGAAGATTAATAAGAGAAATTCATTCGATGAAATGGAATAGTTAATGTTCACAAGATAGTTGTGAGACTAAGTCGTAGATGCAATAGGGACAATATTGCATTTGATGCAAACAAAGATTAAACGTATCGTAAATTGGTTACGACAATATTTATAGGAACAAAAGCATTGGAAAGGGTTACCTGGTTGACGAGATCGTCCCGGTCTAAACGCAGGTTCAAACCACGTCCAAATCGGAGCTCAAACGAGCCCAGAAACGCAAAAACATTCCGAGGCAAAGTGGGTTAGACCCACTTCGGCTAATGGGTCCATCTGCAAGGAGCAAAGGGGCGCGGCCCGCTCGTAGCAGCAGGCGCGCGCCCGCTGCTCAACAGGCACGGCCTGCTGGAAACAGCGGACGTGCCTGCTGTCCAGCGGGCCGGCAGCTTGCCCGCCTATTGCCTTGGGCGGGCGCACCCGCTAAGCCTAGCGGGCGCGCCCTCAACTTAAGTTAACAGGGTTTTTTGAAACACCTTTTGACGGCTACGAAAATTGACTTTTTGCCCATTTTTGGGCAATTATTTGAGAGGTCAAACGAAGTCAAAATTCATTACCGTTCGTTTCTACGCGTTCACCATTCGAAGCCCTTCGAAATGAAAGCTTGTTTGGTGTCTAAAGTTTAATGGATGAAGAGAATTAATTCGTTGAAGTCGGCCTTTGCGAAATGCTTATTAACTTCAATTAAGCTAAATTAGCTAAATTAATTTCTCTTCTATTTGTTATTTGTCCCACATTGCTCGCAACGAAAAGAGAGGTGCCGACTTCCTATATAAATAGGGGTGCACTCTCTTCGTTAAAAAATGCACCAAGTCTTCGATCGAGTAGCTCTGGATTTTAGAGCAAGATCGATCTACGACTTAAACTATTCTTTCTCTCTTCTTCCTATTCTCCCGACTAGTCCTAGCAAGACTACGAAGGGGGTTTGGATTTGGATCCAGATGTCTAAGACGCGGTTCTGCTCAAGTGAAATCTTCTACCACGTGTGATCAGCTTGGAGGCGGGTGTCGGCTCGGGTGGATCGGTTTGAAGGTGCGAGGCGGCTCGGGTGGATCGAGTCAAAGCGGTTCGGCTACGAGGAGCGTCAGAAGCCGGTGAGGTGCATCTTTCCCGCCCCAGGGTTGTGATTCTGGGTATGTTCTCTAAGTAATTTTAGTATAATTTAATTTCGTCGATGTAGGATAGATCTCTCTTAGGGTGGTCAGATCCACCCCAAGTTGGCATAGATCTGGCTAGGTTCTTGTTCTCTCAGGGCCTAGCTAAATTGTTTAGCTAGCTAGCTTATTTTTCCGTTGTGCTTTATGCCTCTGTGGTCCGTCCAACTTAGGACAGGCACAGATCTGAGCTCTGAGGATCCGCCAAAACCCTACAACTTCAACATGGATTATTCCCAAGCCATATGCGTGACAAATTCCCAAGTGGAATTATTTTACAGATATATGCATGAAAGTTTTTCAGGCATTAACCCTACACACACCAAGGTATTAACCACATTCGTAGAAGGTGGTAACGTGTTAGAACGTGCTGATAACGTGTTATAAGGTTGTGGTTATGGGAGTCCGTAGCCTCATTTATATAGAGTTAGGGTTACAATATGGTGGATACATGGACATTACACTGGCTTATTAATAACAGGTCTCAATTATAGCATGGATACTATATTTTTCTTCATTATTTTATCATGTTACAATGAATAATGTTTTATTTGGTAGCCAATAACAACAACAACAACGTTACAATATTTGGATCAAATAATTTTCACAATGACAGCTAGCCTTCAGCATCTTGTGACAATCAATGAAACTCCTTTGGAATGATTTAAGAAAAAATTTGATTAAAAAAAATTCATCATGGCTTCTATCTTTTGACAAACATTAAAATGTAGGAACCGGTTTAGCTCCTATTTGCGTTGGACCATTTAATGGTCCATCGCAAGTTTGAATGTCGGATGAGCAAATTGCATCAAGATTCGCATGAGCTTCATTAGTCAAGTTAATAAAATGATAAAGGAAGGAACAAGTTAATACATTTCCAAAAATAAAAATTAATACCATTTCTCAGAAGCCAGACGGTAATTTCATGATGTGGAAAATGGAAAAACAAAGAAAAAGGGAAAAGGAATAAAACAAATAATAACTTTCGACAATAGAAAAACAAAGATTATGGAAAAATTAAACAAAAAATCTATATCTAATTCTTATATTTACATTCATATATAATTTGCTTAATGATTTCATTGTTGAACCTGTAAAGGAGATATTACCAATGTTTTCCAAAAAAAGTCAAACAAAAAGAAATGAAAAAGAAAGCTGTTAAGATTGTATGAAGGAAGCATATGGTATTCACCATAGCTATATTTATATTATAACATGAGAGTTACAAGTCCCTTGAAACCCAAGGGACACCCACTAAGAGTGGGTTTAATGGTGGATGATGGCGGGTGGAGACCAAAGGTCTCCCCCATTCATAACACTCTCCCTCATCCATCCATTCTTAGCATATAAATTCTTCAGGATCCAATACGCTAGTATGGGGGTGGATACTGCTAGATCCAGAGTTACCGTGTTTGCCTCGTTACAACCTTAGCTGTGGAAAACCAAGTGGGAAAAACCAGCAGCTTAAGGAAAAAGAGTACGATACACAAGTGACTCTCCCTGATCCGTACAAGCTTCAAGCTTGTAGGTCTTTCAGCTGTTGAATCTCTATACAAGCTTTCTAAAAGTACGTCAAGGAAATGCCTTAGTAAAATGATCAGTTAAATTATTACAAGATTGAATCTGTCGTACTTCAATCTGCTTCTGCTCCTGTAACTCGTGCGTCCAGAAGAACTTAGGAGAGATGTGCTTCGTCATGTCGTCCTTGATGTAACCAGCTTGTAGTTGAGCTATACAAGCTGCATTATCTTCAAATAATATGGTTTGCTCAAGGTCGTCCGTCTTCAGGCTAGTCGTCACTAGAGTGTGATGAATGATTGAACGAAGCCATATACATTTTCTGATAGCTTCATGGATCGCCAGGATCTCTGAGTGGTTGAATGATACTGCTGTGGTGGTCTGCTTCACTGATTTCCAGGAGATGGCTGTACCACCGAAGGTGAACACAAAACGGGTATATGATTTCTCGGTGTGTGGATCATACCTGTAACATGCATCTGCAAAACCAATCAACATAGAAGATCCACCTTTCGGGATGTATAATCACAGGTCAACTGACCCGTGGAGGTAGCAGAAGCTACTTTACTCTGTTTCAGTGACGCAGCAGGCGCTGAATTGTATCTGGCTAGTAGGAAGACTGCAAACGCTATGTCGGGACGCGTGTAGTTTGCCTGATATAATAGTGCTCCAATGACACTAATGTAAGATACTTCAGGACCTAATGTTTCATCCCCCTCTTCCAGCGACCGGAAGAGGTCATTATGTACATCTAAAGATCTAACGACCATTGGTGTACTTAGAGGATGGTACTTATCCATATGGAAATTTTTAAGTAATTTCCTTGTGTATGTGATTTGGTGTAACAAGATTCCTCCGCTGAGGTTTTTTATCTGTAAGTCAAGAATATATTTAGTCTTGCCTTGGTATTTTATTTCAAACGTTAGTTTGAGGCTTGCAGATATATCATCAATCTCTGCAGGAGATTAGATGAGGTTTAAGTCGTCTACTTAGACGGATATTATTACGAATCATGTTCCCATGGTTAAAAATACACATGCAGACTTCATTATTGGTGAAACCTTGTTGAACAAGGAATTCACTCAGCCTGTTATATCACTTTTTTATAGATTGTTTAAGATCATATAATGATCTTAGAAGCTTAACAGAATAAACGTCTCGAGGTCTATCTTTTATTTCTGTCGGTATTTTAAAACCATCTGGAAGTTTCATAAAGATATCTTTATATATATTGCCATATAGATATGCAGTCACAACGTCCATGAGCTGTAATTCTAGGCCTTCCATTGATGTTAAGCTTATTTATCAATCGGAATGTGATCGTATCCATAACCAGGGAATATGTATCATCATAATTTATCCCTGGTAGTCGGGAAAATCCCTGAGCTACAAGCCGTGCTTTGTAGCGTACGATCTGATTATTCTCATTTATTTTCCTTATGAATACCCACTTGTATCCCACAGGTTTTACACCACTTGGTGTCTGGACTACTGGTCCAAAGACTTTGCATTTCAAGAGTGAGTCCAGCTCTACTCCTCTTGCTTCGTTCCACTTTGGCCAATCATCTCTGTGTTTGTATTCAGCTAGAGATAGTGGATCGATATCATCGTCGCATTGAGCGACGTGAAAGCAATATCGAACGCGAAGTCGTCGTCGACGACAATGCATTTTCTATCCAGTACCTCCCCAGTACATACGAATTTTAATTATATTTCTCCTGTATTGTCCTCTTCGGGGGAGTGAAGGAGGGGAGAGGTTACTAGTCTGAGTTCAGCATCTTGTGGTGGGATATTCTTTATTTCTCCAGGTATTTTCCCCTTGCGAGAGAATTAATCCTTGGAGCAAGGCGGTCGTCCTCTTTTTATTTGAGGTACAACCGATTCTGCTGTCGGTGGATTGCACCCATCTTTGGGGATGTCAATCCTAGCTGGCGTATTGGCAGCAGGGACGTGTGATCTGATAATCTTCTGGTTATCAGTAAATTTGTCCGGTAGTAAATGAACTGTGTTCTGAATTGAAGGATCTTCAGGATCTCATCTTCACATAGATTAATACGCAGATCATAATGAGACAAAGACTTAGTGTCCCAAGAAATGGTCTCCGAAGCTTCAGGCTTTTTGGTTTGTGAGCCTAGTTTGGGAAAATTATTTTCGTCAAACTCACAATCTTCAAGACGAGCCTTAAACGCGTCGCCCGTCAAGGGATCAAGGTATCTAATAATGGAGAGTGAATCATATCCTACGTAGATACTAAAACGGCGCTGAGGACCCATTTTAGTCCTCTATGGGGGTGCTATGGGAACATAGAATACACAACAGTATACTCTCAAGTGAGATATATTGGGAGGTACACCATATGCAAGCTGCATCGGCTTTAAAATATGACCACTAGAGGGTCGTATTCTGATAAGCGAAGCGGCATGCAAAAATGGCATGTCCACATGCATCCACAGTGCTTCACCTGATCCTTCTATTATATTATATAGTCCTGAAATTGTAGTGACGGGACCATTATAATTAATGATGCTATTAAAATAGCATCCATCATGAAGGATCGTGTGCGTTGAGGCACTATCCACTAGGCATTCATACTTCATCTCTAGAAAAGGATGTAAAAACGTATATGAAAAGTAAAACTACATTCGATTCATAATTAAGATAATGAAGGACATAATTGAAGATACATCAAAACATTAATGATAAAGGCTTAAAAGATGACTATATTCGATGTAGTCAAGGAGGTCGTCATTCTCGAAATCCTTGGTGGTGAACCGAGTTGTAGGCTGTATATCCACCAGATTTATCTCAGCGGAAAGCTTCAGGCTTGCCATATACAAATCTTGGAGGTGGCGTGGAGTACAACAGACCCTAGACCAATGTCCAGTCATGCCACATCTGTGGCATTTGTCTTCCCAGTTTCTGTAATGCCCTACGAAGCTACTGCACAAGTACTAGAGGGGGGGTGAATAATACTTTAAAATAATTAAGAAGATAATTCCTAATTATCTTGCAAACTCAACCAACAATGCGGAAATGCGGAAATGTAAATATTGACAACAAGGAAAACAATCGCAAACAAGCAATTTAACGGGTTCGGATCCACCCAAGTCTCCCCGACTTGTTCCCGGTGTTCCTACGTCCCAACCACCCGGATCCCCTCCGGATACTTGAGTTAGAAACCCTAACTCAAGATTTAGCACTATGAAATTCTTGTGAAAAACCTTCACAAGACCAAATCATACAAATGACATGTGACTCCCATAAACCGGGATCACACCCTCTCTCACAACCGAGAGACAATCTTAAATATCAAAGTAAATGAAACAATGAAATACTTACCACAAAATCCTATGCCTTGAGTATACTTACCAAATTAGGGCAAAGAGGGATTTTGAGGAAGAAGAAGGCACCAAACCCTAGCTCCAAGATATTGACCAGCAATGGAGTCCTAGGTGGATGTTGGTGACCTTGGATCAAGCTCCTTGGCTTGGAAGGCTCACAATCAATGAATCTCTCTTTTGAAATAAGAGAGAGAGAGAGAGAGATTCAAGTGAGGAGAGAAAGCTTTAGAATGGAGTTTATTTGCTTCTCTTTGATTCTCAAATATCTCTAATAATCAGCCTTTTAATATCCTTGAAGAACCCCCTCCAAGTATATATAGGATAGAGGAGAGAGAGAGAGAAGAAATCGAGTCAATAAAGGCTCCAACGGCTCTATTCTGAAGCAGACTAGTCGGTCTAAGAAGGATCACTGACCGACTAGATTCTCAACTAGTCGGTCGGTGATTCAACATGGACCGACTAACAGCTCGACAGCCAAAAGAGTGATTTCCAGGTAACATGAACTAGTCGGTCTAAGAAGACTTGCCAACCGACTAGTTTGCCAACTAGTCGGTCGGTGAGTGTTCTTTGACCGACTAAGAGATGAAATCAAGTAGCTGAATACAAGTTACACTAGTCGGTCTAAGAACAAATTCCAACCGACTAGTTTCACAACTAGTCGGTCGATGAATGTTCTTGGACCGACTAACTGTAAACAGTAACTCAGGCTGTACAGAGGCAAGCTCAACTAGTCGGTCTAAGAAGGATTCTTAACCGACTAGATCGTCATCTAGTCGGTCGGTGACTCTTCTTTGACCGACTATTTGATCAACAGGGAATGAGCTGAAATGAGCAAGGACATCTAGTCGGTTCAAGAAGAGTTGCCGACCGACTAGATCGTCATCTAGTCGGTTGGTACTTCTACTTGAACTAACTAAGATGCACTAGAAGCCGAGGGAAGAAGCAATAGGCTTCGGGAAAGTTTCTAATGGCTTCTATGATAATCCTAGCTCTAAGATATGAGCAAAATGAAGATTATAATGTAAGTCCTACTCAAGGCTTAACATTCTATTCTATAAAGCTAGAAGACAATAAATATAAACATGACGAACCGTCTTCAAAGCTAGCTTCAATCTTCGCTCTTGACTTCATTAATACTCCTTGAGCTTCAACGAAGCTTCAGGCACACGATCACGCGTATTGAGAAGTCTTGAGACGTCGCTTTTGATATATGTATTCTTTTGGCGACGATCTCCATAACTGCGCTCACAAACAGTTAGTACACGATATTTATGTTTGCTCATCATCCAAAACCAAATCCGGGGAATCAATACTCAACAGTTTCTTGGGAGCAGATGTCTGGTCGGAGGTATTACTCTTCCACGCATTCTTTTTCTTCCCCTTATTATTGTTTTTCTGGGGAGGAGCTCTAGTCTGCTTCTTCGTAGTTTTTTCCTTGTTGAATGTTTCTCTGTCCTTGTTCTTCATCTTCTAGGAAGAAACTGTGTGAGCTTCAGGAAGAGGAGCAGAGCCAACAGGGTGTAGGTTATAAGTGGCCAGTAGGAGGTCTCTGTTCTGCTCTGCCATAAAAGGCAGGAGAGTAAATCAGAGTACCTCGTGAACTTGCGTTCATGATACTGCTGAGTATAACCCAGCTCTTCATAACATAACCTCACGCCTGAAGTCGGAGATTTTCCCACTCATAACGTGCACGAGTGAGGATAACATCTTTCTGATGTTTGTATCTGTCCTCAAGTGTTGTCCACAGTTCATGAAGGTCTTCCACTGTTAGATATCGGCCTTCAACGTCCGATCAATATGTCTCCGGATATAGATAACGGCTTTCGCCTTATCTATATCGGAGACTCTGTTAGTAGAAGTTCCTTCATCAGTTGTCACATCCGTAGCTGGAGCTTGAATTGTGTGACATATGCCCTGTGAGCGCAGGTGGAACTTCAGGTCCAGCTGTCAGCTCAAGTAATTTCTTTCAGCCACATCGAGAACATCAAAATCGATGCTCGCAATCTATGCCATTTATCTAAGCATGGAATAAGCATGAATTAAATATTTTTCAAAAATTAAGACATGCATAGTAGTAAAACTTAGAATGTTGTGGGGATCGGCCGGTCACCACCAAAAATAATAAAAGTCCAAAGTCCCTTATACATATCGAAGTACGATAAAATTAAAATTAAAATTTGGAAACCCTTAGGGGTCCCAGCATTAACAATTTTCATCCGTCTTCAAGCGAAGTATCTCCGTGCTTTGGCTTTTACATTTAGTTTCTCACTACATTTTCACTCAAAAGGAAAAAAATGCGAGGGAAATAAATAGTGGTGACTATTAACGGCCGATCCAAACCCCACAACATAGTTTTACCAACATTACAGGCAGTTTATATTAAAATAATTATGCAACATCACAGGCATAAACAATATATTTTTTCAACATCGCAGGCAATTTTATTGGATAAATATATTAAATTTACGTTTTATAGTTACTTGGACCACGGAAAAACGTCATTACCCGTTAGGTTAGGTAACTAACCTAACGACAGAGCGGTCTCAGGATCCTTATAATTTATTAAAACGTAAATTAATATTAATTTGAATCCAATGAAAAAATAAGGTGATTAATAATGAATTACACATCGAATTAAGTAATAAATTTATTACTTGCCCCAAATACCCCGAGAGGAGTTAATCAGACTCAATATCCTCACCTGATTTTTCCTGATTTTTCTGGATTTTTCAGAATTTTTTGGATATTTTTTCTGATTTTTCTATATTTTTTTTGGAATTTTCAGGTTTTAATAGGGTATTTTCAGAATTTAAAAATAAATTGGCATGCATGCTAGAGGCCTGCGGGCTGGCTGCGGGCTGCAGGCACGTTAGCCAAAAAAATACCCATCTTTTTATTATCACTTTTGTTATTTACTGGGCTCATGGCCCATCAGGGGAGGCTCATGCCTCTTCTCCCACTTACCCTAGGGTTAGGTCTTTAAGGAGAGAGGATGAGTGTGGAGGGTAGCCTTCATAGGCGGTTTTATTTTTATTTTTCTTCTACATGCAATGGAAGATCCCCCCTACGGGATGGGGGAGGGGGCAAAATTGGGGCGGCGAGATGGGAGGCCCCCCAGCAGGGGGGTGCAGAGCCGGTCCCCCTCCGACAGGAAGGGGGCGGTGATTCGGGGCGATGCGCGAAATTGGTATGCCCCCAACAGCGGGGGCGATTGAGGCCCCCGACTGGGGGGTGCCTAGAGTCCCCCTTGTCAGGGGGCAGAGGATCGGACGGCCCCCCGACAGTGGTGGTTTCGTGGTGGCAGCCCCCCTCGACAGGAGGGGGCGACGAAACGAACGGTGGGGGGGGGGCTTCGACGCAAAGGAGGCCCCCCCCCCACAGGGGGATGCCGCGCCGGGAGACCCCCCCAACAGGGGGGGTGGCTGATCGGAGGCCCTTTGGGAGGCTTGCCATTTCGGCTTCCCCAATAGTTTTTTTTTCCAAATTCGTTTTGCCTGGATCTAATACACTAAGGGACTTATAACTCAATTTGCTCACTTTCCCTTTGTTTATATATTTTTCCCTTAGCTTCAAATTCCCCAATTTGCTCGATTGCACCCAATTTTGGCTTCCCCAGTTCGTTTTGCCTGGAGGCCTATCGGGATGTTGAAACGTGTTGCCCAAACACGTTATATCCAATTTTTTCAACAATTTCTGAAGATTCCCCATATTATCGCAGGCAAAAAAATTTGCAGGCTGCCCCAAAAATTCGATATTATTTTTATTTTTTATTAAACTAGCTCATTTGATCTAATTAAAACAGATGTTAAAAATCTGTGTTTTTGAAATATGATATTCTTGCTATAGAACGCTTAGAAAAACATAATCACAGATTATTCAGCATGCGCATGTAAATTTTTTTTTGATCTAGGGGTTTCTCAACATTTACCTCTATATCTTACCCGCCGGATCTAGCGAAGATCAGAGAAGGAAGCCCTATCCGCGTCCTCGCAAATCGTCCGTCGGCACCGATTCGTCCGTCAGCACTGATTCGTTCGTCGGCGGGGATTCAGCTCAGCTTAAGAGCGTGCTTGATAACGTGTTGAGATTGTATGAAGGAAGTAAGCATATGGTATTCACCATAGCTATATTTATATTATAACAAGAGAGTTACAAGTCCATTGGAATCCAAGGGACACCCAATAAGAGTGGGTTTAATGGTGGATGATAGTGGGTGGATACCAAAGATCCCCCATTCATAACAAAAGCCCTTTTATTGAAATTAAGTTTTTTGATAAAATTAAATTTCGAAGCATTAATTATCAATAAGTTAATGCTCTAATTTATATCACAAAAATAAAGAAAATAAATTTAGAATATGAGGCTTAGTTTTGATGAAGAGCTTGCATGATCGAAGAAGATGAATAATGAAAAGGAATGCTACTCTTTTTGAAAATGTATTAATTAGTTTCATCCTTTCTCATTCCTTCAATAATTGACTAATCAAGTTCATTCGAATTTTGATGGATTTTGCTACTTTGATGGTCATGCTTGCATTGGAAATCAAACGGTCAAACTCAACTAGGAGCTTACCCGAACCAAGCGTAGGTATTTCTATTTTTATTTAAAATTATTTTAGCCATTATATTACGGGGACACAAAAACATAATTTATTTCATTGGTGTTGGATAATGAGAAGAATGAGCAACCATGGCACAAAGCCATGGTTCTCTATTTATTAAATCAATAGAAGCCCAAAAGACTATAGGATAACCAAAGGTCCCCATTAGTAGGGATAATGGGAGTAATGAGGGGGATAAAGATGAGGGGATGCCAAAAGCCTCCTTCATTCATAACACTCCCCCTTATCCACACATTACTTTGGTCTTAGAGTAAATGCTAAGGGGGTGGATACTTCTGGATCCGGAGTAATCGTGTTTGCCTCGTTAAAACCTTAGGTGTGGAAAACCCAGTGGGAAAAACCAACAGCTTAAGGAATAAGAGTGCAACCCACATGTTACTCCCCCTGATCCATACAAGCCTTATGATTGTAGGTCTTTCAGCTTTCATTAGAGGTGGACACTTCAGGGTCCAGAGTTAAATGAGGTTGCCTCATTAAAACCTTTGGCTATAGAAAACCCAATGGGAAAACCCATCGCTAAGGGAAAAAAAGTACAACTCTACTATCAACTCCCCCTGATCTGTACAGGCTTCAGGTTTGCAGATCTCCTATGTATCTATACAATCATTTCCAATTCGTCTATACATCCATCATGTTCTGAATACAATCATCACTCATCTATACAAGTTTCACTCATATCTAGCGGCTACTGAAAACAGTGGCGCTCAGGAGTGATACGCTGTACAAAGTTTGGTGGATGGCTCCACGTATGTATTCCTTCACTTAGTCTTCACTGTGTCTGCAAGGTACTGCTGGACCTGGATGAGCGTATTTTAGATATGCTTTGTGGATGATGAGCCTCTTAGAAGATGTAGACTTTTGGAAGATGATGCGTAGATCTTTAGGAGGTGGCCGACCATTTGTGCTTAGTCATCGTGATGGTCTGTAAACCTGCATATGCGATATTTATTCCTTGGATGCTGATCCTTGACCCTTAGAAGTTGCGCAGAAGCAACTTATCCTTGGTCCAGTGGTGCTCTCCAGGGCAGCACCGTATCTTGCTAACAGCTTTACTACAGACGTTCTATTAGAGTCATGTGTAGTTGGCCAGATAAAGGAGTGTAACTAGTACACTAGAGCTAGGTTCTTTAGGACCTAGGATGTCATCCCCCTCTTCCAGCGACTAAAAGGCGTCATAAATATGCATCCATTTTTAATAGATTGCAAATGGACATCTTTCTTCATAAATTCCTGTTGTATGAGAAATATGATAGGTATAAAAGGATTCCACCACGAAAGTGTTTAATCTGTAAGCCAAGACAATACCTTGTTTTGCCTAGGTACTTCATTTCGAGGGTATGCTTAAGGCTATCAGATATATCAATGGTCTCTGCAGGAGATCTAATTAGATTTAAGTCATCCACATAGACGGCGACTAATACAAATCCTGACACTGTTCCTTTGATAAAGATACATGAGAGATTTTAGGGAATCCTTGTTCAGCAAGGAATTCGATAAATCTGTTATACCACATTTTTCGTGATTGTGTAAGATCATATAATGATCTTTGAAGCCTTTATAGAGGAGACGTTCATACGTCTATATTTCATCTCTGGGGGTAGGGTATACCCTTCTGGAAGTTTCATATAGATCTCTATATCTATATAGCCGTATAGATATGCAGTCACAACGTCCATGGGCTGCATTTCTTGGCTTTTCCAGAGACGTTTAGGCTTAGTATGAAAATAGGAAAATGATCGCATTTCCTTCATTTCTTATTCTTATGAAACCCCAACTTATATTCCACAAGTTTTACACATTCAGTTGTTGGGACTACTGGTCCAAAGACTTTGCTTTTCAAGAGTGAGTCCAGCTCTACTCTTATTGCCTCGTCCCACTTTGGCCAATCTATGCGTTTATGCCATAGAAAAGTGGGTTGAATGTCATCGTTGTATTCAGCGACGTGAACGGCAATAGCGAAAACAAAGTCATCGTTGTCGACTGTGCTGTATATGTCTAGTACCTCCACAATACGTACATAATATAATGATGTTTCTCCTATTGTTTCCTCTGCATGGGAAATCAGGAGGGAGAGGTCGCTGGTCTGAGCACAGCATCCTGTGGATGGATCATTTTAATATCTCCAGGAATCTTCCTCTTTCGAGGAACTTTATCTTTTGAACCTGGCGGGCATCCTCTTTTCAATTGAGGTATAGCCAATTCTGCTGCCGGTGGATTGCATCCATCAATGAGGATGTCAATCCTAGCTGGCGTGTTAGCAGCCGGGACGCGTGAACGTACAATCTTATGGTTGTCCGTGAATTTATCCGCTAATTGATTTACTTTAGTCTGAATGTGAATGATCTTCTGGATCTCATCTTCACACAGAAATAGTATGCGGATCATAACGAGATAAGGACTTTTGTGTCCCATGATATGGTCTCAGAAGCTTTAGGCTTCTTTAGACTGCGTGCCTATTATAATGAGACTTTGCTCATCAAAATCACAGTTATCAAGACGTGGTGATATGTGGACATATATTAGCACATCCAAACACTCTCAAAAGAGATATGTTTGGTGGTGAACCATAAGCAAGCAGCATCAGCAATAAGATATGGCCACGAGAGGGCCGTATCGTGATAAGCGATGCGGAATGCAGTATGGCGTATCCTTAAAAATCCACATGTAACTGGGATTTAACAATGGACGTGAAATCCATTGGAGTCACTTTATCAGAGACTCTTGATAACCCATTCTGAGTATGAACATGCTACATGATGTTCAATTTCAATGCCAGTTGCTTGGCTGTAGTCTTAAAAGACCTGTGTAGTGAATTCACCCATATTATCAGCTTTTGAGAAAGTTAGGTTGCAGGTGAACACAAAGGCATAAATAAGACCATCTAGTTGATGCATCTATCAGTACATTGAAGTACTGAAATGAGCCACTTGCGGGGTGAATAGGCCCGCAAATGTCACCATGTATTCTCTCAATGAAGCCATTAGACGCTAATCCCACTTTCAGGAGGGAAGGTCTCTCTATAAGTTTTCCCTTATGACAAAGAGGGACAAGATAACTCAACCTTTTGAAGAATCTTCAGGTTCTCCAAAGGATTCATTTGATGATGCGTCCATCATCGCTGATCCAGGATGACCAAGTCTATTGTGCCAGAGTTGAAAACTCTGGCAATGAAAGGCACTTCTGGTGCTCAGTCAAGTTGGCTTTTATATAGGATGAATATCTGTAATGATAGGGGCCCGACGGGGGTCCAATGAGATCGTGCGTAGATGGCCTTCTGGCCATCCTCTTGATGAGTTACATAAAGATATTCACTATTTATTATCCACAGTTTCCAAGTTATATTCGTTTAAACAAATATACTTGAAACTTGGGAGATTACTCTATGAATTAGGAGAGAAAAATGCATCTTTTAGTCTCGTTGTATGTGGGAGTAATTTAAATGCTTTACCCGTGCATCGATGCACTGTCCACAATATATCACATTTCATCTATATTAATGCAAAGTGGAAATTTATTTGAGTAATTCAAAATAAAGTTCATTCAAAGCAAACTACAGATGAAGCTATTTAGATTTTAAATGCATAGATATAAAGATAGGGCTCAATCGAGCAGAACGTCATTCTCGAAGTCTTGAGCAGTGAACTTAGTCAGAGCTTGAATATCTGCCAGGTTTGTTTCAAGGGGAGGCTTCAGGCTTGCCTGATACAGGTCCTGGTTGATAAATGTCTTTTCCAACATGCGATGCTCAGTCACTTCTTCACCACATAACTTCAGGCATGAGGTGATATTATGAAGTGCAGAGTTATATTCAGCAACGGACTTATAGTCCTGAAGTCTGAGATTTTCCCACTCATAACTGGCACGTGGTAATATTACATCGATTTGATGTTTATAACATGCCTCCAGCGCTTGCTACAACTCTAATGGGTCTTCCACCGTTAAGTATTCGGCCTTTAAGGTCCGATCTATGTGTCTCTTGATATAGATAATGGATTTCACCTTATTTATGTCGGAGACTACAGTAGGAGAACTGCTAGATGGTTGTGCCTCTTCAGGGGCACTGCTAGCAGATGTCTCGGCCACTGCAGGGGCCAAAATAGAGTGGAGAAGTGCCATCGAACGCAAGTGAAACTTCAGGTCCACTCGCCAGCTGAGATAGTTCTTTCCCGCTGCATCAAGAACCTCAATATCGACGCTTGCCAATTTTGGCATCTTAATCTATGCAATTTAAATAAGCATGTATTAATAATTAAACATCATGCTTTAAAAGAAATAAATAAGAAAAAATACGGGGATCGGCTAGATACCCAAAACATAAATTTTCCAAAGTCCAAATTACAGTCCATTAAGAAGAAAAAGAAAAATACAATTTGGTAACCCTATTTGGGTCCCAGATAAATTCAATCTCCATCTTCATAGGTAGTAACATCGGTCTTTGGCATAATACATTAATTATTCACTATAAATTTCTCTCAGAAAATAAAAAGAAATTACAAAGAGAAGGAATATAATAATAGGGTATCAAAGACTGGCCGATCCCAAAAACCGCATTTTGACTTATTTAAATTCCACACAGTTATATATGCAACAGGCAAATAATAATAGCGCAGCATACAGACATTACAAAAAATAATCAAGCACAAAAATTGGATAAAATAATTTAATTTAAGTTAAAAGGATTAGTTGGACCACGGGGAAACGTCATTCATCTTTAGGTTAGTTTACTAAAGACAGAGCGGTCTCAGGATCCGTTTAATCAATTTAACTTAAATAAATGTTTTATCCAATGCTTAAGACATTTATTTAAAAGTAGCAGATAAAATATCATAATCCGCAATTCTAGTGGGCTAGAGATGGGCAGCAGGCCCGATAGCAATAATAATCATATAAATTTGCAATTTGATTAACGGGTCTTTTGGCCCAAATAAGCAAACAAAATAAATTATTTATTCTGATTTGGGCTGCAGGCCCATAAACAAAATAAAACTTATTGTAATAGTCAAATTATTAACTGGGATTCTGGCCCAATAAATAGCCAAATTAAATTAGTATTAAGATTTGGGCTGCAGGCCCATGGTCTCTAATATTTAAAATTTAATTTAACATAAGCCCTAAATAACAAATTTAAGGTATTAGTTGAAGAATGTGAAAGGCACCCAAAACCTCATTTTACAGATTGTGTAACCCCCTCTCCCCTTGTCTATGTAAAACAGCCGTAGAGGCCTGCGCAATGGAGGATCCAACATCCGAGGGTAGGGACGGCGGCACAGAGAGGCCCCCCTGTCCGGGGGGAGGGGGCAGCGGCTCAGATCCCCCTCCCCCGTTTATGGCAGACGCATAGGGAAACTCCCCCTTCGGGGGCGGGGGCAAATCACAGAGGACCCCCCCAGTGTCGGGGGGGGGGGGGGGGGGGGGGGGGGGGGGGGGGCTCAGAGGACCCCCCCGTCGGAGTGGGGCGGGGGGTGCAGATATCATAAACATTAGAGTATTGAAGCATATATATATATGCAACTAATAATAATATCAAAAGAATGAATAGCATGCATATCTTCTAAATATATTACTAGTAGAATTCATATTCTGTGTAATTACTAACAAAGCAATCAAAGCCCTTGTGAATGATTTCTAAGTGCTAAATGTATATGGTTGTCATCCTACAGTAGGGCAAGGATGTTGTATGCTAATTAACCATAGTCAGGTGTTTAATGAGCTAATACCACTATAGCCAAGAGATTAATGTATATTCCATTTTAAACATGCAATATTTGGTATTTGCATGTTAGCAATCTTATTTAGGTTAACAAATTAAGAGTACATTTTTGTGCATGAATGTATCTAAAATATATAGCATGATTTACCAATTTAGCATTGTATAAGTCTAGCATAAAATGCATTATTTGGGCATAAAGATATCTAAAATATTTGTTCTAATGGTGTGAGCGGACACTACTGGCAGCAGGCACATACACTTCAATGGTGACAATAGAATGGGCACTGTCCCTTCTCCTAAACCATCCGGACACCATGGCAAAGGCCCGAGCCGAGATTGACACCAACGTCGGCAACCATCGCATTGTAATTATCTACGGGATCGAAAAAGTTACCTCTAGATCAAAGATCTAGGGACGATCGTAATAAGAAAAATCCGTAAATTGAAATCTCACTCCCGATACGCATAAAAATCGCCGCAACGGTTCTCCGCAACGGTTTGCCGCAAGCCGGATCGCCGCAACAATAGATTCCTTCGCGTATGGGGTTAAGTTTGAGGGGGTATAGGAGAAAAAGCTAAAAGAATTGAGAGCTAAGGTGCTGATAACGTGTTGGATAATGAGAAGAATGAGCAACCATGGCACAAAGCCATGATTCTCTATTTATTAAATCAATAGAAGCCCAAAAGGCTATAGGATAACCAAAGGTCCCCATTAGTAGGGATAATGGGAGTAATGAGGGGGATAAAGATGAGGGGAGGCCAAAGGCCTCCCTCATTCATAACAATTGGCTTGTTCTTAGTATTTTCTCTCCTTCTCTTGCTACAACAAAATATACGAGTACTAAAAATAACTCGTGCAGATAGTGCACAGTGACATAAGAAAAAACTCATACATAGGATGCGGTGCACGCGTGCAACCGACAAAAGAGGGAGAAGAACGGATGCGTGTATCTTCGGGAGGAGGCGGGACCTTGCGCATAAACGAAAAAGAGAGAGAGGTGTGGGTGTGGGGGGAATCGTGTTGGGGTAGGAATGGCAATATTGCGGGTCAGTGCGGGTATTTAACTACCTAAGCTTGCCCCGACCCATCTACAAGTCGGGGCAGGACGGGTCTCGGGCCGGGGCGGGGCGGGTACTTTCTTACCAAAACCGGATCGGGCCGGTCGGGTCAGGTCATTACTGTCATCCCTATGAATCCCAAATAAAAATTTTATTTGGAAATTGGAAGAATTTTGATTTATTTAGTAATTTGGAATTGGGAATTGGCCCAGTTGGGGGACCAGTGGAATATTGTATGAATTATGGGTTATTGGCTGACTGCATGGTTCGCATCAAAATAGTAAGGTTTTTTAGAATCTCTATAATCTACCGGGGCGGGCCGGGGCGGGTCGAGACGCATACAAAGCCCAAGCTTGCCCTGACCCGTCTACGGGCCAGGTCGGGCCAGGGGGGGTTAAATTGCAAAAAACTTGGGGTCAAAATGCATAAATCCTACCACAAATCACAAGAGGGTAAAATGGGGGTAATGGGCTGTTCTTTTGCATGGAAAGTGGATGAGAAAGTGATTTTTGGCCATATTCATTCACTTTCTCAATCAACTTTTCTTGAGTATGTTCTTTTGCGGAAAAGTTAAAAGTGGAAAGTTTACTGACGTGGCACTTCGAATGACCGTTTTTGGGATTCTTTGTAATCCTCAAGAAACCATGGAAAAGTTGTGGAAAGTTACTATTTTGTGGGTCCCACTATCCTATCTCTCTCTATCTCTCTCCTCCAACTCACCAACTTTCCACCTTCTCATTCCAACTTTCTACTACCAAAAGAACACAAGAAAGTTGGGTGGACCCCACTTTACTTTCCTAATCCCACTTTCCATACAACTTTTCACTCAAATAAACACAAAACTCCAGTTTCTCTATCCTCAGATTCCAAACTTTCCAAACTTTCCCATTTCTCCTTTCCAGCAAAAGAACATGCCTAAGCAGACATTAACAAGCCGTACATAAGTGAAAAATAGAGGGGTCTTGGATTTCATTAAAAAGCTTAGGGCATGTTCTTTTGGCCGAATGTGAGGGAGAGAGAGTTCAAAAATTACTATTCACTCACTATTTACACACTATTCACAGGATTCCTTCACCGGGTTTTTGGTGTGTGTTCTTTTGTTCTTTTGAGAAAAGGGGAAGAAGGGCTGACGTGGCGGTGTCAGTAGGATTCTGAGCGGAGGTTTTTTTTCCGCCCGATTCGTGCGGATTACACAAGAATCCAGCTCAAAGTGGGGCCCGCAGTTTCCTCCAACCAATCGGAGTTTTTTTGGTTTTTTTTGTGCGCTGCTTCGCGTGATAACAAATGCCCCCTTAAATAATTTCACAAATGCCCCTTGAAAACATTGGGTGCGGCATTTTGATTTCATGCTTAGCAAATCAAAATCTTAGCAAATGCTTAAAATGCTTAAGATGCTTTAGCAAATCCAAATGTTTAGCAAATCCAAATCTATTAATTAATTCACCCGCTATCTCCTCCAACCACAGTGCATGTCCCAATGTTCAGCATTTTCGCATCCAATTAAATAATTTAAGTATTAATTAGATAATCTATTAATTAATTAATTTAGATTTAAGTATTTTGTTTAGGTTTAAATAGCATAAATTAAATTTCAGTGGACCCCACACCACTTTCCAACATACAATTTTCTTTATCCAAAAGAACACACTACACGGAGTGAGCTCCACCTCAACTTTCCAACTCCACAATTCAACCACACTTTCCAACAAAAGAACACACTACACACCAATTTCTCTCTCATCAGATTCCACACTTTTTCAACTTTTCCAATTATACTTTCCTGCAAAAGAACATGCAAAAATGGAATAGAGTGAAAGGTTGTATTCCTATGAGAGAGAAAATGTAGTTTTGTGTTCTTTTGGGTGGAATAGAGTATAGAATGAGGGTTTGGAATAGAAAGTGATATTCTTGTGTTTCTTTGGGATTGGAGAGTTTGAATGAAAAAGTGGAAAAGAGATGAGTTGGAGGGGGGGGAGAGAGAGATGAGAGAGTGGGGCCCACCATTCCCAAGGATGCCATTGTATTCCAAGCAAAAATCTTGGAATAGAAAAGTGATCATCATTACCAAATTGGAATAGCCACGTATGATTATATTCCACGCCCAAATGAACAACCACTTGAAATACAAACTTAGAATAGTGTGAATAGTGCAGGAATAGTGTCCATATTCCTATTGCCGCCCCTATTCTTGGCAAAAGAACACGCACTTGGAAGACTACATTTGACGGTCTTTGATTATCGTCTTAAATAAAGACAGTCGGCGCAAACAAAGGTGCGAAATTGTAAAATTATTTTAGCAAGTTGCACCAGGAGCCAGTAAAAATCGGCAAAAAAAAAAAAACCGATATACTCACTGGATTATCCCTCCCTCTCTGGGAGCTCTGCAGTAACTGTCAGCTCCAGATCTGCCAGAAAAAAGCCATAGAGATCTTAATCGAAAATTTACTGGTATTTCCCCCACCTTTTCTGTAGACAGATCTGCTGCCTAGGGTTTTAATCTGATATCTGATGGAGTTCTACTTCTCGCTTTGATCGCTGCAAATTTTTTTCTTTTTTAGAGTTAGCTTATCTCGTAATTTAAAGCGAAATGTCGAGGAGAGCAGTTCCATCTCGGCGGTTGGCCGACGGCGGCGGCATCCCTTTGGTCGGTTCACTGCAGCAGAAGTCAAAAGCATCGCCTTTGCTATCAGTGGGATTACTCGTTGTGGTAATTATTTTTTTTATCATTTTATTGTTATTCTAGACTTTGAAGTGAAATTGTAATGTAATTTACTTGTTTCTTATGATTTTTTTCCAAGGGGGCTCTTCTACTTATTGGCTACTTTTATAGCAGCGCAGGTTTGTACATTAGGGCTTGTTTTTAGTTAGTTCTTTTCTGATCATGTATTGCTAAGCTAATTTGGAAATTTTGCAACTTTTAGGTGGACCTGGCAGTAGCAAAGAGGTTTCTCATCTCGGTGAAGGTAGATAATTTTGCTTTTATGGAAGATTCTAGCATGGATTTACTTCTATTTTAATTGAGTAGCACAACTTGATTTCTTCCTGCTTCATATGCGATGATAATGATGATGAGAAATGATAAAATTATGACATTTATGATAAAATTATTTGCCATTGAAATTGTCCTTATTGTATTGCCATGCCAGAAGTTTAATGTCACAAGGTTTTATGGAACACACCCTCGTAGTTTTGTTTGTCTTGTGAAAATAATTACTTTCCAATGTGATTAAAATGATGTTTATGCCATAATATTGAGTAGGATATCTGGTAAATTAGATGAAAAGTGGAGTGCATGCTTGATTGCCACATTATTGGATTTTTATTGTTATTAATCTCCAAAGAAGTAAGGTGGAATACAATCGCCGTTCAACCTTTCGCCAAGCATATACAGTTGGCATTGCAACCATATGTTTTCTGTTTCCCCACTGTATTTTTTGAACGAAAAAATGGTATAAGACTTCACTTATACCAATTACAGTTCTGATTGCCAAGAAACACATCATGTCCCATTCACCGCTATCATCTCCATTCGTCTGTGTTCTCCTTACTCTTTTTGGGACACTTCGACATCCAATGGTCTCTATACAGTTGGGATGTTGGAGATAGAGATAGAGAGGTAGGGATCTTCCACATGGAGATCATGTACTCTCCCAAACTCCCATATAATTTAAATAACTTCTATTCCAAATTTCATTGACCTAACAGGAAAAGTAGAGTTTGGTGGACGTGTGTTCAATCTGGTTTCTTTCTTTTACCTCCAAATTTCAAGTGCCAAATAGGCCATTCACTTTTTAATTTGAAATGGTACTTGGCTTTCCTATCGCCTATTGGTAATCGTTTTTTATGGAGCTTATTTGGGATCTCCATTTGCTTTCTGTTTCACAATCCAGAGTTTGGATGTAAATGATAAGTTATGTTTTTTTTGTTTGTTTTGTTATACATGGGACACGATTTTTCAAATGTAGATAATTGAAAATTTTATGTTATCTACTTTACTTTACTTGCTAGATGCTGCTATTAATATAACTTCCCATTATTCATGCTACCGCCAAGTTTGTTTCTTCTTTCATTTTCAGCAGATGCCAGCCTTCCCATCTACATGCCATGTACAATGGCATTCCATGATACTCACATGCGAATATAACACGACTAGTTATTGTTGAAATGGAAGTTATATTGCTACATGATTTATCGCTTGAACGACATTGCCTTCAACTAAATAAAATTACCTGAACAAGGTTTATATAAAGAACCAAGTCTGATTGCATCGGGTTGGAGCATTTCCACGTTATATTGATGAATGCCATGTATATAGTTTTGTTTAGATATGATTATTTTCTTACATAGAAGGTTCTGAAACTTATTCTCATTCTCACAGGTGCTTCCTGTACACTAGAAGTTCAACGAGCAATACCTGTCCTGAAGAAAACATATGGTGATCGCATGCAGAAAATTTTGCATGTGGGCCCTGAAACCTGTAGTGTCGTTTCCAAATTGTTAAAAGAAGACGACACTGAAGCATGGGGTGTCGAACCATATGATCTGGAGGATGCTGATAGTAGGTGCAAAAGCCTTGTGCGTAAGGGCATTGTCCGTGTAGCTGATATCAAGTTTCCTCTACCTTACAGACCAAAGTCATTTTCCCTCGTCATAGTGTCAGATGCACTGGATTACTTGTCTCCAAAATATCTCAACAAGACCCTTCCAGCCTTGGCAAGGGTCTCTGCCAATGGCTTGGTTGTCTTTTCTGGTATGCGAACAATTGCTATTTTATCTATTAATAATGCAGAAGCTCATCCACTATCTAGTTTTGCGCTTAACGTAAAGCTTTCAAATTGCATACTTTGATTGTGGAGACTTTAGATAAGAAAGGAAAATTTTGAAGGCCTTGCACATGACAAAACTATATTAGGGAGAACTCATAAGAAACTATTGTGAATTAGAATCACAAACTCTTGTTCATTAAGAGGGACGGATTTATTTTACGTTTTGAGTCACGAGCGAAATAGGTGGACACTGCTTTATGATCTGAACCTTATGTCACTAAGAGTCATTCACACTGTGAAATTTCTTTCATTATCACTGGAGGTTTCCATTGTGCTGGGAGGAGTTGAGTTAGAGATGTAATCAAATCTAATCTTGGCTTATACCATGGATTCTTGAATACAAAACAGTGCAATTTAAGTCATATTCAACACGCAATGAAAATATGATGTTAGAACCCATATATGTGGGAATAGATGGATTTCCAAAACTATATGGCATGATTAACAACACACAGATGCAACTCATATACATGCCAAACAAGAGAGTAAATATGAACATACCTTTCTTTGATGATGACGATGAGAGAGAGAAGAAAATCCCTCAATTTCATTGTTAGTCTTGCCTACAACACTCACTTAGTATTCCTTGATGGGAGGAATAATTAATCTGAAATTTGCATAAATTCAAGATAGTTAGCAATTCATCATTCTTCACCATTCATGTGTAGGTAATGACTTCTCTTTATATAACCCTTCCATTAATGAGTTATAGTAACTACTAATGTAGTTATGATAACTATAATAGCCTTTATGTAGTTATGATAACTATACAACACTCACTTAGTATTCCTTGATGGGAGGAATAATTAATCTGAAATTTGCATAAATTCAAGATAGTTAGCAATTCATCATTCTTCATCATTCATGTGTAGGTAACGACTTCTCTTTATATAACCCTTCCATTAATGAGTTATAGTAACTACTAATGTAGTTATGATAACTATAATAGCCTTTATGTAGTTATGATAACTATAATAGCCTTTATGTAACCATAGTAACCATGGATTAAGGTTTAGGCCGAAACCTCCGGGTTTCGACCATTTCGGATCGGTCTCGGAGGGGACTGATCCGAAACCATGTCCCTTGTCTCGATATCGGCCGAAACCGGCAAGCAACATCGAAAAAAAACTAGAGAAGAAGAAGAAAAAAAGCCAAAAAGAAAGTAGAAAACAAAACGGAAGATAAAGATGAAGAAGAGAGAGGTGATTAAAAAAAGAAGAAATCGAAGTGGAAGAGGAAGAGAACCTGATAGGCCCGCCGTTGCCGTCCTCCAGCTCGCCGCAGCCCTCCCACTCGCCCTCCCATGGATCGGTGTGCTTCCGGCCTCCCGTTCGCCCTCCCGGAGGCAGAGACCGATCGCCCCAATTGGGGGGGGGAGAGAACATATATTTTTAAAAAGGAATGGTGAACTTGTAAATAAATGTTAGAAAGTTTGTAACGTGAGTACATCAGCATCAGATATTTTGGAGAATTGCTATGCGAACAGACCCAACTTATTTGCAAATTTGCCATTCGATTCTTTTCATGCAGAATTGCTATGTGAACAGACCCAACTTATTTACAAAATTGCCATTCCATTCTTTGCTTGCAGAATTGCTATGCGAACAGACCCAACTTATTTACAAATTTGCCATTCGATTCTTTACATGCAACATATTTAGCAAAATATATTTACAACTACTTCCTATGCATGATGAATCAATATATATATATATATAGTAATATATTTTTATATATATTGCAAAATGTGTAACTTGTAAAAAAGCATTTGATACTTTAGTATTTGATATGTATTTAAGTATTTAAAACAACCGATACGGACGAACCGAAACTCACTTCCGAAACTGCCGAAACGGGCGATACCGATACCGAAACCTAAATTTTCGGGAGAGCGATACCGAGACCGAAACCGAGACCTCAAACCTTAATAGTAACTAATATATAGTTATAATATGCTAAATGATATATCAATAAATGCTAATACCATATGCCTGTGTGTATATAGATATCTCATGCTACAATTAAAAAGGATTTAAAGAGTCACATAAGTATAAATTTCTTCTATTATCTCATTTGACTCAAATAGTCATATTAATATCTTTATAACATAACAATATTGCAACTATACTTTATGGTCAAAATTTCCTAGTTGCACTTTAATGATCAACATAAATGTTTCTTTAAGAAGCTTCAATAATTTTTACACTTCGCAATTTTTTGCAAATAACCCTATGCAACTAACTTTATAATATATATTTGACTATTCTGAGTCTAACTTTTATTTGCTTTATAAATAATTATCACATGACTTAACTACACCGTGCACACTTTATAAGTCATGACAGAAATACTAATAACATTCACAATATGTCTAGACATCATTTGTAAAATCATTATAATTATATGATATTTTACTATAATACTATAAATACTTAGTCAATCGGTCAATATCATGAATATAACTTAATATGCTCAAATGTCATCAATGAGCATAATTTTAATTTCAACCTTATAGAATTTAATGTCGATTATTCTAAATCGATTACTCCTTGTATTGTTAGAAAATGATATCCGCAAAGAAATAGATACATGATCACCACTTTATTTCTTATAACCCTTAATCGTAATGCCTATAAATTTTCTTGTACTTTATTTCTTATAACCCTTAATTGTAATGCCTATAAATTTTCTTGTAGGGATTTATAATTTATGTTTTCATCATTGAGAATGAAATAATTTTTAATGCATAAATTAGCTACAACAAATAAACTTTTTGTTATTAGTAATGAATTGACCTTTCTATGGATAGAGGTCCTTAAGATTCATCACTAAATTTTAGTTAACCGGTTTAATTTATTATTAATGGAAGACATCTCTGTACCTGTGGGGGCTAAGAGATTGCTCTCACTAAAGTTCAGAATTGTCTCAACCCAATTAATCTACATAAATAACCACTTTCATGTAAGGTATGATGGATATTAAATGTAGACTTAATTGCAATACTAGATGCATAACATGATATTATGTGGGTAAAATATAATTATCACTTAACTTATATATGATGTGGCTATTCCATAAGGTTTGTAATAATTAATACTCAATAACTTTAATATATACATCTAGTTATTTAAAACATGCTTACTACTAATACATGTATTTATAGTTTACTTGATCCAAATAGCATACCATAACTTTATGAAGTGCATGACATTTTTCCCTCAATGAAAGTATTAAATTTAGTATCAAAATTTTTATATCTCAAAGGATATATAAGATCAGTTATGCATAATGAAAATACATTAAAATTTTAATAATTTTGTATAAAGTGAAACATAATTTCAAAGGCTAATCTTTATATAGTAGAGTATTAATGACAGTCTCATAGTCTCATATAGAGTAGATCACAATTTCAATGCTAATCTATATAGAATAAAGCCATAAAGTCAATCTCATACAGAGTAGAACACAATTTCAATACTATTCTTTATAGAATAGAGCCATAGAGCCAATCTCATATTGAGTAAAGCATAATTCTAAGGTTAGTCTCTATAGAGTAGAGTATTAAAGCTAATCTCGTATATGGCAGAGCCAATTATTAAAACTAAATAGCATGATTATCATAATAATTACTTATACACATGCTAATAAAAGCAGACAAGTGACTAAATCATGTTGGCATAGTTGATAAATTCCAATCACCACTTAACCCATGGATGCTATGGCTATTCCATAAGTTTTATGGTAATTTATATCAAGGAACTTTAATACCAACATTTAGTCTACTTATATTATGCTTACAATTTATGACTATAATTATTTTTACGGGATCAAAGATAGTAGAAATAAAACTTTATGTAAAATATGAAGAGAATAATGGGTATCATATGACATGAGAGGCATCTCTTCATATACCAAGACACAAAAAGTAGGGTGGTACAACAAGTACAAGCCTATGTGGGCTTGTACCACCCCACTTTTGTGTCTTGTATACGAGGAAATGCCTCTCATGTCATATGATACTTATTATTGTCAAGCATGAAACTAATACGATATAGATTGTGAAAGTAAAAACTATATTAAAGCTCTGATACTAATTGTATGAATCAATGGATTCCCAAAACTATATGACATGATTAACAATGCACAAGTGCAACTCATGTATATGCCAAACAATTAAGTAAACATGAACATGCATGTCTTTAATGATGATGTGTGTGTGAAGAAAACCCCTCGATTTCATCGTTATTCATACATACGACACTCACTTTATGGATTCCTTGATGGGAAGAATAATTACTCCGAAAATAGGTATTAATTTAAGATGATTAGCAATTCACACCATTCTTCATCATTCATGTGTAGCATGGACTTATCTTTATATAACTCTTTCATTAAGGAGTTATAATAACTACTAATATAGTTATGATAACTATAGCAATCTTTATGTAGTTATGATGACTATAGTTACCTTTATGTAGTTACACTTATGTCAAATGACATCAAATGTGCTCATACTTATATGCAGACATATACATATATCTCATGCTACAATTAATAAGATTTGAAGAGTCACATAAGTGCAAATTTCTTACAATATATACATATTGTCATGTTCCATGATGGTTGGCAAAGAAAAATCTGGGATACATTTGGTTGGATGTCACGAGGACGAACCAATTGCGTTATTGGTGTTGATGGGGATTTTTTTGGTTAATATTATATGTGACTCCTCTAGGACCTTTTTTCTTTGCTAAGTGTCAATATAGAAACTCAAAATAATCATTCAAAAACTTGACATAAACTAATATCCACTTTATAATTAGAAAGACAAGAAAACATAGAGCTAAAATAAGTCTAGATTCAATGTACTATGTGATGTTAGAAATATTGAATCACATTTCTAAATCCTTATGTTCAGGTTTGATGTATAATGTGTGTGTATGTGTATGTCTGTATATATGTATGTGTATATATATATGAGAATAATGTGTATCATATAATATATGATGCTAAGCCTCATATACGACCTCCAAAACTCCACCCTTTGTTATTTTTTGGAGGATCGGAACCATTCCTTTTGATGTTCATATTCTAAAACATCAAAACACCGAATTTGGGGTGAACTCAAGTGGTTTTTCCTGGACATCCACATGTCACAAAATTTCTATACATGCAAAATTGTTAAATTTGCGAAGGGTAGATGTATGGGTAAAACCCCTTGGGTTCACCCGAAGTTCAGTGTTATGAGTTTTTAGAATATATAGATCAAAATGAACGGTTCCGATCTTAAAAAATAGCGGGGTTGGAGTTTTGGAGCAGCATATCAGGCTTAGCCTCATATGTCATATATATATATTACATTTGACAACTGTTTTTGAATCCTAGGGCTGACTAGGAGAAGCTTACTGCGAAAAACATGTTGATAGAAAGACATTTTGGATTTAATCTTGAGAAATGAATGGGTTGAGATGAGATTTTGGAAAAAGTTTTGGAGGGAAAAATATTTTTAGGGAAATGAAAGTTTATGGGGAAATGAAACTTTTTGGGGAATGAAAGTTTCTGAGGAATAGCAAAGTGCACGCAATTAATGCATTTAGGAAAAAAAATTTAAAGTGCACTTAATGCTGCGTCGAAGGCGCTCGCTAAATTTTATTACGCTAATTTGTTGTTCCGCACCGAATTTGTTGTTCCGTATTGAAGACGCCTGCGTCGAATTTGTTGTTTCGCACCGAAGGGGCCCGTGCCGCTAAATATTTTTACACTAATTTGTTGTTCCACACAATTTTGACTATGGAAATAATTTTTTTGGGGAACAAATATTTCGCGGATGGAAATCTTAAATGAACCGTGCCTGCGGGCACGGGTTATGACTAGTATATATATATACATGGTAATGTGTTCCTATGGTGACTCCGAAGTCTAAGGAGTCGCCCTCATTTTCCTCCATATCCCACATTTTTTTCGATTTTTTCTTCTTGGGGTTGTTCACCTCATGGATGATCAACATACAAAAAATCAAGTCATTCCAATACTTTTAGAGCCCCCATCTACCCCTTACAACTTCATGGGGGTTTCAGCACGTTTTGAGACCGTTGAAGTTGCAAGGGGTAGATGGGGACTCTAAAAGTATTGGAATGACTTGATTTTTGGTATGTTGATCATTTATGAGGTGAACAACAACCCCATTAAAAATAAAATCCAAAAAATGTGGGATATGGGGGGAAATGGGGGCGATTCCTTAGATTTCATCTAAGATGTCACTCTAGTAACACTTTACCCATATATATATATATCTTTTTTTAAAAAAATACAAAATTTTTTCTACCTTTATTCCATTTTATGTTGTTACACATCCCTCAAAAAATGGTTGAAAAATAATATGATTTGGCCTTCGATCAAGGCATTACAACATTTTCGCACGTTCTGAAACCGTAAATTTTGTAACGGGTGGATCGGTGCTCAAATCCCTCTAGGGTTCACACATTATTTTCCCTGGGGTATATAATTGTATGGATTAAACATCAAAAGAAATTTGAATTTTTTTTTAAAAAATCCTAAAATTCTTTTCGCACCGCACGGTGCGAAAAGCCTTCTTTTTGCACCTAAAAATCACCATATATATATATATATCTATTATACATTTGACAGCGTTTTTTGAATTCTAGGGCTGACTAGGACAAGATAAAGAGTGGCTGCGATTTGATCTTGGTAAATCAATGGTTGAGATTGGATTTTATGAAATTTTTTGGGGGAAAATGCATTGGGAACATAAACTTTGAAATTAGAAGTGCATTGGGAAAAAGTGTGGAAATTAAATTTGGAGGGCAACGTGCCATGAGAACCTAAACTTTGAAATTAAAAGTGCCTTGGGAAAGACTGTGGAGAATTATAATCCATTAAATTAAATAAAATAAAAAATTTAGCGTAAAATAATTTAGCAGAACAACAAATTAGCGTAAAAATACCCTGATGTTTGTTGTTCCGGCGCCCGCGCTAAATTTTTTTACGCTAATTTATTGTTCCGTGCCGAAGGCGCGGGCGCCAAATTTGTTGTTCGACGTCGAATTTGTTGTTTTGCGCCGAAGGCGCCTACGCCGAATTTGTTCCGCACCGAAGGTGCCCATGCCGCTAAATATTTTTACGCTAATTTATTGTTTTGTTAAATTTTGACTATGGAAATAATTTTTGGGGAAGAAAGATTCCGCGGTGGAAATAACATACGCCCGCGCGGCTAAATTTTTTTACAAAGATTTGTTGTTCTGCGCCGAAGGCGCATGCGCCAAATTTGTTGTTCGATGCCGAATTTATTGTTCCACGCCGAAGATGCCTGTGCCGAAGGTGCCCGTGCCGCTAAATATTTTTGCGCTAATATATTGTTCTGTTAAAGTTTGGCTGTGTAAATAATTTTTCGAGCAACAAAGATTTCGCGGAAAAAATGATAAATGAACTGTGCCCACAGGCACGAGTTATGACTAGTATATATATATGAGGTAAATGTGCCTGCGCACGTGCACAGGCAGAAATACTTGCGAACAGCCCCTCTGTTCGGGGTTTTCAAGTATTTTTTTGATTTTTTTGCAGTAGCTAGATATACTTGTTATGTAGCTCCCCACAAAATTTCAGGTCAATCCAACACCGTTTGAGCCTCCGTTCATCGATTTCAAAAACGTTACGCAAAACTGTCCAGAATTTTGGACAGTTTTGCTTAACGTTTTTGAAATCGATGAACGGAGGCTCAAACGGTGTTGGATTGACCTGAAATTTTGTGGGGAGCTACATAACAAGTATATCTAGCTACTGCAAAAAAATTCAAAAAAATACTTAAAACACCGAACAGAGGGGGCGTGCGCAGGTAATTCTGCCTGCGCACGTTCTTAGGTACATTTTAGGGAATCTTCGCGTCCGATCATCCGACATCTTCGCGTCCGATCTTCGTGTCCATCTGGGAATCTTTTGCAGCACCTGTCCGACAGTTTGCGCCGTCCATCTGGTCTTCGCGTCTGTCCGATCTTCGATCCCATCTGGGAATCTTCGCGTCAATCTGGCAGTTTTTGCGCCGTCGCTCCGGCAGCGCCTGTCCGGCATCAGATCCGATTGCAGCGACGTTCACCTGGAAATATCTCAGTCCCTGGGCATCCATTTTGGATCTGCGCTCAGGTACAGATCCGGCGACGATCATCCAGATTCGGGGGTTCTGATCTTTGTTCCACGAGCAGATCATGGGCAACAGATCCAACCCCGTTTGTATCAACGCGGGACACCCTTATCATCGATGTTCTTCATTCTGTCTTCAAAGGATGTCTACGTCTGCTGTAGCAAAATCAACACCCAATTACGCTGAAGAATATCCTCCACTACAACGGCATTCTAATAACATTCGGAAGGAAAAAGCTGCCGGCCAACCTCCTGCTCCTTTGAGAGTGGCGAAGACTGGTCGAGAAGCTTGGAGTTCGCTTTTTTAAGTAGGGCACGCTGTTGAAGAGATTAGCAAGTGCTCTTACTATCCTCTTCGGGAGGTTCCATCAGGCAAGACTGTCCCTTGGATTCCGCAGGAAGCAATTTCTACTAATGTTGCAAAATGGGGACGGACACTAGCTGGATATGTTGTGGGTGACAAACCTTTTTATTCTCACCTTCGTGCATGTGTCCATCGTTTGTGGCGGCCAAAGGGTACTTTATAGGTCCACTCTAGAGAAAATGGGTTTTTCTTCGTGTTTGAGCTGGAGGAAGATTGCAGCAGGGTACTCCAAGGAGGGCTTGGATGTTTGATAAAAGGGTAATAGTGCTGCGACGCTGGACTCCAGATCTCACTAAGGATAGAGATCTTCTGTCATCAATTCCAGTATAGGTAAGATTTCCTGACTTACCACTGAAATTTTGGTCTACAGAGTGCATACATATAATTGCTAGCTCTATTGGTAAGCTTTTATTCCTTGATAAGGCTATAGCTTTAAGAGAAATGTACTCATATGCAAGATGCTTTGTTGAAATTGATGCAAAGACCAAATTGCAAAATATAATTGAGATTGCTGTGGAGGATGAGGAGAATGTGATCATTAAAGTGGATTATGAAAATTTGCCTCCAAGCTGTCCTACGTGTGAGTGCTTTGGGCATTCAACCTCCTAATATCCGTTTAAGAAGGTTTGGGTGGAGAAAGGTAAGGCAACTTTGTTTGCGGTTGGAAGTGTGTTGATTAATGAAGGGAATGTTACGAGTAGAGGTTTCTCAGCTACTATAGAGCCTGGAGGTCCTTCTAATGGAAATGTAGAGGTTACTAAATGACATTATTTCTCGACGATTATTTTTTGAAAAAATAATTTTTGAAAAAAATAATTTCAAAAAAAACTAAAAATATTTTCGCACGGGGCCCCCATTTACCCGTTGCAACTTCATGGGGTTTTCAACACGTTTTTAGACCGTTGAAGTTGCAAGGGGTAGATGGTGGTTCTAAAAGTATTAGATTGACTTGATTTTTGGTATGTTGAGCATCCATGATGTGCACAACAACCCCATGAAAAATAAAATCTAAAAAATCGTGGGATAATGTGGAAAATGGGGGCGACTCCTTAGATTTTATCTAAGGAGTCACCCTAGGAACACTTTATCCATATATGTATATATATGTATAAGTGAATAAGATAGAGATCGTATCTTTCTCTCTATTCTTTTCTTCAAGTTCTAACATGGTATTCGAGCATTCTGATCCAAAAAATGCGAATCCTAATTCCTTTAAAAAAAATACTAATGTTAACCCCTTGCTACCGTCCGTTAACCTTCGGAACTTTAGCCCCCCACCATTTCTTTCTTATAAACCTCAACAAAATCTAAACCGACTTCCCTTTCAGACTTGCCATCGATATCCGACCTCATTACCGACATCAGACGATCGGTCTGACATCGGCTCTGGTACCATCTTCAATGATCAAACCCTTCTCTCATTCATGCAACAGTTGATGATCGTGTTCACATGCTTAGATCTTATTGTCAAACATAGCTCTGACTTCTGACTTTTAATGACCACTCCAAAGATGAAAACAGAGTGGTTATTTCATGCTGATTGCGCCTATGACTTCCATCACCACCTCTTCTGTTGTATTCCTCCTTTACACATGCTATCGTTGCTGGTCACCTCTGCTGTGCAGTTGATTATGAAGGTCACCACCTTTCTTCCCTCCATCCAACCATTTGTCCATTTCAGGTTCGATCCCAGATCTACACTAGATATTAGATTTGTCTGAATACTGAAGGCTTGCTCGTCTTTCTTTAATGCTTTTCTAGCGTGGTTATCACTAGTGGCTGCTACCGGCTATATTAGATATGCATTAGATCTTTTATTTTTGGCCTTTCTGGTTTGGCTCCTTGGTGATTTCAGATATTATGGCTTCTACTTATGATACACTCTTTCTTGAACCTTCTCTTTTTAATGACTGTTAAGTTGAATGAGACAGTTAAACTTCTTTGTGATCAATTTTTCACTCTGTTCGCTTTCAGAAGAAGAAGCATCTTATGGTTGACCCGTTTGCTTTCAAATCAATAGAATATAATGATTGGCTTGCTAGTGATTGTTGTATCATGACCTGGCTACTAATAGAATGTAAGAGATGGTAAATGCAGGTGTCATGTTTTTGAAAAATACGAAGGAATATGAATTACATTGAAGGAGATGTAGGGAATGAGAATGATTCTGTACTTTTTATGTGTTTTGGGCCCATTGGGGGCGTTTTGGAAATTTTCGGATTTTATGGGCGTTTTGGAAAGTCTAGTTTTCTCTATTTAAGGCTAGGGCCGGCTAGGAGAGGGGGTATGTTGATTTTGAGAATTAAATTGATAAATAGAGGAGATAGTTCCTCGTTCTACAGGAGGGTGCAGACATCCCCTATCAATCGGCGTTTTGGGAGGGCGATTACCCCCTAAAATTGTAATCAATCTATACCTTTTATTTTCAGTTTTTACTAATAAAGTTTAGATCTTGTCGGTTTCTATCAATTTGGTATCAGAGCGGTTCGATCTCGAGGGATTGAGATGAGATTCATGAAGGAGGAATTGGAGGCTATCATGCAATTAGTCCAATATACCTGACAATTGAATCAAGAGATCAAGCAACTCGCGCTCCTCGCGGCGAAAGTGGAAACGACGGCAAAAACCCTAATTTTGGGCGAAAGGCGTCAATTTGGGACGAGAAAGAGGAATAAACGACAACTCTGAACCAGATCTGGAGAAAGCCAAGAACGTCGACACAGATCTGGAAAAGTTGAAGGCAAATGGCGCGGATCTGAAGAAGACAGAGGAGAACGACGCAGATCTGAAGCCCATGATGCAAAGCCACGAATCACGAAGCCCTAGGGGATCAAAATAGCGAGATCTGAACCTTTCGGCAGCAAAACTAAGGGGGCCACCCCAGTAGGGCATCCCCGATGGGCTGTCGCCCCTCCTGAAGGGGTGCCAGCCCCTCTTGCGGCCCCCAGTGGGGCTGTTGCCCCTCCAGAAGGGGCGCCAGCCCTTCCAAGGCATACCCGGGGCTGCCGCCCCTTCAGCAGAGACGACAGCCCATCCGAGGCACCAAACAACGAGTTTTCGTCTTTTTGGCCCAAAACAGCGTGCGACGGAGCCCTTCCAGTAGCACGGCGACGACAACAACCCTTTCGAGTACTTGTGGAAGCCCGACGATGCCCTTTGGGCTCCGCCTTGGCCCAACGATTTTTTCATGACCCGTTTTGGCCCATCGACACTCTTAAATGGCCCCAAGGCCATTGGGTTTCAATTCGAAGACTTTCCGAGCGTCAACATTTCAGTTTTGGTCATGGAGGACTTTAAGATTTGACTGACGAAGACCGTGGCTTTCTTCTAGACGTCGTTGAAGGCGGTGGAGACCAATCTTACACTTTTGACCCGGGAGGAGGCTTGCGCGCACTTGAAGTAGGGCTGTTGCGTACTTCACGCACCACCTTAAGGACAAGGTGGATTTTCGAGGGCGGAGTAGTGATAAATCTGGACTTCTTATGTGTTTTGGGCCCCATTAGGGGCGTTTTGGAAATTTTCGGATTTTAGGGGCATTTTGGGAAATCTGCTACCGGAAGATTGATTTTGAGAATTAAATTGATAAAGAGAGTAGATAGTTCCTCGTTTTACCGGAGGGTGCGGACGTCCCCCTATCAATCGGCGTCTTGGGAGGGCAATTACCCCTAAAAGTGTAATCAATCTATCCATTTTATTTTCAGTTTTCTACTAATAAAGTTCGGATCTTGTCGGTTCCTATCAGAGAACATCTCTATGATTACAATATTGTATAAGCGGCTGTTAAAACAGGATGGCAGTCTCGGATTATTATTTTTAAGCTGAAGGGTATCTCAACTTGTATCGATCTCTTGTTCCAGATCTGTCTATTCATCAATGATCAGGTGGAACTTGCTACTGTCAAGTTTCTATTTGGAATATACACCTCTCTTGTACATCAGCTCCATGACCAGATCCTTGAAGGATATTCTTTTTCGCCACTCGTAGCTACCTATGCTTGTGTTATGCCTGTGTTCGACGTGTGACCATTGATGTCTTGGGAACAACTTTGTTACTGAGTTTTGTAATGATGGTTCATGGTGGACAAGGACAAGGACATTGCAGTGATTTTGGTAGTGGAAGAGGACTTGGTGGACACCACACTATTGTCAACGTGGGCTTACATCAGTGTGTTTATTATGGCAAGAATAATCATCATTAACAAATGTCAGATGAAGTTTGGGAAGACGGATTGGGCTCATATTGCTGCTACATATGATCATTTTCTTGTTATTGAGTCTGCTTCTAGTCCTGCATTTACTGTTTGGATCTGTTAGACAAAGTAAGATATTTTTATAGTTTTATACCTCTCAATCACTACAGGTCTCCTACTCAATTACCCATACTGCAAACTCAGGTCTTTATTTTTAGCTTTTGTTGATAACCTTTAGGTCTTAGACACTGAAACATCATCATCCATGACAGGTACTAGAGATATTTTTCATTTTTTTCATTTCACTGCATCATTACCACATGTTCGTATAGCTTATATGTCTTTCTTTACCTCACACTCTTTAGATCTTGATAATGTTCTGTGTTCCCAATTTTTTTGTTATTATGTAATCTATTAATCAACTTACAAGCATAAACAATGTTCCATGACATTATTTCATTCTTATCATATTTTTATAACCTTTAGATTAGGATGATGACTGTTTCATGTCATGAGAAAAGGCTTTTATTACTTAGATGTTGGTGATGCTCTTATATACTTGTCAACTGAGTCAGAAATCATAGTACCGTGACTTTGTCATCTAGGCCTCCCATATCTAAAAAATTTCAGCAGGTTCTTATTGAGTCAACTGCATCATCACTGCAATGTAAGTTAAGAACGCAGTACCATGCTTCCTACCCAGGACGTATCAATAATCATAGTCGTACACTTTTTGAACTAGTACACTGACATTTGGGGTCCTATTAGGGGTCTTTTTGGATCTGGTTTTTGTTTTTGTTTTCCAGTTTTTATTAAAGACTTTTTCAGGTTTATTTGCTAAAAGGTAGAGCACATGTACATGAAATAATTCAATTTTTTTGAATAAAATAAAGACAGTTACCACAGCCATTCGTGTTCTAGTACTGATAATGCTCTAGTATATGTGCAAAAAGAAGTTCTAAATTTTTACCAATTGAATGTGATCTTGCTTTAGACGTCATGTGCTCAGACTTCATAGTAAAATTGTGTAGCTGAAAGAAAATACAAACACTTACTAGATGTTATACGAACACTTATGTATGAAATAAATAATTTCAAGTATTTATGATCTGACGCTGTTTTATTTGCATTCTACTTAATTAACAGAATGCCCTCATTTATCTGTGATGGTCGAATATCTTTTTCTTGCTTATTTTCGACAAACCGATGTTCTCCTTACCATCACATGTATTCGGTTGTACTTGATTTGTACAAAATATCATATTTGAACTTGACAAACTAGCACCAAGAGCATTAAAATATGTGTTTGTAAGATATTCTAGGGCCCAAAAAGTTATTGTTATGATCATGTACATCGTAGGTATTACGCTTCCGCAGGCGTTATCTTTTTTGAGTCTCGTGCTTACTTTACTCCTGATGTTGATCATCTATATCCTCTTTCACAATCTGTCTAGTCATGGGGTTTCTGCTAGCTCTAAATCATTGCATGCATACACCAAAATTTTAAAGCAATGTTCTTTTGTTCCACCTCTGGATGATTTGTATTTTATAGGTCTGTTTACCACCTAAGTTGATCGTTTTGCAAAATCCTTATCCGATTTACATATACCGATTGCTCATCGTAACGGTAAATGGTCATCTACCTTATATCCACTCACATTTTGTTTACTATGATTGTTTGAGTTCTTTCTAGCAGTTTACCAAGCAGCTTACCTTGTCTTTATCTTTGGTGTCTATATCCAAGTCTTACTAGGAAGCTATGCTGCATCCCAACTAAAAGCAAACTATGAATTGTGAGATGGATGTTCTATTATCCAGTGGTACATGGGAACTGGTCCATGCCTTTACATGTGTCGTTATCATTGGTTAACGTTAGGTCTATATATTAAAATTAGGTCTGATGGGACAGTGGATGCATATAAAGCTCATCGGAAGGTTATGGTGTTTACCCAGACGTGAAGTAGACTATCTCGAGACATTCTTTTTCTATCGCTCTCTTGAATT
Organism: Scilla litardierei; assembly: GCA_030789695.1. Classification (NCBI taxonomy): domain Eukaryota; kingdom Viridiplantae; phylum Streptophyta; class Magnoliopsida; order Asparagales; family Asparagaceae; genus Scilla; species Scilla litardierei. Next base: position 157,955,210 of record CM061140.1, on the reverse strand, counting down.
CCATTCGAGTTATATTCTTCTTAATCATTAATTAGTAATGGCTTATGGTTCAACTGGATGCAATGAATGCATTACTTTATGGTAAGTTTGAGGAGACATACTACATGGAGTAACCTTCTGGGTATGTTACTCATGAGAAGAGTATTGTCTGCCAACTAAGAAAAGCGATATATATGTTAAAGCAGAGTCATCTAAGTTGGTTTAGAAGGTCAATCAGGTTGTTAAAAGTGTTAGCTTCAGAAGTGCTACTTTGATTACTCGGTTTTCATTCTATAAACAGTTTTAGGGTCCTGATATTCTGGCTATGTATGTTGATGATATATTTATGGTTAAGAGTGACTGGCATGAAATCAAAGAGCTTAAGGTGTACATGAAAATCCCTTTGTGCCTAAGAAAATAGGAAGATCAAGATTCTTTTTAGGGATAGAAGTAGCAAATAGCCAAACTGGTATTGCTCTGTTCCAAAAATATATGCCTTAGATCGACTTCCAAATACTGAATTGTTAGGCTACAAAGCACTATGTACTCGTATACAGGTTGATAATGAGTTCTAAGACGATTCTAGTCCCTTGCCAAATGATAACTATTCATACAAATGGTTGGTTGGTAAGCTCATTTACTTGATCGTTACTAAATCAGACCTTATGTTTGCTGTTGGGATAGTAAGCCGATTCATGTATAAGCCACTGAATGTTTATTGGAAAGCGACGTTGAAGATTTTATAGTATATTAAAGCATCTCTAGGAATGGTGCAATTTTATAGGAGACGTGCACTGAAGAATTGGTGCATATTCTGATTCTAGTTATGTAGATAGTCGACGATATGAGGTCCACTTCTGGCTGCTGTTGTTATGTTAGAGGAAGCTTGGTGATGTAGGAAAACAAAACAAAATGTTATATCAAGGTCAAATGCAGAATATGTGAAATGATTTGGCTCAAGATATTATTTTGGGAGCTTGGTTTTCAATATGATAAGCCGATGCCAATAGTCTTTGACAATCTTTTATGAAAGAAGTTAAGAACTTAACACATAGAAGTGGATTGTCATTTGATCAGAGATCCAATCACTAATAAGTTGAATTGTATTCCTTTCACTTCTTCAGCTAACTAGCTAGCGGATATCTTTACCAAAGCATGTTCAGTGGGTGCTTTCTCGTATGTGTAACAAGCTAACCATGATAATTATTTATGCTCTAGCTTGAGGATGAGTGTTACAATAAGTTTAGTTTTGATGTACCATGTGATAAAAATATTGTCTAGGAACTTTGAACAGCATATCTAAATCCTTATGTCCTGGTTCAGTGTACCATGTGCTTGTCACACACACACACACACACACACACACACACACACACACACACACATGAATAAGGTAGAGGGATGCACCTTTCTATATAACATCTTCTTCCAATTCTAACAAGTATTATCCAACTCATGCATGCATGCCATGAACTAAGTATGTCAATGTGTCAACGTTGCAAAGATTTAAAAAAGCTAAAATCTGAATTACCATATGGAAATGGCACCACACACCATTTGAAGGTATTGCATATGCATTATATGTCTACTTTTCTAATTTTTCAGTACATTCTTCACTGTGCTCAACAAACTCTGTTTCACGTGCAGGCTATCCAGGCCAACAGAGAGCAAAACTGGCCGATCTAGCAAAGTTTGGACGTCCGGTATGTCTCACATTGTTATAGGGTTGGATAATGTTTTTCTTTTCCATGTCATTTTTAGCATCTTTCTTTGATGCCATAACTTTTATGATTTGATTATAGCTTATTACCTAAAAGCATTCTCTGACATTTATACAGATGCTTGTCATTAACCTCTATTGGGTTGTTGGATTAAGATTTTTTTATCGGGATAATACTAATTTCCATCATGTTTAGTGGTGAGCATCATCTACTTCATGGTTCACTGGATCAGCTTCCGGTCCTGCAAACATCTTTGTGGTTTGTGCAGTGACTTAAATTATGTTTTGTGTAGATCGATTAAGTATCTAAGGTAATCTGCCAATGGGAAAATTGTTACTGGTACATCTTAAATCTACTTGTAGCTTGATTTTGTTTGATATCGCACTGATTGTGATGTACATGTAGATACGTCTTCTTTGCCAATGACATGGTGATCTGATAATGCAACATAATCTGCAGTAGTTGGGAATATTGCTTTATCAATGAACATATAATAGTAATCATTTATTAGGTGTTTCCCATTTTATTGCAATTGTCTATTGGACATTCCTTTCTTACTTCATATAGCTTTTTCCTTGAGGTAACGTAGATCTTCACTAATGTCATTTAAAAGATACATAACTCTTACCTTTTCCTCTTTCCATCAAATAATTTCGTATTATCTCAAAAGGGAAATGAATTATCTCCATAAGCTATTAGTTCTGCCAGCTAATCACGTCTCTGGAATAACTATAGATGCCCGATACTGATTTAATGTGTTACTATCATACTAGCCGGGCTTTTGGAGTACTACCATGCAAGAAGACTACAATGCCTAAAATTTTGTCATCGACATCTATTTCTTAGCATGTGAATCATTCATTCATAACTAAAGTACCTCAACAGAAACTCATCGTCTATATCTACAATCTTCACTTCAACCACCATGCATTGCTTGTTTTGTGATGCAGTCCTGACTGTATGTCTTGATTCATTGCTTTGCCGATTGAAAAGATTCTTTTCATGTATTGACCCTGCCTTTCTTCAGAAAACCTGGATCATAGAAATTGGGCGGTGAGATAGTTCTGGTATCTTGACCACATTTCTGTGGCTGGATACCCATTGTATGGAACGGGACATACACTTCCATTAATTGAATTGTTTACGGATGACAAAAACCACGAAAACCATGCACAGATCTGAGTGCTATGCATCAGTGATTTATATTTTTACTTGTTTGCTTTGCACATATGATGCAAGCGCTATCATTAAACTCATAGCCTATATTTTCCCCTTTCTGTCACATTGAAAATTTAGTTAGTAAGGTCCTTGTCGTAGATCTACGCATCTCTCAGGATGATGAGACTCTTGGGTTTATTTCATGCAGGCCAAACTACGAAGCGCATCTTGGTGGATCAGATTCTTTTTCCAGACTGGCTTAGAGGAAAATGAAACTGCAACAAAGAGGTTTGAGCAGGCAGCAAACAAGAGGTCATACAAGCCGAGCTGCCAAATATTTCACCTCCACTCATAACCTCGATCTTGCTAGTACGCCTCATTTTCTCCTCGAAGACGACGTATGCATTCAGTCCGTGATCTCAACCTCTCTCTTTGTTTGCTCCATTTGGCTCAAAATTTGCTAGTCTTATATTATGGTTTTCAAATCGTAACACATCTATGTATTTGTTGGTATACAATGACTGGAGAGGAAAACTAAATCCATACACCGCCCACCAGGTTGCCTGAAAGAGTACCACAGAAGTGATTCTCTATTGTGATATTGGTCAGTGTTATGCTTTTGTTTAAGGTTTGAAGACTGTTTTTTGTTTGTTTTTTAGAGAGATGCGAGTGATGTATCAGCCGGCTCCGAGCTCCTTGTGATCCCGAGTGAGTCGGCATGAGAAATTTACTGTATCAATTCAAGATTTGTATTATTAGGTGTTTTTAGTGTATATCTAAATGCATTGTTGAGTTGAACTGTTAGTATTGTTACCTAAGATGCTACACCTAATAATTAGAATCAAATTACTACTTACCCTAGCTAATCCACACAAAAAAAAATTGAAACTTAGATCATTATTTTCAACAGAATCCTATTATGTTTAGGCCGAGTTTGACTCCTAATGCCACTACTTCAACACGTCCCTATATGTTGAGGGGCTAAAAGCTGGAAACTGGGTTAATCTGTAATTGTACCGAATTTCATACTACTAAATCACACCTCTAGGTCAGTGATGACAATTGATGGAATATTTTTATACTTTAAAAGTCGATCTTTTGACCTATAAAAAGGAGGCTCTAACTGTGTGGACGTGTTAGACTATGAAAATATCTCCCTCAACACTTAACATAAATTTGAAGTTATGATCCAATGGTAGGGAATTTAAAGATAGTATCAGAGCAACCAAGATTCAAGAGAGGAGCGTACAGTCCGCGGCCATCAGAGATCGATCCCTGGCTACCCTACCGAAAAGCTGAGGTAACGCCGTTGGACCACAACCCGTTGGCTATTTTAATTTTATTGATACATGAATAAAGAGATTTGAGTCTTTGTTGATTATTTAGTTGATTCCTTGTATTGTACTGCCTTTTTTCTTTCTTGGATGAAAAAGCCACACTTGTACTCTGCAAAAAATATTTTATTTCTTGCTTTTTTATACTTCATACTGATATTTTTGAATACAATCAGGAAAATGGGGGGAAAATAGAATAAATAAATAAAGTCTATGGGCGTTTCTTGATGATGATAATGCTAATAATAGTGACATAATTTTTTTTCTAAAAAATTAATTTGATCTGTCATCAACATAAAAATTGCAGGTTTAAATTAAATAGATATGCATTCTAATAAGATTTCTCAACTATTAGGAAGCCTGCACACACAAATTAGGAGGAATTCTATATATGAGTAACATTAATGTATGTAACAGAAATATGTTTGGAGGATTCATATGTAAAAGTCTTTTAAACAAAAGATTTTGTACAAGGACTAGAAATAACCCGTGCATATAGTTCACGGCAAAAAAATAACCACATGAACAGCATGCACACAATCGAAACAAAATGAGAAGTGTGCTTGTATGTGTCGGTATCGTCGAGGGATAAAAGGGGAAAAATCTCGATGTCAAGCATGTAAATAAGAGGGTCAACGGGGGGAAATGTCAATGGCGACCTTGTAAATAAAAAGGGCCTAAAGAGAGTTTGGAGGGGGGTTGATGCGACATTGTCACATAGGATACAGTCACATTAACCGTCTTTATTTGTATAATAGCCAAAAAAACTCCCCAAGAAAAGGATGCGGTGAACGTGCGAAACCGAAAAAGAGTGAGAAATGTGGGTGTGTGTGCCGGTATCGTCGGGAAAAAAGTGCAATGTTCGGGGGTTAAAATGCAAAACCCATTGGGGATGGAAAACATGTAAATAAGTGGGTGTTTTTTGGGGTGAATGACAAACATGTAAATAAGTGAAGTTGGTTGGTTTTTTTTTGAGGAGATGGCAAACATGTAGATAAGTGCATTGGGGTTAGTTCTTGGGGGAGGTGGAGGGTGAGGTGGGGGTGGGCCCACCTTTGTCCTAGTCATATTTAGCCCTCCACCTATGAAAACTTCACCAAATGTAATATAGACTAGTCATAATCTATGCCCGTAGGTAGGGGTGGCAAAATTGACCCGACCCGACCCGACCCGACCCGAACCCGGCCTCTTGGGTCGGGTATGGGTAGGGGCCAATCCGGGTCGGGTCGAATTCGGGTCAACCCGACCGACCCGGATAAAAATTCGGGTCGGGTACGGGTTTGACCCCTCGACCCGGTTGACCCGAATTCGACCCGTATTTTCACTCTTTTCACCCCAACCCGACCCGGACCCGACCCGAACCCGACCTTTTTTTGAAAAATAATCACTATTTCACATCAAACCCGACCCGAACCCGACCCGAACCCGACCCGTACCCGACCCGTAAGACAAACCGGGTCGGGTACGGGTCACCCGGGTTACGACCGGGTCGGGTTCGGGTATCCGAACCCTGACCCGAATTTAATTCGGGTCGGGTTCGGGTTTACCCTTATTCGGGTCGGGTCAAACCTGACCCGAACCCGACCCGACCCGCCCGTTTGCCACCCCTACCCGTAGGGCATGGTTCATTTAAGATATTTCCCATGTCAAAAGGTTAGTTCCCCGAGAATTTAGCTCATCCCAAGGAATTAAGTTTATCACAAAAATCTTAGTTTCTCAACAAATTTAGTACCATCCACATTTAGTTCATCTCCAAAATCAAAGAATCAGTGTAACATATCATAAAAAAGTCAAAATAGCATCAGATTTTCAAGAAAAGAAACTTCCATTCCGAACAAAACATAATGCCAAAAATATACTCAAAACAACAAAGAGTATCTAATTGTCAATTTAGTCATCTGTTTAGTCATATGTTTTTATTGAGGAGGTGATATTGATTATTGTTACGAGACGACTTATCCTACATCATAATCTTGCTTCATCAGATTCTGTAGTTCATCAGCAAAAGAAATAATCAAGCATACATGAATAATTAACATTTTTGTTTTTTGTAATTCTCTATTTAGTGGTAGGTGACTATGGTAGCTTATAACATCTTCGTCATCCTTTGGGATTTGCGGCAGATAGAAGAACTTGAAGAAGCTCTCGCAATCTTCGGTTTTAGTAATGGGCTTGGCATTCTTTGATCAGTGAAACGCCATCGCCTTGGTGCATTTTACCGTAAAAATGTTGGTGGGTTTTTTAATTTTGTAGAGAATGATGGGGATTTGAAACGGCTTGCAGATGATGAGATGATGAGATCGCCCTTCCCGTCCTCTTCCTCCTCCTCTTCTGATTGCAGATGATTGAAACGGCCTGCAGATTGAAACGGTGGAGAAGTGTGCGGCTATGTGGAGAATGTGAGGAAAGTGAGGAAAGTGTGGAAGCGGTTATGCGGTTTTTTTTCGTTATTTGGTTTTTAAAAAATGGAAAAGGCCATGGAACATGTGCAGCTATTTGGGACGAGTGTGCGGTTATGTGGCTGAGGTTCTTTGTTTTTTTGTTCTTTGGTTTGTAAAAAAATGAAGAAGGCCATGTCCTAGTCACCAAGCATAGTCATCATTTTTTGTCTTAGTCATTCTTTTGGTGACACGTAGGACAAAATTCAAAAAGGGTCATCAATTGTATAATAGACTAATCATAACCCATGCCCGTAGGGCACGGTTCATTTAAGATATTCTCCTTGTTAAAAGCTTAGTTCCTCGAGAATTAAGCTCATCCAAGGAATTAAGTTCATCACAAAAGATATTCTCGTGCAAACATAAAGTCAAACTCAATAACAAAATATATATTAGGATTACGATAATATGATGTGTATTATGAATAGTATTATTTATGCCCATGAAGGGCCCATGTAGGTCATATCGTGTATCAGATTAATATTTTGTACCCTACATAAAATATGTATCTCACCGTTGTATGAACTCTTCCTCATAAATATAGGCATGCAGTCTCCTGCAGAAATCACTTCACAATATGTTATCAGCACGCTCTTCTCTGAGAAAGAAGCGATGCGGAACGAAAGCATTTGCGGACGAAGAAGGATCAGAAGATCATTGTTTCTCGGACGCCAAAGGATTAAAGAAAATTTCCTGCGCATGCGTACAACGAAATCACAATAATCATTTCGATTTTAAGTACTCCTGCAAATATTTTTCTCTAAAATTATCATGATCATGATTATTATGCCATATATCTATATTTTGAGATCGGAAATAAAGGAGACGCGGGCCACATGGCGGCGGTCAATTTGGCCGTAGGCTGCTGTCGATCAGGCTGCACGCCCCTTCAGGGGCGACGACCGATTTGGTCGCACGCCGTGCCAAAATAAAGAAAAAAATCTTTCGACCGGCACCCCTCGCCTCCGGTCGCTGCAATGGCGGTGCACTGCCACTGCTGGCGACGGAGCCCCCCTTCGTCCAAACCCTAACTAGAGTTTTGGTCAAAACGAAAAAAATTCTTCTCGCGAGCCGAGGCCCGCAACCCTTCCTGCTAGCCTCGAACCATAACCGAAGGAGGAGGAGGAATGTGGAGTGGATAGAAAATAAATAATATAAATATAAATAGTTCGGTATTTCTCAGTTTTCATGCCTATAATTTTTATTTCTAGCATAATTCTTAACTTTGATGCCTATTTCTGGATCATGCATGTATGCTATATATCACATATTATAGGACATGTTTCTGGAGATGTTTGGTTTATTTTTATGAGCTTTACTTAATAATTATAAGGATCATATGACCGGTCTGTCGTTAGTTACCTAATCAAACGATGTATGACATTATCACGTGGTCCATGGACATTAATTATTAAGCTTGAAAAAAATTAAATCTCCATATCTGTGTCTGATGTGTGATGCAAATGTTTTAAGCATAATTTTTGCACGAATGACTATTTTGTGGTTTTGGACCGGCCTCCACTTTTATTTTCCTATACTTTTTCTTTTTTATGGGAGAAAAATATGGCGAGTAATATAATGTAATGCCCAATGCCGATGAATACTTCCATGAAGGTGGCCCCCTAATGAAGAAGATTTTTATGGGACCCACATAATTTCCAAAGTTGTACATTTTCATTTATGTAAAATGAGACTGTATTATTTGGACTATGGACATTATTTATTTGTGATGACTGGACGATCCACACAATTAGCATATTCACTTTAAAATTGTTTATGCATAAAATATCTGTTGAGTATTGGTGTTTCATACCAATGTTATTTTGATGATGATCACAACATTATGTTGTTACTAATGACTCTCTTGTTTTAGTCTCTTAGTTTACATTCCAAGAATATTATTTTTGGGAGACTAAACACTTGGTGTAAGGATGTACATCAAGTGGAGAAGGGCCTAAGCTTGGACTCAAGTGGTGCCAAAGCGTGGAGATGATGGAGACCATCAAGACATCAAGATTGAAGCCATAGACTCTAAGGAAAGCATTGTAATTCATGTAATATTTCATTTATTGCTTTCTCTTTTTGAGTCTAGAATTAATGAAATGCCTTGATAGATGGTCTACTCATTCATGCATATGCATTTAACCATCTTAGTGAGCCTTAGGATTATCATAGAATCTAACACAATAGGTTCATCTTGACCATAGACTCGTTTGGAGTCTCTTGCTTTCCTTCAGTCGCCTGATGAAGGATTCACAGTCGACTGGGTGATTTCCAGTCGCCTGTCGAGCCTTCTACAGCCGACTGTGGTGCACTGCTCAAGTCATCCTTTGATTGACTCTACTTGAGCTTTTCGCATCAGTCGACTGATGATCTACTTACAGTCGCCTGTATATTTACAGCCGACTGTGAAATGGTCAACAGTCATCTGAAAGGTGTAAGTGCAAATATTGCATCTCTATGTTTTTCTCCATCTCCTGCAGCAGTCGACCGATGAAGGATTTACAGTCGCCTGTCTATTTTACAGTCGACTGTATTCTTGTCATCAGTCGCCTGTATGCTTATTGGGAGAAAGAGTGCAACTCTCTGTTTTATTCCTTCCCCTGCAGCAGTCGCATGCTGAAGGTTTTTTAGGCGCCTGTCATGTTTACAGTCGACTGTATCGACTTCTTCAGTCGACTGTCGAGGCTCAGATTATAGCCATTGGGTATTATCTAGCCGTTGGACAGTCGACTGTCATTTGTTCATCAGTCGACTGTCTGTGACGTTTCAGCCCAAAATCTAGCCGTTGCAGCTTTTTGTTTTTGGCTGTTTTGTTTGCTTTTGAGAGTTCCTGTAGAGTTCCTATATATATGAGAGGGCTGAGTTCATAGGAACTTCTTGATGCTATTGAAAATCCTTAGAGTTTAAATAAGCCACTCTCAAACTCTCTCATTTCCCTCTTAGAGCTCCAAACATCCTTCATACATTGAAGTCAAGCTCAAGGAAAATCATCCAAGTGCTTTCAAGCAAATCTCAACACTTGGAGATCCTCTTCCATGCCTTGTATTTATTTATGAGTAAGTACATCTCAAGGCATAGGTAAGAGTATTTGTTTTACTTGGTGTTTCTTTGTAACACTAATTCTCTTTGTGTGAACTAGTCTCTCTCTTTGTGGGAGTATTTCTCTTAGAGGGAATAGGATATTCTCTTAGTGAGAATACATCTCTTTGTGAGAGTAACTCTCTTTGTGAGAGTTTGGTGTCCTAGTGTATGGCTAACCCTAATTCTCTGAGTGGGAGTTAGTAATTCTCTAGGTGGGAGTTTGAGCCTTGTGTAGGGTTGGTTGGGTCCTTGTGTAGGACAAAATCCTCTTGGTGAGGTATCTCTTTGTGGGATTTGTATTCACTTCTCTTTGTGGGAAATTTAGTGAATATTGGTGTGGCTGGACGTACCCACGTTTTAGAGAACCAGGGTAATATCTTGTGTTTGCGTTTAGATTGATTGTGTCGATTAATTTCTCTTGCATTTATTATTCTGCATTTGCAAGTTAAATTTTAATTGGACAATTTATTGCTATTACACTATTCACCCACCCTAGTGTGTTGTTGTTAGTATTGCAAGGGTAAGGCGATTCTTACAATATCTTACAGTTTCCTATATTACTTCGTATTCATGCCATTGTGCTTTTCTAGATAAATGGCTAAAATCACTAGCGTTGATTTTGAAATCATGGACGCCTCTGTGAAGAACTACATCCGCTATCAATTGGATGTAAAATTCCATCTGCGAGCCCAAGCCCTCAGTGCCACGATCACAAAAGATAATAAAGCGATAGATATTGATAAAGAAAAAGTAATAATCTATATCAGTCGTCATGTGGACAACACCCTAAAGGCTGAATACCTTACGGTCAAAGATCCACTTGATCTATGGATTGTCCTTGAGGAATGATATAAACATCAAAAAGATGTTATTCTCTCAAGGGCTCGTTATAAGTGGGAAAAGTTGAGACTGTGAAATTTTAAATCCATCGCTAAGTATAACTTAATACTGTTTAGCATCACATCACACCTGAAGTTGTAGAGAGAAGAAGTCTATATAATCGCATGTTAGAAATGTCTTACTCGGCTTTACACGAAAAGATGCAATTCTTATGCAACAATACCTTGAACGAAAGTTCATTAAATATTCAAAGCTGCTTGCATGCCTCTTAATGGCTGAACAAAACAAAGAGCTTCTTTTAGCTAGTCATAACATGCGCCCTCTTGACACGGCTCATCGCCCAGAAGCTCATAATTTATCTTCCAAGCAGAAGAACAAAAAAAGGAAAATCGTAAAAAGGGGATCAAACAAGAAGCAGGCCAGAGGACGCAATCATCAGAATAACAAAAATGCGGGGAAAATGAAGTTCACTTGGTGGAGGAACGAAAATAACAAAAATCAATCACCCCCACCTAAGAAGGATTGGAAAGACCAGTGCCACTACTGTGGCATGACTGGACACTGGTCTAAAGTATGCAGAACTCCACAGCACATTCAAGATTTGTACTGAGAAAGCTTAAAGAAGAAAGCTGCGACAAATTTCATAGCCACCAATTACTCCCAAGCACTCGCACAATTCATAGCTGCAGATTTTGAAAACGACGACTATTTCGATTGATTGCCTTTATCTATCATTAGTAGAATAAATTTGTTATGAAGAGCATATTTATCGTAACAAATGCATTGAAATAACTATATATGTTTTTTACACTAAATAAACTAGTTATGCTTTGCATTCACTGCTATGTTCTTATATATTTTATCTTTGACTAAGTGGCTTATTCTCATGATTGCCTAGTGGACAGTACATCTACACATATAATCCTTCAAAATAAATGCTATTCCGATAGCATAATACCTTACAATAGCCTTGTGAATATATATCAGAGCCATCCAATATAACTGAAGGATCAGGAAATGCAACTAATTTGTTACTCCTAAATAATACACGAATAAAAATAAATGATGCACTATTCTCTCCGAATTAAAAAAGAAATTTACTGAGTTTCAAGGGCATCCGCTAAAATGGATTCCACCTAGGAATTGCCAACAAGCATAATATAGAATACTTGTATGTAACGTCTCAAGAAAATGGATACAAAGCCATACTTGAGCAATTTGAGGTGCTATCATCGGGTCTCTATCATACAACAATTCAGAGAGAGTAAGCAAATTTAACGGAGCACCTGAAGTGTCCAAAATCATCCAAGTTTTTACTTTGTTAGATAGACGTGGCCACCCAAAAGCAGTAATGATGCACTGCATCAAATCTCAATCCTATGGACATATTCTGAAGAACTTGAAGATTATTCAAAAGGGTGAGTTCCCTTGTCACCCTTGTTATAAGAGAAAATTTTACAAGATCTTCTCCACAAAAAGTGGATAATGAATCTCCAAGCTTCCTCGAAAGAATATAAGGAGATATATGTGGACCAATCCACCCCCCAATAGGCCTTTTCGGTACTTCACGATACTAATTGATATATCTTCCAAATGGTTGTATGTATATCTATTAGCCACCTGCAATTTAGCTTTTCCAAAACTATTGGCAAAAATCATAAAATTGCATGCACATTTTCCAGACAACCAAATTAAGAAAAAACGTCTGGATAATGCTTGGTAATTCACCTTCCATGCATTTCAAGATTACTGTCTAACAACTGGGATAGAAGTTGAACATCGTGCATCTCATTTTCACACCCAAAATGGGTTAGCCAAGTCACTTATAAAAAGACTCCAATGGATTGCACGCTACTGTTAATGAAAATATCCCAATTACCAATGACTGCACGGCCACATGCGATCTTGCATGCTCTTCAGTAATTAGACTCAGATCCTGTGGGAGTCAGAGTTACTCTCTGATGCAACTTGCATACAGAACATCACCAAATATATCTCATTTGATGATTTTTGATTGTGTAGTTTACATCCTCATAGTACCACCACAGAGTATAAAAGTGGGTCCTCAATGTCATCTAAGAATCGATGTATGGTTTGATTCATCCTCAATTATTAGATCCTAGAACCCTAAACTGTGGACACTTCAAGGCACGTCTTGAAGACTGTGACTAAGATGAGACGACGTTTTCCAAACTAGGCTCAGATTCAACGAAGCCTGACGCTTCACAGACTATCTCGTGGGACACAAAGACATTATCCCACTATGATCCGAGAATTAGGAAATGTAAAGATGAGATTCTAAAGTTCTTTCACATTCAGAACAATATTCATCAGTTACCAGATGCATTTACTGATAATAAGAAAATTATCAAACCACACATCTCTGATGTTAACATTCTAGCTAGGAATGAAATCCACTAGCAGCAGAAGTGGTTATTACTTAACTGAAAAGAAGTAGACCACCAGGCTCCAAGGATAAAATTTCCAGAAATTGGAAAACTCCTGGAGGCCCTGAAACAATACCACCATATGACAATGAGCTCATGTCCATACCATCACCCCTCCTGAAACCCCCAGAAGATAAGAACCCAGGAAAAACTGAAATATCATCAAACTTTATACGTACTGGGGAGATGTTGGACAGAAAAAGTGCAATCGTCGTCGTCGATATCTTCGCATTCTATATTGACATTCATGTCGCTGAAAGCGATGATGATATCGATCCACACTCCGTTGCTCAATGCAAACGTAGAGATGAATAGCCAAAGTAGAATGAGGCAATATGAGCTCTTGCTGGACTCGTTTAAGAAGCACGAAGTATTTGGACCAGTAGTCCAAACACCAAAAGGTACAAACATGTGAGACATAAATGTGTATTTGTCAGAAAAAGAAATGCAAAAAATGAGATCGTACGCTACAAAGCATAGCTTTTAGCTCATGGATTTTCCCAAAGAACATGTACTGACTATGAAGAAACATATTCCCCAGTGATGGATACGATCACTTTCCGATTTATAATTAGCTTAACAGCAAAGAAGGATTAGATATGCAGCTAATAGATGTTGTGACTGCATATCTATATGGAAATCTTGATAAAGAGATTTATATGAAACTTTTTGATGGCTTTCAATTGCCTAAAACTTTTAAAGATAAGACCTAGAAACGTCTATTCTGTTAAGATACAAAGATCATTATATGGTATTAAACAATCAATAAGAATGTGGTCTAACAGACTTAGCGAATTTCTTGTACAACAAAGATTTCACAATAATGACGTCCGACATTGCAACTTTATAAAAGCAAAGGGAACATGATTTGCAATCATTACAGTCTACGTAGACGACTTAAACCTCATTGGATCTCCTAAAGAGATAGTTAAGATATCTGAAAGCCTGACAAAAAAATTCAAAATGAAAGACCTGGGCAAAATTAAATTCTGTCTTGGCTTACAAATTGAATATCTGAAAGATGGCTTCATGTTACATCAAACCACATATACCAAGAACTTATTACAAAAATTTCATATGGACCAATGTAATCCATAGAGTATCCCTATAATAGTATATTCACTGGATGTACATAAAGACCCCTTCCGTCCGCTGGAATAGGGGGAAGATATTTAGGTCCTGAAGTCCTTTATCTAAGTGCAATTAAATCACTTCTTTATCTGGCTAACTGCACGCGTCCCGATATGGCATTTGTAATAAATCTACTAGCCAGATACAGTGATGCGCTCTCACAACGTCACTGGACTGGAGTTAAGTATTTTCTGCGCCACCTCCAAGGGTCGATAGCTCTAGGCTTATATTATTAGACATGATCACACTCCATGCTTATTGGCTATGCAGATTCAGGTTGATTTAAGTTGTTTTGTACCACATTTTTCAACACCCTAGATTAATCTTGTATGATTTAGAGTGTTTTGTATCACATTTTTCAACACTGCATGCATACCATACATATGTACAAGGAGAAGAGTACTAGCTCATCCATTTTGTTTAAACTCTTCTCAAAACTCACAAATGTCCATTTACTAAGTAACTAAATATCATGAAAACTTTAGTTATAGGACCGTATCGTGTCAGATACATATTAGACATCCGTGTCAAACACTTGTGTCAGACTATCTTGAGTGTGTTTTTAGAATTTGCTCAAGTGTCCCTTATCGTGTCATTCTCGTGTCCATGTATACGAGTCCCTGCGACATAGCCAGAGAGTCGATTTTGTGTTCCTTGTGCATACATGGATTTGGAGCTCCTAAAGATAGCCCAAAAAGAATAGGATGATAAAAATAATAATAATAGTCTCTCCCTTTGCTTACCAAGTTTGTTGTTTGATTGTAAGTCCTGATGGCTCTCCACGCTTTGTATGTATACAGTGTGTTCTCGTGCAACACATGCTCTCTTAAATTTTACTCTTTTGTTGTTTTTTATTTAGAAAAAAAATCCAAACAAAAGAAGGTTGAGAGCGGCTTGCTTGTTCATTCACACAAGCCCCAAGTCATAGCAGCCACGTTTACCAAAGAGATTACAAGACTCTTGCAGATTAAGTCTTCTACTTTATTAATTTTTAATTGAAATTGCATGTCCCCCTCAATATATTAGACTTGTTAGCAACAATGGCGTATTTATTTAAAAAAATACACCTTTAATTATTGAATTCCCCCCACTTTTTTCTCTTTATTGATGGCAGAAATATTAACTCATTTCCATTTATACATGCAATAGACCATAAAAGCTAAAGCATTATAAACGAATATACATATATAAGCAAGATCAATGCGTATAGCATCATCATTTTACAATGCCCATCTGATCTAGAGTCAAGAATCGACTCGGCTCAGTTTGAAAATCAAATGCCAAAACATCCAAACTTTCCGACGATTTCTTCCTCAATTGGCCATGGCATCACACATGCAAAGAGTTTGCCATATAATCTTGCAGGTTCTGGATAATTTGAACAGAAACGTAGCTATGGATACGAGACAACTGCATGATTCACCTTCGATCATATATGGATAGAAGAAACTATTACATGTCTCGAAATCTATGGCAGCGTCTCTGCAGTCGACTCTCGCCATTGCCAGAGCATCAATCGAAGCAGTTCGAGCAACCATTTTTGTTGGGAAAAAAATTGATAAATTGTTTGCTTTCAAAGTGATCAGCTTTCCAGTCTTTTATATCTGCAAGCTAAGTTCAGATTCTGTTTGTACACCGTGTCGTTCTCGCGGCTAAGTTTTGCCGACGAGTATAATCGAAATGCAATGTAAGCTCGAGTAGGGGTCCCACGTTGGGCCTAGAAGCTTCTTTATATCTTTATTATATTATTAACATTGACCGTTGAATATTGAGTCTGTGACCGTCGGGGACCGAGAAATGTATGCATTTATTTGGAATAATGGGTGTAATGAATTTATGATTTCAACAAAAGCTTGATCATCAACAAGAATGATTGGTTTAAAAAATAATCTTGTTAGACATATATAGTATCCAATATTAATAATATTATTTATATGTAAAATAGAATTATACAGATGTAACAATGGTTAGATTATTTTTTAACATAAATAATTTTTAGAAGTTTGTCTGGCAATATTAAGTTGATATAATGTATTTTGATTCAAAAATAAGTTGGTTAATATTCTGTGATGCAATCTTATTTTATGTATCAGGTGGTTTAAAGACAGGTTAAGATTCTAGCTTAATGATAAGTTAAAATTCACTTATAGATGTGAGGTTAAGATTCTAGCTTAAGATTTCATGATCTGCAAATCAATAAGTGGGTAGATTTAAAAAGTGAAAAATAACAGAGTAGAAATAGTTTGAACCAGTCTTTTTTGCTTACAGAATATATTGTAAACATATGTTAACTGAGTCATAATCTACTCTCACACACAAAATGCTATTTTCCTATCTTTAGCTTCCTCCCATATCTTAGTCAGGACAGATTAGTTTTAAACAATGCACTAATATTTACTTCTTTAGAAACCATGCACAACACAATAGAGATAACAATGAGCATAAATAATACATTGGATGAGGAAGCAAGGCACAGTGCAAGAGGTTTCTACCCATCATGCATTCAAAATGCCAGTTGCATCACACTAGTTTCATTCTCCCTTTCACATACGATTTGCACATTCTACAGTACATTTTTCGTCTATCATGCAAAATTTTCTAATTGCAAGCCCCAAGTCATAGCAGCCATGTTTACAACAGAGATTACAAGACTCTTGCGGATTAAGTCTTCTATTTTGGTTCATGGACCATGGTGTTCTTAATTGATTTTATTAATCTTTATGAGGGATCACATAATCTGCTTACAGGTAGAGTGATCAACTAATTTAAGTATAATTATTTATTGAGAGAAGGAACCGAGTTGATTTAAGTAACAATAATTAATTAAGTTAACCTGTATTTAGAATTAGTCTTCGGTAGCAAATAACAGCTACTGTTGATATTGCGTGTCCCCTCAATATATTAGACCTGTTAGCAACAATGGCATATTTTTGAAGTTAAAACCAAAAAAAATACACCTTTATTTATTGAATTTCCCCCCTTTTTTCTCTCTATTGATGGCAGAAAGAACTCATTTTCATTTACACATGCAAAGACCATAAAAAAATGCAGCATTGTAAAACGAGTATACATATATAATCGAGCTCAATGCATATAGCATCATAATTTTACAATGCTCGTCTGATCCAGAGTCAAGAATCGACTCGGCTCAATATGAAAATCAAATGCCAAAACATCCAAACTTTCCGACGATTTCTTCCTCAATTGGCCATGGCATCACACTGGCAAAGAGTTTGCCATATAATCTTGCAGGTTCTGGACAGTTTGAACAGAAACGTAGCCACAGATATGAGACAACTGCATGATTCACCTTCGATCATATATGAAACATTGTAGGATTTTCAGATTATATATATTTATATACACCTGATTTCTTGTATCATGGTCAACAAATTACATATGCATCAAATCACCCACAAAATATAAATAAATTCTTAGAAAATAAACCTGAGCAAAAGACAAGAACAAAATGGTGCATATTCATCATCAAGTAGCTTTATTAATCAAGAATCTAAAACTATTACATGGTTTTCTAGTTGCAAAGTCAGACGAAAGATCTTGAACATATTCTTAACACATCAGACTACATGATCTGAAGGAGGTACTCAACAACATTTCAATATAGTTCGCCGTATGAATCTACATGCTACTGTTATTTTGAATAGTAGCTTGGCTACAATCGAAATACAACAAGACGACTCACCTTCTGACATGTAGGGATACAAGACACTATTCCACTGCTCGGCATCTATGGAAACCTCTTCGTAGTCTACTCCCGCCATGGCTAAAGCATCCATTGAAGTCGTACGGCTCAATGACGTCATTTTTCACAAGAAATATAATCAAACTAGAATTTTTGAAAAAAAATTGTTTTTGCTCACAATGTCACAGATTAAATATATATAACTGAAAGGAAGACTTTCTATGTTGTATGATAAGGAACTACGTGAGCAGATAAGATGATATCTTGTATCTTGATTCAAAAATAAGTTGGTTAATATTCTGTGATGCAATCTTATTTTATGTATCAGGTGGTTTGAAGACAGGTTAAGATTCTAGCTTAATGATAAGTTAAAATCCAATTTTATGATCTGCAAATCAATGAGTGCGTAGATTTAATAACCGAAAGATAACAGAGTTGAAATAGGTTGAACTGGTCTTTTCTGCTTACAGGCGAAAAACATTATTAATTGCTGTAAAAAAATAATTACATGCAGGCTGCAGCAGAAAGTCTAATGAGATTATTAATCACAAAATTGCATTAACCAATTTTGTTTTTTGTATGAAGTCACCAATTTCAATTTAACCAGTCAAAGAATGGGCCAAATCTTATAGAAGATTCGAATGCAAACTCAAAATTTAAAGTAGAGATATAGAACAAATCCAGCCACTCTTAGATCTTAACATTAAAATCCGGTCCAAGTCTTAATTTCGTTGCTTGATAGTTTAGCATTCTAACTGAAAAATACCTCAACATTTGTGCTATATTTCAAGTTAATACATTTGAGGTGACTTAGCTGAATATTTGTTAACAACAGATCTGATCATACTGCAGCAAAACTCAAAGACAATCTCAAAAATGAACCATGATATGCCATAAAGAACGATTATGCATATAAAACCATGCATTAGTACGCAATCCAGTATTCACAAGCCCTGGGTCCAACAGCACCTTCAGCAACAAAATACTTGATCTCATCACGATGGCATCTAATTTCTTTTCTCGCTGCAGCTTCTTCACCTTCAATATATAAGAAAAGTTTGTACGCAATCTGTTAGAGCATGCAAAATTTATATTTTCACATGCATTGAAAAGAAAATCTGCATGTTTTCGGATTGTTCCTATTGCTAGATAATATAAATATTCTTTTCGACCATTAGAATTGAATTGTTAGAATATTTGGATTAAACTCTACAGATAATCAAAACAAGACAACAGTTGCTATGATACTACAAATAATTACTATTAGTGGATAGACAGTGTTGGTTCAGATTCAGTGATATCAAGCATAGCCAATGTGCTCCATTTACATATTCAAACTCCAGTATTCAGATTTATGACCAAATTATTCATTAGCAACTAAGTAAGATTAATGGGTAGTATGCCATTCTTGCATCCCATCGTTGTTGTACGCAATGCCACAATATTATGATTAGAAAATTCATTAGAACAAACAAGGATATTTCATTTATTTGAATTCGATCGTTGTCAGATACAATCCAATTCATAGGTGCAGTAAAAATACATCCTTGTTACAATTGATGGATGTTTTTGAATTTGTCCCACGTGGCAATGTCACATTGCCGCATGAGACAACATTCTTAAAACCAAAACCCAAAAAAACCAGAACCTCACCCAACCCACCAAAACACACCCAAAACCAAAACACCCAAAATCACACCACAAATAAAAAAAACCAAAACCCCCAAGACAATACACACACTCAAACCCACCCTTCTCATTTTCACCTGTTTTTGCACTCATCGAAACACTCGTGCGGGTCCTGCGTTCTGATTGTGTGGGTTGGTTATTGGGTGTGTCCGTGCACAAAGGGTGCACGAGTTATTTCTAGTAATTATACAAAAGCTCAATTGGATTGCTTGTCATTTCATTGACAATCACTATTTGAAAACCAACCAGACTTATTTGATTCAACGTCGCTTTGTGTAATGGCCCACTTTATTTATTATTTTTTCCTTATCATTCAAATCCCAATTCTTTTTTTAATTATTGTTTTTCCATTTTTTCCCATAAGCCCAAGAGCCCAACGGCCCAAGCCCCAAGTCTATTCTCCCTTCTTAATTGAATAAAACCTCTTTTGATCTCTCTCCCACTCACTTCACACGAGCCCAACCCCAGTTTCTCTTTTTCTCATCGACCCGAGCTAGCGACGCGTTCTCTTGTTCTCCCTCTCTCTCGCGATAGTGGCGGTAGCAAAAAATTAAGGAAACGCTAATCATGTCTCCAACGTGCTATCCTCTCACGAGGAAATCTCAACGATTTCATAGCCTGATTTCTACGCGATAAGATCTCTTCTTTCTATCCTCTTCCTCTCTATTTACGCGAAGAGATTTTTCTAGGGGTTCTTTATGCGAAAATCATCTCTCTCTTCAAAAGTCTTTGATTTTTTCTTCTGAGGTTTCGGTTTGTTTTGGAGGCTTTGACGTTGCTCTTAGAGTTCGGTTTGCTTTTGGAGTCTTCGGTTTTTGCTATGGAGTGACGGATTTTCCTGTGTGGCTTTCAGATATGCTATGGGACTTTCGGATTTCTTAATTTTCTAGCGAAAACTTTGGTGAAGGTAGATTCGATCCCTATTAAGCTTTTAATTATTTATTTTCAGAGATGTAAGTGATGATTCGTGTGTTTTTAGAGAGGATTACCCCTCCATGAAATTTTTGGCACCTAGATTAGATTCACGAAGTTTTGCCATTGTTCGCTGTTCGTTTGGACCCTTGCGTTGTTATCTAGTCGTGGTTGGCCACCGAGGGGAAGGCACGGTCGGGAAGGGAATATTCTGACCAGTTTTCGCTTGTTTCAGTTTCATTCGATTCTATTCATATTTCGTTCTGTTTGCTTGTTTACTCCTGTTCGGCTGCATGTTGATTTGGGTCTATTGGGTGATATTTTGGGGTTCCGTTTTTACTTGATGCATGCTTGGTGGTTTCAGTTGCTTGCATTGACGTTCAGGTTGCTTGGTTAATTTGTTTGTTGGCCCATGTTGTGTGACTACTGCATGCATTCTGTTGTTAGTCTATTACTTCTTATTGTTGGCACTGTTTTTGCACGATGATCTGGGAGTGTTTGCTGGCTGATTATGAGTTCAGTTTTCGTTTGCAGTTTGTGTTTGCTTGATTATGGGTTCAGTTATCGCCTGTAGTTTGTGTGTTGTTTGCTTGACTCTGGGTTCAGTTTCGCCTGCAGTTTGCGTACTGTTTTGCTTTGTGATTGGGTTTAGTTTACTTGACAGTCTCCGGCCATATTTTTTGTTGTTTCATTGACATGCAAGTTCAGTCCCATAGATGGAAATCTGCACACCATTATTATAATGTTTTCAGCCTAACTTGATATTCCTCTTCTATGAAATTATCGGCCCGAGCACAACCCATTAATGGTGCCAAAAACATGAATATGATCCATTTGTGACTTTTTATAACTTTTTTTCATTTCGTTTACTTTTCGTCTTTTCTTTATCTTACTTGTAAATCATGTGCTATAATGCGTTTCGGGGAAATTAATAGCTCTATTGCTAAATAAATTGAGTTCTACAAATGTGACTAGACATGTTAAATATTGGAAGTTTAAGTTGTTGATTATACTGAATTACATAATTAGAAGTTATGCAATGAGATTATACAATGATATTAGTACGCATGTTTTTCTTGCACAAGACATGACAATCCTGAACATAGATTTGCATAACTATCTAAATATGCAATTTAGGGATTAAAGACATGAACAAGATACTTGACACTTGACACTCTAGAACTAGAACATCTACATTTGACATCATATGTTTAGGGTAACTTATAATTGAGATGGTGCGAAAGTGATTGAAGCCATGCTTATGACCCCTATCTGGGAGGATGTCCTTTTATGGATCCTGAGTTCTTGGTACAGTTGACACTTATACTCGGCCCGGGGTAGCACCCCGCGGTCCAAGGTAGATTTCATGTTGCACATCATGCCCGCCTCTTATAAGTCACTGCACTATTTCTCTTGGTTAACACTATTTCTCTTGGTTAGTACTAGATTCTTACTGCTATTAGCATTGTGCCAGGTCGGTAGTTTTCCTTCACAGTTTCCTTTTTGCGCCTATTAATTCCTTAAAAAAATTAATTAATTGTTTAATATGGATTTAATCTACTTTATTAATGGTAGTTCAATTCCATCAGGTGAATGACATCTTGAAGAAGAGGCTCCACAGTACGAGGAGTCTGAGTTTCCTGTTGAGGACATTGATTTCTGAGACTTTAGTAACGACTTTGTGTTACCAGGAGAGTTTTTAGCTTTCTCTTTTATTTTATTTCAATATTATTTTTTAGTTGAGCGATGTAGTTTTCTTTTCCTGCTTAGACAATATAATTCTTTTCAAGGTTAAAATAAAATGGTTAAAATAAAATGCGTATCCCTTTCTTTTATAAACATTTCTTGTTTATTACTATATTGACTTCACTGGTAACTGCAAGACATGCAAAATTATTGTGAGTGTGACGACACCCGTGTCTGGGGCATTACACTTTGTCAATGTCACGTCCCAGTCACCCAAATACTCAAGGAAAGAGATTGAATTCTCCATTCCCGAGTCAGAGTGGATGGGATGCCCGACAGGCCACGGTATTGCACCAAGTGTATGAGAATAGATAAAGTATAGCAGGCCACTGCTCACACTGGAACAACACAGAGAACACAAGAACAGAATGTAATAATAAAAAGAAGCTCTGTATAGTGACAACATCCACAACCAAAGAGTGGTACTGGCAACTACTGCAGAAAAAGTAAAAGTAGCATCTCATCATCTTTAGCAGAGAGTGATAGGTACAGACCATTGTTCCATATACAACAAAACATGGAAATCCACTGATATATATATATATATATATATATATATATATATATATATATATATATATATAGTAAAGTGTTCCTAGGGTGACTCCTTAGATTCAATCTAAGGAGTCTCCCCCATTTTCTCCCATCTCCCACATTTTTTTTGAATTTTTTTCTTGGGATTGTTGTTCACCTCATGGATGATCAACATACTAAAAATCAAGTCATTCCAACACTTTTAGAGCCCCCATCTACCCCTTGCAACTTTATGGGTTTTAAGCACGTTTTCATACCGTTGAAGTTGCAAGGGGTAGATGGTGGCTCTAAAAGTATTGGAATGACTTGATTTTTGGTATGTTGATCATCCATGATGTGACCAACGATCTTATGAAAAATAAAATCCCAAAAAAATGTGAAAGATGGGAGAAAATGGGGGCGACTCCTTAGATTTAATCTAAGGAGTCACCCTAGGAACACTTTACCCATATATATATACACACACACAACAAATACTACAAAAGACCACTACTGCTGTACATCTGCCCAAAAGTACATCATATCAGATACAACAACTACTACGCACCCACAAATTCCACAAAGTACAAACGCAACTGCCCAGTAGTACAATAAAGAAAGACTACAGCACTGGGCACAGGTGTGGCAACGACAAGAACCTCCTCTCCCACTAGGCACGCGTACACTCACATCATCTCAATAAAACTCTCTCGGCAGCTGAGAAAACTACAGATGTCTGGCAGTGTCCGACTCTGGGCGATGCTCCAGCGTACCTGCTCCTAAACCACGGGGAGGGGACACGTCAAAGCGTGTCTAGTAGAGAGACTCAACACACACATGGTACTAAACACACCAACAATCACCTCACAGTTCAATTACAGAGTTAAACGTTCATGATTAGAAGTTCATTATAATTTAGGTGTTATCGTATTTCGGAGACTCCGTGATCGAGAATAGAGTACGAGGACTAAACCACATCCCTAAGGTAGGGATGGAAAACGGCACATGCCAGCTGGTCGGGGCTCTCCACTCCCCAACAAACCTCGAGCAAGTAGGGTCACACTCCACGGCAAACATCGTGCGAGTGGAAGTCTACTAAAGCTCAGTACACGGTCAACGGCCGTCACTCAAAATACAAGTCTCGTCCTCGTACACTAACCCGACACAGAATCTTCCCCCAACCCCAACCTAGAGGGCCAACCCACTTTGAGCGGTATGGACACCTCTGGTTTAACCCTACTCTAGTTTAATTGCTCATTCATCAACATATTTAGCTTCACTTGTTTCACATTTTTCTTTCTTACACATTAACCAATTACAACAAAAGCACAATCTTTGCACATGCATCATAACGAACCAAGAGCAACTAGGCTAGAGTAGTAATTAATCATCTAACACTTATTAGAGGCCTCATAATATCATTTCAGAGCTTAACAACAAATTATCTTAACATGCATGAGCCAAACATAACCACGCAATCAATTCAGAATCTGTTTTTCAATAACCAGTCATATGACAATAGCAGAAACTCATTTTTTTGAATTCTACATCAAAATCTATACAAAAGGGGTTTGTAGCCCATAAGTTAACTTTCAAACCCAACTGGTCTCATGCAAAAATTCCATATATTCAATTTTATACGAATTATCTACTGCATGTGGTATCAACTGTTTTCAGGCAGAAATCTTTAGGCTGAAAGAATGCAGTTTTAAAAATAGTAGAAGTTGGAATTTGAAAACATGGTAGGAACGAAATGTAGGTTTGGTTGTCAGCTTCAAAATGATAGGTGGTTTGGCCAAAATAGATGAGTGGTTTGGGAGATCTAGCTCCTTCTTTAAGGGTGGTCTGTGCAGTTTGAAACTGGGCAGTTTTGAAGAATGAATTTTTAAAATCATTTCGAGACCAAACTAATTCCTTGAGTTTGAAACAAAGTTGTAGTTAGTGGGTTCGTAATGATACAACAAAATTTTCAGGTCAAAATTCTTTTTTTCAGTGGGGAAAAGGCTAGGGCAAAACTGGGCAGCATAACCCCTAGGTTTCTAGGGTTTCTGTTCAGATTGTAAAATATGAGAAAAATAGAAACTGAAATGATAAAATTACGAAATTTTTACTTGAACATAAAAATCAAGTCTTGCAGCTATATACAGAATTTCAGAAGTAAACTCCATCATATGGGCAAGAATTGAAAATCATACATCTCAATTTCACAAGACTAGCAATATTTTTTTTGTCATTCTTGAAGAGTTTGTGATTAAATCATGCTAAAGACTCAATCTTTCCCACATATGGTTCTATGAAACATATGTCACTTTCATATACATCCATAAAGCAAGCATCTTGCAATACATGCAAATTTCCAAAGCAACAACTAGCAATACTTCACCTTTTTAAATAACTCATGCATGGAATTGAATTTAATCCCCTAGATCACTCTAATCTAATCCTTAGTTGAGTAAAGACTCTACCTTGAAGATGTCAAAAGGGGCTTAGATGAATCCTAAGATGATGAAGAGGTTCCTAGGTTGGAGCTCCTTTGCATGCACCTCCTTCCTCTTCTTCTTCTTCTTCTTTTTCTTCTCGGCCTTCTTCTCCTTTTTTTCCTCCCTTTATCCCTTGATGTAGGTCGAAATTTCTAGGGTTAGAATGAGGGGTGGTGTGAGGGAGAGAGGGAGTTAACTTAAGTGGGTAGAGTTTTAGGATATTTAGGGATGTGTTTAGTAGATATTTTCTTAATTAGGGTAATTACAAGTTTGCCAATTGCCAAATTAGAAAACTTTCCATATTTAGCAATTTCCTTTTATGGAAACTTTTCATTTATGGAAATCTGTCATTTGTTGAAACTACCATAATTACCACAATACCACTTCCCAAAATAAACTTCTCCACTAAATTACAAGAATGACACTGACCAATGCGGCGATAGTTCCACTGTTTACGAGCGCCAAACCCCGACTCGTTACGTTTCAAGAAGGTCCTCCAAATGGGTCCCACTCTCTAGGGATCCTATACCATTACCTTCAATATGACGTACATGGCCACAACACGTAACCATATCCCGTAGACTGGACTACGGAGGGTTACAGTCAACAACCTCACTTTCTTTTTTGTTGCCACCACACACAAGTTGACATCATACATATATTGTTTTGTTCGGGGATTTCATTAATAGATTCAAGGGCTCATAGATGCTGATTAGTAGAATGATAAGAAGCTACCGACCAAGCATTGCAGTTATTATTGTACTAATATCCTATGCAGTCTGTTTCTCAGCTGCATTGTGCAACCACAACTAGGTGATTTTACCTCAGTGATATATGAAGGCTAGCAATAATGATAACCCGTCATCAGGCTCAAGTTGCACCAGCATTTACCTATACGGCTATGATCGTTCTGTTTGCTTGTTTACTCCTGTTCGGCTGCATGTTGATTTGGGTCTATTGGGTGATATTTTGGGGTTCAGTTTTTGCTTGATGCATGCTTGGTTGTTTCAGTTGCTTGCATTGATGTTCAGGTTGCTTGGTTAATTTGTTTGTTGGCCCATGTTGTGTGACTATTGCATGCATTCTGTTGTTAGTCTATTACTTCTTATTTTTGGCGTTGTTTTTGCACGATGATCTGGGAGTGTTTGCTGGCTGATTATGAGTTCAGTTTTCGTCTGTAGTTTGTGTTTGCTTGATTATGGGTTTAGTTATCGCTCGCAGTTTGTGTGCTGTTTGCTTGACTCTGGGTTCAGTTTCGCCTGCAATTTGCGTACTGTTTTGCTTGGTGATTGAGTTTAGTTTACTTGACGGTCTCCGGCCTTATTTTTCGTTGTTTCATTGACATGCAAGTTCAATCCCATAGATGGAAATCTGCACACCCTTATTATAATGTTTTAGGCCTAACTTGATATTCCTCTTCTATGAAATTATCGGCCCGAGCACAACCCATCAATGGTGCCAAAAACATGAATATGATCCATTTGTGACTTTTTATAACTTTTTTCCATTTCGTTTACTTTTCGTCTTTTCTTTATCTTACTTGTAAATCATGTGCTCTAATGCGTTTCGGGAAATTAATAGCTCTATTGCTAAATAAATTAGTTCTACAAATGTGACTAGACATGTTAAATATTGGAAGTTTAAGTTGTTGATTATACTGAATTACATAATTAGAAGTTATGCAATGAGATTATACAATGATATTAGTACGCATGTTTTTCTTGCACAAGACATGACAATCCTGAACATAGATTTGCATAACTATCTAAATATGCAAGTTAGGGATTAAAGACATGAACATGATACTTGACACCTGACACTCTAGAACTAGAACAACTATACTTGACATCATATGTTTAGGGTAACTTATAATTGAGATGGTGCGTAAGTGATTGAAGCTATGCTTATGGCCCATATCTGGGAGGATGTCCTTTTATGGATCCTGAGTTCTCGATACAGTTGACACTTATACTCGGCCCGGGGTAGCACCCCGCGGTCTAAGGAGGATTTCATGTTGCACATCATGCTCGCCTCTTATAAGTCACAACACTATTTCTATTGGTTAGCACTATTTCTCTTGATTAGTACTAAATTCTTACTGCTATTAGCATTGTGCCAGGTCAGTAGTTTTCCTTCACAGTTTCCTTTTTGCGCCTATTAATGTAACGACCCGCTTTCGGGGGCCCGTTACTTATTTGATATTTGCGCAGGTTCTGCAGTTAACCAGTGAAGTCAAAATAGCCACAATGCAGAGATGTACAAAAATACCCAAATAGTGTCCAATTATTACAATCCATACCGTACAAGATGTCCCAACAGATAAAATGACAGAAGAAAAGTACACAACTGAAAATAGCTCTGGAAGCTGCGGTCTCATGGTCGAAGTCTGGCGCTATTAACTCAAGAGCATATGCCTCCATACGTACGTCGTCTGCGGTGCCACGGAGATGGAACCGTAGGTAAGTCACAACAATTCTAAATAAAGAAATAGAGGTACTGTACAAGTATGACAAAGCAGACCAAAGTGAAAGTAAAGTAAAGTATGGTGCAGTGACTGTACAAGTGTAGAAAGTAACGTGCAAGGAATGCGTAAAGTAAAGGTGACTGTACTGGCAAGTAAAGTGAGGAAAGTATGGTAACTGTACTGGTAAGGAAAGTAAAGTGCAAGTACTGTAAAGAAAGTAACTGTGCAAGATACACTAGAACTACGTGACTCAAGTCGGAGAGTACAATATGTGACCGTTCAGTTCGTCTCTTGCCTGGGTGCTACCCAGACGAATGCCGGTACCCAGGCAGCAGTATGGTTTGCCGAAACGCAGGCAGCAGGACAGGGCGCCGAAACACAGGCGACAGGATAGGTAGACCAAACTTTAGTCACTCCCGTACTCTCGCAAACTATGAGTTACCCCAATACCCCAGTGACGTGTCAAGTACAAGTTCGTCGCAAGATTGTTCCACAGGATGTTCCACATGTTAGTCACACCAGGTCAACTGGTTGACTTCCTCATTGAAAACCAGCAAGTAGGATAAAGACAAGTCCAACACCAAAAGCTGTTACTTCCGTGCTTTGAGCACGTGGTAGTGTGGCTAGCACACAATTTACCCAAGTTGAAAGTTGGCAAAGTAATCTTTGGTAGATTACTTTCATTTTAGTTCTCTAGTTTGGTTCAAGTCAAATAGCCGTTCGAGGCTATAAGTGGTGAAGTGTCACAAGTTCATGCAAGCACAGTAGACTAGTTTTCTAAACTTAGAATCTGTCGTGACTTACTTTATCGAGCTCGTCGTGGCAAGACGAGATTGGAGCTAGAAGAGCTGGTGCACGAAGATTGGTACCTGCAATCACAAAAATACTTGGTTAAAGAACGCTACATTTCTATTTAAATAATTGGATCGTCCTGATTTTTAAAACTAATTGAAACGTTGTCGAAAAGAGTTCTAAATTTTTATATAAACTATATAGGGTGAAAATAGTTTTACTGCAAGAGGGAATATTTTTCTGAGGCTTATAGTAATTTTTAGGATTTTTAAAAGCTCAAAAACAATTTAAAAACTATTTTTCAATAAGTGACGTATTTATTCCACAATTTATTCTGGATGCAATCTACATCGGAAAGTTGCAAATGAGGTGTCAAAACGACCGTCTCAAAGAGTATTATAACATATATTTTTATCACATATTAGTTTAGGTAAAAATAAGAAGATACGGATTTTTGAACGAATTATACGTATTTATCTTTTAGGGTTAGAAATTAATTCTGAGAAAACTAAGCGTCGGATTGAGACGAAACTAGCGCCATTGGGTCCAGAATGTCATTTCTGATTTTCTGGAGCTAGTCTCACATTTTTCTGGGGCTTATATATTTACTTATCAATTTAAAACCAATAAACTCATTTATTAATTAATAAAAATTACAAAAACATACCCACGGGATCGTATCTTCACGAGGATCGTGAATACGAAGACCGTTCCAAAGTTTGGACTACGGGGATACTAGTTTTTGGCCAAAACGTTTAGAAAGCGGGTTTGCGGGTTCTTTATTGAAACGATATCAGAAAATTACGAAATTAATGTGGGGAGCCCTAAATGATCATAGGATGATACTGCAGGAGTTTGAAAACATTTTGAAGATGTTTGTATAGAAAATAAATTCATTGACCCAAAACTGCAATATCAGAAAATGAATTTTTATCAGATCTTTTAGAGGTATTCGATGAAATCCGATCTTACTAAAATACTTCATAACTAGTCCGGTACTCCAAAATATTTTTATAGGAAATTTTTGAAATCAGTTTAAGACTCCTAACAAACCATTATAAAATACAATTAAAATTGAATTTTCTTTAAAT
Organism: Scilla litardierei; assembly: GCA_030789695.1. NCBI lineage: Eukaryota > Viridiplantae > Streptophyta > Magnoliopsida > Asparagales > Asparagaceae > Scilla > Scilla litardierei. The sequence goes on along the minus strand of CM061140.1, from coordinate 157,925,688 downwards.
ACTTAATTTGAAAGTATTGGAAAAATACAGGCCGTTACATTCTACCCTCCTTAAAAATAATTCCGTCCTCGGAATTTAAAAATCTCTTTTGAAAATAATAATTGATATTATGAAGAAGATTTTAAAAATAATTGATGTTATGAAGAAGCTCAAGCAAATAAATGATAGAAAAGATAGTAATCTTTGTAAATCAGGTTGTAAATAACATGAAATGTGATATTATAGCATTAAGAAAACAAGAGATGTTATATATGGAACATACTATTGACATCACAATAGGTTCCGAAACTAGTCTTAAGTCAAAATCGGCTCAGATAGAAGAAGGAAGACAAGTTCAAGAAAGATGAAGAAGAAGTAGCATCAGCTTACACATCTCGATTTGATTCGTCACCGTCCTCAAACACTTCTGAGCATCATTCGATTCGCTTCCGTTGTCGAATTCGAACTCCTGGTGATCGAAAATTGAATGCTACCCTCCTTAGAATAAACGTAGCTAGAGTTCAGACGATCTAAAAGCGATTAGGAAGAATTATAAGAATTAGTAGAATGATTAGAAGGCCATCACTAGCTAAAGAAAGGGGTGCTAGTGATGAAGATCGATGGCGTTACATAATCATGATTTACGTCCTTGCGGTCCAGCGGACACGGCCAGGGAAGTGACTAAGCCAGGATCACTTATGCCCAGTCTAGCCAGGTTGATCCAACAGACTTTAGCCAAGCACATTGACCGGATCATGGTCCATTGAAGGAAGCTTATCATTTAAATGCGTGCCATCATCAACTGAAGGAAGGTGATGAAGTGGGTAGATAATTCAACCTATGAAAATCACTATAACTGCTATCAAAAGAGGGTACTAGAGAGGTATAATCAAGAATGGAACACGAATTCCTAAGCAAGGGTTAAGAGTTCAAAGGAAGTAAAGAAGACCTAATGAAGATGGTAATAAGGACACTTCACCCGTATATCCAATACAGGTGAACACTCGAGACATCCCGTACTCGAGGTTAATTTGAGTATCTTATATTATACATCCTGATCTTGCTATAATGTTCACGAGGTAGTTAGCGAGGACCTGCGTAGGGCCACCAAACTTGTAACGACCCGCTTTCGAGGGCCCGTTACTTATTTGATATTTGCGCAGGTTCTGCAGTTAACCAGTGAAGTCACAATAGCCACGATGCAGAGATGTACAAAAATACCCAAATAGTGTCCAATTATTACAATCCATACCGTACAAGATGTCCCAACAGATAAAATGACAGAAGAAAAGTACACAACTGAAAATAGCTCTCGAAGCTGCGGTCTCATGGTCGAAGTCTGGCGCTATTAACTCAAGAGCATCTGCCTCCATACGTACGTCGTCTGCGGTGCCACGGAGATGGAACCGTAGGTAAGTCACAACAATTCTAAATAAAGAAATAGAGGTATTGTACAAGTATGACAAAGCAGACCAAAGTGAAAGTAAAGTAAAGTATGGTGCAGTGACTGTACAAGTGTAGAAAGTAACGTGCAAGGAATGCGTAAAGTAAAGGTGACTGTACTGGCAAGTAAAGTGAGGAAAGTATGGTAACTGTACTGGTAAGGAAAGTAAAGTGCAAGTACTGTAAAGAAAGTAACTGTGCAAGATACACTAGAACTACGTGACTCAAGTCGAAGAGTACAATATGTGACCGTTCAGTTCGTCTCTTGCCTGGGTGCTACCCAGACGAATGCCCGTACCCAGGCAGCAGTATGGTTTGCCAAAACGCAGGCAGCAGGACAGGGCGCCGAAACACATGCGACAGGATAGGTAGACCAAACTCTAGTCACTCCCGTACTCTCGCAAACTATGAGTTACCCCAATACCCCAGTGACGTGTCAAGTACAAGTTCTTCGCACGATTGTTCCACAGGATGTTCCACATGTTAGTCACACCAGGTCAACTGGTTGACTTCCTCATTGAAAACCAGCAAGTAGGATAAAGACAAGTCCAACACCAAAAGCTGTTACTTCCGTGCTTTGAGCACGTGGTAGTGTGGCTAGCACACAATTTACCCAAGTTGAAAGTTGGCAAAGTAATCTTTGGTAGATTACTTTCATTTTAGTTCTCTAGTTTGGTTCAAGTCAAATAGCCGTTCGAGGCTATAAGTGGTGAAGTGTCACAAGTTCATGCAAGCACAGTAGACTAGTTTTCTAAACTTAGAATCTGTCGTGACTTACTTTATCGAGCTCGTCGTGGCAAGACGAGATTGGAGCTAGAAGAGCTGGTGCACGAAGATTGGTACCTGCAATCACAAAAATACTTGGTTAAAGAACGCTACATTTCTATTTAAATAATTGGATCGTCCTGATTTTTAAAACTAATTGAAACGTTGTCGAAAAGAGTTCTAAATTTTTATATAAACTATATAGGGTGAAAATAGTTTTACTGCAAGAGGGAATATTTTTCTGAGGCTTATAGTAATTTTTAGGATTTTTAAAAGCTCAAAAACTATTTAAAAACTATTTTCAATAAGTGACGTATTTATTCCACAATTTATTCTAGATGCAATCTACATCGGAAAGTTGACGACCGTCTCAAAGAGTATTATAACATATATTTTTATCACATATTAGTTTAGGTAAAAATAAGAAGATACGGATTTTTGAACGAATTATACGTATTTATCTTTTAGGGTTAGAAATTAATTCTGAGAAAACTAAGCGTCGGATTGAGACGAAACTAGCGCCATTGGGTCCAGAATGTCATTTCTGATTTTCTGGAGCTAGTCTCACATTTTTCTGGGGCTTATATATTTACTTATCAATTTAAAACCAATAAACTCATTTATTAATTAATAAAAATTACAAAAACATACCCACGGGATCGTATCGTCACGAGGATCGTGAATACGAAGACCGTTCCAAAGTTTGGACTACGGGGATACTAGTTTTTGGCCAAAACGTTTAGAAAGCGGGTTTGCGGGTTCTTTATTGAAACGATATCAGAAAATTACGAAATTAATGTGGGGTGCCCTAAATGATCATAGGATGCTACTGCAGGAGTTTGAAAACATTTTGAAGATGTTTGTATAGAAAATAAATTCATTGACTCAAAACTGCAATATCAGAAAATGAATTTTTATCAGATCTTTTAGAGGTATTCGATGAAATCCGATCTTACTAAAATACTTCATAACTAGTCTGGTACTCCAAAATATTTTTATAGGAAATTTTTGAAATCAGTTTAAGACTCCTAACAAACCATTATAAAATACAATTAAAATTGAATTTTCTTTAAATACTTAATTTGAAAGTATTGGAAAAATACAGGCCGTTACAATTAATTCCTGTAAAAAATTAATTAATTGTTTAATATGGATTCAATCTACTTTATTAATGATGGTTTAATTCCATCAGGTGAATGACATATTGAAGAAGAGGCTCCGCAGTACGAGGAGTCTGAGTGTCCTGTTGAGGACATTGATTTCTGAGACTTTGGTAACGGCTTTGTGTTACCAGAAGAGGCTTTAGCTTTCTCTTATATTTTATTTTAATATTCTTTTTTTAGTTGAGTGATGTAGTTTTCTTTTCTTGACTAGACAATATATATAATTCTTTTCAAGGTTAAAATAAAATGAGTATTCCCTTTCTTTTATAATATTTCGTGTTTATTACTATATTGACTTCACGGGTAATTGCGAGACATGCAAAATTATTGTGAGTGTGATGGCACCCGTGTCTGGGGCGTTACACTTTGTCAACAACCTCAATTTCCTTTTTGTTGCCACCACACACAAGTTGACTACATACATATATTGTTTTATTTGGGGATTTCACTAATAGATTCAAGGGCTCATAGATGCTGATTAGTAGAATGATAAGAAGATACCGACCAAGCATTGCAGTTATTATTGTACTAATATCCTATGCAGTCTGTTTCTCAGCTGCATTGTGCAAACACAACTAGGTGATTTTACCTCAATGATGTATGAAGGCTAGCAATGATGATAACCCGCTCAAGTTGCACCAGCATTTACCTATAGGGCTATGGGGCGTGGGTATATGTCTAATAAGCTAAACATGTAAAATTTAAACTATACGTAAAACTATAACTGTAGACGACTTAGAGTTCTTTAACATAATCAATAATTATATTTGTCCATCACCTAAAACTTATAATTTGTTAGATATGAGCTTAACACCTCTAGACGAATGATTTGGATGTGTTTTATCCATGCATCAAATTGCAAATAAAATCAATCTATTTTTCCAACAATTCTAAAACATCGATTTTGTGTCAAAATTATTAGAAAGACATTAGAATCATTTGCATTGCATTTATAGGTAGTTTAAATATGCTATAGATCGCATCCAACGGAGAGGATTTTCATTTGGATTTCCAAATCTTAAATTTGGGATAATATGATCTAAATATTGGATCCTATCGTGTCCCAACATATTCAACCATATATTCATCTATTACTTGGGATGAAACCCGTTACTGAACTTTTCTATACAACCTCTTTTAAATACCGCTAACTGATGTAAGGCACAAAACCCTAAGTGCATGTGTGCATAGATGGAGTTGATCATGCAAAGATAACGAGCAAAAGTCGCACAAAGGAGAAGATTCAGATCAGGTTTTTAAGAAGATATTGCTATGATTCGCTGATAATGATTATTCAAGGTGGAATGCGCCAAGGCTCTAGACGGATTGTCGTGATGTTTGGCACCTGATGCCATATCTGAGTACATATCTGAATGGTGGTTTAAATCTTGATGGTGTCTGGGCAAGCACATGTCTGACGTTTGAATGGGTTCCGTTGGTGCTCTAGTGTAGGGCATACCAGTGTATGATGGAGTTTGCATGCATAGCAATTTGTGGTGGTGCTTTATGCAAAAGGAAGTGCACAAGGGCCAAGAAATGTGAAAGAAGTGGTTATTGCAAACGCCACTCAAGATCATTGGAGATCAGAAGCAAGGCAGCAGACGAGCGAATTCCAGATCCCGATGAAATTAGGCTTGGCGTTTGTTAAAATCGTGGCTCGATTAGGGTTCCCAAGCAATCATGTCAAGAAGAGGAAAGAAACAAGGTGGACAAAAGGGTGTAGTTTGAGTCCCAACTTCAAAAATGAACATAGATGGATATATGGTTAAATATGCTTGAACTCAGGTCTCCATTAAGGATTTCCTCTTTTAAGCCACAATGACTTTCATGCTTGTTTGGCCAAATATCCAGGAAATTAACATGTATTTATCATAACAAATGGTATCAAAGCACATGGTGAAAATTATCACGTAAAGTGGTGAGCATAGAGTGGTCATTATAGTGCAAGCAAGTTTACGACTCATGTTATGATAACCCTTTCCACGATGTTGAGTCATGCTATAATGCAGGCGATTAGCAACTAAATATCTTGGTAGATGCTGAAATTAATCAAGACACAATTGATGAATTTTGCAATTTGGCACCGCAGTGGCATTTTCGTAAAGTTTTAGTTTTCAGTAGCATTTTCGTAATTTTAAATTTTTATGTGTTTTCTATATTATTATTTTCAGAATAGTATTATTACGAGGGTTGGGAGAATTAGGGACGCACATTGAATATTGAGAAAGAAGCTATAGATCTTGGAGATTTATGCTTTTCTTTCAAACTATTGTAATGCCCTAAAAGCTACTGCACAAGTACTAGAGGGGGGGGGGGGGGGGGGGGGGGGGGGGGGGGTGAATAGTACTTTAAAAATAACAAGGAGTATAATTCCTAATTATCGTGCAAACTACTACCAACAAATGCGGAAGCTAAAATTGACAACAACAAATATTCAATGCAAACAATTGATATATTCAATGCAAACAATTAATATGATGGGTTCGGATCCACCCAAGTCTCCCCGACTTGTTCCCGGTGATCCTACGTCCCAGTACACCCGGATCCCCTCCGGATACTTAGGTTATAAACCCTAACCCAAGATTTCCACTATGAATACCTTGTGAAAAACCTTCACAAGATCAAATCATACAATCAATAGCAATAGTGAATCCCACAACCCGGGATCACAACCTTCTCTCACAACCGAGAGAATCAATAGCAATAAAAGAGTTTATATGAAATAAACAACAACTTACCACAAACCCTATACCTTGAGTATTCTTACCAAATTAGGGCAAGGAGGGATTTGAGGAAGGAGAAGTCACCTAGACCTAGCACCACCAATATGAGCAGCAATGGGTGCCTAGGAATGAATAGGAGACTTGATTCAAGCAATAGCTTAGATGGCTCAACAAGAACAAAGTTCTCTCAAGATGGATTCTAGATCTCAAATGAGGGAGAGAATGATTTCTTGTGAGGAAGAGAGCTTTGGAAATGAGTTTCAATCTCTAACTCTTTCAATCTGAATAATGCTCTCAATAGCAGCTCTCACCTGGAGAGAAATGACCAAGCTTCGTATTTATAGGGTCCCACAAAATCGAGCTAGGTCAATTCCAACGGTTGGAAATCTGGGGCAATTAGTCGGTCAAAGAACAACCACTGACCGACTAGTTCATCAACTAGTCGGTCGGTGAAACAACATGAACCGACTAAAGGATGAACAGTGAACAGATGAAATTTCAGACCTAAAGAACTAGTCGGTCCAAGAAGACTTTCCGACCGACTAGTTACTTAACTAGTCGGTCGGTCAGTTAACTTAGACCGACTAAGAGTCAAAAACTATTAGTCTGAATACAACTTGATTTAGTCGGTCCAAGAACAAATGTTGACCGACTAGATCATCAACTAGTCGGGCGCCAAACGTTCTTAGACCGACTAACGATAAACAGTAACTAGGCATGAACAGGGAACGCTCAACTAGTCAGTCTAAGAAGCATCACTGACCGACTAGTTCACCAACTAGTCGGTCGGTGAGTCAACTAAGACCGACTAACTGTGAACAGTAAAGAGCTTAGAATTTGGGAGACAAACTAGTCGGTCCAAGAAGCTTTTCCGACCGACTAGATCACCATCTAGTCGGTTGGTTCTTCTTCTTGAACCAACTAACATGCACAGGAAGTCCCGAATCGAAGCGCGATGCTTCGGGAAAGTTTGAATGGACTTCTACCAAGATCCTAGCTCTAAGATAGGAGCGATATGAAGATTAAATGATAATACCTACTCAAGGCTTAACATTCTAAAGATCAAAGCTAGAAGACTAAATATAAATCTAGACAAACCGTCTTCAAAAGCTTCGATCGAATCTTCATGACTTCAAAGTTGGTCCAAAAGCTTCAACGAAACTTTAGGCAAATGAATACGTGCTTTGAGAAGTCTTGAGACGTCGCTTTGGGTGTTTACATGAATTTGGCGACGATCTCCATAACTGCGCTCACAAAGTGTTAGTTCACGATTTATTTATGTTTGCTCATCATCCAAAACCAAATCCGGGGAGTCCAATACTCAAAATTCTCCCCCTTTTTGGTGATGACAACCCAACATAAATAATAATCAAAAATAATGATTCAAATGTAAAATACTTACTCCCCCTGCATTGATGACACGTTAATTCCAAATTGAATAAATATAATACGCATCAAGCAGAAATGAGAAATATAAAACATGATCCAATTATTGAAATTTAGGATCGTAATCCATTTTTATATCTTCACTCCCCCTGAATCTAACATAATAAATTAGATTCATGGACAATAGAGTTAAATTTTCATTTTGCCCTTGTCATTATTACTATCTCTCCCCCTTTGGCATTATCCAAAAAGAGTGGGGGGCATACAACGACAACAACAAGGTTAAAGAAAATCCAACATCGGGAGTCGAAGAAAACGAAGATGGTCCAAACGACACCAAGAATCAAAAATACATGAAGAAAAACAAGGTGTGCCAAATTGACCATTATCCAAAAGCGAAAAATGAAATCATCAAAATACCAAATATAATTCACTTATTGAGTAAAGGAACGTGCTCTCCAATCTTAACATTTTGGTTAAATTAGTGCATGGAAAACAATTCTATGTTTTCATAGAAATAAATTCTTTTTAACCTAGTCATTATCGTCGAGCGACGAAATCGAACATCATAGACATTAAAACGAATATAAAATGTGCACAACGAAGTTAAGGAGAACAACGATGTATATATATATATATGAAGCATCATGAGTACAACCAAAAGATACATCAACTCCATAACATCAAAGGCACAAAGTACATCGACTACATCAAAATGTCACATACTATATCAACATCAAAATGTCAAAATCCATCATCGACATCAACATCATCAACATACATCCAAAAATGATACAACATCGACATCAAGCATCAAAACATCCAAATACATCAAAAACACACCACCAACCCTGTCCTAACCCAAAACTCTCTCTAAAAGATGAATCATCCAAGGAGCATCGGAGAGTCCTCCAAACAGACTCTCAAGAAGGAGTGGTAGGATCAGCAGTCTCCGCAGGTCCAGTCGAAGGAGTGGACTCAGGTTCTGCTGGGAGGAGTGGTGTGTCAATAGAAGGAATCGTCGGGGCAGGAGTGGAAACATCAACAGCAGGCTCAACAGCAGAGACACCAACAGGAACGTCAACAGGAGCAGACGTCTCTGGAGCACCAGTAGACTCATCCACTAGAGCAGAAGACTCTGGAGCACATGAAGAAGTGGCAGCCCCAGCAACGGATGTGGTAACAGCAGCAGCAGTGGCCTCAGCGCCACGAGCTAGAGAATCAACGAGCTCATCGATCTCCTCATCATCCATCTCCTCATCCTCAGAAACAGGAGGAGGGACCTCAACACCAATAACACGCGCAATACGACACAGAATCTCCTCGGTACGAGCATACCGAGACTCGAGACGACGAACAGAACGAGCGAGATCATCAAGTGTGGTGGGAGGTCTAGCAGCAGCTGCAGAAGAGGTGCTCTGAGAAGCTGAAGGAGTCGTCCTCTGCACGTGACGGAGTGCCGCAAAAGATTTCTTGACGGCCGTCGCGTTCAGGGGAGGACCAAGAGGACACTCATCGTCAGGAGGCAAAGGCACGTGGAAATGACGAAACACCAAAGTCAACAGACAATGATAAGGGAGATGCGTAGATTTCTTGGACTTGCGAATACACTCGAAAGAATCAATCTTATCGAGTATAATGCGAGCCCAGTTAATCTCGCAACCCAAGAAGAGAGCGTAAATCAACTTCAGGAATGGCTGGGATGGCAGAGAAGATGAGCCGTACTTAGGAAGTAAGCACGACTTCAAGGTTAGATTTAGCACACAAGCATTCGGCTTGAATGACTTCGATGGGAAACCTATGAAAGCTGGAGGGATCACGTGGAAGATTTCGGCGAGAACGGACTGATCTAAAGAAGAGATATCATCAACTGAAATATCAGACGGGAGGAGACCAGACGACGAACAACCAAGCAACTCCCCCAAGATGTCTGCCGTGAGGACTATAGGAGTCCCCAAGACAGTAGTCTCGACGGAGTGGGTCTCACCGTACTGTCCCCGGGTACGATTCGCATAGAAAAGTTTGACCAGGCGAGGATAGGGTCGAGGGTTCGCCTTAGGGTCAAAGCGAAGGTAGTCTAGAAGTCCACTATAGGATAGAAGATCTGCTAAGCCAAGGAAGTCAGAGAACTTAACGAAGTGCTCCAATAACAACGGGCAATGTTCGATACGGGTGTATGCCGCTATACACATAGGGTCATCGCAACATAGCGAGATATCAACACCACCAGCTGGCATTGGACCCTTCCCCTTAGGCTTACGGGAGCTAGAACGAAGTGGAGGAGTGGGTTCCTTATGGCCAGGCTCATCCTCGAGTCTAAACTCAGTGTCGGAATCAGATGGTGTAGTGGTTTCATGAATAGTAGACGCTGAAACGGTTTTCTTCCTAGGCTTAGGTTTAGGTTGAGCTTGGGCTTGGGAAGCTTGGGCAGAGGGTTTTGGCTTAGGCTTTGAGGTTCTCTTCCTCTTCAATGGTGGTGAAGAAGAAGAGGATGGCTGAGTAGATTTGCCCTTGCGCTTGGGTTGAGGAGGATCCCTAGGGTGTGGCTCTATGGACATAGGAGATGCACCGGAGGGAGTGATCGGTATTCTCGTCCTTGCCATAAGTGTGACAAAACGAGATCAAGCAACGCAAGAAAACGAAATCAAACAACCCTAGATGCGAAACCCTAAAGCTGAAATCGAAATAAGCTTGAACCAAACCCAAGGAAGTAAAATTAACCTAGAATAGAACCCTAGCAGCTGAAAACAAGTCTTAGGAGGAGGAGAAATTACCCTAGGAGGCAGATCGACGGCGGAGATCGACGGAAATGGCCGGAAAACGACCTGTGATCGATCGGAAGTCGAAGGGGTTGAACGGGATCGGGGGTTTTAGCTGGAGAGAAAACCGACTAAAAATGAGAACAGTCGGTTGAAAGAGAGTATAAGTCGATCGGAATGCGAAAAGACACGACTGTCCCTGAGCACTTAGTCGGTCACAGTTCAAGCACTGACTGACTAGATGACGATCTAGTCGGTCGGTCAATGAGCTTGAACCGACTAAGTCGAAACAGCCGACAGACGAAAAAATTAGGGCTAAAGTTAGTCGGTCAAAGTTCAAGTACTGACCGACTAGTTTTAATCCGAGTCGGTCGGTAAGTGAACGTGGACCGACTAAATGATGTCAGTAGCAAAGGAAAAATTATAAGCTTGAACTAGTCGGTCTGAGTTCATTAGCTGACCGACTAGATATGCATCTAGTCAGTTGGTTGATGAACTGAAACCGACTAGAAGAGTTCAAAAATTTTAGAATACGAAATTTTGAGTTCTCTCCCAATCGCACTTGGAGGAAACATCGTTCAACTCTCAAAAATCATCATACTACCCCATTAATCATCGAAAAACTTAAATACGACGTTCAAGAGTAAATTCGAGCATAAATTCCAAAAATTCACAAAAAATCCCGAAAGAATCCAATAAGTCTAGCATGAACAAATATAGCGAAATAGAATAGCATGCAAGATTATTGAATAAAAATGAATCCTATATCTCGGATTCACCCATAATCCCCAATTCTCGACGCAACCGCACAAAGGAGTCCTCCTTTAGGGGTTTCGTGAAAATATCGGCGATTTGCTTCTGGGTTTCAACGTACACTAATATGATGTCCTTTTTAGCAACATGATCATCTAAGAAATGATGTCGGACATCTATGTGTTTAGAACGGGAATGGTGCACCGGATTCTTTGAAAGACAAATGACACTTTGGTTGTCCACCATGATAGGGCTAGTATCACAATGTATACCAAAATCCTTAAGTGTGTGTCTCATCCAAAGAACCTGGGCACAAGCACCACCGGCGGCAATGTATTCCGCCTCGGTGGTTGAAAGTGATACGGAATTTTGCTTCTTGGAAAACCAAGAGACAAGAGAATTTCCTATAAAATGGCAAGTGCCACTAGTACTCTTCCTGTCGGATTTGCATCCCGCATAATCTGCGTCACTATATGAGACTAACTCATACGTGCTAGATTTTGGATAAAGTAATCCAAAGTCTAAAGTATAACTTAAATAGCGAAAAATACGTTTTACCGCTACTAAGTGAGAATCCTTAGGTTGAGACTGATAACGAGCACAAATACATACTGCAAACATAATATCGGGCCTACTAGCGGTAAGATAAAGTAAACTACCTATCATACCTCGATATAGACGAATGTCTACATCTTTTCCGCCCGTTTCTTTATCAAGATGCGTAGTAGTGCTCATTGGAGTCTTTTTCCCGGAGGCACTCTCCATTCCAAATCGCTTTAGCAACTCCACCGTGTACTTCGTTTGGTGGATGAAGATTCCATCGTTCATTTGGCGAATTTGGAGACCTAAGAAATATTTGAGCTCACCCATGTGGCTCATCTTAAATTGTTCCTTCATAACATTAGAAAACTCTTCGCAAAGAGCGAAGTTAGTAGCACCGAAAATGATATCATCAACATAAATTTGAACTAAAAGAATATCATTATTCGAATGCTTAACAAAAAGTGTAGAATCGGCTTCTCCCATTTTAAAATTCAAATCCAAAAGAAAATTCTTTAGGCGATCATACCAAGCTCGAGGAGCTTGTCTCAAACCGTAAAGTGTTTTCTTTAGTTTAAAAACATGATTTGGAAATTTTTCATTGATAAAGCCCGGAGGTTGAGAAACATAAACTTCCTCAACGACATCTCAGTTTAAAAATGCACTTTTTACATCCATTTGAAATAGTTTGAAATTTTTATGGCATGCAAAAGATAACAATAATCGAATAGATTCTAATCTAGCTACCGGAGCGAAGGATTCTTCGAAATCGATACCTTCCTCTTGTCGATAGCCTTGAGCTACTAACCGAGCCTTGTTCCGGACGACGATTTGGTTCTCGTCGGTTTTGTTCTTGAAGATCCACTTCATTCCTATAACGGTGTGGTTCTTCGAAGGCAATGGAACAAGCTCCCAAACCTCATTCCTCTCGAATTGAATGAGTTCCTCCTCCATGGCAAGGATCCAAGCACTATCTTCGCACGCTTCATTTATATTCTTTGGCTCAATCGAGGAGACAAAGGCACAATTGGCGAAGTGGTGGACTTGCGATCTCGTCTTGACTCTATCATGAATATTGCCAATGACTTGCTCATGGGGATGGTCACGAACCGTATGAAGTCGTTTGGGAATTCCCTGATCACTAGGAACATTCTCAACAACCTCATTAGTCGGGTTAGTATCAATAGAATCAATAGAATCAATAGACTTAGAATTATCAATAGAATTACATAAAACATCCATTGAATCATCATCATTTGAAATTCTAGAATGAATAAAATTTTCATTAAAAGAGACATGTAGTGATTCCTCGATCGTCGAGGATCTTTTGTTGTATATCCGGTAGGCTTTGCTACGTGAGGAGTACCCAACAAATATCCCCTCATCCGATCTCGGATCAAACTTGTCCAAATTTTCATAAGTGTTTTTAATGAAACATTTCGCACCAAAAACACGAAAATGTTTAACTTGAGGCAATCTACCAAACAACAATTCATAACAAGTTTGTTTGGTGCCGGGCCTCAAAAGTATTCTATTAAACACATAGCAAGCGGTGTGTACCGCTTCCGCCCAAAATTGATGGCCAAGTTGGCTATCATCGAGCATTGTGCGAGCACACTCCACAAGCGTTCTATTCTTTCTCTCAACAACACCATTTTGAGGGGGTGCGCGAGGGAAGGAAAACGTGTGAGTAATTCTAAGATCATCACAAAAATTTGAGAAAGAATCATTCTCAAATTCACCTACATGATCACTACGAATAGTGACAATGGTGGTTCCGATGAGATTTTGTACTTTCTTCACAAATGTTGTGAAGTTTTCAAAAGCTTCATTTTTATTACATAAGAAAAATACCCATGTAAATCTCGAAAAATCATCTACGATGACAAGCCCATATCTAGCATTTCTTAAAGAAGCAACTCTAGTTGGCCCAAATAAATCTATATGTAATAGCTCTAGAGGCCGTTTAGTAGAAATGTTTTTCTTAGGTTTAAATGAAGATTTAGGAAGCTTGCCTCGTTGACAAGAGTCACAAAAACTTTTCTTTTCAAATACAAGCTTAGGAAAACCTTTAATGGAATTTAATTTTGAAAGCTTAAAAAGTGTTCCAAAGTTCACATGACCAAAGCGTCGATGCCATAAGTGTTGTTCACTTGTGTTGGCAACGAGACATTGTTCATATGACTTAGGAAGATCCAAAATATAAATATATTTATGGCGTGTGCCGGAAAATAATAAATCATTATTAACATTATTAAAAATGTGACACAATCCTTTCGCAAAGCTAACTTTGTAACCTTTGTCACAAAGTTGGCTTATTGAAATAAGATTGTGGTTCAAACCATTAACAAGATAGACATCACTAATTAAGGGTTTAGATGGGTTACCCACTTTACCAACACCGACGATGGTTTCGCTCTCGTTGCCTCCAAAGATTACCCGGTTCCCATTAGCAATGGGCACCACTCCGGAAAGCAATTGAGCATCGCCCGTCATGTGTTTTGAACACCCGCTATCGAGTATCCACCCATCCTTGGAGCCAAATTTAACTTTGTTGCTCCGTTTGTTTTTCTTGAGTACCTAAAGATGATTATATCATTTCATGGTACCCAAGGTCATTGGGTCCTCAAAGGTTAGACCTTTGGAAGCCAAGTCCAATTGGACTTAGACTTCCCAATATAATTAATATTATCCACTACATTCAAAAAATAATCATTCATGTAGATTTGTTTTTCATCCATACTTGTGTCCTTTGGGCTCCAAATTGAGAATATTTTGGGAGCCTTAATCCTATTGGGAGCATGCATGCTTTGTTGATTTCTACGTGATGCATGTCGTGGATAGGTAAAAGGAACATGATGAAATGGTGCATATGGATAATTATTCATAGACGATGTGGGTGAACATATGCATGTGAGGGAACACGTGCGTGAGGGTGTCTCACATGTTGTGCATGTGCACGTGAATGTGTAGCATAGAAATCATCATATGAGTGAGCCGGTGGAGTAGGACGTGTGTTCCTACGTGGCATGGTATTTGTGTACATGTAGGCATGATCCTTCTTTGGAGGTCCACCCAAAGTGGGTTTCTTTCCAAAAGAGGGTGTGTGCGAAGTGGAAGCACCATTGGTAGATGAACTACCAATAGAGTGTTTGCTCCCACTCGGTGAGGCATCGGAAGTAGGTCTAACAAAGGTAGTGGCCGATTTGGATGAACTCCCCATCTTATACCCCAAGCCAATGTTGTGTTTGGCCGGAAGTAATTCATTTAGGATGTTATCCAAATGGTCCTTACCCTTATTGAATTTATTAATTCGGCCTATAGTGCACTCATATTTCTCGGTGAGAGAATGCATCGAAGCACCCAAAGTGGACACTTGCGATGTGAGCGCATAAACACGAGACTTGAGATTTTCATTCTTAATACTCAAAGTCGAGATTTGAGAAGTCAAATCCGCTATCTTATGTTCATCCGAATCCTCGATGCTAACATGTTCAAGTTTAGATTTGAGATTAACAATCTCATTTCTTAACTCTTCAACAACGGTGTCGTTGTTGGTGATGATAGTTTTAGGTGAGGTTTGGATGCTAACTAGCTCATCTTTAGTCTTAGTATATCGTTCAACTAATTTAGCATATCTATTCCATATTTGCTCGTTAGCTAGTCTAAGGTCATCCATAGTTACCTCATTGCTTTCATCCTTGCTATCATCGGAGGCGGGTTCTTGAACATTTTAAATAGGAGGTTCTTTTCAATGCACCTGTCAAGAACAAGAGCCAAGTTAGCTAAACAATCATGAAAAGAGCTACCATACACTGAAAAATCATCCATAAATACCTCAACAATTTTCTCAACCATATCATCAAAAATACTGAGCATGCATCGCTGAAAAGTAGCTGGAGCATTACATAAACCAAACGGCATTCTTTTAAATGCAAAAGTACCAAAGGGACAGGTAAAAGTAGGCTTTTCCTGGTCCTCAGGTGCAATCTCAATCTGATAATAACCTGAATAACCGTCTAGAAAGCAATAGTACTCATGTCCAGCCACCCTCTCTAAAATTTGGTCAAGAAATGGAAGAGGGAAATGATCTTTTCTAGTTCGGGAGTTCAATTTCCTATAGTCTATGCACATCCTCCAACCTGTGGTGGCTCTAACTGGGATAAGCTCATTATTCTCATTTTTAACCACGGTGAGGCCAGACTTTTTAGGAACAACCTGTGTAGGACTGACCCACTTGCTGTCAGAAATAGGATATATAATGCCTGCATCCAATAATTTTAAAACCTCGCCTTTCACCACTTCTTTTAATGTTGGATTTAACTTACGTTGCATTTCTCTAGTGGGTTTGACGTCATCCTCCAAATAAATGTGATGCATGCATACAATAGGGCTAATACCTTTTATGTCAGCAATGGACCAACCAATAGCACATCTATGCTTTCTTAGCACATCAAGTAAAGAGCTTTCCTGTTCTAAAGAGAGTTTGGAAGATATTACCACAGGGAAGCTGTTTTCGTTTCCTAGGAAGACATACTTGAGTTATTCAGGAAGTGGCTTCAATTCGGGCTTTGGATCCTCCACCTCTGATGAAATTTGAATTGATGCATTAGGTGGAAAAGCCTCGAACCTAGGCTCCCATACCGCGTTAAGCTCCTTCACGTTCTCCTGCACAAAAGATATGTCATCAGAATCACCAATAAAAGTCTCAACAATAGAAGCATCATCACAAAATTCAGAAAAAATATAATCATCCACCAACGAATCAATCATATGCACCCTCTCAATCTCATCATCCACATGTGGCAACTTGCAAGTATTAAAAATATTTAAATCCAAAGTCATGTTGCCAAAAGTGATTTTCAGTCGACCATCCCTACAATTTATTAAAGCATTGCATGTCGCTAGGAATGGTCTACCTAGGATGATAGGAGTAGCATTGGCAGTTTGGGGTCCTTGGATGTCTAGAACTATAAAGTCCGCGGGGTAGTAAAATTTGTCCAACTGAACGAGGACATCCTCAATGCATCCCTTTGGAACTTTAATAGATCTATCAGCAAGTTGCAATATAACAAATGTAGGCTTTAGCTGTCCTAACCCAAGCAGCACAAAAATAGGATATGGCAAGATATTGACACTAGAACCTAAATCCAATAAAGCATTTCCAATCTTTTTAGTGCCAATGGTGCAAGTGATGGTGTGTGATACAGGGTCTCTAAATTTAGGTGGTGTATTTTGTTGCACGATAGAGCTAACCTGTTCAGTCAAGAATGCTTTCTTTTTCACATTTAATTTTCTTTTAACAGTGCACGAGTCTTTCAGAAATTTAGCATAGGCATGTATCTGATTAATAGCATCAAGCAATGGAATATTTATCTGGCACTTCTGAAAAATTTCACGAATCTCAGTTTGATACTTATCTTTGTTCTTCTGAAGTAGCCGATGAGGGAAAGGCGCTGCAGGTACATATGCTGCGGGTTCCTTCTCTTTAATGACATTTTTGCTCAAACCCACTTCCGTGCTCTTTTCCTGCACCTCCTCTTGCTCCTGAATTTCCTCTTCTTGGGTCTGAATTCCCTCTTCTTGCTTAGCTTCTCTGCTTGGTGGGTCAGGCTTCCGAATCTCTTTTCCACTCCTCAAAGTGGACACAGCTTGGCATGGCTTCATATTGTTACCTGCAGAAGAAGATGAGCCCAGATTAGGATTTGGAATTGACTGAGATGGAAGCTTACCTTTCTCTAATGTCGCTGTAAGCCTTGCCAAGCTCTCGCTCATCTACTGATTTTGAGTCTGCTGAGCCTGAAATTGAGCCTGTTGTTGTTGCATTGGGGCTTGCTGTAATTGAATAAGCTGCTGAAGCGCATCGCCAAATGGTTGCATCTGCTGTTGTGGCATTGGCTCATGGCCTCTCCTCTGGTTCCCACCTTGATAATTGTTGTTATATTGATTCTGTCTGAACGGCGGTGGAGCTTGCTGCTGAGATTGCTGATTGGGGCCCCAGTTTAGATTAGGATTGTTGTGCCACCCTTTATTGTTGGAATTGAAGTTCTGGTAGTTTGATGACACTTGATTCACCACCGTTGGATTGCCTAGCATGCTCTTCAAAGCTAGGAGTGTATGACAAGCACTAGTGTCGTGGCCACCAACGTCGCAAAGTGCGCAAATCTGCTCTATCTCAACTGCCTTGGCTTCTTTCAAATTCATTGCATGAAGCTTGTTTGTGATCATGGCCTCCATCTTTGCCTCCAACGCATCCTCTGGCTTTAAATTGAATACCGATCCTCGTGTAGGCTGAGATGGTGCAGAGTGGCCTCCTCTCTCGTAGTCTGAAGTAGTGTCCCATGTCTGCGCATTTTTTGCTATCTCCTCCAGGTACGTCCAAGCTTCATCTGGCTCTTTATCAAAGAATCCTCCATTGCACATCATCTCTACAAATTACTTCATCTGCGGCTGCAGTCCATCGTAGAAGAAGCCAATAATCCTGCTTTTGTCGAAGCCATTGGGTGGACATGCAAGCAACAGCTCATTGAACCTTTCAAATGCCTGGTAGAATGTCTCCTCGCTTTTCTGGGCAAAGTTCATGATCTGCCGCTTCAATCCCTGTGTCCTGTGAATAGGAAAAAACTTCTTTAGAAATTCAGCCTGCAAATCAATCCATGTAGTAATAGAACGTGATGGCAATGCATTCAACCAATTCTTAGCATTGTCTTTCAATGAAAATGGGAACAGTTTAAGATATACCGTGTCCTCGCTAGTTTTCCCATCAAAGCATGTCAAGCCCACCTCCTCAAATCCTTTAATATGAAGATATGGATTTTCCTTGTCTAACCCATGAAAGGTGGGTAAGAGTTGGATCACCCCAGGTTTAAAATTGAAAGAATTTGCATCTTTAGGTAAAACAAAGCATGAAGCTGTGCTAGTCCTAGTGGGTCTGAGTAAATCTTTTAAAGTCCTAGGCACTCCAGGTTGCACATTATTTTCGTTGTTGTTGCTAAAATTTTCATCCATATTATTATTAGCCATATCAAAACGTCGAGTCAACCTATGTGTCCTAGGAGTCCTATGCCACATAAACTAGCACAAATATTTTTTTTTATTTTATGAAAGCAAACAAAAGTTTATATACAATAAAGTGGAAAGATCTCACCGAAGGTCTTCTGAGTGAAATAAACCGTAGTAACAAACCGTTCTCCCCGGCAACGGCGCCAAAAACTTGGTGGGACCAAAAAGGTGCTCTCTCTCAAGCGCAAGAGTCCGTACAAGTAGTAAAATCTGGGAGTCCAGATGTCGAATCCTCGGGAGAAATCTGTTGAAACCACAAGCTTAAATCAAATAGAAAATCTACGTAGAGAAACTAAACACTTTAGTGGTGGTGGTGTGGATGTGTTTGATGGTGAATTGTGAATACGTGAACCATACGAACAATGAGAATACGTGAAAATATCAATGAGAAATATGCACATGGTATGGTTTCGTTAGGATCAGTGATTCGTATACGTTGGTTGATCAAATATAACTCAATAAATCCTCCTTTTGGGAGCGATTCATCAGAAGATACCCTTTTGGGGATTCAATCACAATATGAATTAAATAGTCGCTAAAATTATAATCCTATGAATACGGTATGAAAATCTCTTTTGGAGAGATCAAAGCTCACCCTTTTGGGGTGATCATCAACCTAATCACTTCTTTTGGAAGATGAAAAAGCGGATTTAATAGTAAAAATTACAACTTTAGCAACATAAACGCTTACGAACGATGATATTCAACCAAACAAATACGATTCACATCCCCTAACTACTCCATACCATGCACAAATAAGAATTAGCTACTCATAATGCAAGAATAAACAAGTTTTATAGCCAAATACTTCAAGTTCATAGCAAAATGCAATAGAAAACACCCAAATACGGGGTATGAGTTTAAGAAAATATCACCAAATCTCCACTTTTAGACTCCAAACTCTCTGGAAAACTGAAGAACAGCCTCTGGAAATTTACAGAATTTTTCAGAGGGGAAAATCGGCTCCTAGGTGCTCCAATACGCCAATAATACGCCCAAAAACCCTAGAATACGCTTATATAATAGGCATTGCGGGTTTAATGAGCTAACGGGTTCAAAACCGCACCCGTTTACAACCCAAACCCGATCCGCCGAGCGGATCAATTCCTGGCCGTTCATCGCGTCGGGATCGCACCTCCGCTCGACGCGTGGCGCTGTAAAAGTCGTGCTCCGTTGCATCCGAGTTCAGCTCGGGATCGCTCAGCGTCGTTGGATTTCGCATCGGAGGGATTATAAACGGCCACGTCACCTCAAATCCCCGCTGCAGCCTCGTTCGCCTCGGGTTGAATCCAGACCCTTCGATCTCAATCCTACGGTCGAGATCTGACCACTTCGAACGCCCGCTAGCTCATTCGTGGACCGTCGGATTACGATCGTGCGGACGAAATGAAGCCACGTCCTCCCTCTCCGATCGCTCAGCAGCTTAAATCCAAACCGTCCATTCAAAAGGCGGGATCTGTCGAGGAGGTGACACGTGTCCCTTGGAATTGCGCCGCTTCGCTCGATTTCCTCGCGTGCACGCCGTTTGATTCAGATCCTACGGTCTAGACACCGCCGCGTCGACGCTCTCGCCCATACGTCGGATGAAGCGGGGAAGCTCCAGATCATCGCCGCGTGGCACTTACCGATGTTGCCGCTTCGTTTAGATTGGGATGTCACCGTCCGTTCGATCGAGATCGAACGGACGAATCTTAGTCGCGTCGCTCGCCTTTGAAAGCCGTAGGATGAAGAATGGGCGGCCCGGATGGAGCCACGTGGACCGCATATTGAGCTGATCGTGTACGAGCCGCCGTATATTCGTATTTTGCGCGTATTTCTTCCGTATTTCTCCAATTAATTGGTATTCTGCATTCAAAAATTCACAGTAATTAGCACATATCTCAGAAAAATACAAATAAATAGTCGTTGGAACGTGAGATCGAGACCAAGCCATGAAAAATATAAAAATGAAGAAATACTCAGTAAATTTCATACTTTGTGTACAAATCAAGTGATTTGCTCTAGTAAATCATGATATACAAAATATGAATGTACTAGAGACCAATTGAGCGTCATTTACACACAAAATATTGCTAGATGAGGGGTTAAATACGCAATATTCAACCCAAATCAAGCTGCACTGCAAGGCTGTCGCACACCTGCAGCTGCACTGCAAGGCCATGTCGACTATGCAAGTGCGCTGCAAGGTTCAGCAGGGTACCATGGGGTCCCCGATGAGGGTGGATGGGGTCCCCGTCTTCCATGGTGTCTTCCTCCACTTCTTCGGCAACTAAATCAACATCGAACATAAGCCCTTCGTAGAATTCCTTGATTGTGTCCTTTTCCTTCTCGAAAGCTTGTGTCTTTTTTCCTAAATTCAGTTGGTCGTCTAGATCTGAACATTATCGTCCGAACTTCAGATTATGCGGGGTAGTTGTTGCATTAGATTTTACATTTGAGCCTCCATCTTTGCATCTGCTGCCTGAATACCTCTTCGATTGCTGACCAAATCTTAGATCTAATCTCATATCTAAGTTCCTCCATGTGTTTCTTAAAATCTTTGATCCCGCCATCGTATTTTTCATCCACAGCTTCGTACTTCTCCTTCGATCTTGTAGTTTCCATGTGGATCGTACCGTTTTGATACCAATTTAGTGCGATCCACTAGGATTTTGACGATAAAAGATGATTTTATGGAAAAATTGGGATTTTTATGAGAAAGGTGGGATTTTTATTGTGAAAAGAGTGGATTTGATTGAAAATTTGGATTTTTATTGATGAATAACTGAGATATACTGATAAAGTTGGCCACAATTGGAGAGGATGCCACTCTCCTATTTTTGACTTAGAGATCAAAGACTAAATCTCCAATTTTACTTTGAAGGAAAAGCATGAACTTCATATATAGGGTTCCTTCCACAATATTCAACATCGTCCCTAATTCCCCTAACCCCCCATATAAATAATAATATGAACAGAATAAAAGTACAGAAAAACTCCTAAACTCTAAAAATTACAAAAAGACCCCCCCTAAAACTGAAAATTACGAAAAATGCCCCTCATGGGCCAAATTGCAGAACACATCAGTGGTCCTCCTGTTTTGACTGAGAGGAAATATATTGTGATCGGTGTAGTCCGGTATGGAACATGTACAGAAATCATGATCATTCGCATAGGAAATGGTGATGACCGTACAAGTTCTAAGAAAAAGGTGTATATCTGACTGCGGAGTAGGACGGTAAAAGCAAGAGACTCTCTTCAAGTTATGTGTCTCACTAGATCAAGGAATCCAAGCCATGATGAAGAATGTTAGGGCTTGTTTCTTTTGGTGAAAGTGGATTGGGATTTACTGTTGTGAATAGTAAATCCATGGGGGATTCCTGAGGAGAGAGAAATAGAGTTTTGTGTTTCTTTTGGTGGAAAGTGGGTGGGAAAGTTGTTTTGGGATTTGTTTGTGGGGCCCATAGTAAAGTTTTGTGTTTCTTTGGGTTAAAGTGTGTTTGGGATTGTTGGATGAGAATTGTTGGGATTTGGTTATGGTGTTATGAGGTGAGAATAACCCCCTATGAAAATATGAAGTAGAAAAATCATTTAATTAACTAAACTAATAACTATGAGTTAACTAACTATTAACTATTAAGTAAATATCTATTAAATAAGCATAATTAAATCCCGCGTATCAAAAATAAATATTAAATTGCCAAATTTAATAAAAAAGAATTAATTAATTTCATTACTGTATGGCTATTAAATATAAACGAAGGCAATACCCGCAAAGCAATCACCCGAACAACTTAGTCCATTCCACTTCCAACATTCATAAATTGTAAAAAGAACAACTGATTTGCAGAGATAGCATACAATCGAAATCACAATCCTATTTAACATAACACATTAACCCAACATATACAAAATACTTATAGTATCGATAATACAGTCTCATTGTGCATAACAAACAACCAGTTATAAAGTGTTACATTGTACCCAACCTAACATCAACCACTCGTGTGTATAATCAACAATAACACAACTAACATCAAACCCAGGAGCGTAAACAAAACCAACTTCACGGTGTCCATTCTCACCATGGTCCGCTCAAATCGCCCCACGAGCATGGCCAACCGACCCTCTATCTCTAAAAGCCGCCGATCAGAGAACGATGTAGAAGAGGCAGCATTGGTGGGGCTTCTTTCAATCTCATCCAGCAACTGCAGTATCACAGAGGTGGACCAGTCCGAGTGTGGTGGATCCTTCCATTCGTAGAAGTTGCATCTATTCATGCGGGATGGACAACTCCAAAAGCGCCTGCCGGGATTTTTTCGGGTCCATGATGTCCGCCTGGAAACCCTCAGACCACAGTAGCAAAACTTGCAGTCATCATCAGCAGAAGCCAACTCACCACCTGCAGCAAATCTTGGTCTGGATTGAATAGAAGAGCTGGACCCGGTGCTCATTTGAACCTAGCATGAAATAAAAAATATTAGAATGTATACTGATTTAAAGAGATATAATAATTAGATGAAAAATGGTTGAAGAAGCGTACCTACGACTAGTTACAACACCCGCGAAAGATGACATCATCTGGCTTAAATCAGAAGTAAAATATAAAAGGAAATACAGTAACATAGAGAACGCAAAAACCCAAACGAAACAAAGATAAAGCATGAATAAAGAAGAGACAATTAAAATATTACTAAAGTATAGCCCTCAGGTAAACATGGTTTTTAGCCATAAGTTATGTATTAGGCGGTTGCTCATTATGAATGAACCTTCTCGCCAAATACCAATTTTTACTTCATAACCGAGGGACAAATTGATCAGTATATATATGTTCATCATCATCGGGCTGAAACATATATGCATGGCTCATAGGTTCAGTTTTTGGGTCATGGCTCATTGTTGTTGTTTGTGTTTATATTATACATAAGCCCTCAGGAAGAAAGTTAATTTATCAATAAATCATGGTGGACAGAAGCAGTTGCTCCATCACATCTCTCCCCCTCATTGGTAATGGAACCATCAAGCCTATAACCACCTATTTTTTCTTAACCGCGGGACAAGGGTATCAGCTAATTATCTTCATCATTGGGCTAGGATCAGCCAATGTGCAATGCCCCAACAAAAAATGAAACTGGGCAAATGTCACATATGTTCCACATTCCACAGCAAGACCAATGGGCAATGCCCCAAGAAAAATTGAAACTGGGTAAAAATCACTTATGTTTCACAATGTCCACAGCAGCACCAATGTGCAATGCCCCAACAAAAAATGAACCTGGGCAAAAATCACATATGTTTCACATTCCACAGCAGCACCAATGTGCAATGCCCCAACAAAAATTGAAACCGGGTAAAAATCACATATGTTTCACAATGTCCACAGCAGCACCAATGTGCAATGCCCTAACAAAAAATGAAACTGGGTAAAAATCACATATGTTTCACACTGTGCACAGCAGCACCACTGTGCAATGCCCCAACAAAAAATGAAACTGGGCAAAAAAAACACATATGTTTCACATTCCACAGCAGCACCAATGTGCAATGCTCCAACAAAAATTGAAACTGGGTAAAAATCACATATGTTTCATAATGTCCGCAGCAGCACCAACTTCATATTTTTATTTTTCATCACTGGGCTTTTTGGAATAATGCACACCTTAGGGCATGTTTCTTTGCGTTGATTATGAGGATGTAGGTAATTCACATATGTTGTAAGTGGGGATCAGTAACTAGCATCATGCACATATTCCCAGCATCATAAACAACAGAATTTCATCGAAGCAAATGGTCGAGAAATCCCAAAATAACATCACCAATGTGCATCACCCACCAAATCACAACCTCATAACCTCATATAATCATCGAAGCGATTGGTTGCAATATCACAAAATTTCGAAACCCTATCATCAAATCACCCAATCCAACAACAACAGAAAATCACATTTTCCTCACGGCAGAGGGTTTCAAAACCTCAGAATTTCAAATCCCTATCGACATGCAAACATTCACACCATCCGAGCATAGCAAAAACCCATTTCATCAAGTGCAGCAAGTGAAAATGCCAAAAGTTAACTTAGGGCTTCAGAAATTATACCTTCGCGCAAGCAATTGTTCAGAAATCACCTCACCCCTAACCGATCAGCTAGGGTTCTGTTGAGTATTGGACTCTCCACCTTGATTTTGATGATGATCAAACACAAATCATTGTGACTAACTCTTGTGATTGCAGTTAGCTAAAAAGTCACCAATTAGATTCAAGAAGATCAAAAGTGACTACACGTGTTGATTCAAGTGGAGGACTTGGTAGATCAACAAAGGTGAAGCATTGGCTTGAAGAACTCAAAGGCTACCTCAAACCTCAAGCCAATGGCATCAACAAATGAATGGAAATTCAATCCAAAGAGAAGATAGGAATGGATGAGTCAAAAGCTTCGAAGACTATGACGTTGGAGATTTTCAAGTCATTCAACTAAAAGACTCAAGACCTTGAAGAATTATGGAGATCGTCGCCAAAGTACTTTGTTCATCTCAAGCGACGTCCCAAGACTTCCTCAGAACGCGTGATCGTTATGCCTGGAGCTTCGTTGAAGCACAAGGAGTATTATTGAAGTCGATGGATTCAGAATCTTCATGTTGAAGCTTTGAAGACGGTTTGTCGTGTTTACTTTTATGTCTTCTAGCTTCGGTTTAGTAGAATGTTAAGCCTTGAGAAGTATTTGCCATGAAATCTTCATAACTTTCATATCTTATCTCTAGGATTGCCTTAGAAGACATTAGAAAGTTTCCCGTAGCTTTTCGCTTCTTTTCATGGCTTCATATGCATCTTAGTTGGTTCAAGTAGAAGAACCAACCGACTAGATGACGATCTAATCGGTTGGAAATCCTTCTTGAACCGACTAAACATCCTTACTAATCTCAGCCCATTCACTGTTGATCATTTAGTCGGTCCAAGAAGGTTCACCGACCGACTAGATGACGATCTAATCGGTCAGTGATCCTTCTTAGAACGACTAGCCATACTTGTTAATTCAGCCTTTGTACTGTTGACCTGTTAGTTGGTTCAAGAAGGATGGTTAATCGATTAAAAGCCAATCTAGTCGGTCCAAGAAGGTTCACCGACCGACTAGTTGTCAATCTAGTCGGTTGATGATCCTTCTTAGACCGACTAGTTTCAAAACTAATCGGCCAGTGATCCTTCTTAGACCGACTAGTGCTTACCCATGATTTTACCATCTTCTCTGTCAACCATCTAGTCCGTCCAAGAAGGTTCACCGACCGACTAGTTGCAAAACTAATCGGTCAGTGATCCTTCTTAGACCGATTAAGCAGCTTCAGAAATAGATCCGTTGGGCATTTAATGCCACGATTTTTGTGACCGTTTTGTCTCTTCTCTATATACGTTTGAGTGCTTCAAACCAGGGATCAAGGGTTGAAATTAGAGACATTTTCACTCCTAAGAGAAGAGCCATTAAACTCCATTTCTAAGCTCTCTCATCTCACAAAAATCTCTCCCTCACTCTTTGAGCCTAATTCCTCAAGAGAGATTCTCATTCCTTGTGAGCTTCTCAAGCTAAGAGCTTGAATCCAAGTCACCAACTTCTCCCTAGCCATCTATTGCTGCTCATCTTGGTGGAGCTAGGGTTTGGTGATCTCATCTTCCTCAAAATCCATTCTTGCCCTATATTGGTAAGTATTTCTCAAGGCATTATATTTCATTCTTTATACTTCATATTTGTTGTATACTCACGGTGGTGAGAGGATTGGCTTGATCCCAAGTTGTGGGAGTCAAGATTTCGTTTTACTCTCGGTTTGTGAGAGTGTGCTTAGTTCCAAGTTGTGGGACTAAGGATTTTGCGTGTTCCCGGGTTGTGGGATACACGGACATCGATTGTAGGTCGATTGCACTTGTGGGGTTTCCGCAAGTGGGCTAAAGGAAATCTATAGCGGTTTGCTAGAGTATCCGGAGGGGATCCGGGTGATGCTGGATTAGGGCACCGGTAACAAGTCGGGGAGACTTGGGTGGCACCGAACCGGGTAGATTGCATGTTAGCATTGCTTTGTTCCTTGTGATTATTGTTCACTTCTTTCATTCCGCATTTGTTGGTTAATTAGGGTTTTATTTGGCGTAAATTCCTTATAATTCTATAAAACACTATTCACCCCCCTCTAGTGTTTATTCCTCATAGCACAGGGTCACTACAATTGGTATCAGAGCAAGGTAATTGCTATGGCGACCAACAACAACAACACACGAAGTCCTTTTCCATCGTATCTCCTCGGGCCCAATTATCAAATTTGGAGTGTAAAGATGAAGGCCTATATTCAATCCATTGATGAGGATTATTGGAGGCTTGTGGAGAAGCCCTTTCGCGCACCTACCACTCCCGAACATGAATGGACAAATAAGCAAAAAGAATTGGTGAAGAAACATGATGAGGTAATGAATATCTTGCTTGATTTTTTAACTTATGATATTCTTATGCGTGTGTCCAAGGCAACAACGGCATATCAAATATGGCACATGCTAGCGGAGCAAGAAGAGTCCACCTCGGAGTGTTCTTCCTCCAATGATGAAAGAGATTCATTCATGGGTTTGATGGGACGAGAGGATGCCACTACGGGTGACTCTAGTGACGAATCAAGTGATTCGAGTGAAAGTGATAGCGACAATGAAGAGGTAACAATGGGTGATCTTAAAATTGCTTTTGAACAATTATTTGATAAATATCAAAAGCTTACGCATAAATATTGTGATGCTATGAATAAGATTGCTAGTCTCACTAACACATCTTCATGTAGCACCTCTAACAATGACACCATTGTTGAGACTCTCGCTATTGAGAAAGCAAGTTTGCTTATTCAAAATGGCATGTTGAGAAATGAGGTGGAGAACCTCAAATCTCAACTTGATCGTGTTTCCATTGTGGATATTAACGATCTTGAGATTGAAAATCTTCAATCTCAAAACACTTGTTTGGGCATTGAGAATAAGGATCTCAAATCCCAAGTGCACGAGCGCACCACACATGCATCCACCTTGAATGCTACTATTTCTTCAATTTCGAAGAAATATGAGCTCGTGTCCTCCATTGTTGAGAGATTCAATAAGGGAAAGGACAATTTGAATGATTTGCTAAAGAATCAACTACCG
Organism: Scilla litardierei; assembly: GCA_030789695.1. NCBI lineage: Eukaryota > Viridiplantae > Streptophyta > Magnoliopsida > Asparagales > Asparagaceae > Scilla > Scilla litardierei. The sequence goes on along the minus strand of CM061140.1, from coordinate 157,897,982 downwards.
GTAAACCATCGTGTTGGCCTTTGTTATTCTAAGGCAAGTGCATCCAATGCACTCACCTCCTATAGTGAAGTAACTATAGATTTTGTGAGGTCATCCTCCGGTGCATCCACGAGTGGTGTCTATAACAACTTGGGTAGTTCTACTACTAAGGAAACCACCACTCCTATTCCTCCCTCCTTTGGAAAGAAACCCACTTTGGGTGGACATCAACGGAATGGACATGCTTTCATGTACACCAATACACGTAGGAATGCATCCACTCCTCACATTTCTACTAATGATGGTTTGTATGTTCCACACCCACGAGCACGTGCAAACACTCTTTTGAGACACTCTCTTGCACGTACTCATGCTCATGCACCTTCACATGCTAATGATCACACATCACATCCACATATGCATGCTTATTCTCATGATCATCCTCATGCATACACACCTCATATTCATCCACATATGTATGCTACACCACACCATGGATCAAATGCTCATCATCATGCTTTAGCACAACACAATGTTCCATACACATTTCCTCATGCTCTTGCTAGATCTCATGTTCCTAGGCCACATGCACCACGTAGAAATCAACCTTTTGTGCATGCAACCACTAGGAAGAGGATACCCACATCATACACTATTTGGGGTCCTAAGAACACTAGCATTCATGATAAGGATATGTATGAGCAATCGTATATTCATGATATTATTTTGAATGATGATTATGTTGGGAAATCTCGGTCCTCTTGGACTTGGTTTCCAAAGGGTTAGTTTCCTTTGACCCTTCTTTGCTTGGTACCATAAGTTTATATTCATTTTATGGGTACCAAAGCATTTGTGTTTAGAATTGGTTTATTCTTTTGTTTGCATTTTGGTCTTAGATGCTCATGTTCGTTAGAAACTTAAATTCATATTGAATTTGATTTCTATTGCATGTGTATTAGTAAATCATTGTGTTTGTGATTTTCATGTCTAAAATATTTAATATTTTCATGCAACACATGTTTTGGTTCATATTTATGTTTTGTTGCATGTGATGCATGTCATGCTTTTGGTATATGCATGTATATGGTTATATATTTATCTAGCAACATGATTACATGCTTCATTAATATTGTGTATGATTACATTAGGATATGGGTTACAATTATTTGAATTTAGTATTTTAAATTTATTGCCTAATCCATAGGATCCAAAAAGGTTTTTGGATACCAAAATGATGTTTTCTAGGTTCAATCCACATTGGGATACCAACCCTACCAACTCTTTGATTTGGAAAGATTTTCATTCAAATGGAGTTGATGGTGTTTAAGTGAGGCACCAAAGTAGGGGAAGCTTAATAATGTAAGTATATTCTTACATTTGGTATACATGTGTGTTGGATGCATGTAGATGTCATTCTCTGTTTGAGACTATCTCATGCATATCCTATGTTTGCATAGTTTGTGTCTTGTATGTCATTCATGACTATGTATTTCGGTTGTGTCAAATTCTTGACTCATGTGCATTGTGTATTCATAATCCATACTCATATGTTTATTTAAGGATTATTTATAACATGTGGCTTAAAAATTTTCATGTTAGAGTTAATGCTCATTTGCATGTTTCACACACGGGACACGCTTATATTTATGTTCCACTTCACAAGCGTGCATCTCAACTTCCTACTCATGCCTCTACACAACCTCTGCTTAAGAATCCCAAATCACTATCTTTTGGATTCCTAAGAATGTTTCTAGGCATGATATGAACACACATATAGAATCGTATATTAGGATTGACATATTCTCATGCGACTATATATATATATATATATATAAATCAAACTCGGTCTTTATTTGATTTCCACCTTGCTTACTCACTCATATTGCACTGCATTGCTTGGGTACCATGCTTGTATGATTACTTTTTGTACCCATATATATGTGAGTTCGTCCACTACTCCCAAGTTTGCATAGTTTGTATGATTGTGTGGGAGTATGACATGTTTTGATTGCTATCGTGTTATGTTCATCTACATGTCATTGCATTTCATTCGTATTATGTGTACACATATAGATTAGTTGATTTCTCTGACCTTTGGTGATTTATTATCAATTTGCACCTTCCTATATTGTTGATATGCCAAAGGAAAAGAGAAATTTGGTTTTGAAAATTAATACTTTATGCTTTTCATGCACACTCTTGAAGGTATTGCTTTTCATGCCTTCCTTCAATATGTATGTGCCGTGAATGTTTATTTTGTGCACATATGCATATTGAATGTGGAATCTTTCTTGCAGACACTATTGTATTAGTTGTGTGTATTCATAATGATGATTGCTTGTATAATGTATTGTGATTAAATCATATGCATATGAATTATTGGTCTAGGTGTATCTAATTTCTAATGATTGAGAATTGTTAATTCCTGATATGTATGATTTTCGAGATTATAATAACTCCTATTAATGCATGTCATGCATTTCTATTGATGAGTGTGATTTACAATTGGTAAATGCTTGGTTATTGGACTACTTGATTTTGTTCCTTAACTTATTGGATCCAAAAAGTTTTTGGATACCACCAATTGTTGAATTGTCAGATTATTGTGCAAGATGCCTACCCTACACACTCCTTGGTTTACAAATGATGGATCAATTCAAAGGAAAGGATGGTGCATTGGAGATGCACACATATAGGGAGAGCTAAATGGTTGTAAGTATGTGTTTTGTACAATTGGTATTTTAATATATTGGTTGTGACTACCGTGTTTACAATTGGTATTTTAATATAGTCGATTTGTGTAATATAGCATACTTCTTCATTAGCTCATTTTTGTCACACCCTCATGGAGATTGTTTGTTTATGTGACTGCCATGTTCTTGTTTGTCATGTATGTCTTATTACGACTCATGTACCATGGTAGCTATAACATTCATATAATGAATTGTTTAATTATTTATTGATGTTCATATCTTTGGAACACGTTGTCGTTACACATCACATTCCTCACATGCATGTTTCTGTGTGAAGATTGTTATATGCTATAGATATGATAACTGATGTGTATGACATGCTTGCTTGTTTATTAGATTGTATTAAGTATATTGATCTTAACGTTCATTGAAAAATTTTTAATTCTTTCAGTTAAGATTCATTGTTGCTTTGATTCTACCACTTGTGCCTAATTCACGTAGATGACTATGTTCATGGAATATTTAGACCATATCATGATCTGTCATACCATTCTAGTAGAATCTTTCATTTCTTTGTGGCATGCAATACTTCATCTTGTTATACATAATTCATTCCATGAATAAGATTAATGATTTAGGATCTTTATACATATTTGATCATTGTATCACCACACATCTCATACTTTTCTTATAGTTTATATGATTATCTTTATGAGACGTATTGATATGTTTTGGGGTGATCAATGTATGTTACTTGTCATTTTTAATTACTTCATGACTGATGTTTAGCTATAACTTTATTCAAGAGATTTTTCATGTCTATAACTAAATCTTTCAAGTATGATATTTTCACAAGTGACATAACATTCATTCATATTAGTTAGTGATCTTCTTGCTATATTTCTCACTATGTCATCTCTCATCCCATGCTCATATTTTATGCTATTTTTATGAGATGTTAGAGATAACTTGCGCTATACACGATCATATAAGCTTTGTATTGTGTTTGATGATATGTATATTCTGGCATAGATATTCTTCCATGAATATATCTTGATGCACTATGACTACTTTGATGCTACCTCCAATTATATTGTGCTTACACAACTTTTTATTCTATTTGCACAATTGGTATGCATGCATGCGATGTTCATGATAACTTTATTCTTTTATGTCCTACCTTGTGACTTTGAACGTAGACTATCTTCATGCCTTTGCTCAACAGATGTTTTGTCACATTATGTCTCATGTTGAATCCTTTGTGATAATTGAGCTAGGATGAGATCATTGTTCTATTTGTTTACTTGGTTTCCTTCCCAAGTGATGTCATGATCTAGACATTATTTGCCTGATTCGCATATTTTGTTAGACTACAATTGATATCATCTTTACAATTGGTAGACTATTTATATTGAATATTATCTTTCTTATGCTCATGGTATTCCATGTTTATCATTGACTCATTTTGTGAGTATCTATTCTGGAATGCATGCTAGTACTATGGTTCTTTTGAACATTGTTTCAATTAGTATCCTAGCGTGCTAGAATTGTGTATGCCATACGTTTTATGATGTTACTATCTCTATTTTGGCATAACACTTTTGCGTGATATGGATATTTGATATTCATTTTCATTGTATCACATTGTCACCCCACATCGCACACTTCACTTATTTTTGGTATGCTTACTTTTCGAGATGCTTTGTGGAGTTTAGCCGGAGATACTTTTGGAGATGATTTGGTATGCCTACTATTAGTTTCACATGCCATTATACTTATTTGTGTTATTATTTCATAACATAACTTTGTACACATGATTAAACATTTTCATAGTCATGTTTGGCATTCCATGCTTATCATTGCATTTTTATGTTTGACTTAGATCTCGGTTTATAAATGATATTTCCACACTTGGTATCTGATATTTACTTCGTCGCTCGACGATTATGTTGATTTGATAGCTTTGTTTGTATGAAAACATAGAATTGTTTTCCATGCACTCAATTTGCTAAAATTGTTGATCTATGTCACTGTGATGTTTTTGATTCCACCATTGTGTATTTAATCATGTCCATATAATATGTCATGGTCATTGCTCACGGATAATCTATCACATTATGCTTAATGTTATAATTTTGTTGTGATAATTGAGTTTGTTTGTGTACTTGACACTATTTGATCACTTGTTTTTTCTTTCACAAGTGATATCATGATTTTTGCATTGTTACTTTTCTAACACTGCTCACTCTACTCTTTACAAATAGCATCTATTGTAATCTTTTATCATATATACTTATTGCTTATCTTCTTGTGATAATTGAGGGTAATTGAGTTGTTGTGGATATGTGCTCTTGCATTTGATATCTTTGTTTTGATATCTAGTTTTCAATTGGTAACTTTACATTAGAGATCTTTACAATTGGTAACTTTACAATTGATATCCCTTTTTGTTTTCCACTCTATTGTTGCATTTGTTGTTTTTATACCCCCATATCTTTTTGTTAATGACAAAGGGGGAGAGAAATAAACAAGATGTGCTTATTGAATGTTGAGTGTTAAACAATAACTTGAATCATATAGACTTTATGTATGATCGTTCATGTATATGATTCAAGGGGAGCATTGGTGATTACCTTGGTTTATATTGATTACATTATATATATATTGGTAATCATGCTCATGTTTATGATGTGTATCACGTGTACGCATATTATTTCTGGTCATTCATGCGATATATACACAACCTCATGTGATACACACACTATTAACTGCTGAATGATGCTATTGATTATTGATATTAACTTGATTTGTATCGTTGCAGGGGGAGTAAGTATATTTAATGCACAATTATTTATTTTGTTTATATTTGGTTTGTCATCATCAAAAAGGGGGAGAATGTTGAGTATTGGACTCTCCACCTTGATTTTGATGATCATCAAACACAAATCATTGTGACTAACTCTTGTGATTGCAGTTAGCTAAAAAGTCACCAATTAGATTCAAGAAGATCAAAAGTGACTACACGTGTTGATTCAAGTGGAGGACTTGGTAGATCAACAAAGGTGAAGCATTGGCTTGAAGAACTCAAAGGCTACCTCAAACCTTAAGCCAATGGCATCAACAAATGAATGAAAATTCAATCCAAAGAGAAGATATGAATGGATGAGTCAAAAGCTTCGAAGACTATGACGTTGGAGATTTTCAAGTCATTCAACTAAAAGACTCAAGACCTTGAAGAATTATGGAGATCGTCGCCAAAGTACTTTGTTCATCTCAAGCGACGTCCCAAGACTTCCTCAGAACGCGTGATCGTTATGCCTGGAGCTTCGTTGAAGCACAAGGAGTATTATTGAAGTCGAGGGATTCAGAATCTTCATGTTGAAGCTTTGAAGACGGTTTGTCATGTTTACTTTTATGTCTTCTAGCTTCGGTTTAGTAGAATGTTAAGCCTTAAGAAGTATTTGCCAAGAAATCTTCATAACTTTCATATCTTATCTCTAGGATTGCCTTAGAAGCCACTAGAAAGTTTCCCGTAGCTTTTCGCTTCTTTTCATGGCTTCATATGCATCTTAGTTGGTTCAAGTAGAAGAACCAACCGACTAGATGACGATCTAATCGGTTGGAAATCCTTCTTGAACCGACTAGACATCCTTGCTAATCTCAGCCCATTCACTATTGATCATTTAGTCGGTCCAAGAAGGTTCACCGACCGACTAGATGACGATCTAATCGGTCAGTGATCCTTCTTAGAACGACTAGCCATACTTGTTAATTCAGCCTTTGTACTGTTGACCTGTTAGTTGGTTCAAGAAGGATGGTTAATCGATTAAAAGCCAATCTAGTCGGTCCAAGAAGGTTCACCGACCGACTAGTTGTCAATCTAGTCGGTTGATGATCCTTCTTAGACCGACTAGTTTCAAAACTAATCGGTCGGTGATCCTTCTTAGACCGACTAGTGCTTACCCATGATTTTACCATCTTCTTTGTCAACCATCTAGTCCGTCCAAGAAGGTTCACCGACCGACTAGTTGCAAAACTAATCGGTCAGTGATCCTTCTTAGACCGATTAAGCAGCTTCAGAAATAGATCCGTTGTGCATTTAATGCCACGATTTTTGTGACCGTTTTGTCTCTTCTCTATATAAGTTTGAGTGCTTTAAACCAGGGATCAAGGGCTGAAATTAGAGACATTTTCACTCCTAAGAGAAGAGCCATTAAACTCCATTTCTAAGCTCTCTCATCTCACAAGAATCTCTCCCTCACTCTTTGAGCCTAATTCTTCAAGAGAGATTCTCATTCCTTGTGAGCTTCTCAAGCTAAGAGCTTGAATCCAAGTCACCAACTTCTCTCTAGCCATCTATTGTTGCTCATCTTGGTGGAGCTAGGGTTTGGTGATCTCATCTTTCTCAAAATCCATTCTTGCCCTATATTAGTAAGTATTTCTCAAGGCATATGATTTTGTGGTAAGAAGGTTTATATTTCATTCTTTATACTTCATATATGTTGTATACTCACGGTGTTGAGAGGATTGACTTGATCCCAAGTTGTGGGAGTCAAGATTTCGTTTTACTCTTGGGTTGTGAGAGTGTGCTTAGTTCCAAGTTGTTGGACTAAGGTTTTTGCGTGTTCCCGGATTGTGGGATACATGGACATCGATTGTAGGTCGATTGCACTTGTGGGGTTTCCGCAAGTGGGCTAAAGGAAATCTCTAGCGGTTTGCTAGAGTATCCGAAGGAGATCCGGGTGATGCTGGATTAGGGCACCTGTAACAAGTCGGGGAGACTTGGGTGGCACCGAACCAGGGTAGATTGCATGTTAGCATTGCTTTGTTCCATGTGAATGTTGTTCACTTCTTTCATTCCGCTTTTGTTGGTTAATTATGGTTTTATTTGGCGTAAATTCCTTATAATTCTATAAAACACTATTCAACCCCCCTCTAGTGTTTATTTCTCATAGCACAGGGTCACTACAGGTTCTGCACAGAGCTTCGCAGGCGTTGAAAAGCCCCAAGCTTGGCACACCCTCAGCAAGATCTGCCTCTTTGAAACCCTAGAAAACCCGTTTGAAACCCTAAAACACCAAGATCAGCCGGCGGTTGCTTCCCGCACCATGGAAGAGGGGTGAGATGATATCAACGGGGCCCAAAACTAGGATTCCAGCCTGCAATCCCCACAAATTCCGGGGATTTCGAAGCCAAGAAAGTGCCTCGACACGTCGGAGAGAGAGGGTGGAGGAATCGCGAGAAATTTTCACCGCAAAGGAACAGGCGAAGGGAAAGTCGAAGCGAGAAATGGGTGAACAGTGCTTGAAGTGACGGCCCGCAGTCGAATAATATCACTTTCTCGGGCCATTTCCTTGCAAAGAAACAAGCCCTTAGGGTTGCCTCTCGTATCTAGTTAAGTACTGAGCGTACTTTTGTGTCTGATTCCGATCAGTTGGCAGCGCTCATCATTGAGCTTTGATCATTTGGACAATATCATATCAATGTGGAATTTGTTGGGCATGTTTAAACCTAAGAGTTTAGTATCACCATGCAGGTTTTGCTAAAGAGGTTATCTGTTAGCGACCACCATTACATCGTTATATCATGAGATAATCTGTGGAGAGGTTGGGATGTGACACTTTCATTTTATTCATATTTTTTCAAGGCATAGAATTTTCAAACCACTTCATGAACTTTCTTTCCACTTAATTTTTTGGTAGACAGTCCAATTACGTGTATATATAACCTCCCATTCTATATAATCATCGCGCAAAAAATGATTAAAATTGGCAAAAGTGATGTTTTATGATCTTTAATGAGAAAATATAACACATTTTTATTTTAATACGAGAAACTACTGTTGTGTTTGTATGTAATGTTTTTGATAATTAAACAAACGCTGTACATGTTGAAAATTATAAGGTGAATTGACATTGTGCCCATCCTCAACAAGAATACTGGCTATGTTCTTGCGTGTGATAGCTAATGATACGTACAACTGTTGACCACTTTAGAAGATTGCCCTAACATCTGCATCTTCTATTTTAATCTCACACCAAGGAGAGTGATTTGATTGAGTAATGAAGACGAAGCTGCCTCCATTTAACACCCAAAAAATACAAAAAATAAATGTATTCTCATGTACATCGTGTCACTATACAGGTTGAAAATGACCCGTGCACAAAGTGCACGGGGATCCAAGAAAACCCAACAAAATTAGGACGCGATATCCAAACCGGTTCAAATGATAAGAGTGGGTGTGAGTGTGTGTATCGTTTTAGTGATTTTGTTGTTATTTTTGATTAGGGGTGTGTGAAGTTGAGTTTGTTTTTGGGTGTTGTTTGAGGAAGATGATGGTTTGGGTGCGTCTTGAAAGCCTTTTAGGTTTTTGGGGTATGTCTCATGTGGCATCCTTTTTTGTTGCAACGTAGGACAAATGGTGCCACATGAGGACAAACTGCATCAATTTTAGTTTTGAATGTGTTTTAGGCAGTGTGGATATTTTTTTGAGGGTGTTTTGAGGGATGACATGACATTTTAATACTCTGTCGCATGAGATGACACATGAGACAATGACATATTAGTAGAGTAAGATTATATACACCTCTATCTATAGAGATGCATGTTGTGGTCAAAAAAGGAAAAAAAAAACAAGATCGAGAGATTGAGAGAGTATTAATAATGGTTAGGATGTGATATAATTTCTTTTTTAGCAATCCATTATTACATACACTGATACACACCTATAGATAAGGGTATATATAGCAATTCTCTGTTAGTAATAGCCTATTTTGTAGAATAGAGATACTTGGGACACAATAAATAACATAGATATACCCGATACGCTTGCCCGAATTCGACATAACTACGGACGTGTCCAACTCCACCTCACTTTCCCTCTCTCCCCCTCGATCACGACGACGATGAAAAGATAAATTTTGCCCCAAAAGCCCCAAACAAATCTCAAAATGGCGGACAACACATCTTCATCTACCCAAGTCACCCAAAACCCTAACGGCCTTGCGTCGCCACAGATCCCGCCGTCCCCATCTATCGACCTCACCTCCATCTCCTCCCCCCAGCTGCCCCCTCTCCACCCCCAAAACCCTATCCCCGACCCTAGCCCTAACCCCAATCCTAACCCTATGATGACGTCATCCGCATCCAGCCCCAGCTTCCAGAACCTCCAGAGGTCGGCGTCGGGGTCGATGGCGAGGCTGACGCCACTGCAGCAGCAGCAGCTGGGGGCGGCGATTGCGGCGAGGCAGTACGCTGGCGGTGGGGCCCAGATGAGCTTCGGCGGGGCCCAGATCGGGCAGCAGGCGGGGATGGCGAGGATCGGGCAGGCGGCCGGCGGGCAGCAGACCCCGATGCTGCCCGGGCAGTCGCTCGCGCAGTTCAATAACATGCAGGCTCAGATGCTCTTGCAGGTACTGTTGGTTTCGATTTGAGGACACCAAGTTTGTTGATAGTAAATAAAAGTTGATTTTTTCAGTTTTGTTTTTCATTTAGAAGTTTCCTTCCATAATGTGTGAGTTGTGTTGAATTTGGATTGCTTCAACATTGTGCTAAGAAAGGATTGTTTCTTAATTGGTTTCAAGTTTGTTGCATGTGACATTTTGGAGTAGGCATTCAATTTTCAGTTTAGTTATACTTATTTCAACAATTTTTTTGTGAGGATTTGATAGTTGAAGAATTTCGAATGTAATAAAAAGTTTAAGTTTTGTTCTGGATTATGCAAGAATTAGAATTGAAACTTCCAGCAGAAGTCTTTATTTACCTAAATAGTTTTCTGTTCCCTTGGCCATTTATGTTTCTGTCAAGCAAGTAGTTAGGTCAATGACTTCTTCTTGACGATAAGTAGTATAATCAAAACTTTCAACTAATCCAGCATGCATTGCAAGATTAAACGTAGTTTAGGTTGTTTTTCGTGTTATAGCTATGAATTATTGTTCTCTTCATGTGCTCTGTTTGATATGAAGGTTTTATTGATACATTTCCTTGTATAAATGCAGCAACCTAGGCAGAAGGCTGGCTTAGTTCAAGGTGTGCAATTTAATTCAGGTAATTCGCCAGGGCAGGGCTTGCAAGGAATGCAAGCAATGGGGATGATGGGTTCGCTTGGAATGAATCAACAGCTTAGAGCAAATGGTCCACTTTCTTATGGTCAGCGTTTTAACACTGCCCAAATAAGACAGCAGCAGATGTCGATGCAGAATGCTCTTACTTCTCCTCAGGTATGTCCGAAAAGCCCAATAAAAGGGACCGATTCTCGTCTGACATATCTTTCTTTTTTTGCTTTTAGATTTCTGTTTTATTATTTTATTCTGTAACAATTCAAAAGAATGTTACTTAATATATAAAGCAGTCTCTGTTGCACATTCCATATACATTGGTGAACTGTAGTCAGACGAAACACCACTGGTTTTTGCTGCTATTATTTTTTACTAACTAGTTATCAATGACCGAATTTACCAATTCCTTGTTTCTTTTTTTATCTGTAGATTGTTTGGAAGAGTTTGGCTTATTATAACAATAACCGAGGAACACGAGTATAGTTGAAATTTCTCTTGCAAAAACAAGTTTAGCTGTTTGTCTTTTAAAGAGAATGTGAAGGGCTGTAGTTAGACATTAAGATGTAAAGACGATTATTGAGGTTTGTTATATAACTGTACTCGGATCTTAGTTAACTGTTGCTTATTCTAGTGGGACAAAACCTATCAACTTTAGCTAGTTTTTTCCTGACCAAAGGGGAACATGTTTATCATATTGTATTTACTGTAATAAAGTTGATTGTGTCAACGCATCTTTAGTGTTTAATTTTCAAGGCATCTTAAATCTAAACCATGGATCAATCTGCCAGAAACTATCGGGCCAAGGCTTACCAAGAGGATCATCACTTGCAGCAATGAATCCTCAGTTTTCTGGGTTAACACAAAATGGTCAGTCAACATCGGTGCAGAATGCTCTTGCTCAACAGCCATGGTTGAAGCAAATGCAACAAGCCATTAATTCACCAGTTTCTCCGTCTCATCATCTTCAACAACAACAGAGGCAGCAACAAGCTTTCTCGTCACAACAACCTTCATCTCAGCTGCAGCATCAAAAATCCATGGGTCTGAACCAACAACAAATCAATCAACTGGTACAGCAACAGGTACAGCTAGGATCTCCACGACAGCATCACTCACAACAGCAACAACTGTTTCAGCAACAGCAGCAACAAATGCAGCTGCAGCAGCTGCAGCTGTTGCAGCACTTACAGCAGCAGCAGCAGCAGCAGCAGCAGCAATCTCCAAGGATGCAGGGGTCTGGATTTCAAAAATCCATTAGTTTGACTGGGTCACAGCCAGGTACACCTGCATCTGTGACAACAAATACTGGTGGAAATTCAAGCCAAGGAGCGGAAACAAGCAATCACCTTCTGGGAAAAAGAAAAATCCAGGATTTGGTTACACAGGTACAAGTTATGGCAACCTCAGTTATTCTAGTTCATGTAACAGTTTCCTCGTTTGATCTTCTTTTCTCCATGTTCAACTGTTAAACCAGTTCTTCACTTAAGATGGGGTGTATATGTACCTTTGTAAAGGTAGGGTTTAAAAAGTAAAAAGAAAAGAAAAGGTAGGTTTAGGTGTACCATTGTAAAAGTAGCACATTGGATAGATGTGAGGCATACTTGTAGTAAAACAGGGAGGGACATAATATATTATATTATATCAAAAATAGATCATGATGGGATGGAATTCATATGGAAAATGATAAGCAACATATTAAATGTAAGGAACCTGATTTTCTTAATCATCATATATCCATTAGCTTTCTTTTTTCCTGTGCTTACATGTGCAAGGTGCCCGCTGAAGAATGAAGTGCATAAGCATGAATCATTAGGACACACACACACGTGTGTGTACATAAATGTGTGTATGTATGTATATACATGTGAGTGTGTATACATATGTGTGTGTATGTGGTTTTTTTTGTTTTTGTTTTCTTTCTTTCTTTCTTTCTTTTTTTGTTTTTTGTCTTTTTTCTGGGGGTGGGGGTTGGTTTGGTTGTCAATTAAAATAATTTGATTATATTGTTATAGGAACTAACTTCAGCTTGACTTGAGGGAGTATTGATGAACCAAACTCCCCTTCCATTACTGATCGTCCCAGACTCCCAGCATTAATGAAACGAACCCCCTTTCCGTTACTGATCATCCTCCCTCTTTAGACCATCAACCAGCAGGTCTGACTGCTGCTTCCTAGAAACCCAAGTGCAGTAGGCCGAGGCCATCCCCTGAAAGGATGTACTCAACCAGGGAAGTTCGGGACTTAAGTGTGCTTTCCTGTAGAAATTAGCCTCCCTTTCCCCTCTGGGTGATGTAGAGGGTGAATGGGTGAGGCATGCATTACATCTTGTATATTTTTAAGGTACTCATGACCAATAAGGGATTCATTATTAACAAGTTATTTTCAATTATATCTTTCAGGACGATAAGGGATTTATTATTAATAAAACGTATTGTAAAGTGGGTATTACTGGGAATTGTTGATCTGCTTTAGATAACAAGCAAATATGGCAATTGACGGAGACATTTCTCAATAGGTCATTGTGACTTCATTTGTTGCTTGTAAATGATGGCTATCTACAATTCAGCGAAAATGGTCTTTTAACCAACACATGCTCCTATCCTTTTCTTTACATGTTATCTAGCCACTTTGGCATGGTAGAAACCAACTGATAATGGCGGCAAAGGATATATCACTCCCAGCTATTGGGACACGCATGGTCACCATGACAATGAACAAATTCAGGATGTATGATGTGAGATTATGTTTTGACTAGGCAGTAAAGTACCTGTGTTTTTCTCCTGTGCACTACTTGATATACTTATTTGGGCACTGTGCCATAAATAAAATAAAAAACATCACATTCGGGAGTGAGCATTATTTTCTTGTGAAGACTAAAATATATGTGCACATATTATAGAAACTGGCCATAAATTATGGTTTAATTTTTTCATATTATATATCTGATTCATTTAGATTAATTTGTTAACCGGTGCAGCAAGACTAAGAACACCTCCTGTTCTGCTTTCATTTTAAGTATCGTGATCACTATTCTCTTGGTTATGTTTTTTCACTCATATATTCAATTCTGTTGCAGGTGGATCCTCTTGGTAAGCTAGATCCTGCAGTTGAAGACCTCCTTCTGGAAATCGCTGATGACTTCATTGATTCGGTGATGCACATAGTTTCTATAATTAAGTTATTCATTCTTTCATAATGTACTAAGCCATGATTTCCCCCCTTACATTATAAGGACATGTTTGGTGTTGCTTCTAGTAAGTGCTTTTGCTGATTTTAAAGGCTTTTTCATAAAATTTGATGTTTGGTATTCACTTTAAAAAAGAACTTTTTTAAAATGCTCAAGTTAAAAAAATTGCGGTTTGAGGAAGTCAGATCTTCTGGCTTCTTAACTGCAGAAGCCTAAAAGCCCACTTATGATCTCTCCTCTTCTCTCTTTTATTCTCTCCCATGATTTCTAACACTAGTTAGTTAATAACTGGATTGGTGTCTCTATTTTCTTTATTCACTTTTTAAGTAACATTTTGTCAGATACATCCTTTGTTACCCAAAGTACTTCCAACAAATTTATTTGAAATAATAACATTTTTTACAAGCATTTAAAATTTTTAATTTTCCAAACATCTTAACTATATAAAGGCGTTCTAAAAAAGTTCTTTTGGATAAATTGTTTTCTAAAAGGACGGCTTAAAAAGTATATGCAACCCCAAACACATGACAATTGCCTCTTTGAACTTGGGTGTTGTCCATATAAAAATTTACTAGCTTGGTTGCCATGTGAAGGTTTGTTTTCTTTCGGGTTTCGAATCACAAACAACCCAACCATGTTTTGACGTTATCTTTGTTTAGAATCTCAAATTATAGTCAGAAATTTGAAAAGTCAGCATTATAATAAAATGTGTTTGATTAGCTTCATTTGTAAGGTAGATAGATGTCGGCCGTTACCACATTTGTAGTTTTGCACTTGTATTGTGAGTGATGATCACGATCAAGTTTATTCGGCCTGGTTAAATGATTTAGTTGTCTTTAGCTGTCTTGGAATGCCATCAGAATGGATAACCTAATACTCCGTTAATACACATTTATCCGTTTACAGCTTCTTGCACATAGACGGGTTGTTCCTGGTTATACTTTTATAGGGCATAAACACAAATTCACATTGTCCCAGGGAAATCAATTCCAGTTGAGAGTTGGTATTTTCGAAAGAAAAGCAACCAGTTGAAAATGAAATTAGCATAGTGGCATCTGGCTGAGTATAGGCACTCCAGAGATGGCCTTTGTGCTGAAGATAAATGATCATCAGATTGATTATCCTTATAAGTTAGGGTCAGATTTACTAAAAGCTAAAGGCAATTTGATGGAGTGGTTCATACATAGCTTTCCTTTTATTTAAAGCTTTGGACTTTTTTGGTGCTTGATTCATGATTTCTCAAGATAGTTTTGGCAGTTATTATCATCTTTAGAGATACCATATTACCAAACAGAAACCTGCACATCTCACAGACATGAAGGTATTATCAGTGTAGATGGAACATTGTTGGTAACCGGACAATTTTTAAGGAAAAATCAAACTAGCTAATCTAGTAAGTGTCACTGCCCTGAAATTACATAAATAGGATCCTGATTATTTTATATATCCTTCACTGGTTCAACTATTCATCTGTGGTTTTGTATTTGGCTTCACTTGGTTGAACTGATGTATGATTTCATGTCGGTTCTATGCCACCTTGGTTTAGTACTTCTTGTTATGGTGTGTTTGTTTGTTATGAATCACAATTTTTCAATGGTGGCTTGGATAATACTTGTTTCTATGACTCTTTTTATATATTTTCTATCCAAACTAGGAACTGTGTACTGCATCTAAGATTAGGCTGTTGCAGCTTGCAGCATTTGCTTGGCTCCTTGTCTTGTTGCATGAACATTTTTCCATGACTTTTCACTTTGGACAGATGTGAACTACTGATTTTTTTTGGTTAAGAGTTGTTATAGTTAGGTTGTCGTTGGGTCCTATTTACTCAATTGTTTCATTTGGTGTTTTAGTTATATTTCGTGATGCCCCTTTTATTCTGTCATTTTAACAAGAACTTTTAGTTTCAGGTAACCACATTTGCCTGCAGCCTAGCTAAGCATCGTAAATCTTCAACTTTAGAATCCAAGGATCTGTTACTTCACCTAGGTATATTACTTATCCGAAGCCATTACTTTTTCCTTTTTCCAATAACTCATAGTATGGCAAAAATCAATATGTATTTTTTTGGCATTTGTAAGTTTTTTCCTGTTTTTATACTTCCGAATACTAAAGACAAATTACAGTCAAAATTTTCGTCAGGTTGCTATATTATATATTTATCCACATGTGACCAATTCCTGATTTGTAGTGAATTCTGATGAGTAATGTGGGGGCA
The DNA here is from genome assembly GCA_030789695.1 of Scilla litardierei. Taxonomy (NCBI): domain Eukaryota; kingdom Viridiplantae; phylum Streptophyta; class Magnoliopsida; order Asparagales; family Asparagaceae; genus Scilla; species Scilla litardierei. The sequence continues at coordinate 157,881,851 of CM061140.1, read as the reverse complement.
GATATTAGGATCACGTAAGCATTTCCCCCCAAGAGTCTAATGAACAAAATACATTCTGCAGAGAAAAACTTGCAATTGATGATTCCAGGATTTACAAAGGAGGGACATAAGTGCCAAAATGAGCCTGTAAGTCGCTTTCTAATATCTGCAAGTAATTAAACATGGATGTAAATGATGGATTCCGATGTAAAAATGGAATTTTATAGTGTAAGCGGCTTTGAATTTTCTGAAGTAAAATGATAACTGTCTGGATGTTAATGATAACCTTAGATATTGGTGTTTGTAACAATCACATCATCGTAGGAATGTTAATACTTAATACTGTTGGTGTTTGTAACAATCACATCATCGTAGGAATGTTAATACTTAATACTGTTATTCAATTGAATTTGGAGTATGCATAATGCAAATTGCACATCTTGTGACCGTGAGTTTATCATCTTGATGCCACTCATATCCCTTGTGTGTGTGTGTGTGTGTGTGTGTGTGTGTGTGTGTGTGTGTGTGTTATAGGAATCACATGGATGTTTTTTGTGGTCAGTCAACTTTCCTCAAACCCTATCGGGTGCATCTGCTTCATATTCCACCTCCTTAATCTCATTTTAAGTCGTATCACAATACATTTGTTCTCACCGAAATGCAATCGGCTGGCAGCAGGACTGAACTGGAAAATCACTATTATGACTAGCTTCTGAGACGAAGTCCTAGCCAGGACAAGTTAGCAATTGTATGCGTTCCCATGTGACCCAGGGGATCACTTCATGGGCGGGGAGCCCCACTCGTTTAGTTGCACCCTTTAAGTCATTCAACTGGGTTGGAACATCATAATTACTCGTTTTCTAATTGCACATTTTGTGTTGAAAGAAAGTCTTCATTAGACAGGAACTCACCAAAGGAAAAAATGATTGTGATGTGAATGTGCATGAAAGCGCTGTGTAAACATGCTTCGTATTCCTCTCAAATCCGAACCTGAAAACTTTGTTCTTTGGTTTTACTTGTTTTCTCTACCAAGGAAAGTTTGCTGATAGCATATGATAACTATATCTAGTTCACACATTTTCCATATGATTATTAGATTTTCTGTTTGTGCACATGCTCTTGGATGTGACCCTTTGTTGATATGTCTCTTTCAATATGCAGTTGTCAAAGGATGTACACACAAAACGGCTGGAATTGGTATTTATAATTTTTATTGTCTTGATTCTGGCTTTATTGCTGGCTTCCTTATATTGATCATTAGAAACAACTCAGATAAGAGCATCGATGGAATCTCAACCATTTGAAAATGGTCCAAGTGGTGTCAGAAGCACAAGCAGACTAGCTGTAACTGATTCGTCTCTAAATCATCCTCTGAAACCTTCACCGAGTTCTGAACAGCTGGTTCTCTCTGGGGTTGCATCTCAAATGCTGCAAAATGGACCACAGTTTTAGCTGTTATATTCTTTTCCCATGTTCTCAGCTTCCAACCCATGATGCTAATGGACCTCTCTAGTAAGTTATCTTTCAGTTTCGTCCACTGCACTTTCCTTTTAGTTTAGTTAGTAGTAACTATTTTACTGGCAAGGCTGGCCAACTAGTGTGGACTCTGCTTCCATTGCCGTCGCAGGATTGATAGCGCTCAAGCAGTATGCCCTCACCGTGCCCAATGAATGGTCATGATAGGATGGGCTACTTTATCAGGCCTTTCAAGGATCATCTGTCATCTTATTATCCCTAATCTCCTTTGGAAACACCTTTAGTCGTATTAATTCATTAGGTAATTACACTCTGTTTTATGAGGTACATATAACTAAGCACCTCCAATCTTTCATACTAACCCTCTGAATTACCCTCAAATTCTAGTTTTAGAAGGTCAAGTGCAACTTTACCTTTTATTAGTCAGTCAATCCATGACGTCTCACTGTCAGTATCAAAGATTGATGATGTTTGATGGCCTGAGTGCAATGTATCCTGATTCTTTATAATCAAATTTAAAGATTCTTGCATTGCTTCAGTAGCATCTTATTGTACACAGAATTAGCAGCAAGGAACTCATGCAAACTTGGGTTCCCCATGGGAGATGAGTTGCAAGTGACTTGTAACACTACGGTTAATTTCTGGCAATTCCACAACACTTCTTCCCAACTATTAGTGTGCTGGAGGGATACAATCATGAAACCAGATTATGCTTTTTATTTATACTGACCGCTCTAATGTCTCAAGCCTCGCTTATTTGATATGAAAACAAGGTCCAGTTACTAGTTACTGATTATCCAAGACCTTTATATGTACTAAACTCATCATTTGTTCCATCAATTTTGTCCGGGTCGCGGACTAGCTTAAGAATAATGGTTTAACTGTGGCATGCTTGCCAGTGTGAATATATTTGTATGCTTGATCACTAGGCCATACACTGAGCTTACCTTATTAGTCAGACTGGAATGAGCTCCCTAAGTTCTTATAGGTAACTTTCATCTTAGTTTAATAATTTTTTTTGTCTTTTTAATTTCCAGCTTTTTTGGCTTACCAGTCCAATGCAACATTACCTTTACTATGATTATGCGGGGCAATATGATATGATTCGCGTAATTGAAGTATACAGTGTGGAAGAAGCAGACTTTGTCAAAGGAGGTAATCTCCATAGGCCTCAAATTGGAAAAGTATGTACGGTCATTATTTGCAGTCGCCTTACGCCGATAGAAGATTTACACTCCTGCGAGACTTGTAACATACCATGTATCCCATCATATGTAGATAATAATTCTTAATTATTTCCATCTCAATTGTTTCGTAGAGATGCTTATCTTGAGACGGATGCAAATACCACTATTTGTGTGAGTACTTACAGAGTTCAGAGCAGTTGGGACGGTATCCCTGTTGTGTAACGGGAGGAAACATGAAACATATGATCAGTGGACGTTTGTTTAACCTGGTCTCATTGAAATTGCAGGTCATATTGTAGTCAAAATTTTCACTGTCTATTACTTCAGATTTGTTCTATAAGGTTGGAGCCAGGAATCCGAACTCATCCGGCTACAAAGATTATTGTAAAGTAAATCGAGAGCCGAAAAGTGCAATGGGCTATGGCCCGGGTTAGACTCAACATGGCTCCACCTCTTGCTTCCATGTGTCCGAAGTTACTAAGAATGCTTCATTTGAGAAAGCAGCAAGACATGTAAACTATTGTGTATATTTAAGAATTATTTACAGCAAGCCTATTTCGGGTTACAATACATGCAATGTATTCCAAGTTTTTGTTCCAATTTTTACAGTTTAATATTATTTTTAAGTGAACATGGAGCTTGCAAATGAAAGAAGAGCAGCTCGAAGTTTCATTAGCTATTAAGTTCCTAGCATTTGCTTTCCTACAATTGTGCACCAGGATTGTGATTCTTCACAGTTGTGTAGCAATATCCTGGATGCAGTTTAGTGATTTACATATTGTTTAAAATTTGGATCGCGAGAAACAATCCTTGTAAAGCACTCCATAAGATCCAAGTGATTGATGAAATTAAGCCCAAGCCAAGCTGTACGTACGTACATAAAAAGAAGAAGAATCAGTTTCTATTTTGTAATGACTCTTAAGGCCTGTTCCACTCGGGTTTCTTTTGTTGCTTTGGGACGAGAAAGTGCGAAAATGGCACTGTAGTGGGTCTTGTCGGCTTGTATTTGGGGGATTCATCTCTCATTTTCTCTCGTGTGTTCCTTCTCTCCGATGCTTTTCTCTCCACCGGCGACGCCTCTCTCCTAGCTGGCAACCCCAGCTGGTCCCTCTGAAATCCCCGGATTTCACGGCGATTTCACCCTTTCTCTGCGAGTTTTGGGCCCCACCGGCTGTGCTCACCCATCCTCTCTCCTTCTTCCCGCGGGTTTCAGTTGGGTTCGGAAAAAACCCTAGCCCAGGCTGCGGGTTTGTGCTGGATTCGGGTGCTCCATCGGTTTTTTGGGTCGGAGTTGAAGGAGGTGTGCCGAGCTTGGTCGGATCTCAGTGCCGACAAAGCTACAAGCAGAATCCTAACTCCGATTTGTTCCCCAAGTTCTCGCTGGAGTCGGAGCCATCTCCTGTGTGTCTCGATTGACTGCGAGGGACTGGAACTGAGGCGATCGGCAGGATCGGTGAGCTTTACCATATTATTTCTGCGATATTAGCGACGAGGTATATTTTCTTCATCTCTAATTTAATTTTTGATGAAATTTGATGATGCAATTTGTTCCTATATGCGATGATCTTTGCTGCCTTGGTGTTATTGCCTTGCTACTTTGCTGTCGTGGTGTGCATGCAGCTAGTGTTTCAAATTTAGGTGGTTTAGGGCATATGTGGATATTATTGTGAAATTGGTAATGATGGTTGCATGAATTCTTTGTATGATGATTTATTTGTATGATGAATGTAAAGAATTGTGCATTCTAAAAAAAGCCCAATGATGATAAAAAAAGGAGGAATGAAGGAATGGATTTTTGATGACATACGCACACGGTGGATGGCTTGCTAAGATTGTTCCATTGAAGCCCCATTTTGATTTTTACAATGTTGGGTCCCCATGTCGCTGAAAATTTATGATTTTATTTGTGTTAAATCAAAAAAATGTAATCTTAAATTTGCATTGAGTTTTTGTGTTTTTGTGGAGTTCATTGAGGCTCATTGTATCAGATTTTTGTGGCATGTCTCCTTGTTGCAGTTTGAGTTTTTGTTGTCGTTATGTTTGGCTCATTGTATAATTTTTTGGGGCATGGCTCCTATCTCCTTGATGATTTGGGATGGGAAGGTAAAGGAAACTTGTATCAGATTTTTGGGGCATAGCTCCTTGTTGCAGTTTGTGATTTTTAGGTGATCTTTTTTGGTGCATTGTGTCAGATTAATGGGGCATGGCTCTTTGTTGCAGTTTGTGTTTATGTGGTGTTATTTTTGGCTACAGTGCAATTTTTGAACTTTCTCGGACCAAATCAACAAAAGAAACCACAATGGAACAAGCCCTTAGTTTTTGGGGCATGGATCATTGTTGCAGTATGGGTTTATGTGGTGATCTTTTTGGCTCATTGTAGCATATTTTTGGGGTAATACAAAAAATTTTGTTTATGGGGTATGGCTCCTTGTTGCAGTTTTGGTTTATGGGGTGTTATTTTTGGGTTATGGATCCTAGTTGCAGTATGGGTTTCTGTGGGTTTTTTGGCTCATTGTAGCATATTTTTATCTTAATACAAAAAAAATTTGGATCCTTAGTTTTTGTGTTTTTTTGGTGATCTTTTTTGGTGCATTGTATCAGATGTATGGGGCATGGCTCATTGTTGCAGTTTTGGTTTATGAGGTGTTATTTTTAGGGTATGGATCCTTGTTGCATTGTGGGTTTCTGTGGTTTTCTTTTTGGCTCATTGGAGCATATTTTTATCCTAAGACAATTTAAATTTTATTTGTAAGTATTAAAAATGTTTAATTACTTCAAATGCTTGAGTCGGCTTTTAATACGATGTTTGCATTTAAATTGATTTACAGATGTGGTATTTATGGGGTGAAAATGCAGGAGCAACGACAGTGTAACTATGATTAAGAGGCCAGGATCACAGAAGGCATTATCTCGGCCAGTGCAAACGGCCCAGATCAAGAGGCCAGGAGCCCCTGCGGTGACACAGAGACATTTGACGTGCCAATTTTGTGGCAAGACTGGTCATGAGCAGAAGGAGTGTAGGGCTTGGGCTAGACAGTGCTTCGCTTGTGGTGGCCGAGGACACATTAGTAGGTTTTGCTCACAGTAGGGTGCCTACCCGACCCCCGTTGCACCTGTGACTTCTAGACCGATGCAGCAGCGAGCTCTTTCACCTGGTCCGCAGCGGCTTTCCCTTCCAGCGCCAGCTGGACCAGGCACACCAGCCCCTAGAGGACCTTCCTTGCCCCCTCAGCAGCAGGCCTACAAGAAGACAAACTCTGCTCCAAAGCCACAGGCTTTCACGTTGATAGCAGTAGAGGCAGAAAATTCAGGCCATGTTATCATTGGTATGGTTCTAGCCCTCTCTTTACTTTACTTTACATCACTTGCTGCTTAGTTATGATAGACGTTGGTTTGATTTCCTTGTTGGCTTTTAGGTATGGTTAAAGTAGCAATTTTTCCTGCCATAGCACTTTTTGATTCTGGGGCTTCACACTGTTTTCTGTCCCGACAATTTGTGAACAAAAATGCAATACCAGTTGACTCCTTCACTGTTAGTTGGAACATTCACACAGGAAATGGTGTGATCAGGAGTGCTTCAGGACTCCGTTGTTGTCCGGTGGAAATTTGTGGTCGGGAGTTATATGCTGACTTCCTCGTGATTGAGATGCCCACCTTTGAAGCGGTGTTTGGGATGGACTGGTTAGCGATGTTTTGTGCCACTATTGACTGCAAATTAAGGAGAGTAGTCTTCCAGATTCCCGATCACCCGAGTTTGAGTTCAGAAGTGGTAGTTGCACATTAGAACCTATAAGATTCAGAGCAACACCAGTAGAAGCAGAAGTGTTGGCGATGGCCATGGAGGCGGAGCTAGTCTTACCCAGGGTTGTGCGAGACTTTCCGGATGTCTTCCCCGATGACATTTATGGACTTCCTCCTGATCGATCATTGGAGTTCACCATTGATTTGATACCAGGCACGCAACCCATTGTGAAGGCTCCTTATCGAATGGCACCACCTGAGCTGGCTGAGCTTCGTAATCAGTTAAAGGACTTATCAGAGCGAGGGCTGATACAGCCAAGAGTGTCACCTTGGGGAGCACCAGTGCTTTTGGTGAATAAGAAGGATGGATCCAGGAGAATGTGTATTGATTATAGGGAATTGAACAAGGTGATAATAAAGGACAAGTACCCACTTCCTCGCATTGATGACCTCTTTGATCAGCTTGGTGGATCCCGAGTCTACTCAAAGTTAGACTTACGGAGCGGTTATCACCAGATTAAGGTTCAGGGGTCTGATGTTCCTAAGACAGCTTTTCGAACCCGTTATGGACATTATGAGTTCCTAGTGATGCCCTTCGGTGTGACTAATGATCCAGCTACCTTCATGAGGTTAATGAATCAGGTATTCTTTGACTATTTGGACAAGTTTTTGGTAGTCTTTATTGATGATATCCTGATATATTCCAAGGATGAGGAAGAGCATGCAGAGCACCTGAGGATTGTCCTAGAGACTTTGAGGCAACATCAGTTATATGCCAAATATAGCAAGTGCCAGTTTTGGTTGTCTAAAGTGGCATTTTTGGGGCACATAGTTTCGGGAGATGGCATATCAGTTGATCCAGAAAAGGTGGCTGCATTGGAAAAATGGCTTGTTTCCAGATCAGTTTCAGAGATTCAGAGTTTCTTGGGATTAGCTAGCTATTACGGGAAGTTCATCAAGGATTTCTCCAAGATTGCGGCACCACTTATGCACCTGACTAAGAAGGATGTTGTTTTGTGTCTGGTCAGAGGAATGTCAGCATGCATTTCACGAGTTGAAGAGAAGGTTGACTACTGCGCCAGTTCTGACGATTCCAGATCGTTCTAGAGGATTTGAAATTTTCTATGATGCTTCTGGCAAAGGGCTGGGATGTGTCCTACATCAGCATGGTCGTGTTGTAGCTTATTCCTCTAGACTTCTGAAGGTGCATGAGCTAAACTACCCTACACATGACTTGGAGCTGGCAGCTGTGATCGTTGCCTTAAAGCTGTGGAGACACTTTTTGCTGGGGGGGGGCATATCAAGGTGTACACTGACCATACGAGTTTGAAGTATGTATTCACCCAGAAGAAGCTCAACATGAGACAGCGTTGGTGGCTTGAGCTGATGGCAGAATATGATCTTGATCTCCAGTATCACCCTGGGAAGGTGAACGTGGTTCCTGATGCACTCAGTAGATATCCAGCTGTGATGATGTTGACCTCTCAGCCTCAGCTCCAGTGGGCCCTGCGACAGATGGAGATAGAGGTCGTTCTTCTGGGCATCAAAGCAGCCATGTTGAGCTTGCAGGTCCAGTCTGATCTGGTAGACTGGATCAAGGCCACACAGTCAGGAGATGAAAAGCTAAAGAGGATCCGAGAACAGGTAGAGGCCGGACTTCGGACCGATTTCCACATTCACGAAGATGGCTCTCTTAGATTTGGGACTCGACTATGTGTGACAGCTGGTGCTATTTGAGAGGAATTGCTTAAAGAGGCCCATAACTCCCCCTATTCCATTCATCCAGGCGGGACAAAGATGTATCACGATCTGCGATAACATTACTGTTGGTATGGGATGAAGCACAGTATAGCCAGAAGTGTGGCCTCGTGTTTGGTCTGTCAGCAGGTGAAGGCCGAACACCAAAGAGTTGCAGGTCTGTTGCAGCCTCTCCCCATTCCTGAATGAAAATGGCAACATGTGACGATGGATTTTGTGACTGGGCTACCCCACACACTCAAGGGAAATGACGCAATTTGGGTAGTCGTGGATCGCTTGACCAAATCTGCACATTTCATTCCCTTTCGGGTTGGACAGTCTACCGAGCTCTTGGCTCGAAGATACATGGAGGTAAAACCCCTTCGTCACCCTTATATTTTCTATACTTGATAGTGTGAGGTATTTGACATCATATGCTTTGCAGGAGATCGTGAGGCTTCACGGAGTTCATGTTTGTATAATCTCTGATCTGGACACCAGATTCACCTCACATTTTTGGAGAAGTTTGCATTCTAGTTTGGGGACTCATCTCAAGTTTAGTACCGCATATCATCCCCAGACAGATGGGCAATCTGAGCGAGTTATTCAGATCCTCGAGGACATGTTGAGGGCATGTTTGCTGGACTTTAAGGGATCCTGGGAAGATCACTTGCACTTGGTGGAGTTTGCTTACATCAATAGTTATCAAGCAAGCATTGGAATGGCACCATTTGCTGCTCTATATGGAAGGAAGTGCAGATCGCCTCTAAACTGGGACGATGTTGGGGATCGTGAACTCTTAGGGCCTGACTTGGTGGTGGAAGCGATCGATGTGGTTCGGACAGTCAAGGAGAATCTTTGTATCGCTCAGGACAGCTATAAGCATTGGGCAGATACAAAGAGGCGTCCATTGGATTTTCAGCCAGGTGATTATGTGTTCTTGAATATCTCCCCGACACATGGCACGATTTGTTTTGGCAGATGAGGGAAGTTGAGCCCGAGATTCATTGGTCCCTTCGAGATCTTGGCTCGTGTTGGTGAAGTTGCCTATCGCCTTGCCTTACCTCCATCCCTTGAAGGCATCCATGATGTGTTCCATGTATCCCAGCTTCGGAAATATGTGGGAGACCCTAGTCACCTCGTGGACTTTTCAGAGATTGAAGTGCGCCCTGACCTGACTTATGAACAGCAACCAGTGGCCATCCTGGATCGAAGACAGAAGATACCGAAGAAGAAGGCCATTAATCTAGTAAGGGTTATGTGGCAGTAAGAATCCCCTGGTGAGTCCACCTGGAGCGCGAGGACGAGATGAGAGACAGATACCCTCACCTGTTTATGTAAGTATCTTAACCCTGTATCAATGTCTCTTTTGATAATCTTGGGTGCAAAATTTCATGGGGATAGTAGAGTAGGGTATGTATATAGAGAGACCCCTGAGAATCAGAAGTATTTTTCTTTTAGACTAGAACCCTTGGACTTCAAAAGTTCGAGGACGAACTTTAGTCTAAGGAGGGTAGGATGTCATGGCCTGTTTAGCCATATACGGCGACTGAGACGGTAGTCCCCTATACACGAGTAGAGGGAGTATAATGAGTTGATAAGAGGTGATATGGTGTGTATATGGCTAGTGGCAGTCGTGTAATTTCGTGAAGAGCGTAGGGGCATTTTGTTCATTTGGCTATAAGGGTGGAAGTGTGTGTAGAGTAAAGGTGGGTGTGTAAAGTAGTGTCATACTTGTAAATTTTGAAAGAGTGGGTTAGTGTGTGAGGGGCCAGTGTAAAAAGGGATGGGTTTGGTGGCATACTCGTAAATTTTTAGAAAGGTCATGGGCAAAACGGTCTTTTTGACTGAAACTGCTGTGCGTAAATACTAATGTTGTATGTGCATAAAGTAATGGCAAACTTGTAAGTACTTGAAACCTGAGGGGTAATTTTGGAGGGGTATTAAGGTCATTTTAGCATATGCATGCTTATCCTAAAGAGAATTCTAGTAGGAGATATTTTGTAGGAGAATTCTAAACTATTCTTAAGCTTTTTTTTTCTTTCCCCTTTTCATTTTCTATTCCCTTCTCCCCTCTCTAGTATGGCCGAACCCTCCCCCTCTCCTTTTCTTTTCCATCATGGCTCCAAACCCTAATTTAACTTCCAAAAATTGAAAAAAAAACACTAGCTTTTCAAAGAGGAATAAAGTTGGAAAGAGGAGAAAGAGAAGAGAGGAAGAAAGAGACTTACTTGAGGTATGATTCTAACCTAGGTTTGTGGATTTTTATTTAGGGATATGAGTATGTTATGATGTTATTTATAAAGTTCATGATCTTGATTTCATGTGTTGTGTGTGGAATAGACCCAAAAGATCCAATTTTTCCTTGTTTTCCCTAGCAAATCACCCTTCCCTAAAATACAGAAATTCTGTTATGTGTTGCTACCCCTATTCTGATCTCTGTGGTTTGATTTACCTTCTGAAAAAAATATGTAGTTGTAGATCCTGAAGTCCTACCCCAAATTCATATAAAATTTGTCATCGTTGAGTTCAATAAGTAGGAGTAAACTTTCAATGTTTGCAAGATATCTGAAATTCTGTCAAGCTGTGTACAGTTTAGCAAAATGAGGATTATTACATGCACACTCTATGGATTTTGCTGATCTTGGTCTTGTTGGAAATTTAAGAAGTTTATCTATAAATTCATCAGAGTGCTTATATTTTGAAATTCTGGCTCCAACATGCCTCAAATTGGCTTTTAATACAGACCCAGAATTCTGTCTGAAAAACAGTCTGTACATGTTGCACCAAAGAAATCACTATAAATTTTATAGTCAATATTTCTGTATGAAATTTTATAGGTGCATCCTGAACTACTATATCTCCAACTTTAATTTACAATATTTTGTCAAATTCACAAGATAAATTGATGAAACATGCTGATTTAGTGGCTGATCCTGCACATTTCAGCAAGTTGGTCTGTTTTGGATGAAGTTGAAACTTGGGTGATTGTTAATTTTCCATACCAATATACATGAATGATGTTGATGTCTATAAGAAAGTTTGTACATGCTATTGTTACTAAGTTTTGATGTTGTGACAATGTCCATTTTATGATACACTCCATATGTTTGTTAAAATGCCCCGTTGAATGTGATGTTAAAAGAACTTGGAAAATGGCCATTAAAAATGTTGTGCCATGTATTACATTTGTGAACTTGTGTATGGCCCTTGAATATTATGACACATGACATGTTAACTGGGATGTCTCGATCTTCTCTAAGGCAGGTGAACATCCTAGTATTGGGATGGGGAAGTTTGGGTATAACTTAACTATAAGGGGCTGGACTGAGAAGTTGGGGAAAGTGATATGTGATATGTGATACGTATTCACACTCGCCTTTACCGAGAGTGGAGGGGACATACGAAGGTTGTGTTATTATGTAGAGAGCCTCACTCCTGCCAGGGACGGGGAAGCTGAGAGGCCCGGCGTACAGTGACGTGTCCACTGCGTCGTGTGCTATGTTCACTCCAAATTTGGGGTGAGGTCCAGGCCCTTATCTTTAGGTGATACCCATGCTTCCAAAGAGTCACTAACATCTGCTAACTAATGAACTTTATATGTGTTATTGTGCACACTTGTGTGTTGTACTCTTTACGTACCTTGGTTGCTTGTACTCCTTTTGCCTTTACACTCATAACCTAAATGATTTTTCCTACCCTAGTTAGTTTCCTACTGGGCACGTTTGACTTGCTCATTTTACTTTTCAGGTCTTGAGCAGGTGACACCAGAGCAGAATCTCCCTCAGGAGATTTCTCAGACGTGAGTTTTTGACTTGGGGGGACACCACTCTTTTTGGGCTATATTTTGTAATGTGAGTTAGGTCGAGTGGTGAGCGAATTATCTTTTGCAGCTGTGGAGTGTGTTGGTGGCTTGTAGTACATTTCATATGTACTTGAGTCCGTTTCACTTTGTACTTGATGTAGGTGTGTAGTTCTCTCTTTAGTTATGTATATCTGTGGATGATGTACTTTTGTGATGGCTGAATGTGTTGCTTTCTTTTTATATGAATATATGTGATGTGTGATCCCAGCATTCGCAGTGGCTTGCTTATTGTGTGATTACTTCTCACGCTTGGTGTAATAACATGGCTTGTCGGGCTCCATCCTCCTTTTCCCATGATATGTGATGTCATATAAGGTATTTGTGAGAATGGTGCGTGACACAAGCAGCGTTGGCAGTTGCTTCTGGTGGAGAGATCTGAAGGAGCGTGTCCAGATCCGGCCAGCCCCCTCCCCCGAGCTTGACACTTGTCTCTGATCTGAAGCTAAGATCTCGGATCAGCTCCATGAATTCCTCAAATATCCAAATCATCCAGCCGACAGCCCCTCAGATCTGATCCACTGCCAGATTTCCACATCCAGCAATTAAGGAGTCGTGCACGCCCCTTGTACACTTTGACAATGGCGCTCCAGCCCTCGCCACCTAGATGAAGGATGCTCTCGAGGTCAGCAACGACGGGGCAAAAGTCGAGAGGCGACAAAGAAGGCGATTATACTCCTCCTCGATAGCTAGCCATCCTCCTGGTGCGGTGAACGCGGAGCCATCCTCAACGGCAAGCTATTGCCGATGACCCTCAGCTCTTCATCATCATCTGCCGCTATGTCCTACCCTCCGAGGATTCTCCTCCTGTCGAATAAATGATTGATCCCCCGAGGAAATCATCCAATTTCCCTCGATGGGGAACGATTCCTTCCTCGATCTCGCAGAACAGATTCAGTATCTGGTCTTGGATCCACTCGTCATTGAGATTTCGGTGGGGGGTTGACCAGCGGCGATAACGGAAGAGTAGATCAACGACGTCGTCAGAGAGGTTGGGAAATCGAGGATGGTATGCGGTAAACTCTCCCAGCCAAGCTTGCGAGGGCACCGACTCTGCCGAACTTGATGATGTTGCGCTTACAAGACTGTCGATCCAACGGGGCTGCATCCTAGCCGGATGTGCCTCCCTACCCCTGCTGAGCCTCAGCGTGATCGGGATGATCAGTATCGATTATACGGGCCGAACTGGCATTCTACGCCCCCCCAATGCACACAGGACTTTACCAGGTACACTGTTCCAGCCTCGGCATCAATCCATACTTCTTCCCCGTCGGTGTCACTATGGCGATCGGCGTCATCAACTTCATCATCCCCTTCGTCCGCTCCAGCTCAGCATGCTTCGATGCTTCGAGCTGAAGCACGACCTCAAGGCCGAAGTGGTGGGGCACGACATCTGTTACAGGAGAGAATTCCTGCCGACGGTGACCCTAGCCGAAGACATCAAAGCTGGAGACGTCCGATCGGCCTAGCTTACTTCAGACTGGGTCTTGATCAGTTGACGAGGGTGTCCGATCAGCCGAGCTCTTCTTGGATCGAGTCGTCCTGGGCATGCCCAGGGACAGACCTGGGCATGCCTTGGGTTGTACGTGCTCGTCGTGCTTCGACCAAAACTCGCCAAGCCGTAAGAGGGGCAGATCCGAGCCTGACTCGGGTCCTTTAAGCTCTTCGCGCCTTGACCAAAGCTCGTCACGCCTAGTGGAAAACAGGCTCTGACGACAGAATTCCTGTGGTCGACCCAGCGAACCCTTCACCGGGTTCGGATACCGACTCTTGCCGCCAAGTTTGGGTATGACGGTTTCGTTGAGCTTGTGGAGACCCACCGGAGCCCGACAATCTTGAGTTCCAAACAATGAACAACGGAGGGCCCCATCGAGCTGGAAGTTCACCCTATCTCTCGCTGAACTCCGTCAAGCGGCATCAACACTGCACTCGGGAACCCCAAGTTCCGTTAGCCTCGAGCTTGATCCACAGAGCTGAGCATTGATCAACGTCCAGATCGAGTCCGGCCCAAACCTTGACCCGATATCTTATATGATCCGACACCAACGATAGGACGAATTGTCTCTGTCCCTCACATGGCACTGCCGATGTTCCCGGCAAGCCACCCCTCTCAAGTACGCGGCGTTGCCAAATCCTCTTGCTACCCAACCGAGCTCACAAAGGCTGCCAAACTTGTCAAGTCGAGGGGTGCTGAGCTTGCAGAGCTGCTGGGCCCAATGCATCCATGCCGAGCATCTGAGCCTTTGTTCCGAGCTCGGAAGATGAGGGAAATTGATACGACTATTTTGAGAAGCCAAGTCAACCACGACCAGTTAACCGGCCTATTACGGCCTTCGGCTCCAGTCCAAGGATCTCACAGGCGGGTCGCGCTTCTCCACCTAAGACGAAGGCCCAAAAGATTGCCCACTTCCATAAGGGAGAAAATCAGGGCCCAAATCGAGGAAGCATTCGCTAAATATGGTAACCGCCCAATGCCATCACTCCTGCCATCATGATCCACCAATTATGGCGGCCACCTTTATGGCATTCATCACATCATCAAACGTGGCAATTATGGGGATCAATGTTTCCCCATTAGCACGTCTTCATCAATAAAGGCCATGATGTCTCATCATGGCCCATTACTAGGGGACTCGCCTATATGAAGAGGAAGGAGGCATCATCGCCAGGGGGCTGATCTCCAATATCTGGGGAGGAGGTATCGCATACAAACTCTCACCTTCTTCCACCTAACATATTTCTCCTCTATAGCTCGGCCCGAGGATCGGTGCTTAGTCTCTCCGTGAACCAAGTCCGATCCCACCGAGCATCTATCAGACCAGATCTGACTTTGGCATCGGAGGTGAATTGGTCGGAACCAAGGTCCGACCCCCCTGACGAGCTCTCTCGTCTATTCAGGTGCAGGAGATCCAGCGATGCCGAGGCTACCCCTCAGCGTATTTCCAGTCGGAGCCGAGCGCCCTCGTCCCCGAGTCTGCTCATCTCCACCACTAGGAGGTCGTCGCTCTGCCGAGGCTACCCTTCGGCAAGCCGACGCGAGGATCCGCGTGTCCCTCACCGAGTGACTCCACCTTCAACCGATCCCGGAGGTTGTCGTCCCTTCGAGGTACCCCCTCGTCGCACCAAAGAACAGATCTGTGCCTTCCTGCTCAAGCGAATGCGCCATCGATCGACCCCAAGGGTCATCTCGGTCTCATGTGACAGCTACGACATTCGGGCCTCCAGACTATCAACATATGGTGCGAAAACGCACGTAAACACTATTCAATTAAACCTTTGTAATTTAAATTTATTAACTATTCTATTAATTAAATTATAATCATTAAACTAATTAATTATTTAATTATAATCATTAAACTAATTAATTAATTAACTATTATATATGTTAAAATCCGAATTGACTAACTAACTATTAACTATCAACTAATTGACTATTAACTAATTAAATATTAAATATGCCTAATTAATTTCCACTAACCAAATTAAATCTTAAAAAACCCGAATTGAATACTAAAAACTAAATTATTTAATTAACTATTAACTATTAACTATTAACTATATTAACTATGCCTAATTAATTCACACTATCGAAATTAAATAAAAAAACCAAATTGATTTGAGGAGTGAACAGTGCCACATGGGATTACTGTTCACTCCTCAGCAAATGCGACAAGCAGTCCACGTGAACACTGTTCACTTCTCGTCGAATGGGACAAAAATTCGACGAAAAAAATATTTAATTCATCCGCGTTGCTCTGATTGGTGGGAGAGAAGAGGTGGGATCGGCAACAAAGAATCTCACGCGTAATCCTCGGATTTTACCAGGGTCGTCGTTTTGCCCTTAGCGACATGTAGGCAAAAATTTCTCAAAAAATTTCATCAAAAAGAACACAACATATAGATAGAAACAAGAAAGTTGTGAATAGTGCCTTGAACAGTGGATGAATAGTGTAATTTGGGCACTTTCTTGCCCATTCTCAAGCAAAAGAACAGGCCCTAAATCAAGCTGGACTGCTGGAGGAGGGCAATTGATCCTGATTCGTGAGGCGTGCGGGATTTTCCAAGGTAACTTTGAGAGAGAGAGAGGCACCAATTACAGTGGGTAGGGTTTTTTTTGTTGGGTTTTCTTTTTGGGAATTGCTAATGGGGATAGACCTAATTGCTGAGTTCACAGACCTTCTAATTTTTTGCTGGTGTGCATAGACCGAAACTGTATTTGTGCTGAGTTTATAGACCGATAATGGCGAAATTACCCTTTAAAAGAGGAATACCTGGCGACAATCAAAATTGCATTTCCATGTCTTCTTTGTTGGCCCCATATAAGAGAAGGGGACTCCCTGGCGCTTCGTTCGAACAGAATAGAGCTGACGTCGTTTTCTTCAACAAGAGAGCATCAACACATCTCCATGAGTGAGAGGATGATGATGAACAAGAGCAGCCCCTAAACCCCTAGCGATCAATTCCCATTCTCTCGACCGAACAGAAGAGAGCTAACGAAGCCACATGTGATCATCAGCAGCTCCAAGGACACTAATTGGCCTCGATACATCTCCATGAGTGACAAGATGATGATGAACAGTAGCAGCGAGTAAAGCATCGTTCTCCCAGGACTTCCCGCCATGATCTCCAGAACTAGATTATTAGCAATCGACGAAATCAGCGAAATTAACGAGAGCAAGCGAGAGAGCGAGCGAGTGAGAACTTATTTGGCGATCCGCCAACTTGAGAAGAGGGATGCGGCGTAGGTGACCCATCACCATTTAATTCACCGGAGGCTCAATTCTCCTAGGACAACAACCCATCACCATTTAAGGGGGTTTTGGGGTTTTTAAAAAAAAAGATTTGTTAAAGGATAGTTTCGGTATTTTTCGAAAAATTAAGTAGTCTATAAACACAGCAATTAGGTCCCGCTGGGGCCTGTAATCGGGGGGGGGGGGCTGTTGGAGAGAGAATTGGGCTTGGGGAAAATAAAAGGGTAGCGGGCCGGATTGCTTTTAGGCTGAGGAATAAAAGAAAATAGGGAGGCCCCAAAATTGCAGGCCTAACATAGCCGCTTCACTGGCTTTAATATCTAGCCTGACTTTAATTTCATAAACATTAAAAGATTCTCGTAACTTTCATGGTAAAATTTCAGTATTAACGTGCATACATACGCATCAATCCCCAAAGGGCTTGTGACTAACGCTTAATAAATTCGTATTAAATGATAATTGTCATCAGATAACAACAAACCAACCCAAAGACTTAAGCTTGTGCTGGCTATTGATTCCAATGCGAATGAGCAAGTGCCTTTGTGATGGACGGCGCATTCATCTGCTTCATTTGCTCTGCCAGTGCATCGTTCACTATCATGTGCCTCTCCAGCAGCATCTTCCCCTCAAACCTATCTGATGCCGCCTCTATCTCGAAGCTTCAAACCCAAAAAATTTAGCCTTTTAACCCTCTGAATGTTTCAACCATTGCCAGGAAAACCAATGACAGTTAAAGATCTATAGAAAGATTTAGGTCGGGATTAGGGTTTCACAGAATCTTAAAGGGAGTTGGAGAAAAGTTTTAGAAGAAATGTGAGATTTTTTAAGGGGAAGGTGGTGCGCTTCTGAGATGAGCAGTGCTGTTACTGAAAGGGAAACGAGCAGCGACAGTTGCTATACTCAGACCTAATTGTGGGACACGCTGGTTATTTATTACAAGTTTGCCATTAAATATTTACATGTTTGTCATTAGGGTTATTTAGTACCGACCCCCTGTGTTTTCTCCGAAATTAGCAACACCCCCCTATGGTTTCAATAATTAGTAAGACCCCCCTATTGTATCCAATTTGGACTCCCCCGCCTATAGGAAGACCCCCTAAACAGGGGGAGGGGGGTCCAAAATTGGGTGCCATAGGGGGGTCTTACTAATTATTGAAACCATAGGGGGGTGTTGCTAATTTCGGAGAAAACACAGGGGGTCAGTACTAAATAACCCTTGTCATTATAATTTTTTACTTTTTTACCCACCTCCTGTTTTACTCATCCATCCTCTTCATCTTCTTCTTTGCCTCCGCTATCGTCTCCCCATAGCCCGCAACATGGCAACAACACACACCCCCCAATATTGTCAGCGACTACTGAATAGAGAGGGAAGGATGAAGAAAGAGTAGTGAGGAGGAAAAGAATGGAAAAGGGAGTGGATTCGACGAAGGCGACTTGGGGGGACCTAGAGGCAAACAACAGTAGTAGCTGACGGCGGCGAGGGAGAAGGAAGACGAGAGGAGTAATTATGATATATGTTGGTATTTGTAAAGTTAAAAGATTGATTTTTAAATATGTGTCTGAAAAGTGTATTATGTGTACAACAATTAGGTCTGTGTGTGTAGAAATATCCAGCAGTGCGGCTATTCACATAGCCCATTTTGCTAAACATATTACATTTTGTTTACAAGTTTCCCATTATTTGAATATGTATTCTATCATTGAGTAAAATTCCAATTTTACCATTTTCTTCCTTCACAATACTACACTTCCCCTCCTCCGTTGGACGCCGTCACCTCCTCCCATTGCTAACTACTCCTTTCGCTGCAACCTTCTCATCATTTCACTCATTCGCGTTGCTAGGGTTCTAAAAAATAGTCAAAAATATAACTCGAGTTCTCAAGCCCGAGCAACGATTTTGAATTTTTTTGAAAAATAATTTGTGGCACTCGGGCCTATATCATCGACACCACATATGATGTTGAGGGATATAGGCTCGTGCACTGCATATGATGTTTAGTCATGAAAGTCATAGCGCGTCGATTTTTCAGAGTTTAATTACTTTTTGTTAGGTTTCAAATTTTTTTAGATTTAATTGATTTTTTGAAAAATTTTAAGTCTAACTACGAGAGGATGTGAATGGGGAGGATAACCGTGTCGATCTGAACTTGTTACCATGTATTTCATAGTGCAAATACGCGCAAAATCAATTTAGATAATTTTAAAATTCCATTATGGGTTTTAAATATTTTTTTTGTAGTTTTAACCGTTTTTCTAAAATTTTCCAATGTCAAAACCAACTAAAAAATTAACAAAATCATACTGCGAAACACGATAACATTTTTGACATCAAAACAGGCTATCATGTGATTCGAAAAATTTGACAAAGATTATTATCATTATTTTTCTATTTTATCAGAATTTGTAGTAATTTTTCTAAATTTTTTCTTAAATCTTTTTTCGGAATCAAAACCTGAAAATTCAAAAATCCATGAATTTCAACCCAAAACCCAAAAATCCTTAACTCAAACACATTAGCCGCCCATATTTTTATCAACCACCTCTCCCCGAGTCCCAAACCACATATTAATACCCGTAACTAATAATAATATGATACTATATTATTTATATTATATAATAATGCCTTGTACACACACCCCATATCTATCTCATCTCTCCATCCTGAGCCATCCCTTTCTCTTATTCCCTTCATTCGATGAACTTTGCCACCTAGCCACCACCAAATTTGACCGACACCACATCACCACCACTACCACCTTCTTCTTCTTCTCATCCTCTTTGCAGATCTCTCCCTTGTTGTTTTTTTGTGATTCAAGACCCATATGATGGTTTCCCAGGCGACTCGGTCGAGTAGTATGTTGCTCGACCGAGCCACAGGAACAGAGCAGAAATAGTAAGTAGTGGAAAGTTTTCACCGACTCGAGCGACCTTCTACTCGGTCGAGCAGGATGCTACTTAGTCGAGTAGCCTGCTACTCGGTCGAGCTACAGTAGGATTCTGATGGTCACAGAAATCCAAGAGCTCGTTGTTTGAGAGAGCTCTGTAGGGAATACCTACTCGGGCCGAGTAGCTATGCACTCGACCGAGTCGACTTGACTCCACCCAGCGGTAGAAACGACGCATGACAGCTCGGTCAAGCAGACCGAGCTGTGGACCTACTCGGGCCGAGTACGCACGGGGCCAGCCGACGCGGCCGACGGCCATGATAGATTTTCTCCGTTTTTGGGGTTCCTACTTAAACCTAATTGTTGTTTCAGATAAGGTTAAGCTTCTATTTGATATCTGGAGTTCTTGGAGAGCCTTGAGCCACTCCCTTGGAGATTATAGAGAGAGATTAGGGTTTGGAGTTCTTAATTGAGAAGGTGATTGTTTTCTTCTCTATTCCTCCTTTGATTTCTTTGTCCTTGAGTGAGTTTGTGAGGGCTTGTACCATTGGCCAAGTTATTACTCACATGAGCGGAAGCAAGATTGTAACCCTAAGATTGGATCTCGTCTCGGATTGCTGGATGTAGGTTGTTTACAACCGAACCAGTGTAATTTCTATCGTATCTGCGTTTGATTTGATTGTTGCTATTATTCGTTTGCTACTTTCTATTGCAAGGTCGTAGGGTTTATTGTTGGGTGAATTGGGGTTCTTTTGCTAGCCCTAGATTCTTGATCAGTTTATTAGGGTTGGTATTCCGCTTGGACCCCAAGGTGTCGCTGTATTTCGACACACCGTGTTGTCATATTCCCAACAAGTGGTATTGGAGTTTGTGGTTCGTTTATAAAGGAAGTCAGTGGCAAAAAGATGGTTTCTTTAGCAACATTGAACATTGAGAAGTTCACCGGCTGAAATGATTTTCGAATCTAGCAGACGAATGTGAAGAATGTTTAATTTGATGCAGACAGGATGTTGCCAGATTGTATTCGATATGTCGAATATTGATAAGGAGGTGAAAGAATCCGCTAAGGCGGAGATGGAGAGGAAGGCATACAATGCAATTCAGTTGTCGTTATCAGATAATGTTCTGTGGAAAGTCTTAGATGAGGCTACGACATCTAACATGTGGAAGAATCTTGAGGGACTACATATGAAGAAATACTTCACGAGTCGCCTATATTTGTTTTAGCAGTTGTATACTCTCAAGATGAGATCTGGATCAGCGGTGAAGGATCACATGGATGAGTTGAACCGGATAGTGCTGGAGTTACGGGGTATGGATGAGAAGATTGAGGATGAATAACAAGCGATTATCTTTTTGTGTTCATTGCCTAAGGAGTATAATCAATTTGTTCGGTCGATGATTTATAACCGAACAACTCTCACCGTGGAAGAGGTGAAGACAGCGCTTCACACCGAGCAACTATGTGGCATGTGATTAGGGTTCAATATTGTATATTTTACCACTCATTAGATGGCATTTTGTGCATAATTTGTGTTCATTTTGGCTCCGATACGCGCATTTTGATGATAACACTTAATATTGGAGCTTACCGTTTTTATATGCTTAAAACATAATTTTCACAACTTATTAGCATCTTCATCTTGGTATCCTATTGTTTTTCAGTTAAATTTCGTGAAGTCCCGATTTCAACGCATATTTTTCCAGAATTTTTGGAGGTCGGAGCAATTTACTGCATTTTTTGGAAGACAAGGTGACGGTGCTGAAAATTTCTGGGGTAGAAAGTCTGCTTTTCCCCTCTTGTGTAGAATTCTGCTATCATTGCAGTATATATTCCGGCCTAGTGATATTTTTCTGGTATTGTAAAATTTGTTACGGTTCCATCGCCGCCTGGAACACGTCATTCCGAGGTCGGATGATTTTTCTAGAATTTTCGCAAGACAGGGTGACGGTGCTGAAAATTTCTGCAGATTTGCCCCTCTTGTGAAGAATTCTGCTATCATTCCAGTATATATTTTGTCCTACTGATATTTTTCAGTGATGGTACACTTTGTTACGGTTCCATCGCCGCCTGGAACGCGTCATTCCGAGGCCGGATGATTTTTCTAGAATTTTTGCAAGGCAGGGTGACGGTGCTGAAATTTCTGCAGATTTGGGCATTAGTTGCGGGTTTGGGCGCGGATCCGACCCGTTTGGGCTGTTTTCAGACCCGAAATTTTGAGTTATTTCTTGGGCTTTCCTCCCCTCTATTCCATTCATTCCTTCTTCCCCATTCTTCATCTTAGGGTTAGGGTTTTGGTGGAGCAACAAAGAAGCAAGGAGGAGCATTTGGTTTGGGTTTTGTTCTTCATTGGAGATATTGGTGAACTCTTTCCCTCTCCTTGTGTATTTTGATTTAGTGAATTGTAATGATAATGGATGATGTTTTTAGAAGTAAAAATCTCTCTTTTCTTGTTATAATGAGCTAGATCTTCTTCTTGTGTGGTTGTATGGTGATTTGTGTTTGCTTTGGCTTTGGTTTTCAATCTTGCATGTTTTAATGATTATGTGGTAGAATTGATGAGATATAATTTGAATTAGGGATCCTAGTGGGTGTCCCTAGAGTGGAGTTTGCCTAGTGGTACCATTCTTGTATGCTTGGTTGTTTATTATCTCAATTTTTCATACCCTACTTTCATTGCACACCAAGTGTTCGATAAAATGCCACATCCACCGATTGTGTTTTCCTTAGCCGGAAAGACAATTGAGTTATATTCGGATTGAACCCATATGCTTAGCAACCTCATTCCCACACACCACACAAGCTTCCTCGCCTATTTGCCTCTCCGATTCTCGAACCCTAGGATGTTGGTTTGGTAGATGGTTTCACACACATTTTCACACACTTCCACCCCGTTAGTGTAGTTGGTTGTTAACCGCTTTTACCCTTCCTACATCAATTGAATTTGTGATTGCAAAACGACTTGTCCCTGTGATCCGACTCGGTCTCACCGGATATAAATTTATTACTTGACGTCCTCCTACACTTGGGAGTAGCGCTCAAGAATCACATACTTGAGACGCGTTCAAGCAATTGGCGCCGTTGCCGGGGACAACGGTTTTTGCATTTACATTTTCGATTGATTTTGAAAATTTTGGCGAGATACTTCCCACTATTAGTGTGAGTCTTTTCCAATTCTTTATTTTTCACTTTTTGATTTGAGATTTCTTTATTTTTTCACTTTTTGAGTACTTTTCTATCTTTATTTTCATTTTCTTTTGTAAAAATTCAAAAAAAAAAGTTATGGACTTTAACGGCATAAATTCTTTGTATGATGCATTTTCATTTTCTTTGCACAGGAACACTTCTTTGAAGCTCAAAATTGCCGGCTTTGCTCAAATTGACGGTGAATCCTTCTATCAAGCTTGGAGGAGGTTCATGGATTTATTAAGCGGCTGTCCACATCATGGATTTACGATAGACCATCTTTTCCAGTTTTTCTACGAGGGGTTGCAGGAGGAGATGCAGGACTACATGGCGATGTTGGACGATGGAGCTCTATTTGACATGTCACCTGTGGATGCTTGGGAGTACTTGGAGTCCATGGAGGATATGTCACGACCATTGGATGGGACTTCAGGGAGTGATCCATTAGCGCCAGATCACGATAGCATTGGAGCATCCCTTGACCAAGGAGAGCAAATCGTGGACGCACCCTTGCAACCCTTGGGCGAGGAACTTCAATTGCTTATTCAGACACAGGAGGCTCAATCCTGATATTTTCTGCGGAGCATGGAGACTCGGAGCCAGTATATTCAGGAGATCATTTACAGTCTCGCATTTCTTGTCTCTTGCTTGGGAGAAGGTAATCCAACCACTCAAAAACTTTTATTATCTGATTTGGATTCATCTTCTCTTGCATGAGATTTGTGTGATGATGAAGAGGACGAGCGTAAAATTTTGGATGGAGTGGAGGAGGAGACTAGTAGGGCCACGAGCTCATCGATCATTTTGGTGGAGTCCGAACCATGCTCTCCCCCAATCTTATCCCAAAATCCATCATTCCTCTCCCACGTGGGCATGCATCATATGGAGATGGGCGCAATCACTTTAGGGAGTTTTCGTCAACTTGATTTAAATTCTTTATCTTATGTTGACGACTATATTTGGATCACTTTTGTTGAAAGGCAACGGTGTCGGCTTTGGATTGACACAACCTCTCTCTCGCAGGGCACGATTGGAAATTTTATGGAGGGAGCACTTGTTGGTGTGTTGCTAGGGTCCAAAGTGATTCGTGGAGGGAAGACGCTCGTAGAGGAGAGTAAGGATCTAATTGAGCTACTTCCTCCACCGTTGGACATACGTGATCCGCCTTTTGACCCCGGTGACTTCTATCCAGTAGTGTAAAAAATTTATATTTTTGCACTTTCTATGCTTTTTAGGATAGTTTTATTTCAATAAACCTCTACTTTTTCAACATTGAGGACAATGTTTTCTTTAGTTGGGGGAGAGTAGTAGGTGGTTTTAGGATGTTTAGTGAGTTGTTTTCGTTTTAAATTTTTTTTTTGTTGGCGACATCCATTTTGACATCACCAATATCTTGCGAGCATATAATTGACCCTCCTTGCTCATTTTCTAGCTTTATGCTTAGTCCCTTATATGCTTCATATTCATGCATACATTTGGATTCAAATATTATGTTCAAACTCCTAAATTGTCATGCATTTTATTGCTTTTTCTTCATGGGATCAACTTTAATATGCCATTCATAAAAATAGTGCATAATTCGATGAATTTTGTCTTCGATGTGGTTTGGATTAGTTTTGTGCAAACTTTGTGATGCACGAGTTGGATTAAGTCATTAGTGTAATTTGGTGTTCAATTTGATGGAATTTGGCCTTGGATATACGCTTGGTTTATGCTTGAGGAGTGGTTGATTGGTGTGTTGGATCAAAAAAAAAGAAAAAAAGAGAAAGAAAAGAAAAGAAAAAGAAAAGGAGAAAGAAAAGAAAAGAAAAAGAAAAAGAAAAAGAAAAAAAGAATAAGTGCATCGTTCTTCTAGTTTTGTCAAGTAGCCGGGTCCTCATGAAACATTGGGGATTCGTGTCGAAAGATAGGATTTAGGGGAGTGCACGAGAGAAAAATAAGTGAATCTTAGGTGATTCGAGTTACTAGGTCTGCGGGGTCCTTTTTGGCCCAATGCCCCAAAATCTTCTGATTTGGGAGTCATTGACCGAACCCTCGTTACATGGGTCATTCTAAGTTTCATATTAAAAAACATGAATAAACATGATCCACATATCAAACTTCCATGAATTAAGAAAGCTAAGTGTTATTTTTGGCCAAGTTCTTGAAGATTGTGATACTATGACACGCTTATGTTTTAATCTCAATGAATGCAAACTTTGCTTGTACTTTGTTGGTTTGAGCCATATTGAAGTTTTGGTTTTGGATTTGCTCTCTTTTATGAGTTGGTATATATTGGAATTGGGTTTATATTGAAAAAATTTCATGTGCCATGAATATTGTGGAGTTTGATGTGTGCTATATTGTGAATCCGAATATATCGCTTCTTTTGCTAGGGACTAGCAAAAAGCTAGTCGGTGGGTGTGATTAGGGTTCAATATTGTATATTTTACCCCTCATTAGATGGCATTTTTTGCATAATTTGTGTTCATTTTGGCTCCGATACGCGCATTTTGATGATAACACTTAATATTGGAGCTTACCGTTTTTATATGCTTAAAACATAATTTTCACAACTTATTAGCATCTTCATCTTGGTATCCTATTGCTTTTCAGTTAAATTTCGTGAAGTCCCGATTTCAACGCATATTTTTCCAGAATTTTTGGAGGTCGGAGCAATTTACTGCATTTTTTGGAAGACAAGGTGGCGGTGCTGAAAATTTCTGGGGTAGAAAGTCTGCTTTTCCCCTCTTGTGCAGAATTCTGCTATCATTGCAGTATATATTCCGGCCTAGTGATATTTTTCTGGTATTGTAAAATTTGTTACGGTTCCATCGCCGCCTGGAACACGTCATTCCGAGGTCGGATGATTTTTCTAGAATTTTCGCAAGACAGGGTGACGGTGCTGAAAATTTCTGCAGATTTGCCCCTCTTGTGAAGAATTCTGCTATCATTCCAGTATATATTTTGGCCTACTGATATTTTTCAGTGATGGTACACTTTGTTACGGTTCCATCGCCGCCTGGAACGCGTCATTCCGAGGCCGGATGATTTTTCTAGAATTTTTGCAAGGCAGGGTGACGGTGCTGAAATTTCTGCAGATTTGGGCATTAGTTGCGGGTTTGGGCGCGGATCCGACCCGTTTGGGCTGTTTTCAGACCCGAAATTCTGAGTTATTTCTTGGGCTTTCCTCCCCTCTATTCCATTCATTCCTTCTTCCCCATTCTTCATCTTAGGGTTAGGGTTTTGGTGGAGCAACAAAGAAGCAAGGAGGAGCATTTGGTTTGGGTTTTGTTCTTCATTGGAGATATTGGTGAACTCTTTCCCTCTCCTTGTGTATTTTGATTTAGTGAATTGTAATGATAATGGATGATGTTTTTAGAAGTAAAAATCTCTCTTTTCTTGTTATAATGAGCTAGATCTTCTTCTTGTGTGGTTGTATGGTGATTTGTGTTTGCTTTGGCTTTGGTTTTCAATCTTGCATGTTTTAATGATTATGTGGTAGAATTGATGAGATATAATTTGAATTAGGGATCCTAGTGGGTGTCCCTAGAGTGGAGTTTGCCTAGTGGTACCATTCTTGTATGCTTGGTTGTTTATTATCTCAATTTTTCATACCCTACTTTCATTGCACACCAAGTGTTCGATAAAATGCCACATCCACCGATTGTGTTTTCCTTAGCCGGAAAGACAATTGAGTTATATTCGGATTGAAGCCATATGCTTAGCAACCTCATTCCCACACACCACACAAGCTTCCTCGCCTATTTGCCTCTCCGATTCTCGAACCCTAGGATGTTGGTTTGGTAGATGGTTTCACACACATTTTCACACACTTCCACCCCGTTAGTGTAGTTGGTTGTTAACCGCTTTTACCCTTCCTACATCAATTGAATTTGTGATTGCAAAACGACTTGTCCCTGTGATCCGACTCGGTCTCACCGGATATAAATTTATTACTTGACGTCCTCCTACACTTGGGAGTAGCGCTCAAGAATCACATACTTGAGACGCGTTCAAGCAGCAAGGTTCAAGGTAGAGAACATGTGAGTAACCGCGAGGAGGCATTACATGTGAGGGGTCGATAGGAAAGGAGAGGAGGCTTCAAGAAGAACAATGACCGCTCCAAGTCGAGACATTCGCAAGATATGTATGCAAATATCACACATTTCAATTGCCAGAAGAAGGGTCATTTTTCGAACCGGTGTCCTAACAAGGTTAGGAAGAAAGGCAAGGAGGCGAGAAAGAGTATGGTTCGTCATCTTTGGGGATTGATGGTGAGCAAGTCCGTGATGAAGGTAGAGATATCGAGATGTTTTCCGCATGGATTACAGGTGATGCAAATATGGCAGGGCTCATGGATAGTGGTTGCTCATACCATATGACTCCTTATAAGAATTGGTTCGCTACATACCGTTTCAAGGAAGATGGAGGTTCAATCATCATAGGGAACAATGCAGTGAGCAAGACTGCCGATATTGGAACCGTCTATATCAAGATGCATGATGGCATAGTGCGTACACTAGTCGATGTGAGGCATGTCCCAGATCTGCGGAAGAGTCTAATCTCCATAGGCGTATTGGACAATACTGGATTTAAGTCGGTCTTTGAAGAGTCTAATCTCCATAGGCGTATTGGACAATACTGGATTTAAGTCGGTCTTTAAAAAAGACTAACTGAGAGTCTCCAAAGGAGTCATGGTTGTGATGAAGGGAAGGAAAGAGGGAAACTTATATGCCCTTCAAGGTACCACAATTGAAGGTGAAGCAAACATAAGCACTAAGAGCTCAGTTTCCGAAGATTCAGCTAAGTTGTGGCACTATCGTTTGGATCATCCATATGACAAAACCCTCGATGTACTCCGAAGAAGAAAACTGATTGAAGCCTCGAATGAGAGTGTAGAATTCTGTGAGTCTTGCGTGTACGGAAAGAAGTCAAAGGTGTAGTTCAACACGAGAAAGTATACTAGCAGAGGACCACTTGACTATATACACACAGATGTGTGGAGAGTCGGGGACCATGTCCAGAGCCGTCAAGAGGGGGAGCTAGGTATTTTGTCTTATTCATTAATGACTACTCTCGCAAAGTCTGGATGTACTTAATGAAGTCAAAGGACCAGACATTTGACATGTTCAGAGAGTGGAAGACCATGGTGGAGAAACAAACCGGAAAGCATGTGAAGGTGCTGAGATCTGACAATGGGGGTGAGTATACCTCAAGGGAGTTTAGAAATTTCTGCAAACTCCATGGAATCCACCGTCATTTTAGCACACCGGGAGATCTGCAGTCTAATGGTGTGGTGGAGCGGATGAATCGTACATTGTTGGAGCGAGTGCGATGTTTGAGGCACTCAGCCGATTTGGCGAAGGAATTTTTGTGTGAAATCCTTACCACTGTGGTTCACATAGTGAACAGAGTTCCATCAATGGCTATAGGTTACAAGATTCCTGAGGAACTGTGGAGTGGTGAAGCTGAAAATTATTCGTACTTGCGCATTGTGGGTTATCCGGCGTATGTGCACGAGAGGGGCGACAAATTGTATCCAAGAGCAAAGAAGTGCATCTTTCTTGGATATAGCCACGGCGTCAATGGATATCGCTTGTGGGATCCAGATGATTAGAAAGCGATTGTGAGCCGACATGTCATTTTTGATGAGGATGCAATGCTCAGGGCAGAGCATTCTCATTCAAAAGAGGACATGTCCGCAGAGAAGATTTTGACGGATAGAGTCAATCTTTCGGTCCAGTCCACTCAGCGACCAGGCAAAGAGTTGATGGTCAATGTCCCAGCTATGGGAGATGGTGAGGTCCATATTGAGGACCAAGTGTAGACACCCGGGTCATCTCCGGTACGTGTTGAGACCTATGCAGGTGATGATGGAACGCGGAGATCGAAGAGGGTGAAAAAGGCGCCAAAAAGATTTGGAGCATGGGATATGCAGGATATTCTTTCGATGATATGGTGTCTTATGCACTCAACCTAGAGTACGAGGAGCCATCGACATATGATGGAGCCATAGTCTCAGGAGATGCCGCTCAGTGACAAGGAGCTATGGAGGAGGATATGGAGTCCATTCACCGGAATGACACATGGGAGTTAGTGTCGTTACCCAGTGAGAAGCGTGCCATTGGTTGTCGTTTGATATACAAGGTAAAGGAAAGCTCAACTCAAGATGGTAATGAAGTCGGCTATAAGGCAAGGTTGGTAGCTAAGGGGTTTGCTCAACAGAAGGGAGAGGACCACAACAAGTTATTCTCGCCGGTTGTGCGACATACATCTATTCGGGTGTTATTCTCGCCGGTTGTGCAACATACATCCTGTAATGACCCTAGTCCCATATATATAGTGTGTGTATATAGTAATGTATATGTGTATGGTATTTATACTTGTCTGCTTGTGTACAGTGTGTAGTGGATGCAGTAAAAGGGTTGTGTGTATATTAATTATGTAGTGTATATAGTAATATTGTATGGAATGCCTACGTGGTTTCATATGGTTGAGCTTTGGGTGCAGGTATATCTATATGGATGACCCATTGTAGGCATGTGAAGTGTATGTACATTAATAGAGTTAGTGTGTGCGCATAGCAATAATGTTGTGTATATAGTAATTTTATGGTGTGCATAATAATTTGCCTATGTGGATGAGTGTGTGCCTATATGGATAAGCTATTGGATGAATTATGGTTGTAACTAAGTGGTGTAGAGAGTGTTACCACTTGTAGTGATGTTTGTGTAGTGATTTTTAAGAGGATGTGTGCCTTAAGTGGGTTTAGCTCTTAAGTGGTTTTGGGCTTTTAAGAAAGATATGGTCATAGCTATTGGGCTTTCCCTCTAATGACTCATGATGGGCTTTAAGGATGTGGGTTTTGGTTAATTAAGAAAGAAAGAAAAGATGAGAATGGAGACAAATTAAAGGAGGCTAAATAGGACAAGGGAAGTGTGTGGAAGAATGGGGAGTTTTCCTACATCATTACACCCTTTACTAAGCTAACATAACCTCAATCTCTCTCTCCTACTCTCCACACTTCAGTTATGGCCGAAATTCATCAAGGAAATACAAAGAAAAAGAAAGAAAAAAAGAAAGAGGAAAGGAAAAGGAAATAGAAAGAAAGAAAGAAGAAAAGAGAAAGAAAAGGGGAGAGGAGGAGCTTGAAGAAGGAGGAGCCAAAGGGACTTGGGCTACCCCCTTGTCTCTCATCACCCTAGAGGTAGGAATCCATATTCTAATGGTTTATTATGCAAATACATGTTAAATTAGCTTAATTTCATGCAAACGCCAAGTCTGAATTTGTAGGCAGATTCTGTTTCTGGTTAACCTGAGTATATCTCTTAATTTAGGCATTACTAGCTTCTGAAAAAATATACACGTGTAGATCTTGAAGTTCTATCCCAAAATCATATAAAATTTGATATATGTTCAATTTAATAATTAGGAGTAAAAATTCCATCTGTACAACTTGTCTGAATTTCATTCGGACTGGACACAGTTCAGTAAAACTTAGCTCAGCCTCTACACACTCCATGGAATTTTTTACTCTTGGTCTTGTTGTAAAGTTAACAAGTTTTTCTACAACGTTATCTTAGTGCATGATTTTCGAAATTCTGACTGAAACATGCCCTAAATTAGCAATCTTTACAGCCCTCAGAATCTGTCTGAAAAACAGATTTGACAGGCTTCACCAAACAATTCACCATAAATCACGTAGGATGTATTTCTGCATGAAATTCTATATGTGAGTCCAGCACTTCTATATCTACAACTTTCATTTAGGAAGTTTCATCAAATTCATAAAATAAACAGATGATAACTGCCACTATTTATGACTGTCTGCACTTTTCTGCAAGCTGAATTGCCTATGTGGTGTTTTGAATTGTGTATTGTTGCTAATCTTAATTCTATTGCACATAATTATTGTTGTTACATGGAAATGAGTTTATTATCATGGTCCGTTAATGGATTTACCAATGTACTTGTGGCCATGCTCATGACGCTCATCACATGTTTGTGGAAATGTATAATTGAAAGGAAGAGTGATTATATTGCTTATGCAAATGCCCAAGTGAAGGCAAATGCGAGAATGTAAGAAATACTCATTCCTATGGATCATGATATGATGTTGTTAGGGACACGGAGGTGGAGTGCACGGGCATGGACAAAGTTGTCGCGGTAGGAGGCGGGAGAATTCGCCATGGGCAACCGCTTGATCCATTAGGTGACTCCACATTGATAACGGAGTAGAATCACAATACACTTGCATGCCGGCACATTCATGGGATCCCATTGCATTGCATTGCATTGCATGTTGCATCATGCACGTCATTGTGCCTCTTTATGTATCATTACGCATTATGTGAGATGTGTTGCATAAGATTGTATGTATGTTTGCATGTGTTGGGGTGATGTATGTATGTTGATATGTGTGCTTAGTAAGTGCTTTGTATATGTGTTGTGACTTGTTGTGACATGTGTGTGTTGAGTGGTTGGTTCACATGTTATTTATCTCTAAGTGCAACTTGGGATTGTGACATCAAGAGGATACATGGCCACGGGCCTAGTAGTATGAAAGTGAGATAACTTGATATTTGGCTATGGGTCATTTGATATAAGATAACATGATGAGACTAAGAGTCAAGT
Organism: Scilla litardierei; assembly: GCA_030789695.1. Lineage (NCBI taxonomy): Eukaryota > Viridiplantae > Streptophyta > Magnoliopsida > Asparagales > Asparagaceae > Scilla > Scilla litardierei. The sequence continues at coordinate 157,850,427 of CM061140.1, read as the reverse complement.
GATGCATAACTTAAAATTCATTAGTTGTTGGTTATTTTGGTTGATATTGCTTTCAATTAATTCTTTCACTTAGACGTCTACACTAATTGTTTCCTTTTTTCCCTTAGTTGTGCACTTACTTAATTGTTTTCCATGCAGTTGTAATTACTTGATGCAATTTATCTCTTTATAGCTTGTGATGTAGCTTTTTTTACTTTATGACATGCTACACATGATTTCTTAGCTTACTTGTATCTAATTACGCCTTGCATGGTTGCACCCATGGTTGAATAGTATGCCATTAGTGTTGGGAATTCCTACTGGGTCACGCATTGACGTGCCCCGTTGATTTTTCAGGTAGTTGGCAGTTGGAGGATCTTATTAGGCAGAGTATGGGATTGGCTTGGGTGAGATATTGTTGTAGTGTTGAACCTTGGGTTGTACCATTGAGGGTTGGATCAATTTAGTGTCCTTGAATTGGATAAGAAATGTATTGGAGATTATGTTGTATAATGTTGTATTTGAGAGAGGGCGATTAAAACTTGTCTTGTATTTGTAATATTGTAATTGGACTTCCCTATTTATGAATGAGTTGTTCTTTGTTGTACATTATCATTATATGTTGTTAGCAAATGATGTTATGGATATACATTGTACTCTTGAGTTGTATTTTATTGGTGGAGCATTACGTGTACTTTCCAGCACGTGCACAGTGTACCTGCTAGTATCATTGTATTTCTTCTTTCTCCTTTCGTAACACTCGCTCTTCGTGTATTCCGAGGAGCGGAGCGTTACACATCCATTCGGGTGTTATTGGCGCTAGTTGCTAGCATGGACATGGAGTTGGACAACTTGATGTGAAGACCACCTTTCTGCATGGAGATATTGATGAAGAAAACTATATGCAACAGCCTGAGGGGTTCAGAGTTGAGGGAAAACAGACCTTGGTGTGCAGGTTGAAGAAATCGTTGTACGGGTTGAAGCAGTCACCCAGGCAGTGTTACAAACAATTTGATAGCTTCATGATGGGAGTATGCTTTGAGAGGAGAATCAAGGATCAATGTGTGTATGTGCGCACTCTTGAGAATGGCTTGAAGATATATTTGTTTCTCTACGTGGATGATATGCTTATTGCTTCTAATAGCATGTCTGATGTGAAGAAGCTGAAGGTGAAGCTTGGGCAAGAGTTCGACATGAAAGACTTGGGGCCCGTAAAGAAGATTCTATGAATGGAGATTTTCTGAGATAGGAAGAAGCATGAGCTAAGATTGTCACAGAAAGGATATATTCAGAAGGTACTAGTCCGTTTTGAGATGGAGAGCGCGAAGCCTGTGACAACACCTTTGGGAGCTCATTTTCAGCTATCGGTGAATTAGTCGCCAAGCACCAATGAGGAGAAGACATACATGTATCAAGTGCCATATGCGAGTGCAGTGGGAAGGTTGATGTACGCGGTGGTTTGCACGCATCCAGATATTGCACACGCCATGGGAGTGGTTAGCAGGTACATGGCTAATCCAGGCAAGGAGCATTGGCAGGCCGTCAAGTGGATTCTAAGATATCTGCGAGGCATGGCGAGTGTCAGGATCCTCTATGGGAGAGGAGATGGAAAGGTGCTGACAGGATACTGCGATTGCGATTATGCAGGTGATAGAGACAGGTGGCGATGTACCACGGGGTATGTGTTCACTTTGGGCACTGTCGTGGTATCGTGGAGGTCGGTCTTACAATCTGTGGTTGCGCTATCGACCACAGAGGCCGAGTTGATTACATCAGTGGAAGCTGTGAAGGAGGCCAATTACTTGAGGAGTCTGCTTAGAGATATGGGGGTGTCGCAGGATTCATTACATGTGCATTATGATAGCCAGAGTGCCATTCATCTGGCAAAGCACCGGGCATACAGTTCGAGGACGAAGCATATTAAGGTGCGTGATTCCTTCCTTGAGTTAGAGAAGAAGGAAATAGAGCTTCAGAAGATCTCGACTGAGAAGAACCTCGCAGACATGTTTACCAAGCCAGTTCCTGTCGTCAAGATCCAAGTATGCCTGGAGCAGATTTCCTTGTTGGCTTAGGTGGCATCGGAGGGCGCGTGTTTCGAGACGATGGTGATAATCAGAGATAGGGTCATGGACTCATGGAGTACAGCGTGGAGGTGCACGAGTATTGGTGATGAGATTTGAATCAAGGTAGAGTATTGTTTTTTGTGATTCAAGTCTCATATGATGGTTTCCTAGGCGACTCGATCGAGTAGTATGCTACTCGACCGAGCTACAAGAGCAAAGCAATAACAATAAGTAGTGGAAAGTTTTCGTCGACTTAGGCGACCTTCTAACCGGTCGAACAGGATGCTACTCGATCGAGTAGCCTGCTACTCGGTCGAGCTACAGTAGGATTTTGATGGTCTCAGAAATCCGAGAGCTTGCTGTTTGAGAGAGCTCTGCAGGGAATACCTACTCGGGCCGAGTAGCTATGCTACTCGACCGAGTTGACTCGACTCCACCTAGCGGTAGAAGCGACGCATGACAGCTCGGTCAAGCAGACCGAGCTGTGGACCTACTCGGGCTGAGTATGCGCGGGGCCAGCCGACGCGGCCGACGGCTAGGATTGATTTTCTCCGCTTTTGGGGGTTCCTACTTAAACCTAATTGTTGTTTCAGATTAGGTTAAGCCTCTATTTGATATCTGGATTTCTTGGAGAGCCTTGAGCCACCCCCTTGGAGATTCTAGAGAGAGATTAGGGTTTGGAGTTCTTGATTGAGAAGGTGAGTGTTTTCTTCTCTATTCCTCCTTCGATTTCTTCTTCCTTGAGTGAGTTTGTGAGGGCATGTGCCATTGGCCAAGTTATTACTCATGTGAGAGTAAGCAAGATGGTAACCTTAAGATTGGATCTCTCTGATAGTGGAATCGTCTCGGATTGCTGGATGTTGGTTGTTTACAACCGAACCAAGGTAAATTCTATCGTGCATGCGTTTGATTTGATTGTTGCTATTATTCGTTTGCTACTTTCGATTGCAAGGTCGTAGGGTTTATTGTTGGGTGAATTGGGGTTCTTTTGCTAGCCCAAGATTCCTGATCAGTTTATTAGGGTTGGTATTCCGCTTGGATTCCAAGGTGTCGTTGTGTTTCACCACGCCGTGTTGTCATATTCCCAACATCCCTCTCCTCAGTTTCTTTCCGATGCATGATGTCGTCGTACACCGACTCTGCCTCATGTAAGGAAATAATACGAGGGTTTCCAATCTAATTAGAGAAGATAGAAGTGTGGAATAATCAAAAAATTTCTAAAACTAGCAAAAAGGTCTACATAAATCATAAATTTAAATGCTTTAAATAAACACATACCTTTGTGCAGATGTTCTTTCACGATATCCAGGGATCCAAAACTCTTTCGATAAAGACCTTTGTTCCATTTCATTAATCAAGCATGATAATAGATTCATCTTAATGATGTAGCCCTTCATGATTCGTAAACCATCCAAGACCTCGAACTCAGTCGTTCACGTTGATAGTGCTTGGGAGAAAAAGAAGGAAAAACTTTTAATTTGAGAGATGAAAACTCGTTCTTTTGCTAAGGCTCAAGATGGAATTTTTTTCTTCTTTAATATCTTGGAATGCTAGAATCTTCTTATATCTCTTAAATTTTCTTGTTGCTTAGATTGGTTTGGACAGTAGGATAAGATCCCTTTATATAATTCTTGAGATCCTTTAAATCCAAACGCGAATAGAAATTAAAATTAAAGTCCAACCTTATCCTTAAATGTGTATAATAGAAGAAAGTCTTTCATAAATTCTTTTAATACCATTTGGATTCTAGATTTGAGTCAAACTATATCTAAAAACAAGGTGGAATTAAAAGAATTAACTCTTTGAAATCATACAACCTTTGGGATTTCTAATTTGAGTCAAACTCTAATTTTGGATTGGTTGCTGACCTATTAATTGGATCAAATCCAAATCAAAAAATGACCTAGACCCAGACCTATGCATGGGGTCACTGTGCGTCGCTAGACATCAGCCATTCATTGCTATCGGTAATTGCCAGCAATGGTTGGCTGCCACCAATAGCTGGTTGACTGCTGCGGGTGGCCAATAGCTGCTACCTGTAGTCGGCTAGAGTTGGCTGGCTATAACCAGTCACCGGCCCATCAAACTTCTCAACGACATCTTATTGAGGGCACTGTCACAGAAATGGTTTTTAATGAAATTTCAACTTTCTTTTTGGATAAAATGTTCACAACTCCTTACGAACATTTTCTGATCGTATTCGTAACTTCTTGCGACACATTTCTATAGCTATCAAAAAAGTCGATCACAAATCTTTGTGATCCATCATGTATATCTCATATACATCAAGTTCTTTTCTTCAATTTTCGGGAGAGCCATCATCGATGTGAGACTGTAAAAGCATGATTCTTACTTCAGTAGCGACTCGATTATACTCTACAATCGTGTCACATGTAAAACAGTAATGCTAGCTACATATGAAGACCGTCCATTTCAGAATCGTCATTATCTGATTGGTGTGAGACTAGATTTACCTCCGAACCAAAACTGGGCATGCATGTGAGCGACAGTTACAATGTAGTCCGATCCTTTGATCATAATTATGTCGTTCAAGTATCTAGGATATGGGTGTCAGTTAAACGATTTTAACACCTTAATGTCGTGGATTATGTTTGTAGTGCCATAGTCTAAGGATGGATCAAACTTATGACTATCATAAGCTAATTTTTCAATTTTGCCTCAGCCGATGTCTTACTATAGATCCATATCGACTCCCTACAACACTAACCTCCATACCAGAGGAGACAAATCCCTTCTTGACTATCACATCCTTTCGCATACTTTCTATGCCCAGCGAGTCCCTAGCAACAACCGCATTTACCATTGGTCGGTAAAAGCCAAATCATATTCCTCCCATGCGTAAGGGTTTTTAGTGCGTCTCAAGTCAAATGACTAAGCAGAACCAACTATCACCTGAAAGCTTTTATTGACTGTTAGAGTATGTTTACTATATAGAAACTTCTTAGCAGGTCGTTATGTAGACTTGTTCTCTAACAAGCACATTCGCACTGTCTCACAATGTCTCCACATCGAGTGGCTATGAGACCAAATACTACCATTGATATGGTAAAGATCACTATGAACTGCTATATCTGGAATATGAATATCACGTCTTGATATTCATACAACCATGAACCTTTTGGATTCGTGCTAAATCGGATCCATTGGGACTTGTTATCATCATCTCATCATGATCCCAATGTCTTTGCAATGTATACATGCAATCACATAATAATATTCATACATACTCATTTGTATCAATAAATGACATAGAAAAATATGTACCAAATATCTTAATATTATTTTGAACAAGATGTATCAATTACAATAATTGACGTAAGTGCATACATATTGTAACGACTGGTATTTTTAGGCGTGTTTGATTGTGGTGTGACCATATTTTATTTTCAGTAGTCCGAGTCTGTGAGTTCTATTTCTACGATCGACGCGAGCATGCTCCTATTTTTATTTTCTCCATAGCCTAATTACTATTACCATTAAACTAATCATGTTTTCATTAAATACCATAGTTTATTAACTATTTTAATTTTATTACCTAAATTCTATCCCCTTCGGCAACCACCCTCTCCCCCTCTTCAATTTTAGCACACACCCTCTCTCTCACGGTACTCTCAACCGTATGATTCCCCTGCGTTATAGCCACCCTCCTCTTTGTTGGAAGTAGGCAGTACAAATCCCCCATCATGTTCTTCTCTTAATCAATCTGAGATCATCCTCACTCCTTCAATCAAACAGCAAGAAAATTCCTGCAACCCAAAAATCAAATACAATCCAACACCAAAAAAAAAATCAAATCCCAAAATCAAACCCAAAATTAAAGAAATTGAGTTTAGGAAAACAGTGAAATTGAAGCCCAAATCGAGCAATTCAACTCCCAATCTATATTTCAACATCCCCTCTCTTGTTCTTCCTCCCCCCCAATTCGAATCGCCGCCCCGCCCTCTTCCCGTGCGCTGCGCCCTAGCACCCCGCCGTCGCCTGCCCTAACTCCGCTCGCCGCTACACAGGCCGCCGCCCCGCCCTCTTCTCGTGCACCGTCCCACCACCCAAGGCCGCCGCCCCCGTCGCCTGGCCGCCGCCCCTAGCCACCGAAGCCCTGTCGTGCGCTCCCCTGCAGCCTGCGGCACCCGCTGCCGGCCACCCTCCCCTGTAGCCCGCGGCCCCCGTCGCCCAAGGTCGCACAACCCCGCTGCCGGCCGCCCCCTCCCCTGCAGTCCGCGAGAGAGAGAGAGAGAGAGGGGAAAGTAAGTATATACTATATTAGTTATAAAATAGTAAGTTAGATGTTATTATTATTATTATTAGTGTAGCTAACTCATTTTGATCACCTGTGAAACCAAGTATCCCTACCGCTAATCAAAACGCGCCTTTCACTACAAGGCGAATCGGTAACTCTTCGTATTCTTGCTATGGGCTTTAAAACAAAAACAAATGCATGCTAAAATTAGTTTCCTTTCATTAGCAAATGATCGTTTGAACAGTTAACTAATCTTGACAATCTGCACAGTATCGATAAGACTGCATGCTAGTATTGTAAAATGTGTAAATTTAGATAATGATTCCTAGATTGCAAATGGGGTAACATCACAGACACTTGGGTTTTGGAGTAACTTATAATAGTGAGAGTGCGGGAGCGACTATTCTAGGTTTTGTTGTCACCATGCAGGTTCTAGCAATCCATCATAGTAGCCAGTGACAAATTCATAGACTTGATCACAGATTCTGGAACAGTGTTCATAGCATAGTTCGTCAGGGTAGCGCCTGTGGTAAGAGATGTACTCTTGGTTGCTCACTGTACCCCGCATTATAAGTCACGATCTAGGTTCGGCACAGCTAGACTCTCGTAACATGGTCACTTTTAATTATGTACATTTAATTGCTGGAAATTGCTGATAGTTGTAAAACTGCAAAGACGTTTCCGCTCTATTTCCTTACCATTATTGTTCACACTTTACTTCTCTTCTCTTTATATTGAAATGCTTGCACATTGTATTAGTCTCCATGCTTAGAGATACTTTGAGTTACGTCTGATCTTGGCTACTCTTCTCTTTGTGGTGGACCCGCCAGATATCTCACAGGTTGAAGAGCTTGCACGAGAGACTGCAGATGCTGAGTTTGCTGTTGAGTTTGACTAGCAGGACGCTAGGTATTGAGAGTGAGTGTGAGAGAGTTACTTTATTGTTTTCAGAGTGGCTTGGTGTATTATTTGTATTCAGTTGAATTTCATTTCGTGTATGCTGCTGGTTTGTAATAAGGTTGTATACCTTTTTCATGTATGAGTATTTGGCGTTTTTCTGCAACAGAGCCTGTATTGACTTCATTGGTGCCTAGCAGGACTTGCGCATATTCCAAACAGTAACGGGCCCCGAAAGAGGGTCGTTACACATATCCCAACTCCTTTTATGTACACCATCTCACCTCATTTCCATCATCATCGCAATCATCATCCTCATCATTTACCACCACTACCACCAACATCTGTTTTACAATCTCTTTCCTCTGCTTTCTTCCCTTAGACGGTCGGGGATGCCACAATTGCCATCGCTCTTGCCAGTGATCTTTGCCCTACCGTCAGCAGACATTGAAAGCACCCTGATACATTGTCATTATCTCCATCTCGTTCATTCTCATGGCATGAAGCAGCGCAATGCATGAAGAAGAAAAAGAGGAGATAGAAAAGAAAGAAATTAAACGAAAATAAAATAAAAAACGATAAAAATAAAATTTATTGAATTAATAAATAAAAATTACAAAATATTCTTCCTATTACCAGGAGCATCTAAACAACTTCACGTGTCAAAATCAAATAAGTATTTTACATTAATTTAATTTCTTGTATTATTTTTATTAATTTTTAATTTAGAAAAATATTTTAATTTTTATAAAAAATTATGAAAACTGAGATACAAATATACGATAAGATTTTGTTAGTCATAAAAACCATATAGGTACTTTGTGCGACAAAATTAGGCAAGTACTATCACAAATGTTTAATTTCTTGTATTATTGTTATTCATTTTTAATTTAGAAAAAATAATTTATTTCTATATCAAATTATGAAAATTGAAAACAAGTATATGATGTAATTTTTCCCGACAAGATGCATATTTTAATGCCTTGTTCATTAGAATCTAACATGCAGATTCCTAAATATTAAATGCAATTCCCTACTTTTATTTATCAATGAGTCATTTAAAAATATAAAATTAGTTTAAATTTGTTAAATAATTGTGAAAAATATCTGGTAGCAAAGAAAATTATAACATGTTTGAATAAATTTATTTGGCAAACATTCAATTACAATATTAGCTGTTAAAATTTCTAATTAATTCTTGTGTAATTTTAATTGATGAAGATAATAACTATGTGTGTAACGGGCTGTATTTTTCAATACATCCATTTACGTATGTAAGGTATTTTCATTTTTTTTAAAAATATTTTATAGTGGTTGATCAGAAGTTTTATATCAAAAATGATTTCAAAAATTTCTTATATGTTAGAGAGTAATAGGACTCAAGAGAGAAAGAGACAAGATTTCTTAGCAAAAGAATGAGTCACCATAGCACTAGGCCATGGTTCTCCATATATTCATCTAGAGCATAGGAGTCCAAGGGACTCCCCACTAACTTAGTGGGGAGTAATGGTGAGATGTTGAGGGGGGAGGCCAAAGGCCTCCCTCAACTCACAACACTCCCCCTCATCTCTCCATTACCTTGGGTTAAGCATATGAATACTTCAGGATTCAGTATGCTAATGGGGTGGATCCTTTTGGATCCAGAGCCACTGTGGTTGCCTCGTTAAAACCTTAACTGTGGAAAACCCAGTGGGAAAAACCAGCAGCTTAAGGGAAAAGAGTACAACTATCGAGGGACTCCCCCTGATCTGTACAAGCTTCAGGCTTGCAGATCTCCTATGTATCTATACAATCATCTCCTATTCATCTATACATCCATCATGTTCTGAAAGAAAATACAATCATCACTCATCTATACAAGTTTCACTCATCTAGCGGCTATAGTAAAGCAGTGGAGTTCTGGAGTGGAATGCTCTTCGAAGTTTGGTAGATGACGCCACTAGAGTATTCATTGAATCAGTCTTCAGTGTGTCTGCGAGGTACTGCTGGACCTGGCTGAGTGTTTTCAATTCTTGCTTCTTGGATGATGAGCTTCTCAGAAGATGTAGACATTGGAGGATGATGTGTAGATATTTAGGAGGTGATTGTGTTTTAGTCTCTTTAATCCTGCATATGCGATATATATTCCTTGACCCTTGGAAGTTGCGCAGAAGCAGCTTATCCTTGGTCTAGTGGTGCTCTCCAGGACAACACTTTATCTGGTTAACAACTTTACTGTAGACGTTTTATCAAAGACACGTTCAGTTGGCCAGATAAAGAAGTGTAACAAGTACACTAAAGCTAGGCTCTTCGGGACCTAGGATGTCCTCCCCCTCTTCCAGCTACTGGAAGGTGTCATAAATAAGCATACATTTTTAATAGGATGCAAGTGGACATCATTCTTCATATACTCCAGGTGTATGAAGGATATTAAAGGATTCCACCACAAAGGTGTTAAATATATAAGCCGAGATAATACCTTGTTATACCAAGGTTTTTCATTTACAAGATATGCTTAAAGCTATCAGATTTCTAAATGGTCTCTGCATGAGATCATATTAGCTTTAAGTCGACCACCTATACGGCGAATATCACAAATCCTGTCAACGATCTTTCGAAAAAGATACACATGCAGAATATTGTTTAAGATCAACTAATGATCTTTGTAGCCTTTATGGAGAAGACGTTTCTACGTCTCTCTTTCATCTCTGGGGGTAGAGTATACCCTTCTGGAAGTTTTATATAGATCTCTATATGTATATTGCCGTATATATATGCAGTCACAACGTCCATGAGCTGCATGTATTGGCTTTTTCAGAGAAGTTTAGGCTTAGTAGGAAAATGATCACATTTCCTTCATTTCAATTTCTTACGAAATCCAACTTATATTCCACAGGTTTTACACATTCAGGTGTATGGACTACTGGTCCAAAGGCTTTGCTTTTCAAGAGTGAGTCCAGCTCTACTCTTATTGCCTCGTCCCACTTGGCCAATCTATGCGTTTACGCTATAGAAAAGTGGGTAGACGTCATCGTCGTATTCAGCGACGTGAACAACAATAGCGAAAGCAAAACCGTCGTCGACGACTGTGCTATATCTGTCCAGTACCTCTCCAGTACGTACGTAATATAATGATGTTTCTCCTGTTGTTTCCTCTGCAGGGGAAATTAGGAGGGGAGAGGTTGCTGGTCTGAGCTCAGCATCCTATGGTTGGAACATTTTGATATATCCAGGAATCTTCCTATTTTGAGGAATTTTATATTTTCAACCTGGACGGCGTCCTCTTTTCAATTGAGGTACGGCCAATTCTGCTGCCGGTGGATTGCATCCATCTTTGGAAATGTCAATCCTAGCTGGCGTATTGGCAGCGGGGACGTGTGAACGAACAATCTTCTGGTTGTCCGTAATTTTATCCGGTAATTGATGTACTTTAGTCTTAATGTGAAGGATCTTCTGGATCTTAACTTCACACAGAAAAAGTATGCGGATCATAACGAGATGAGGACTTTTGTGTCCCATGATATGGTCTCAGAAGCTTCAGGCTTCGTTAGACTGCGTGCCTATTTCAATGAGATTATGCTCATCAAATTCACATTTATCAAGACTTGGTGGTAAACCATAAGCAAACAGCATCAGCAATAAGATATGGCAACAAACGGGCCGTATCTTGATAAGAGATGCGGAATGAAGTGTGATGGTCCCTAAACATCAACAGGCAACTGCGATTTTACAATGGACGTGAAATCCATTGGGGTCTCTTTACCAGAGACTCTGCTAACCCATTATGAGTTTGAACATGCTGCAGGATGTTCAATTTTAATGCCAGTTGATTGGCAGAAGTCTTGAATGATATGTGTAGTAAATTCACCCACATTATAAGCTTTTGAGAAAGCTAGGTTGCGAGTGAATATAAAGGCACACATAAGACCATCTAATAGATGCATATATCAGTACAGTAATGAAGTATCGAAAATGGGCCATTTGCGGGGTGAATAGGCCCGCAAAAGTTCACCATGTATTCTCTCAATGAAGCCAGGAGACTCTAAACCCACTTTCAGGAGGGAAGGTCTCTCTATTAGTTTTCCCTTATGACAAAGGGGGACAAGGAAACTCAACCTTTTGAAGAATCTTCAGGTTCTCCAATGGATTCATTTGATGATGCGTCCATCATTGCTGATCCAGGATGACCAAGTCCATTTTGCCAGAGTTAAAAATTATGGCAAAGAAAGGCACTTCTGGTGCTCAGTCGAGTTGGCTTTCTATAGGATGAATATCTGTAATTATAGGGGCCCGACGGGGGTCCAATGAAATCGTAAGTAGATGGTCTTCTGGCCATTCTCTTGACGAGTTACATATTGATATTCAATATATATTATCCACAATTTTCAAGTTATTTTCGTTAAAAGAAATATCCTTGAAAATTGGAGATTTCCTATATGTTTAAGAGGAGAATTTGCATCTTATAGTCACGTTGTATGTGGAGCAATATCAATGCTACATCAGTGCAACGAGGCACCGTCCACAATATTCCATACTTCATCTATAAGTAAAACAAAATTTTATTTAAGTCAATGAAAAAGACATTCAAAATAAAAGTTCGTACTTAAGCAAATTAAAGATGAAGCAACATTGAATTTTAAATGCATAGATAAAAGATGAAGCTTTATCGAGCAGGTCGTCGTTCTCGAAGTCATTTGCAGTGAACATCATTGGTGGCTGAACAGCCGCCAAGTTTGTTTCAGGCAGAGACTTCTGGCTCGCCTGATATAGTTCCTGGAGGTGGCGAGGAGTGCGGCAGATTCTGGACCAATCGCCAGTCATGCCGCATCTATGGCATTTATCCTCCCAGTTCTTCTTAGGAAGTGACACTTGGTAAGTGTTCTTTTGCTTCCATATGAAGTTACTTGTTCCTGTATTGTTGTTGTTGGACGAGGGTGCTGCTCCTCGTCCATTCTTCATCACAGCTTTTCCTTTGTTATTATTAGCCTTCTTCTTGTTTTTCCACTTCTGGGGAGAAACGTGGTGGGCTTCAGGGATAGGTGCAGTGCCAGCTGGACGTAAATTATGAGTGGCTAGCAGTAAATCTCGATTCTGCTCTGCCCTAAGTAGGCATGAGATTAGATCAGAGAATTTCGTGAAGTTGCGTTCACGATACTGCTGCATGAGGATTGCATCTTTCTCATGAAACGAGGTAAATGTCTTTTCCAACATGCGATATTCTATCACTTTTTCACCACACAACTTCAGTCGTGAGGTGATGTTATGAAGTGCAGAATTATACTCAGCGACGGACTTATAGTCCTGAAGTCTGAGATTTTCCCACTCATAACTGGCACGCGGTAATATAACATCAATTTGATGTTTATACCGTGCCTCCAGCGCTGTCCACAAATCCTTTGGGTCCTCAACCATTAAGTATTCGGCCTTTAAGGTCCGATCTATATGTTTCCTAATGTAGATTATGGCTTTCGCCTTATCTACATCGGATACAGTGGTTGAAGTGCCGATGATGGATGCAGCAGAAGCATCGGCCGTTGCTGGGGCCGAGGAAGGAGCCAAAATGGACCCAAGGAGGGCCATCGAACGCAAGTGGAACTTCAGGTCCACTCGCCAACTCAGGTAATTCTTCCCTGCAGAGTCAAGGACTTCGAAATCGACGCGTGCCAATTTTGCCATTTTATCTACGCAATTTAAAATAAGCATGAATTAATTTAAAATTGAAATTCACGCATAACAAATAAAGTAAGCAAAATGTGGGGATCGGCCAGATACCCAAAAATGTACAAAGTCCAAAGTCCGAATATACAGTCCATAAAGAAAAGAAAAATACAACTTGGAAACCCAGAATGGATCCCTATGTTTTCAAATTTACGACGCCGTCTTCATTTTGTCGGTACACCGGTCTTTGGCAAAAATACATATAATCCTCACTTACAAATTCTCTCAAAAAAGAAAGTTAAATTGCAAAGAATTTAAAGGGTATCAAATTGGCCGATCCCAAAAATCACATTTTAGCTTACATAAACATCCACGCAGTTTATAAATGCTACATGCATAAAAAAAACAACCACACATGTATATAACACAGGCATATAAAATATGGAAAAATAGACTATAAAATATAATAATCTCTCGGACCACGAGGAGACGTCATACACCGTTAGGTTAGTTTACTAGCGCCAGAGCGGTCGCAGGATCCTTAAGATAATTATATTTTGAAAAAAATCCTAATATTCCATAATTTAATAATAATGCAAGAGTGTTATAATTTTAGCAATATGACGCGACAGGTTCATAACAAAGAATTAAAATAAATTAATATTTTGAATGGGGCTGCAGGCCCATAAATATTAATCATTTTAATATATCATGTATATTTGGGCTGCAGGCCCATTTGCCAAAAATTAACAAATTAATTATAGCAATTTGAATTATTGAATTAACATGGCATCAGGTCCAATTTGTCAATTTAAAATATTGTTTATATTTGGGCTTCAGGCCCTGTTTTAAAATTCTAATTGACATAGTAAAAATCACAATCAGATTTACTGGGCTTCAGGCCCAATTTTGGTAGGCAAAAATAATTATTAAGTTAAATGGGGCTGCAGGCCCATAGGATCTAATAACATGGTTACAAATGGGCTGCAGGCCAACAACCAGGCTGTCCAATTTATTTAAAATAAACAGAATAGAGCCCTTAAGCCCATTTAATTTATTATTAAGATTTGGGCTGCAGGCCCATAAGCTGTAATGTTCAAAAATTTAATTGAACATGAGCCCAAAACAAAATTTTTAGGATATTTGTAAGGGAATGTGAAAAATCCCCAAACCCAGAATTTTACAGAGCTATTTCTCCCCCTTCCCACGCGGCGGCACACAGAGAAAAGAATTCCATGACAAGAGTTAAGTTATAACTTCAAATGAAAACCATTTGATGTTAATGTCTTTGGAATTAAATAGTTTGACGGAAATCTTACAGTAGACACAAAAGAATTGTGTCTGAAAATTGTTGGACTTTGATTAATATGCATTCAAGCATGAAATCATCAGACAACAGCAATGGCACAGTTATTCTTCTTTGGTTTACTATGTGTAGAATTATGCTATAAATTATTGTTATGCAAATCTAAGATCAAATTGCATCTCAATGGATCTAGAATATAACAGAAGCAATATGAATATAACAATATGACTATATGAATGATGCCTCTGTTATAAACTCCAATTGAACATCTAACCGTCTTTTTTAAGTGTGCTATTTGGTCATGTGGAAAAGGACCATGGTTGAACTCATGTTGAAAGGCAGAATAAACATGTGTAAAATAAAACAAATTATTAAATTGGTAATTGTACGGTTTTGAACCAGGCACAGTGCATGTAAGAATTCAGAAACTCAATTTCCTCAAAAACTTAAGCCATTGGGTTACAGGCTAACAACGCATATCATGCTAAACCCAACATGTTAATAAGGTAGTTTCTTTGAAGTTTTTTTTTTTTAAACATCTAATGCCATCTTGCATTTTTGACAATCAGACAGAGCCTCCCGACGTCGAGGGGGGGCACAGATAGACCCCACCCGACTGGGGGGAACACTATTTTGTAATTATCTACGGGATCGAAAAAGTTACCTCTAGATCAAAGATCTAGGGATGATCGTAATAAGAAAAATCTGTAGATTGAAATATCGCTCCCGATACGCCTTAAAAAAATCGCCGCAACGGTTCTCCGCAAGCCGGATTGCAGCAACAATAGATTCCTTCGCGCGTAGGAGATTAATTTTTGAGGGGATATGAGAGAAGAAGCTCAAAGAATTGAGAGCTAAGGTGCTGATAACGTGTTAGAGAGTAATAGGACTCAAGAGAGAAAGAGACAAGATTTCTTAGCAAAAGAATGAGTCACCATAGCACTAGGCCATGGTTCTCCATATATTCATCTAGAGCATAGGAGTCCAAGGGACTCCCCACTAACTTAGTGGGGAGTAATGGTGAGATGTTGAGGGGGGAGGCCAAAGGCCTCCCTCAACTCACAACATTATAAAAATATTTTGAAATATCAAACTAGTTATGGTGTATTTCAGTAAGTTGGGATTTCATCAAATACCTCTAAACTTTTTGATAAAAATTCATTTTCAATTATTACTGTTTTGACTGAATGAATTAATTTTCTATACAAACATCATCAAAACGTTTTCAAACTTCTACAGTATCATCCTATGATCATTTACGGCTCCAATTTTAATTTCGTAATTTTCTGATGTCAAATCGACCTAAAACCCGTAACCCCGCTTTCTAAATGTTTTGACCTAAAACTTATATCTCTGTAGCTCAAACCCCAAAATGGATCTCGTATTCGCGATCCTCGCGACGATACGATCATGTGGGTATGTTTTCGTAGTTTTTCAGAGTCGTATGTGAAAACGTGGTTGTATTCCTCTGGTTTTACTAATTACTTTTATTAATGACTTTTTACACCTAATAATTACTATTACTAATTACCTTTTAACACTAGATCTACTCTTAATTAATACCCTAACCCATCACATTCAATCCACCTCCTAGAGTTGGCAGATCCAACCATCTATTACTTTTACAATTAATATTTTTATTTCTATTAATTTTATTGCTACTTATGTTTTTCTATCACCTATATATTAAACCCAAACCCAGGCCTTCTCTCTCATTCTCACATCTCTCTTTCGAAACCCCCGAAGCCTGCGTTCTCTCTTTCGAAACCCTCTCCCTTCGCTCAACTCCCCGAAGCCCCCTCTCACAAACTCTCTCTCCTTCGTTTCCAACCCATGCACCGATGCCCTCACCCCTTCTCCTCTGGTGAAATGTCGTTCCCCCACCCCCGCTGCAGTTGAGAACCACCGCCCCATGCTCGACCTCCCCGCTCCTCCACTTTCGCCACCGAGCTCCTGCCACCAATCAACTCCACCACTCGCCGCTTCCGCCATCACTCCGAGCGCCTCCGACCTCCGCCTAAGCTCCGACGACCCAAACCGAACGCCTTCGCCGCGTTTCGACATCGCCACCCTCTTCCCTCCGTGGCCTTAGCACACCGCCACCGTCCTCGCCCGGAGCACCCCGCAGCACCGCCCTCCCTTCGCCACCGGAGCCCGCCAGCGAAGCCCACGGAGACGAAGCCCGAGCTCCAATCGTCGTAGACTCGCCACACGCATGCCCCAAGCCCCGCCTATAGCCTGCGAGCTGCCGCTGATGTCGACGAGCTGCCCTTGCCTCCGACGTCGTCGTGCGCTACCGCGGTCCGACGACGACTCGACGTCGCACTCTCCGTCCGACGTCGACGCACAGAACCCCCCCAGCTCGTGAATGAGAACGAAGGTGATATTAAAACGTATTTTTTAAAAGTATTTTTGTATTAATATGTATAAATACGTATTTAGATAATTAGAAAAATTGGTTTCTTTGATAAATAATTAATATTAAATAATATACAGGTCCGACAAATGCAAAACCATCTCCAGAAAATCAGAAATAATATTCTGGATCCAATGGCGTTGGTTTCATCTCAATCAGACGCTTACTTTTTACAGAATAAAATTTTAAGCCTAAAACTTAAATACGTCTTTTTCACTTAAAAATACATAACTTGTTATTTTCACATAAACTTATATGTGAGAAAAATATATATTGTAGCACTCTTTGAGACGGTCGTTTTGACAGCTCACTTGAACCATTCTGACATGTATTGCATCCAGAATAAATTGTTGAATGATTACGTTACTTAATTAAAATTAGTTTTTAAATTGATTTTTGAGCTTCTAAAATTATAAAAATGAATAGAAGCTTCTGAAAAATATTTTCTCCTGCAGTAAAATTACTTTCCTTATTTCTAGCCTATATAAAAATTTAGAACATTTTTCGACAACGTTTCAATTAGTTTTAAAAATCAAAACGATCAAGTTAAATAAATAGAAAAGAATGTATTCTTTAACCGATTGTTTCTTGTGTTTACAGGTATCAATTCTCGTGCACCAGCACTAGATCCAGTCCCGGCTCATTACCATCACCTCGAGATCCGTAAGTCACAGTAAATTCTAGATTTGGAAAATTAGCTAGTGTGCTCGTACGAACTTTTAAAACAACAATTTTTGTGTTCCATGTTTGTTGGACTTGTCTTTATCCTCAAATTTATTAGCATCCACATTGCTTTACTTTAAAAAAGTCGATCAGTGGTTCTAGTTTAACTATCATCGTAAATAAGGAACTAATAACATCATGTGGTACATCTTATGGAATGTCTTAAGGAATATCTCGTAGAAAGAAACATGAAATCAATACACACGACACTGGGGTTTGGGGTAACTTATTGTAGAGAAAGTGTGGGAGCTATGACCGGAGTCACTCTCTCTCATCTCGTCTCGTCTCGTTTTTCAAAGTATGTTGTGCTTGACGCCTGGGATTTGCTCCCGTGGCAATGGAGGTGGCCTATGGTTGCATATCATACTTTCTTACGTGAGTTATATCACATAGTTTAGTTAATTAATGCCAACACCAAATAACCATTGATTGTACAGCTTTCAGTACTTTGCATGCTTATCGTTACAGTTCATGCCTGCTAGTCTCACCATTGCTATCACCATGTTTGCTCTTATACGTTACTTTTTGTACTTGCACGGTCACCTTTTACTTTATGCATTGCATACACTTTACCTACCATACTTGTACAATCACTTGTTGTACTTTTAGCTACAGCAGTAGCATGCTTCACACGTGTACAACCACAGTACAGTTTGTTCTCATTTTTCAGTTCTGTTTACCTTTACTACCCAGTTATGTACAGTTGTTGCTCAGTACTTTACTTTTCACTCTGGTTTGTTGTACGTAGTTACCTTTTTGCCATACTTGTGCACTGCTTCTTTTCTATTTTTGGAATTGTTGTGACTTACCTACGGTTCCATTTATGGCACCGGCAGCCGACGACCAGATCACAGAAGCGGCCCCTGAGTTTTGAGGAGGCAGAGTTTGACCCGAAGACTACACACTTCCAGTTGATTGAGTTGGTGTGTGTAATATGTTATGTATTTCCTTTCCACATTCTCTTTCTGCATTTCATTTCATGTATTTGGTGAGAGAGAGTTGTTTGTTGTTGTATTTTTAATTTGTGGACTGTAATAATATACGCTGGCTTGAGTATTATTGTACGTCTCTGCATCGTGGTTATATTGCTTTCACTGGTAAACTGCAGACCTGCGAATAAACCAAATAAGTAACTGGCCCCCAAGAGCGGGTCGTTACAATGTACATTTTGGACTACTTGAGATATCGAGTCTCACCGCTTGTGGTTTTGATGATGAACAAATGATCTTTGAGTGCATGAGCTTAAAGAAATTAATTATATCACTCAAGAGGATTATTGATGAGCTAGACAAGGCCATAGACCAAATGGAGCAAGACAATGAGCTAGACAATGCCATAGACCAAATGGAGCAAGACAATGAGCATGAGAATGCATCAATATACTTCAACGCATTAATTTCATATTGATGTATTATTTTGTCTTAATTTGTTAAAGCATTATTAGAAGCTCTCACATACATATGATCACTTTTAAAATGATTTTAAAATATTTTTGAAGGTTTTTAACTTAGTATCCTATGTATGAGACAGATAATCGACTATTCCTAACGTAGGAGTCGACTATTTTCTGTGAGATTTCCTTGTCCCTTGAAGTAGTCGACTACAGTTGTTCTGGTAGTCTACTACAGTTGTTTGAGTAGTCGACTACCAGTTATACTGTAGTTGACTACTGATAGACCAATGGAAAGAAAACACGGTTCGGTGATTTCCAGAAAGCTGTTTCTTCATTCTGTTAGAGGGTTCAGCTTTCTTCATTCTGTTAGAGGGTTGTTTTTGAAACAGTTTTTTCACCATTATTTAAGCTCAGTTTGTTGATTTTTGGTAAGAATTTGAAGAGCAAAAATCAACCAAAATCCGATCATTATTTAACAGTTATTTAACCATTATTAAGTTTTATTTTAACAAGCACCGCTCTAATTTGGACATTACGGATTTTTGGGTTGGAAAAATTCAAACCCAAATCCGATCCGATAATGTTTCAAGCTCAAAATTCTGAGATTTAAAGTTCAACCGAAAAATGCCAAAAATGATCTATTCAGGTTTACGGGTCCCGGTTACCATCTACGATCATAACTTCAGTAAATTTTTTTGAGAGAGAAGAAAATCCATGAAAGAAGGTTACTGGGAACAAAGAACATTATAAGCAAATAATAATTTCTATCATTTACCGAAAAAGAAAGATGGATTTAACACAAATCAAATTTTCATAGGACTTGTCGTCCATTATCATGACACACCTTGCGAAATTTGATAGGTTTGTTGAATTTGACAGTTGCTAGACTGCGTTTCAAGAAAAGAAATCAACTATCCATTCACTTTGAACATAGACAACCTCATAAAGCAGCTCACTGGAGGCAACATGCGTAGGAACTGGAAAACCCATATGAGCTGAGACCTCACATAGAATTTGCAGCCCCAATAACATTTACTGCAACAATTTAGACTAAAAACACATCGACTAATTAACCACAGCAAACTTATTGCAAAAGCTGTCTACTTCCAAATTACATCAGCAAAGCCGTTCCCATACAGAATGATGACAGATCAGAATGCGCGTGGCAATTGAGACAGCTAAACCAGATGTTACAAGGCCAGTATGACCTGAGGTTAATGAACTAAACTACCAGCTATAGCCGTCTCCGCGTCCGCATGCCACTCGAGTCTGCACCATCCAACAGATTCATACCTACGTTGCTACTACTGGACCTCTTCCGGCTGGCCATATTTGAATCATTGTCCGCCACAGCAACAGTCGCAAGAATATCCGATAGCAGCGCTGGACACGCTTGCTGTAGGTGGCCAAACCCTTCAGACTGCAGCACAACTGCAAAAAGGATGACCATATGTAAGAAAATAAACAAGACATGTTAGAGTTCTAGGCCAACATAAACAAGACACATTTCCAGTGATGCCTTAACTAACAGATAATTTAAAAAAGATACAACAAGTAGCTTTTTGGGGGGTGCGAATCACGATTGCACTCTACAGTACCTTTGAGAACTAGTTTTGATCAGGGGAAAGGCATGAAATGAACTGATCATCAAGTACTGTAGTTACATGCAAATTCTGAATTGAAAATTTTGCAGTTAATATCATGATATGAAGCATTCCAGTCAACCAATGGGCCAGTTGGATAGAACACAGATGACCTAAAATGCAAAACAAGGAATGTGCCATATTCTGACAGGAACCATCTATCGCAAGTGTCCTGACTGAACAATTACTTCTTCAAGACTGGTATGAATTGAATAAAGACATCATTATCAATACATGCCTACTGCAGATAAGGATGAACTTTATATGCTAAACATTCCATAGAGCACCATACAACTTCCTCACTACGCCAACAAGACCCCATGCATCATGTATAACCAGGATAATTTCTCTTGAAATAATCCGTTGAGATCATAGTAAAAAACATTCCCTGAAAGGAAAATATTTACTTTGCATCCACAAAAAACTTACTGTAGATTAAATACTGGTTCAGCTCTGTCTAATATATATATGTGTGTGTTTAATCGAAGTAGAATTATAAAACATTAGATAAGTGATGCAACATGGACAAAAGCAATAATCCCGAACTAGAAACATCACTCACTTCCCAAGTTTCCTGGTGCTGCAGTGAATTTTAAGCAGGCAGACTTCAAATGAGGACACTGGTACTGCTCTGCCAAGGCCATCGTTGATGCCACAGTATCAGTTGTGACTTGTTCGGACAATTTTGCTTCACACAATACCTTCAACCGATCCAATCCATATCGGTCAGCAGCAGCCAACAAATGCTGCACGAAATTTGTTGTTGCCAACAGTGAAACTGAGCCAGTCAGTTCATGGAAATCAGGTAATTCATCTGAGTACATAAAGTGGAGCATAGCCTGTAACAAGAAAAAAATCTCCATAAGAAAAAGGGATAAAGTAAACAAAAAATAATCGACATAAATGTGTGCGCATGTATGCACGCATGAGAGAGAGTGCGTGTGCGCCTGCGTGCACACACCAAGAGAAGAATGAATACAGACGAAGTACGGATAAAATTATATAAACAACACAGTACATCTACATAGCAGGCAAAACATGCATTCCGAACTAATGAATTTTTTACAAATGTGACTGTTTGAGTGACTGTGTGCGCACACGCCAATAGAAGAACGATGCCAGAGAAAATATACATATTAGACAATTACATTCCGAACTAATAAAGTTTTATGCCTATTACGTACACACATGAGAATAATGTGTATCATATGACATGTGAGAGATTTCAATCTTATACACCCATGTGACACACTCCTCCACATATTACATTGGGTACAAAAGTCCACCCCATGTAACACATGGTACTATGTGGAGGACAATGTGCCACATGGCTATATATGTGAGAGAGATCTCATATGGTATATGATACCCATTATTCTATACACACATATGGAAGGTAAGTTCGCCGCAAGCGGCGGGTATGGGTGCGAAACAGGGGCTTCCCAGGAGGTCACCCATCATAGTACAGCTCCCACTCTAGCACGCTTAACTACGGAGTTCGGATGGGATGCGGTGACTGTGTGTGTGTATCTATTATATAAAACACAACTTTTTTTGAATTCTAGGGCTGACTATAACAAACTGGTTGATAGAAAGACGGCTCAGATTTAATGTTGATGAATGAATGGTTGAGATGATAGTATGTGAAAAATTTCGGGGGGAAACTTTTGGAGGGAGAACTAAATTTTTAGTGAAACATTATTGATATTTGTTTATTTTTAATGCATAAAAAGTTGTACTCTGCCTTTGAAACTTGGGACATCCTCTTTCAAACTTTAATGGTGAGAATTTAATGCACTGCTCAGATTTAATCTTGATGAGTAAATGGTTGGGATGATAGTATGTAAAAAATGAGGAGGGGGCTTTAAAATTTTAGAGGTAGAAATAATTCTTGGGGAGAACAAAGATTTTGAGAGAATATTTTAAATAAACCGCGCCTTTGGCGCGAGCGCCGAATGCACCCACTAAATTTTTTACGCTAATTTGTTGTTCCGCGCTGAAAGCGCTCGCACCGATTTTTACGCTAATTTGTTGTTCCACGCCTAAGGTGTCTGCACCGAATTTGTTGTTCCATGTTGAATGTGCATGCACCGAATTTGTTGTTCCGTGCCGAATGCGCTCACGCCAAAGATGCATGTGCCGCTTTTTACGCTAATGTGTTGTTCTTTTAAATTTTGGCTGTGTAAATAATTTTTTTGGAAACAAAAATTTCGTGGGGAAAAATCTTAAATGAACCGTGCCCACGTGCACGGGTTATGACTAGTATGTGTGTGTGTATAGAATAATTGGTATTATATGGGATGAGAGACATCTTCTCATATAGACACAAAAAGTGGGGTGGTACAAGCCCACATGGACTTGTACTTGTACCACCCAACTTTTTGTGTCGTGGTATATGAGGAGATGCCTCACATGACATATGAGACCCATTATTCTCATATATGTGTGTGTGTGAGAGGAATATGTATGTGTGCTTCAAGAAATTTTCCTGCGCTATCAACAATTTAAGGGCCCAAAAAGATAGCCCAAATTCTGAAACTGCCAGCGCAATCTTTTTGAAACGCATGAATGGAAGCTCAAACGGTATTGGATGGACTTGAAAATCGGTGGGGATGTAATTAACAAGTTGTATAACATACTGCAAAAAATTTAAATAAATTGTTTTTGGGCCATCAAATTGTTGGAGCACAGGTAGGCCGAACTTGTGCTGTTAGTTAGCACACCTCCATATTCCTATATATATATATATAGGAAAATGTACCTAAGAACGTTCTTAGGTATTGTTACCTGCGCACCGCCCCTTTCCTGGGGGTTTTAAAGTATTTTTTGCAGTGGGTAGTTCTATATGTTAGCTAACCCCCCACAAAATTTCAAGTCAAACAAACACCATTTGGGCATCGAATCATCCATCACAAAAACGTTGCATAAAAAATTCCAGAATTCCGGAATTTTTTATGCACTTTTTTGTGATGGATGATTCGATGCCCAAATGGTGTTTGTTTGACTTGAGTGGGGGTTAGCGAACATATAGAACTATCCACTGCAAAAAAATACTTTAAAACCCCCCACGAAAGGGGCTGTGCGCAAGTATAGTTACCTAAACACGTTCTTAAGTACATTTTCCTCATATGTGTGTGTGCAATATGTTCCTGCGATGTCAGCATATCCTGTGCTTACAGCGTTTTGGGGCCCAAAATATATATATTTGAATTTTTTGTAATGTGTTCTACAACTTGTTGGCTACATCCCCACCAATTTTCAAGTGAATCCAATACTTTTTGAACTTCCATCCATGCATTTCAAAAAGATAGCTCAAATTCTGAAACTGTCAGAGCAATCTTTTTGAAATACATGGATGGTGGCTCAAAAATGTTGGATTCACTTTAAAATCGGTGAAAAGGTAGCCAACAAGTTGTAGAACACAATAAAAAAATTTCAAACAAATATTTTTTAGACCCCAAAGTGCTGATAGCACAAGAAAACCGTTCATGTGTTGTCAGTACACCTCCATATTGCTATATATATAGTAATATTCTGGTGCAAAAACATGATGCGAAAGCTCGTGCGAAAAACATTTAAGAAATTTTTAGAATTTTTTTATATTTAATCCATATAATTATATACCCCAGGAAAAATGAAGGATGAATTTTTTTAAAAAAATTAAAAAAATTTCGCACGGAATTTTCCATGCGAAATGGCCGCATTTGAAAATTTTCATATATATATATATATATATGAGAATAATGGGTATTATATGGCATATGAGGCTATGCCTCATATACCAAGACACAAAAAGGTGGGAAGTACAAGGCTACAAGCCCCACATGGGCTTATACTTGTACTTCACACCTTTTTGTGTCTTGGTATATGAAGCATAGCCCCATATGCCATATGCACCCATTATTATATATTCATATACCAAGACACAAAAAGGTGTATATATTATATATAGCATCACATGATGCCATATGATGCCCATTATTCTATTTACACACACACACACCTTTTTGTCTTGGTATATGAATATAGAATAATGGGTACATATGGCATATGAGTCCATGCCTCATATACCAAGACACAAAAGGTGTGTAAATATAAAACAAATGGCATATGAGGATATGTCTCATATACCAAGACACAAAAAGGTGTGTATGTATAGAATAATGGGTATCATTTGGCATATGAGGATATGCATCATATACCAAGACACAAAAAGGTGTGTGTGTGTGTATAGAATAATGGGTATCATATGGCATATGAGGCTGTGTCTCATATACCAAGACACAAAAGTGAGGGCGGGTACAACAAGTACAAGCCCATGTAGTTCCCCATTTTTGTGTCTTGGTATATAAGGCACAGCCTCATATGCCATACGAAACTCATTATTCTCATATATATACACACATATACATACCGTTGAAGTTACAATGGGTGGATGAAGGATCAAATAGCACTGAATTCACTTGATTTTTGGTGCATGGATCATCAAGGAGGTGTACTAACCCTTCTTTTAAAAAATTTAAAAATGTGGGGGAGGGGATAAATTGTGCACATGCGCATGTCCTGTGCATGTGCGCATGCACATTTTACCCATATATATGAGCAATATGAGTATTAGCTATCCAATGAGGAAAATTCCTCATTAGTTAGCTCACAACATTGTATCCTTCAAAAGACAATCAGTTCCATTCATTTTGATCTTCATGTTCTTAAAACTCAAACCATCATTTCCAAATGAATCTTAAGGGTTTTGTGATTCGGGGTAAATATTGCATATTTAACCCCTAATTTAGTGTAATTTTGTGCATATACAATGCGTAATTGACTTCTAATATAAGCGAATTACGAATATCAATTATTATTAAAAGAATCTCTCATTCCATGCGCAAAACAATAGTATATTGAATATTTCTACCTTCTCATATTTTTAATGTGTAGATCTCAGTCTCACGATTCCAACGGCTATTTATTCATATTTTTCTGAGATCTGGGCTAATTTTATGAATTTTTGAATGCATAATACCATTTAAATGGATAAATACGGCCGAAATACGGTCGAAAATATGGAAATACGGCGATATACGCTATACCGATCAGCGGGGCGGGACACATGGCAGCGTTCCATGCGTTCCTGCTCGCATCGAATAGACAAAGAAGAAGGCAACACGGTGCGCTCTCAGCCATTGAGAACAGATCTGACGGCCGAGATAAAATGCAGGATGGATTCGGACTTGAAGCGAAGCGGTTGCGGGCGCCATCCACTAGGACACGTAGAGGGCTGTCGTTCGATCTAGGCAGCAATTGAAGCGGCATGTGAATTGGATCTGAACCATATTTTGAAGCGGGTTTGAACCCGCTAAGCTTCCAACTCCGCAATGCCCGTATATAAGCATATTTTTTGGGAGTATTCTTTGCGTATTTTGAGCTCTAGAGAGCGTATTGGTGCGTAACTTTTGGAGGCACTGGAGACAGGCTAGGAGCTATTGTTGAGCGAGATCTATGGTCTAATTGGAGAGAATTGGTGATAAATTCCCTAACGTTTGCCTTATATTTTGAGTATTTGGCTTGTATTTAGAGTATTTTTCACATATATTGAGTATTTGAACGTGTATTTGTCTATGAATATGAGTTCTTTTTTCTACAAGCGTGGCTAATCTCCATATATATTGGTTGTGATGTAGTTTGAGCTTTGTAATCTTTTATTTAATATCTTTTTGCCTTATATTCACGTCAAAATCACGTATTTCTACGTATATGTTATACGGAGACGTGTGCATGCTTGAATCGAATATAATCTGAGTAAGACTTATTCGTGATGCGATCCAAGAGGACGTATCGTGACTCGAAAGGACACTTGTACGTATTTTCTTCATGAAATCGATTTTATACGTGATTACTCTTTAACACTATTCTTTACGCTTTATCGTTATATTTTCCGATGCTCGCACGCCTTGGCCAGATGAAACATTGAGTTATAGAAAAGATATTAATAATCATTGATTGTAAACACCCTAACGAAACCACAACCAACGTATACTCTCCACATTGAACCATAGTATCGAATTCACCGTAATTATCTTAGGATTTTGTTTTCGTATTTATAACCCTCAACACCATTACTTTTGTCTCTGAACGGTGGTTGCTTTTCATCGTTTCGTACTTTTTATAGATTGAAATTTGAGGTTTTGCATATCAGTTGTCCCGTGGATACGATACTTGGATTCATCAGTATTATTACTTGTTCGATCTCTTACACTTGGGAGTAGCGCGCACATCTTTTGAGATGAGTCATTTTGCTCGTTCATCTAACCGTAAAAAAGTTCTGTTAATGTGAAACCGTTAAACCTGTGATGAATGCATAAACTAGCAACACCCCTTGATTCATTTAAAAATTTGATAGTATAAGTTTTAAAATATGAAGATCAAAATAATTGGATCGGATCAAAGAATAAAATATGAAGGGTAGGATCTTGATGCTAGCGTCAAAACTACCCCCTTATTTTTTTCTTCGATCTGTTCTGTTCATTTTGATCTTCATGTTCTAAAATATTAAACCATCAATTTTCAAGTGAGCACAAGGGGTGTTGTTCATTTATCTATTCATCAAAAAGTTAGAAGGTTCGCGGTAACTTTTTGGAACATCTAAATGAATGATCAAAAACTCATTGGATTCACTTAAAAATTTGATGGTTTGAGATTTTAAAACATGAAGATCAAAATGAACGAATCCAACCATCAAAAAATATATGAGATAGTGTTTTTGAAGTTATAGCTTAAGATAATTGATGCACCTAATCCTATATATATATAATAATGGGTATCTGATGCGGACGGTCCCTAGCCGCCGGCCCACTTGGCGCAAGCCGCACCCGGTTCCCACTTGATGCTTAGGCTTTGGTGAATTAGTCATCTAGGGGTATTCTAGTCTTTTCCGGCTAGATTAGTAATTCCCCACTTTTCTATAAATTAGGGCTAGCCGTCTTTATTTTATTTTATGCTTGATTTGTCTTCGAACAATCTAGTTATCAATTTGATGCTGTTTAGGCTTTTAGGCGTTCAATAAAAGCTAGGAGATTGATTCGTCTCGAAGAATCCTTATCAAGTTCCCAATTTCTCATTGTTCTTCCATTATTTTCCATTTTTCCACCTTTAAATCGCTGTTTTGATCAATTAATCGCTGATTTGATCCAAACGGCAAGCGGTTCGTATCAAATTGGTATCAGAGCAATAGATCCAGATGGCGGCGAGCACTCGATCGAAGGCGGATGCGGTCGAGGAGAAGATTCAAGGGCTACGGGAGGATCTCAATCGGGAGATCGAAGAGCGATTCGAAGGATTGAAGAAAACAATGGGGGATTCACTCAAGGATTACGCCCATTCACAAGAAGACATCCAAATCGAGCTTCGGGGGATGAGGACGGATGCCGCGCAACAAGGACGAGATCTCCGAGAATTGAAGGAGATGATACAAGCCCTCGCGATGGCGAAGGGGGGAGATCGCGGCAAGGAGATCCAAGAGGGGGGGATTCTACCCTAGAATCAGCCTCCCTAGGGCAAACGCAGACGACGGCGGCAAATCCAACTCAAGACGGCAACTCGAGGGAGCGGGGGGTCCGGCGTGGCCTGCCCAAGGGCCGCACGGGTCTGCGTGGCCTACTGCAGACCCGCGCGGGCCTGGGATCCCCACGACAGGCCCGCCTGGGCCTGTCGAGGCCACGGCGGCCCAGCCCAGGCCTCCCCAGGCCTGGGCGAGGCCGCCAGGCCATCCCAGGCCACCGGCGCACCCCTCCGGGGGTCTGGGGCACTCGGCGAACCCCGGAGGGGGTCGGGATCCACCGGCGGCCCCCTACGGGGGCGGGGAACCTTCGGCACCCCCAACCGGGGGTGCGACCAGGCCGACGGGCCTGTTCCGAGTCCCGACAGCCCCTGAGGGCTTCGCAGAGGCGTCGGCACCCCCCTCCGGGGGTGCGGGAGGCACGACGACCCCAGGCGGGGGTCCGGAATGGCCGGCCACCCATTCTGGGGGGCCGACGAGCTGGATCGGCCCATTTGGGGGCCCGGCGACTTCGCTACGACCCTTTGGGGGTGTGACGGGGTTCGTACCCCACTCTGGAGGAACCTTGGGGGCAACGAGAGGCGGATGGGCCTCAGGAGCAGCTATTGGGGCCCCAGCGGGCCAGTTTTGGAGAGCAGAGACCATTCTGTCGGGGCCGAGGCCCCATTTTACACGGCCGCCAGAGTTTCCGGGGCACTACTACCAGCCCGAGGCGTGGGAGAGACCGGCATGGCCAGAGGAGCTGTACGGGGTTGACGGGGGAGACCCGAGGGAGGCTCGGGGTGGCGAGATGGTCAGGGGTGGTGACCGTGACGGAGATAGGGGGCAGCTAGGCGACATCAACGCAGATCGGCGGTTGATGAAGCTGAAGATGCCGACCTTTGACGGCACCGACCCTGATGGGTGGATATACCGAGCGGAGAGGTATTTCCAGGTGATGGGTCTGACGGAGCAGGAGGTCCTGAAGGCCATCGGGATTTACTTTGAGGGGAAGGCTCTGGCCTGGTACCGGTGGAAGATAGCACGGTCCCCCTTTCGGACCTGGGAGGAGTTGTCAGCAATGATCGTGGACCGATTTCAGGAGACGGCAGGGAGGGATTTCTACGAGCAGCTGTCGGCCCTGAGGCAGGAGGGGACCGTAAGGGACTATGTAGAGAGGTTTGAAATGCTGAACAGCCGGGTGAAGGGGGTTACCGACGAGGTGATGATTGGGAACTTCATGAGGGGGCTGAAACCATCGATACGAGCAGAGCTGAGGATGCAGAGCCCGGGGACACTGGAGGATGTCCTTCGCCTGGCCCACAAGGCGGAGGAGAAGCATGCAGAGGAGAGGAGCACTCGGGGAACTTAGGGAGCCCAGAGCCAGCGTAGCCAGACAGCACCGGTCCCACCTCCGGGGGTTACAGTAGCATCAGGGGACGCGGAGATGAAGAAAGAGGAAACCCGACCAGTGATCCCTGGTAGGCGGATGACTGAGGCTGATATGAGGGCAAGACGTGCTGCAGGCCTTTGTTTCAGATGCGATGAGAAGTTCAGTCCCGGTCATCGATGTGCGAGCAGGCTGATGCAGATTGTGATAATGCCGGACGAGGGGGAGTATGCAGACGAGAGAGAGCCGGTGATGACGGAAGAGAGCAAGGTTGAGCATGCACACCTAGATGTAGCGGAGGTGTCCCTGAACTCCTTGGTAGGGGTAACCACGAACCATACCATGAAGTTGTCAGGGCGATTGGACGACGCGCCAGTGACGGTACTCATAGACAGTGGGGCTACCCACAACTTCATCTCTCGACATTTGGTGGATTGTCATAGGTTGCAGGTGAGCACCTTGGAGACGTTTACGGTCCTCTCCGGGACAGGGAGGAGGGAGGAGACCAGTGGGATGTGCAAGGGGCTGAGTCTAACCTTACCAGGAGTGCAGATCATGGAAGACTTCTTGCCCATAGAGTTGGACAATATCGATGTGATTTTGGGCGTGCAGTGGCTGAGGGGGTTGGGCGAGGTGAAGATGAATTGGAAGCAGCTTAGGATGGAATTCCAGGAGGGGGGTCGTACGGTGGTTCTGACAGGTGACCCTAGCCTCTGTTTTCCCTCGGGGGCCTTCAAAACCAGATCTCCACCTTGAGGACAAGGTGGCTCTTTTAGGGGGCGGTATTGATGCGGACGGTCCCTAGCCGCCGGCCCACTTGGCGCAAGCCGCACCCGGGTCCCACTTGATGCTTAGGCTTTGGTGAATTAGTCATCTAGGGGTATTCTAGTCTTTTCCGGCTAGATTAGTAATTCCCCACTTTTCTATAAATTAGGGCTAGCCGTCTTTATTTTATTTTATGCTTGATTTGTCTTCGAACAATCTAGTTATCAATTTGATGCTGTTTAGGCTTTTAGGCGTTCAATAAAAGCTAGGAGATTGATTCGTCTCGAAGAATCCTTATCAAGTTCCCAATTTCTCATTGTTCTTCCATTATTTTCCATTTTTCCACCTTTAAATCGCTGTTTTGATCAATTAATCGCTGATTTGATCCAAACGGCAAGCGGTTCGTATCAGTATCATATGACACATGATGCATATCCTCATATGCAACCTCGAAAAGTTCACGTTCCAATATTTTTTCGGACGATCAGAACAATTCATTTTGATATTCATATTATAAAATTATAAACTATCAAATATTGGATGAACACTCCTCCATCTATCCAACGTAGAAATATTGAGCGAACCCAAAGGTTTTTGCTCATTCATCCACCCGTTGCAAAAAGTTTTATTCACGCAAAATCGTTAACTTTGCGGCAAGTGAATGAAGGAGTAAAACCACGTAGGTTTACCCACAATTTAGTGTTTTAAGATTTTAAAATATGAAGATTAAAATGAACGGTTCTGATCGTACATCATATGATATTGAACTTTTCAAGGTTATATATTATGCTAAACATTGTACATCATATGAAACCAAGTATTCTCATATATATGAGAATAATATATGTATAGGCAATATGTAGCTGTGCATGTGCACGGCTATGTTAGCAGTGCATGCACATAAAACCCCACTTTTCCTTATTTTTTAAATTTTTTATAAGATTGTTGTACACATTCTAAAACCACAAAAACCTAGATATTGGTGAACCATAAGGGTATTTAACCTGCATTCCACCCGTTACAAAAAGTTCTATTATTTTGAAACCGTTAAATTTGCAAATGTTAGATTGAGGGTTAAATGGCATTGGATTCACTTGATTTTTGGTGTAGTGATCATCAATGAGATGTATAACAATCCTATTAAAAATTACAAAAAAGAAAAAATGAATTTTTTGTGCGCATGCATAAACCTTAGCTATGCACGTGCACAACCCTATTTTCCCTAATATATATACTGTTAGCACCGAAAATTTTCCTATACCAAAACACATACACATTTTATTTTTTAAATTTTTTCAGATATGTTCTACACATCATAGAGGATCAACATGCCAAAAATATTTGACTCTCGATTCTATTACGAATTCAACGATAACAAAACAATAGAATTTTTTGTAATAATTTGATCGAGTGTTAAATCTCCTTAGAGTTAACCTATATTTGAGATTTTAGGGTTTCAGAAAGTGTACATAATCCTAACAAAATTTGAAAAATAGAGGGGAATGGATATTTGATGTTGGTAGTGTAGAAAATTTCTGACAGCACATATCCAGTTTCCATGATATTTGTGTGAAAAGTGTTCCTAAAGTGACTTCTTCGATAATTATATAAGTAATCGACCTAAAATCACATCATTAGGTACCTTTGTGGATGATCCACTCCATTCATCAAGATCTTCATGCTCCAAAATTATTTTTCATGAAAAATCATGTAATTTAGACACCTTTTAACCGTTGATCAAATGATATCATTTGTTTTATTACTAAAAATCATTCATTTTGTTACTACTTAACACACGGGTAAAACACATTAGAGGTGCATGATTGTACACAAGTATTTATGAGCATGTAAATCAGAAAAAATGAAACAGATTGTCCATAGAATAGGTAAATGGTGTGTGATCAAGGCCAACTCCTTATATAATTATACTAGAAATTGCTCGTCTAGAGGGCACGGAGGCAGTCATCGCCTGGGCGCAAATGCAGAGAGAAGTGGGTGCCAAAGCAAAACAAAAGTGTGATCGTGTGTAAGGAGCGTCGGGCAGGGGGCAAAAAGAGGAAAAGGCACAAGAAAACCCATCCCAAACCAACTCCCCAAAAACCCAACCCAAACCAAGCCCAAACCCCCACCCACCCACCATTGGGCCACATCGAGATGAGGTGGAACACCCCTAGTCAATCGTTTGTTCCAGTTAACTTGTGACTGGGACAAAAGACACATCAACAGCCCGCATTTGTTTAATAGATAAGGAGTCGCCATAGGAACACACGTATATATATAATAATAGGTATGTTATATGGATAATGTCCATCTGATCATTTTTTTGGATGATCAAAACAGTTCATTTTGATCTTCATATTTTAAAACATCAAAACACCAAATAACCGATGAACCCAAGTGATTTTGAGTGATTTTGCTCGTTCATTCACCCGTCACAAAAGTTATATTCTTGTGAAACCGTTAAATTTGTGGTGGATGAATGAATGATCAAATTCACTTAGGTTCACCCAATATTCGGTATTTTGGGATTTTAGAACATGAGGATTAAAATGAACAGTTTATATTGTCCGAAAACATACTCTAGAGTGGAGTTTTTGATGTTGCATATGAGGCTTAGCCTCATATGTCATAGCATGACTACAGATGTGCAGATATAAGCATATCAACATCTACATACTAGATGCAACACATGGATCCCAAACAATTGAGTTTTTGACAAATGTAACTCTTTTAAGTACAACTTGGAGTCTAATGGTGTTTTAAGAAATGCACACCCAATGAAGGAGCCCATTAGAAGGGATGATTAACAACTAGACCAATTAAATGGGTTTCATAGCCTATAACATTCTGAAACAGAAAGTCATAAGAAGTACACGATTGATACTCCTTAATGGTTACTTATGGCATATGAAATCATTCTATGAGAACTAGTTGAAGACATATATTTTCATTTGAAGAAGCGTATAACACAGAGGACAGAGGAAACGTATCCCAATTTTTGTGAAGAAGGCACACATAGGAAACGTATCCAAATTTTTGGGATTAAGGCTATGCTGATGATGATGATAACACAGAGGAAACATATCCCGAACCAGTGCATATTTAAAGAATTTTGTGATGTTAGTGTGTTACCATGCATACCAAGATATGTTTATTAACCTCTTAGAGCGACACGGGTTCACAAACAGCATATAGTAAATAGAAGTAAACTCCTATGCTTTTCACAACCATCTGTCGCTGGCATTGCAAGAGATTCTACAAGAAAATGTAAATTAGGATTTTGATTTTAGGTCGTATCAGTTCAATTTATAGGAAATGACGCGATGTACTTTGCCTAAAGATAATGAGAACAAGAAAAATAACAGAGATTCTACATGCATTTTAATATTTGACATTTATGCAAGACAAAATATTAAGAATTAACAAAAAAATACGAGGCACACATAATTATTACCTTGAAGACAGGTGGCTCCACATCTTGAACAACAATCCTGTCAATGTCTGGGTTACCAATCAGACCAAAGAATTGGGCTTTATACACTGGTGAACGAGCAGCAAGTATTAACTTGTGCGCTTTGAAGTTCTCATCCTTGACTTCAAAGATGATGTCTGAACCAATACCGGACTTAAGCAATTCCTTGAGATAATGACCCATGTCAGATGGCGGGATAGAAATGGTTAATTGTCTTGGCGTGTCAATACGGTTTCTAACAACACCGACTGTACAGTTCATGATCAAGCAATCATCTCTAAGAAAATCAGACGTTTCTAAAGAAGTTCTTCTGAAAAACCTCTTGTAGCCCCTAAGAATATGCAGTTAGCCAATTGAAGATATGTAAGACTCAGAAAAAAGAATACAATACTTAAAACATGCAATGCAAAACGTGCAAAGAGAATGTTGTTCAACCACAAAAGCTTGAGAGAGAAATCAATATAATTAATACAAAAGCTCGAAGATCAATCCAGGTTTTACACCACAACCTTGACTGTTCGAAGATTAATAATACAGAATTTAACAATCTTCTGCGTTATGGGCTGAAAAACAACGAAAGCACGTCTCAAATACTCTCCAACATATTTTATTTAATCATGGAAAAGAACATAATGCAAATAGCACGGGTTGCCGATGCTAGCAATAATATATGGCATAGTTGTAAGATTTGCATTGACCAAAAAGACATAACAAAAACAAAAGCAAAAACGTAAAAACACACAAATTCTACTCTAAATTGGCATATAAGAATATAAAGAACTTTATGTACTACAAAAAGAGCTCAAAGATGATTCCATTCGAGTAATACAGAGAACGGTGCAGACAGTGCAAACATAAGTATACTTCTGAATAGTTTGTTGCTTCAAAACCTAATAGCAACATCTATTCAGAAAAGTAAAAGTCGCTTCACACATTCAACAATTATAAATATTTATTTATATTCGTTCTTAGTTGTCTATGTACCAACTACCAACTACCAAAGACTGTAATGCATTATGACACAATAAAGTTGTGGTTAACAGTATGCATTAAAATATGCGTAGTAAGGATTGTTTAGATGGTTGGGATAAAAATCAATTGGATTTCATCTCGGATATCAATGGATTGCAAGCATAATCCAAGGTGTTAAAATCAATTGGGTTACAGTCAAAAAATATGTTCGGATGTTATTGACTGCATCATAAAAACATTAATCCATTAGAGCTTGTTTGGATCGTGAGGAGGAAAACACTTAGAATTTCATCTTAGATGAAAAACCATTGAAATACACTTGGATTCCGTAGTGTTAAAATCCTTTAAATTTATCCCAAAAGTTTTGTTTGACCGTCATGATAACTCCATCATAAATCATCATTCTTTACTCAAAAAGTAGCTTTGCAGCTAGAAAGATCCTTTGGATTATTATCCTTAGGATTTGTTATCAAAACAAATTAGGCATACAAGCGAATTCTTTGTGTTGTCTCAATCCATATGACAAATGGAATCTAGAATTAGAATCATTGGGAGCAAAGCTAACCAAACAAGCCCTTAATCAAATCGTAGCGAACTATGATTAATAAGATCATTTAAATTAAAAAGGAAGGCCCGTAATCCGAAGGATTGCGCTACTTTTTGGATTATAATCCTTGGATATAAGGACCAAATTGCAAGCCAAACAAGTCAACCCTTTCGTTTACCCAATCTATTGGATAAACAAAATCTAGTATTAGAATCATTTGAATATGTGCTATCCAAACATACCTTAAGTAAGTGGCCGATAGTCATGGGGAACCAATGAAAGTGGCCAGTCCTTATGATAGGAACAGCGGGGGATTTAAGAGATAAAATGAAGATCTTTATAGATTTTAGGTGAATACAAGATAAATGGCCTTAACTAAAAAGGAAGACATCTCGCATACGCTTTGATTCGAGATAAAGCGCAAAATCTCCCCAAGATCTAAAGCTGAACTTTTCCTAAGCCCTAATCTTCTACTCTCTACTTTTCTTCTTCAATTCTCTTCGTATCCTAACCATAATACCTTCACTCCTATATATATGGCTGATTTGGCCATATTTACAAAAATACCATTAACTCCCAATCACTCCTATATATAGGGCTGATTTTCCCATATTTACAAAAATGCACCAACTCCCAAAATTACAAGTTTACCACTCGGGCACAAAGTTATAAAATTTCCACTTGTGTGACAGCGACCCACATTCCCAACACTAATACGTCCCTGAAAAACTAACTTGTCCTCAAGGTGGTGCATGAAATCCGCAAGTGTGTTTCTCCGAGTGTTGGTGCTCGTCCCATCAACTCCTTCTGAATCAAAAGGCCACCCAAGAGCCTCCGTCTTGAAAACATCACCACATGAGTGTTAATCAATGTGCTAAAACAAGGTATATGCGGCATCTGGCCGCATGAAAAATTAGGTATACTACCAAATTATGCGGTCGACAGCATAATCGGTCACGTAACTTTTATGCGCCTGCATATGCGAATATGCGAACGCATAATTGGCAACTAAAAACCCCCACCCGTTAAGTCGGGTTTTTATTTAAAGTTTTTTTTGTTTTTAAGGGTTTTCCCTCATCAGAAATCAACTTGCATAGACTATTGTTGCCTAAACTAGTGGAGCTAGTGAAGATCCACTTAGGAGGAGCAAAGAACATTGATAACATATGGAAGAAGAAAAGAGAATTCTTTTTGGTGCAGCAATGGATGATGTTTAAGAGCATTCAGATGGAGAAGATTTGGATAGTGGTGATAATATTTTTAATGACATTAATGATGTTTCTTCTGATGGGGGGGTTAGATGATGATATTCATTATGAAGATGAAGATGAAGAGTAGATATAGAATAGATTATGTATCTTTTGTTATTTCAAAGTACATGTGTTAGACATACTTTTGATTTGGATGATGTTTTTAAAAGTTGATATGATTTTTTTCTTGTTTCCGTCTTTTAGGATTTTTTAAATTTAATATACACAAACACACATATATGTATATATACTTACTGCTTATTTATTTACTTAAATATTCATTTTCGCGTAAACCGCATGATCCGCATAATCGGCCGCATAATCCGCATATACGCTATGCGCTCCTGTACCACGCGCATAATGAAACCATCTATTAGAACACTGGTGGTAATGCATCCGTGGTTGAGTCTTCTAGACACATGTGATGTCTGTTTTGAATTTAGGCCCCAAGCGAGCCCGAAATCGTCAAAATACGGAAGTTGCGCAAAAATTCTTCCAAAAATATCTCAGAAAATCACCGAAAATAGAACGGTGCACTATGTAGCCATTGATTGGTCAATGGCTCGGGTCGACGTCTCGGTTGAGCAGGCTCCGATCGGCTCGTTGGCAGTTCCGGCTCAGTGCAGCTCAGGGCTCAGTTGGATCGACCTGCTACTGTAGCGGTAGCAGCTCTTGGCCCTGATGTCTTTCTTCGACATCTCTGCGATGGTTTGCCGCGAATCTTGCGCCGCTGAGTTCGCGCGAATGAGAGGAAGATGTGATGGGTGCGGTGGTTCCGAATGTCATCAAAGGCGACGTCGGCAGACTTCGAAATTTTTGACGATCGACAGAGAACCCTTGCGAGGGTTAGTCGGCTCGATCGTTCGTAGAGCCCCGACAGCCTACCGAAGGGTCGTCAACTCCAGGCATGGTCGCCTAGGGGCTGCAAGACCCCAGGTGTAATGGCCCAAAATTTCGGCCCATTTATCTCTATCTTTTTCTTCTTTTCTTCTTTTTTTTCTTTCCCCGACCTAGCCTGCAACAGCAGACCGTGTCTCCTATAACCCCCTTCGCACGTGTCTCATACACACCCCTTCGCATGATCTCTTGCTCGATCGCTCGAGGTGGCGACGAAAAATTCTTACCGACCTCTCTCTCTATCTCTCTCTCGTTTCTTCGACACGAATGTCTCCAGTAAATTCTTAGCATCCTCTCCTCTCTCCACCTCATGAGACACGCGTTGCTGTCTCTTAGCTCCTCCGTGCTCTAAAACAATAGGGGTTCGACACGATCTTGCTTTGGTTCGAAATCGATCGACCTCGTGGCAGATCCACAACCTTCACTACTACCTTCCAACTACAACATGTCTCCTACCTCTGTTTAAGCTCCGTTGAGCATTAGGGTTTCGGTTTTGTGCAAGAAAATTATTTTTCAAAGGAAAATTGGAATTTTTTTCTTCCTGTTGGAGTTCGATTTTGGGTTCTACTTTGCCCTGGCAGCCGTAGCCACTCACGACAAGGCTCGAATCTCCCCGTCGGACTTTGATTTCGTAAAATCACTTTAATTCTCTAAATCTTGGTTTTTAAAATTAATGATTCTGTTTTCCTTTTATTGCGATGATGATTTCTGAGCTCTGGGCATAACGACAAACCTCGCCGCAGCCCCTCTTGCATTCGTCTTTGACTGTCTCAGGGTTTTTCCTAGTGGATGTGACATATTGAGTCTCTCTCGCTTTGCCTGCAGGCTGTTTTGGGGATTTACCCCCTTGCCGGGACTGTCTGGCTTCCCCGCTCCTTTGTTGTGACCGGTGGGCCTCCCCTAGGCCAGGTTGTGGCCTTCCATTACATTTGCTATGACTGTTCTAGGCTCTAAAGCCTTTGTTATGACCTACGGCCCCCAAGCCACGCTGTGGCTCCACTTAACCCAGCTGAGACTGTTTTGGGCTCTCACAACATAATCCGTGACTGAACGATGGGATTTCCCCCTAATGCGACTGTTTTGGAAATTTTGGACGTTGACTTTCTTACATGGTGGCTGCAAATATCGTGTTGATGTTTTTGGTTAGGGTCTTGGCTTGGTGGAGGGCATGGGTTAGCACGAGAACCCCGGCGCTTTGCCTCACATGTCGAAGTTGGCTTAGGAATTACCCGACGATCGAACATAAGGGTTTGGCCTCTAAAGGCCATTGGAATTGTGGAAATTACTGCATGTTGGATTATACACCAGGCCACTGCCTGAAGGATCTTAGTTTTCTACCTGTGGGATCATAAATCAATGCCTGAAGGATCATATAAAATCATGAATACATGGTTAAGTCCCAAAAACGATCGATCATGAATATTATCTGAGATCACCATATTGTCCCGCACCCATTGTCCATCCCCATATATTTCCAAAGGTGCGACACTGATCGCTACCTCGACATACAATTTAGCTCGAATTACCTATTTATATTTTAGTTTTAGTGTATCTAGCATGTCAGAGTATTTTGCTTATTGTCTGTCATATAAATATACTCCATGATTAAATGTTTAAATTATTACACATCTATAGCATGCTACATGTAACATTATTCCCGTCATTTTATGTTACACGTTCCTTAGATAATCTTAGTATAATCTTGGTCAGTGGCCCATGACATTGGGACTAATTGATATGTTGGATGTGCTATGGAAACAAAAATCAATTAGAAAGTCAGTGTGATAAAATGTTGGAAATATGATTGGAATTGAAATGACATAGAACACCAACATATGAATTAATTTCAATGTGTCCTTTAAAGTTAATTCAAGCTTTACTTTAGAAATCATGTTTCAAAACAACATTAATTTAGAACTACACACGTATTTTTTCACCGAGGCATGAAGAGATATAAACTTGACTTACACTTGGCACTTCAGACTGACTGGGTTTTGGTGTAAATCATATTAGTGAGAGTACAGGAACGACTAGAGCCACGCTCCTAATGACTTGACCGCATCAAGTGTTCCGGACGAGTCAAATAATGAATTCGATGGACCACCTAGTGTACCACCAGACTTAATGAGTTCCATACCGTTACTTTTGGACGCACGGCCACTACCATTTCTACATTGGGCCTGGCCTGGGTGAGCGCCCACGTGGTACCGAGGGACTCCTTGGTTGTTTACTGTACTCTCCAATATGATTCACAGACTAGATTTGGAATAAATTGATAGGACCATATTAGCATCTCTTTAATTAATCAACTGAGTTGCATGTTTGTTTTAAATTCCAGAGCATGCATGAGAGAAAGTATTAATTAATCTGTTATATGTTCCCAATTCCCACTTTCTAATTAGTGTTACACATGCTCGCATGTTTAAATTCCAAAATGTTAGAATTACTGTGATTTACTTGGTGGGTCTTCATTTTGTTGCACCACCCGGGGTTAAGTCAGATTAGACACCTACATCCAAGGACACAAATTTTTGCCATAACAGTTGTAGATCATGATATTAAATTATAAGTATTTACAGTTTCCTGTATAATTTAATGAGAAATTACATATGAGTATGTTGGTATATCTCTACTCGTAGCATATATTGTTTTCATTGGTAACTAGCATCGCATGCATCACATGTGAAAAACAGGCACGCCACAGGGAGCGAGGTATGACATGTTTTTTTAGTGGCCCATGCATGTCCGCGCTAACTACCTCGTGAACATTATAGAAAGAGTAGGATATACCGTATAATATACTCATAGTGATCTCATGAATACATGATGTCTCGAGCTTTCACCTATATGGACCGTACTGGCAAAAGCTTCTTCCACTACTTCTCCTTTGAACTCCTAGACCTCCAACTAGAAAGTCGTGTTCCACCTTTGCCTACGTTCCCCTTTCTCGACAACCATCAGAGGCAACTCTTATAGAATTAACCAGTTAGTCTAGTCGACATCAATTCTTTAGCATCTCTAACGTTAGGTGTTGTACTAGTTGCTGGTAGACTTGTCCTTGCATCGTTTGACTCAGGAGTCTCATACCATATCTTAGCCACTCGATTCGTTAGCGCACACACTATTCCTGTCGAACCACTGGCTACACATTAGACTGTTAGTACTAGCGATGACATGTTGAAGACGACCCGTGAATACCCTCGGTGCCCTATAGTGATTTGTGGGCAGAAACTATTTGCAGATTTCCTGGTAATTGATATGCCAAGTTTTGATGCCGTCGTTAGAATGGATTGGTTAGGAACATTTCATACTATCATTGCATGTCGTCAAAGGAGTGTAATGTTTGAAATGTCTGACCATCCAAAGTTTGAGTTCATCTACGGAAGCAGATCCGAGAGGCCAGTGCAATTCAGAGCCTAACCAGCAGAGGCAGTGAAAAGTGCCATGGATGTTGAAGAATCAGAAATAACAGAGGTAGTACAAGAATGCATGGACGTGTTTCCAGACAATCTTACATGATTGCACCCAAAACGCGCGTTAAGTTTTCCATTAATTTGGTACCGGGTGCCTAGCCTATATCCAAGAGACCATACCAAATGGCGCTGCCAGAATTATAAGAAGTCCGGGCTCAGTTGGATGAACTGCTGAAGAAAGGATGGATACGACTCAGTGTATCCCCTTAAGGTGCTCCTAGATTGTTGGTGCCAAAGAAGCATGGGTCTCAACGCATGTGCATCAATTACAGGTAATTGAACAAGGTGACAATGAAGAACATATATTCTCTTCCCCGTATACATTTTTGACCAACTCGGATGATCGATCATTTACTCAAAGTTGGATTTGAGAACATGATACCATCAAGTGAGAGTGAAGAAAGAAAACATCCATAAGACTGCATTCAAGACGAAGTATGGACATTATGAGTTCTTGGTGATACCAGTTGGCATGATAAATGCCCCAACAGTATTCATGAGCCTCATGAAACCAAGTGTTATATGAGTATCTAGATAAGTTCGTAGTGGTCTACCTTGATGATATCCTAATATATTCAAAGGATGCTCAGGAGCATGCTGGACACTTGAGGTAGGTCCTAGAAACTCTGAGACGACACCAGCTGTTTGCCAAACTCAGTAAATGTGAATTCTAGCTGAACAAGGTGGATGAACTGCTGAAGAAAGGATGGATACAACCCAGTGTATCCCATTAAGGTGCTCCTAGATTGTTGGTGCCAAAGAAGCATGGGTCGCAACGCATGTGCATCAATTACAGGTAATTGAACAAGGTGACAATGAAGAACATATATCCTCTTCCCCGTATACATTTTTGACCAACTCGGAGGATCGATCATTTACTCAAAGTTGGATTTGAGGACATGATACCATCAAGTGAGAGTGAAGAAAGAAGACATCCACAAGACTGCATTTAAGACGAAGTATGGACATTATGAGTTCTTGGTGATACCAGTTGGCATGATAAATGCCCCAACAGTATTCATGAGCCTCATGAAACCAAGTGTTACATGAGTATCTGGATAAGTTCGTAGTGGTCTACCTTGATGATATCCTAATATATTCAAAGGATGCTCAGGAGCTGCTGGACACTTGAGGTAGGTCCTGGAAACTCTGAGACGACACCAGCTGTTCGCCAAACTGAGTAAATGTGAATTCTGGCTGAACAATGTGGCTTATTTAGGCCACATGGTGTCTGGAGAGGGAATCTCTGTAGATCTTGAGAAAGTAGCAGTTGTCCAAAACTGGCATGTTCCACGGACCGTGATAGAGATTCACAGCTTCTTTGGATTGGCAGGTTATTATCGAATATTTATAAGGATTTCTCGAAGATCACATAGCCAATGACGCGATTAACGAGGAAGGATGTGATGTTCATCTGATCCAAGGCATGTGACGACGATTTCCAGGAGCTGAAGAGGAGATCGACTTCCGCACCAATCTTGGTTATTTTTGATCGGACATAAGGATTTGAAGTGTTCATTGATGCATCAGGTAGAGGTCTTTGATGTGTATTACATCAACAAGGTAGAGTCGTAGATTATGCATCCAGTCAGTTGAAGAACCATGCGAAGAACTATCCCACCCATGGCTTAGAGCTGGTAGCGATTAGTTTTGCATTGAAGATATGCATTTCTTATTGGATGTGCATGTGAAGATATTTACAGATCATAAGAGTTTGAAGTATATCTTCACTCAGAAGAAGCTTAACATGAGGCATCGTCGATGGATAGAACTGATGACAGATTATGATATTGATCTTCAGTATCATCCTGAAAATGTCAATATTATACCTGATGCGTTGAGTCGTCTTCCAGCAGTAATGATACTTACGAATCAGTGGAGGCTGCTGCAGGAAATCAGGAAAATGGAGATAGATGTGATTTTACATGGGATGACTTCCTCATTGAAGAACATGCAGATTCAGTCGACTCTGGTAGATAGAATCAAGGCCGCTCAGGTGAGTGATAAGTAGCTGCAGAGAATTAAGATCTTGGTAATGGCAGAGAGACCAGAGTTGAAGAATATGCAGATTCTGTCGACTCTGGTAGATAGAATCAAGGCCGTTCAGGCGAGTGATGAGAAGTTGCAGAGGATTATGAGCTTGGTAATGGCAGGACAGAGACCAGAGTTCAGAATTTATGAAGATGAGTCCTTGCAATATGGCAACAGGATTTGTGTATCGTCTGGAGAGTTCGAGAAGAATTGTTGATAGAAGCTCATAGTTCCTCATATTCCATTCATCCAGACGGAACCAAAATGTACAAGGACCTGAGGCAACATTACTGATGGCATGGAATGAAGAGAAGTGTTGCCAAGAGTGTGGCGAAGTTCAGGTATGCCAGCAGGTGAAGGCTAGCAGGTGAAGGCTGAACATCATCGTGTTGCTGATTTATTATAGCATGTACCTATTCCAGAATTGGCCAGTTAACAGAAGTGCTTG
This sequence comes from Scilla litardierei, assembly GCA_030789695.1. NCBI lineage: Eukaryota > Viridiplantae > Streptophyta > Magnoliopsida > Asparagales > Asparagaceae > Scilla > Scilla litardierei. Next base: position 157,807,333 of record CM061140.1, on the reverse strand, counting down.
CCAAGAAGTACATATAGGAGATTGGTATGCTGCATGGAGTTCCTGTGAGCATCGTTTTTAGATAGAGACACTTGATTCACATCATATTTCTGGAAGAGCTTAGAGAATCATCTGGGGACCCATTTGAGTTTTAGTTCAGTCTATCATCCTCAAACAAATGGCAAGTCCGAGCGCACTATTCAGATCTTAGAGGATATGCTACGTGCATGTATGCTAGAATGCAAGGGGTTGTGGGAAGATTATATTCACATCGTGGAGTTTGCATACAACAACAGCTATCAGGCCAGTATTAGTATGGCACCTTTTGCAGCATTATATGAAAGAAAGTGTCGCTCACCCTTGAGTTGGGGTGATGTTGATGACAAGGAGCTGATGAGAACAGAGATGATTATAGATGTTGTGGATGTTGTGTGTACCATCATGGAGAAGCTTCAAGTGGCACATGATCGGTACAAGTACTGAGCAGGTGCGAAGCGCGGACACTTAGAATTTCAGCCTGGTGACCATAATTTCTCTTACTATAGGCATGATCCGATTTGGACGAAGAGGGAAGCTCAGCCCTTGCTTATTGGACTTTCTGATATCTTGGAGCGCGTAGGAGAAGTGGCATATAGACCTGCACTACATTCATCCTTTAAAGGAGTGCACGATGTGTTCCACGCATCTCAGCTGTGCAAGTATGTAGGGGACCCGACACATGTTGACCACTCTGAGATCACAGTGCGGCCTGATCTGATATATGAGCAATAACCGATGCGAATCATTGATTGTCAATAGAAGGCCCTTCGAAACAAAGTCGCCAACTTGGTGAAAAGATGTAGCATCAAGACTGGCCCGGGAAGTCCACCTGGGAAAGAAAGGATGAGATGCGAAAGCGTTTTTTCCATTGTTTATTATATCTTAATTTTATTTTTGCAATTCCAAGAACGGAATTTTTGTAAGGAGAGTAGAGAATGTAAAAGCCCAAAATTTCAGCCCATTTATCTCTCTTTTTTTTCTTTTTCTTTTTTCTTTTCTTTTCTTTCCCTCGCCCAGCCCGCAACAGCGGCCCGCGTCCCCATAACCCCGTCGCACGTTACACTCTCACACACCCATTTGCTTGATTGCTCGAGGCAACTGCAAAAAATTCTAACTGACCTCTCTCTCGTTTTTTCGACATGAAGGAGGCCTCACAGTAAATTCTGAGCATCCTCTCCTCTCTCCACCTCACGAGACACTCGTCACAGTCTCTTAGCTACTCCATGCTTTAAAACCTTATGGTTTCGACACGATCTTGCTTTGGTTCGAAACCGATCGACCTCGTTCAACCTCGTGACTAATCCACAGCCTTCACTGTTCTCTTCCAACTACAAAAGGTCTCCTTCCTCTATTTAAGTCCGTTGAGCATTAGGGTTTCGGTTTTGTGCCAAAAATTATATTTCAAAGAAAAATTGGATTTTTTTTCTTCCTGTTGGAGTTCGTTTTTAGTTTTACTTTACCCTGGTAGTCGTAGCCACTCACGGCAAGGCTCGAATCTCCCGTCGGATTTCGATTTCGTAAAATCACTTTAATTCTCTAAATCTTTGGTTTTAAAATTTGTGATTATGTTTCCCTTTAAGTGTGATGATAATTTCTGAGCTCCGGGGCATGACAGTGACCGTCGTCGTAGGCCCTCTTGCCTTCACTGTGACTGTCCGAGGGTTTTCTCTCTTAGCCGTGACCTATTGAGTCTCTCTCGCTTTGCCTGCGTGCTGTTTTAGGGATTTATCCCCTTGCCGGGACTGTCTGGCTTTCCTACTCCTTTGCTGTGACCTGTGGGTCTCCCCTTGGCCTTGTTGTGGCCTTCCCTTACATCTGATGGGACTATTCTAAGCTCTAAATCATTTGTTGTGACCTGTGGCGCCCCAAGTCCCGTCGTGCCTCCCCTTGACCCAGCTGAGACTGTTTTGTGTTTTCACACCTTAACCCGTGATTGAATGAGGAGATTTCCCCTTACTGCAACTGTTTTGGGAATTTTCGATGTTGATTTTCTTATATGTGGCTGTAAATATCGTGTCGATGATGTTTTGGTTAGGGTCTTGGCTTGGTGGAGACAGTGGGTTAGCACATGAATCCTGGTGCTTTACCCCACATGTTGGAGTTGGCTTAGGAATTACCTAATGATTGACCATGATGGTTTGGCGTCTAAAGGCCATTAGAATTGTGGAAATTAATGCATGTTGGATCATACACCAAGCTACTGCCTGAAGGATCTTAGTTTTTTAACTGTGTGATCATAAATTACTGCCTAAAGGATCATATAAAACCATGAATACATGGTTAAGTCTCGAAAACGGTCAATGATGAAAATTATCTAAGATAACCAGTTTGTCCCCCCATTGTTTATCCCCCATTTTCCAATGGTGCGACACCGATCGCTACCTCGATATGCATGTTAGCTCGAATAACCTATTTATATTTCAGTTTTAGTCTATCTAGCATGTCAGAGTATTCTGCTTATTGTCTGTCGTACATGATTAGACGTTTAAATTATTGCACATCTACATCATGCTAAATGTTACATTATTCCCGTCATTATATGTTGCATTCCTTAGATAATCTTAGTATAATCTTCCCTAGTGGCCACATCACATTGGGACCAATTGATATGTTGGGTGTGCTATGGAAATAAAAATCAATTGAAAATTCAGTGTGATAGAATGTTGGAAATATGATTGGAATTAAAATGACATAGCACACCAACATATAAATTAATTTCAATGTGGCCTTAAAAGTTAATTCAAGCTTTATTTTAGAAATCATGTTTTAAAATAACATTAATTTAGAACTACACATGTACTGTTTCAGTAAGGCACGGAGAGATGTACACTTGACTACACACACTTGGCACTTCAGACTCACTACTCACTAGGTTATGGAGTAAATCAAATCATACTAGTTGGAGTGCAGGAGCGACTAGAGCCACGCTCCTAATGACTTGATCGCATCAGGTGTTCCAGACGAGTCACATCATGAATCCGATGGACCCCTACTGTACCGCCAGACTTAATAAGTTCCATACCATTACTTTTGGACTCATGGACCCTACCGTTTCTACATTGGGCCTGGCCCGGGTGAGCGCCCACGTGGTACCGAGGGACTCCTTGGTTGTTTAATATACTCTCCAATATGATTCACAGCCTAAGTTTGGTATAAATTGATAGGACCATGTTAGCATCTCTTTAATTTATCAACTGAGTTGCATGTTTGTTTTAAATTCCAGAGCATGCATGAGAGAATGTATTAATTAATCTGTTATCTGTTCGTAATTCTTGCTTTCTAGTTAGTGTTACACATGCTCACATGTTTAAATTCCAAAATTCTAGAATTACTGTGATTTCCTCAATGGGTTTCCGTTTTGTTACACCACCAAGTATTGAGTTAGAGGAGACATGCATCTGAGGACACAGAATTTTGCCATAGCAGTCACACAATCCTGACCTTAAAAGTATAGGTGTTTACATTTTCATATATACTTTAATAAGAAATTACATATAAGTATGTTGGTATATCTCTGCTCGTAGCCTATATTATGTTCACTGATAACTAGCAGGACCTGCATCACATGAAAAACATAGGCACGTCACGGGGAGCAGGGCGTGACACCAAGCGACCCGGTCAGGGCTTGTCGGACCTCGTCGGGGTTGACTGAGGGCCGCGATGCCCCAGGCAACCCTGTCAGAGCTCGCTAGCCCATGGAAGGGTTGTCGGTCCCTGGCCACAACCCTCATTCCCAACACCGTATCTAACCCATCCATAATTCATTACGTGGTTTACAACCAAACCCATTTATACTTGACCCAAGACCAACAACTTGGGGTTCACATATCAAGTTAGATCGTACCCATGAATACATATATTTATGAGCTAATTATCTTGCAAATAATGTCATTCTTGAATCAAATTTTCAAGACCGGGAGTTCATCTCTTGTGTGGGTTTCTAACAAATCATAATTCACACTTTATTTCTAATTAAATATTTCATTCCTTGCTTCCCTTTCTCCGTTCCACCTCCTTTTAACATTTCATGCTTTTTTGGATAGAGATGATTATTTTTCTCCAAACTTATAACACCTATTTTGTAACATCTATTCTATAAAAGAGGGATTTACCAAATTGTCATTGTCCTACTAGGACAAAGAGGTTGATATAGATATGGCTTAGGTTTGGTCACATCATCATAGTGGGACCCGCTTGGTAGAGGGTGGGAGTATGGGTCCAATTTGGGGTGGTGTTGTGTAGAGTTGGGTTAAATGCCCCTCATTCCTATTATTTGCGAGATTGCCATTGCTTTTTCATAACACCAAGTGCCCCTCCCTATTCCACTTATTTACGAGTTTGTCATTGGGCTTTTTCACTTTGACCCCGTTGTTTTTTTTGCACTTTAACGCCTGGTTTTTTTCCTTTTGCCCCTGACAATGCCCGCGCATGCACACCCACTTCTCTCTTTCTCGGTTGCGTGAGGGTCTCCTCTCCTCCCGGCGATACTCTCTCTCTCTTCTCACTCTTTTGTTGGTTGTGCGCGTACACTGCATCATGTGTTTGGGTTTTTTCTTTGTTAATTTCTAGTTATTCAGCAAAAGAAGAATCATACGATGTTTTTTATATACACCTTATATGTACAAAGAGTAATGGCTATGGCGATGCAAAATGTGTTACTTTTTCAATAGTAGGTTCATTTTTCTAGACATTGGAAATTTTATTATTTCCATTGATGGAAATTCTTAATTCACCAGATCTTATGGTTTAAGTAGATTTCCGACATGCACATTCATTGCCTACTCTTGCCCTCGAACTAACAGTTAATGGGTGGAAAAATAATATTATATCAAATAACAATGCCTCCTATACTGACACCTTAAGGAGATGGAGAAAGGAGTGAGAGGAGGTGAGGAAATGATATATGTCCAATATTTTAAATATGAAATACGATGTACTAAAATTATGAACAATCTATCGTTAATCAGCAAAATAAAATTAATGGTGATTAATGTATGGTGTTATTTCAGGAAAAAGAAGTTACATTGATTATTTCTCTTGAGAAATATGTGCTGTTTTTCTTCTTTTTCAAAATTTTAGGTTCATCAAACACTTCTCATCATTCATCAACTCACCACCATTTGGAAGATGAACAAACTAACAAAATTACTATAAATTTTAAAATATAATAAATATTTCAAAAGATATGATGAATGGAAAACCCAAGTAAAATGCAAAGATTTATACGCTACAATCTACATATTCCGCAAGTGTATACATTGTTCATTTGTGTACATTACAATCAAATGTTAACTATCTTTCTAGTTATTTGCAGAGTTTTTCCTCTCAAGTTTAGAGACATCTGAGACCATGTAAGAGAAAAGAAGAGTTGTGGGGAATTAGCAAGGAGACAAAAAGAGGGATGAAGAGCACCAATCACCATAATCATTAGCGACATTATGCATCCTACACTCGAAGAACTTTTCACGTTTAGGAAATGGGATGGAAAGAAATAATCGATATGCCAGGTCATCATTCACTGCCGCCAAAAATATTTTCCTTCCCCATATGAGCATCCAAACAATTTTGTTTACTGGTTTATGTCCCACAAATCCTTCTCCACAAAGAAGCTTTTTTCAGGTAAAAGAGGATTTATATTTCCTGACCCAATTTTACTCCCACAGCTTATAATTAACCTTTGATTAAATATAAGCACGAATAGGAGGCTACATACTGAATTGTGACAACTAATTTATTTAAGGACAGAATTGACCTTAGCATGCAACATGTTCTGAGACAATAGGATACTTAGATGTTGACATATGGTTAGAAGGGGGTAGGCCCCAAAACATGAAAAAACGAAAGAATATTCCAGAAATATTATCACTTAAACCCTCAAATAAGTATGGGAGCAAACATGAACAATAAGAAAACTATTGCAGGTTCTAACAAGGATGTGCGGTTCTCTTCTTGTGTCCATGCGTGCGTGTCACTATCACTGTTTGGAGCGGGTGCATGCAGTGGGGAAACCCTTTTATTTACATGATGTTTTCACAAGGGGGGTGATGGGTGTTGAGGCAGTTAAGCGGGCACATGGGGGCATCAAAGCCCTTTTATTTACAAGAGAGGTTTTTGCAAGGGAATAAAGGGTGTTGAGGCAGTTAAGGCATGTCGAAGTTGTTCTTCATGCTTGTCAATACTATTCAAAGATACAAGGAATCAAGTGTAATAAATTTGGTAACTAAAAGTACACACACCTAGGAATCTCACTTACAACCCATATGTAAATTACAACAAGACGAACTTACTTTCTATGTTTTGATGCCAGAGAAATTCGAGTTTGTGATGGTTTCTATTATCAATTGTATGGACAAGATATAAGTATATCTTTACCTTTAACAAAGATAATGTGGGGATGAACCACTGATAATATATCATGGGAAAATATGCAGAATTGACCCGATTCGCACATTGCTCTTCTTTATAAAAAAGAGCTCTGTTCTATCTCTAAAACACAACAAAACATACTAAACTTACAAAATAGAAGGCACATACGGCATTTATCAAGAAAATTCAGGTACCAGCGATTACTTTATTCCATTGCAATTGCATGATTCAAATTCCAAAGTCTAGCAAGGACGTAAGTCTATTCCAAAGTGTATCCGAGTGGGGGAGCGTGCGGGTGTGCGCGCGCATGAGCATGTCGATGGGGGTTTTGGGTTGTGGTTGGGGTTGGGGATGCCATAAGCCAGCCAAAAATCAATGGATCAGCCCAATTCGTACAACCCCTTAAATTTCACAAAGATTAAACAAGATACCCCAGCTTTTCGCATTCAAAGCAATAAACCCAAGAAACCAAATCACTCAAACATTAAAAAAATTGATTCTTGAAGAGCAAAAGAGAGAGAACATACCACATACTCCCCCGGTACTTGAGTGTGTAGGGCCCGCTCACCATTGCCCGATCGAAATGGCTATGAACCTTGTGCTTCCCCTTCCCGCTCTGATCGACCAACGTGAGCTCAAACAGAGCCCTAACGTCCGTCCCCTCGCTCGCCAGCGCGATGAACACGGACACGTACGCAGAGGTGTCGTCTGGATTCTTGCCGTCGGGATAAAAATATACGGCCCACTGAAAACCACCGACGCTGAAGGTGTCGCTGGAGATGTACTTGCCAGGCCCCATCCCTTTGGCCAGCGAGTAGCCCTTGATCGTGTAGCGATGAGACCCATTCACAGTTTCGCACACCGATTTGGACCGCGTCGTCTCGCCTCGATTGCAGCCGAGCTCCTTCTCCATTGCATTCGAAACCCTAGAATCAATCCCCCCGCTCAATTTCTCGTAGAAAACCCTAATTATTCGGGATTGAAAGGGGAGCTAGGGTTGTGGACGGTGGAATTTGAGATGGCCGTCAGCGGTGAGAAGAGAAGAGGACAAGTCCTTTTCTTTTATTTTTCTTTTTCTTCTTTTATTTTTCTGAATCTTTGGATGAGAGAGAAAAATAAGTAGGTGAGTATTTATAAAGATGTTGGTGAGCGTGTGAAGAGGTTCATACCCCAAGAGACTGTGGATACGGTTGCAAAAAGGAGGTCGTCCACAACCGTCCGCTCATGAAACGGATGGTGGATTCGGCCGGATTGGGTTTTTGCCCCCATGGAATTTCGACAGAGAGAGTGTGTGTCTGTGTGTCTCAGTGCCTGTGTGTCAGAGAGAGAGAGAGAGAGTGTGTGTGTGGGTGTGGAGGGGGTGTCGTGGATAGTATGCATAGATACCCGGTAGAACATTGAAAACTAGTTTGGAATTAGCAACAAGGGGGTTTTGGACTAATTGAATATGCTTTGACATAAGATAGAAAGAAGTTGAGCATGTTTACTTGTGTTTTCTCATCCCTGATGTTGTTGTAAGATGGTACGGTTGCAATAGCTGGCGTAGTATGACGTTTGAAAGTTGACTGGACGTTAGATGAGCTAACTCCGGTCTGAATGGACCGCGATGCGAGCTATTTCAGCCAGGTCTGAGCTATCTCCGGGCTAGACAGACCTAAGTCCGAGATGTTGAAGCCAGGTCAGATAATTTTCGAGATACCTCCAACTTCATTCAACGCAAAGAGCTCGTTAAAGAGGGTCGGATCTATGGTTTGACCTAATCATCTCCGATGCTTAAGTCAAACAGTGACTCAATGAGGCTCGTGGTAACTATGGTCGATCTGTTGGGAGACCAACCGATAGTTATCACTCTGAGCTATGGAGGAAATGTAAGAATTTTTAGGCGGAGTAGATCATGAGTGTAGGAGTACCTGACTGGAGATGGGTTGAAAAGGATCAACTCTCCCATTGTCTGAGAGCGTACTTATAGGCGGCCGTTACATAATAACGTTTGAGCTTTTAATTTGCTAAGCTGTCGCAATGATGATGAGCTAATGGTCGGTTATTGAATGTCTTCATTATGAGCAGACGCTTTAAAGGAGGAAGCCCAACGGTGAGTTGCGATGTCGCCTTTATTACAACCTAAAGATCGTGATAGTCCGACCTTTCGCCCTAAACCGCCGAATTAACCTATTGGCACGCCCCGCCCCGCCCCGCCCCCCGAACGGGCGGCCAACCCTGCAAACAGGGCGCTCCACGCCCGACCTTCAGCGGCCCACAGGGCGCCTGTCGCCCCTAGAGTCTGACGCGACAGGGAGAGGGACGCGCCCTGCCTCGGCCGCTGATAGGGGGCGCTCTCCAACACGACCCCAGCGGGATATGCGTCAGTCTGCCCCCAGTTCGCCAGGACCAGCGCACAAAATGTGCATCCGGGCCGCTCAGCCTCAGCCCGGGCCGGATCAACAACGCGTCACGGGCTCTGCCCCTGGGAGGCGCTCCGACGGATCTTTGGCACATCAGACACGACAAAAAACCTAGTACAAGGATGATACTGAAACATACGCCGCCCGACCATCTGACAAAGCACCCCCTGGCCGCTGCGCCCCCTGACACTTAATGCTTTTGGCCCTGACACTCTGACAAAAGCGCCCTGGCCGTTGCGCCGTCTGACAAAAGCGTGGCTGACACTCCTGTTCCTGACATCCTCGTCTGAAGCTTCCGCTGACACCCTGGCCAGCTCAGCGCGTCGAGTCAGCATGCCAGGTCAGCCCCATCTAACCGCCTCCCGTCAGGTATAAATACCCCTTCGCCTCCAACGGTGAAGGGGTTGACAAATTTACTCTTAATCTTATTACTCACACACAAGAGCAAAGGGTCGTCCATATCCTTGTTCTTCCACTCATAGCTCGTCACGTACGGTCGACTCACCCCAGTCCGACCTACGTGATTAGCCCCCACTTTAAGTCCTGTTACTGACTTAGGCATCGGAGAGGCTAAGGGTTGGACCCCAACCCGGCCTTTCTGATGAGTTGCTCCTTGCGCAGGTTAGCTCGTCACCCCCGGTCGTGCTCGCCCTCACCCCAAGCAGTTCGGTCCCTCCATCATATCCTATCGGATTCAGTACCGTGGTCAGCCTCCGCAGCAAGTTTAGCCTCATCACCCCACTAATCACCTGTTAAATAGCCTACCCTAATCCTATCATTAGCATAACCACCGTGCCCTTGGTTCTCCATAATACAAATTCATTATACGCGAGTTCCACCCTGCAACAATTGGTGCCGTCTGTGGGAATGAAGGGTCACACCCATGTCAGATCCCATACCAGTCAACCGAAACCCTGACCACGGAAAGGATCCCATGGATCAAGAATCCCATTCTGTAACGACTGGTTTTCATGTATTAGGATTAATTATATTATATATATATATGTTTTGGTGGATTTTCTCCTTATGCGTGGTTTTTGTCTCCGTAGCTTTCACTTTCGATCGTTTCGTCGTGATTTTCTAGCTTCTTCCTTAGAATCGTTGGTCTTGGAATAAGTGGGCTTCATATCGGTCATATCTTATTGTTAGATCAAGCCTAGGAGTCTTAGGAATCGATCCCGGAGCTTCGCGCTCCATTTCGGAACTTTCTGTGCACGTTAGCCGGTACAAGAAGGGGAACCGACCGACTAGATGACGATTTAGTCGGTCGGCAAACCGTCATGGACCGACTAGTGGGCTTTGTTAATTACTCAGGAGTTATTGTTTATCGTTAGTCGGTCTAAGAAAATTTGTCGACCGACTAGGTTGCAAACTAGTCGGTCAGCAATCGTTCTTTAACCGACTAGCTCTATGATCATTTTTGATACCAAGTACTATTCATTCTTAGTCGGTCTAAGAACGTTCATCGACCGACTAGATGAGAAACTAGTCGGTCAGTAGTTGTTCTTTGACCGACTAAATCTAAATCCTATTTTTGTCAGGAGTTACTGTTTACACTTAGTCGGTCTGCGTTGGTCAACCGACCGACTAGTTCCCAAACTAGTCGGTCAGAGGTTGCTCTTTGACCGACTAATCAGTGTCGAAACCCTAATTTCTGGGCAGCCGCCAGGTCGTTTTCTATTTAAACCCCACTTCGTTTCTTTTCTTTCTTTCTCTTCTCCTGGCCTCTTTCCTTCCCCCTTGACCTCTGATCTTCCCCAACCTTCCCCTAGCCTTCCTCCTTCATCAAGAGCCTCTCCCCCTCTGCATTTAGGCCGGCCACCATGCCCTAGGCCATCTCCAACCCCCAAAAATCCCCAAAATCCCATTTCTCCAGAATTTCTCCCCATTTCCAGATCTGAACCCTAGGTTCCCCGGATCGTTTCTTCCGTTGCCGTGCTTGCTCGGCATCATTCTTCCGCTCCGATACAGTAATAAATCGATCTCTTAATATTCTCATAACCCATTTGTGTTTTTGTAAAACCCTAATAAAAATGGATGTTGGTTGATGATTGTTTCTCCTTAACAGCGACTTTCCCCGTAGATTAGCGCTTGCGAGACGAACCTACGTGATCGTCATCCTCGGTGCTAGGCAAGTGAAACTTGCCACTTAGGGTTTTGGGCCATGTCTTAGGTCATTTGCTTGTTGTAGGCGTAAAAGAGACTAGGCGACGAAATGATACTCGCCTAGGCGCAATTTCAGGAACTAGCTTGACAACGAAGCTAGATCCGACATTTATCATGTTGCACAATTACCATGTCATGTTTAATTTCCATTAACGGTACGTGAATTAATTGTCATGTCATTGCATTCTTTAAGTGTTCCTGTGATTGCGTAGCTCCGCTACACCTTGTGAAATGATTGAGGCTAGGTGCACCCCTATGCCAAATGAAATACGCTCCTGGTTTGTGATCCAGGAAATGAGCTCTTGTGCGGGGCAACCCTGGCTCATTTACTGAGCATCGTGTACAAGGACTATGGCTCGTTTACACGTGGGTTTTGGGGTAAGAGTTAAGCGGCCATTCAACTGGGAGTCTGCCCGATCAGCAACTGCAGTTGTAAGGCGTAAACTCTGGGTTCTGGGGTAGTGTTAAGCGGCCAATCAGTGTGAATGTCCAACAGTTCAGCTGTAAGGCGTAAACATCTACAAACAACTTGAAACGTGACTAGTGAAAAGATTGAGATTGTTAGTAGCTTGGCTACTCTTGACATGCCCTGATAAATTGTTCTCTTGCACTTATTGTTTCACCATGTCTTACTTGTGCACTCATACCATAACTGCCATGTCATGCATACTATAACTGCTAGGTTGTTAGTTTACCTTACTTTCAGTTTCCTTACCCAAGTCTTTTAGACTTGCTGACATGTGCCCCTTTACTCTTTTGGGTGACACATGTTAGATCCTGAGCCTGAGTTCATTGTTGAGGACGAGGTGTTTGCAGACGCCGAGCCCGAGCCTGTGTTTGACGAGGACTTCGTGGACACGGGCGATCAGTCGTAAAGACTGTTTGTGTTGTTGTTTAGACTGTTTTGTTGTGAGTGCGTGGTACCAATACTTTGTTATGTTGTCCCTTTTGTTGGCCTTGTTCTGGGCCTTTAGACTCTTTCTTTTAGCCTGGTGGCTTTTCTGGATGTTGAACTTAATTTTCATGTTGGACAAATTCTGAGATTTGAGATTTTATTTCTGTCTCTCCTTGTGTTATTATTGTTGTTCCGTTTGTGGTTACATGGACCTGCTTATGTTTTATTGACGCTTATCGGGTTTGGGGCTTCACAGCTCCACTCCCGTGCAGACCTTTTCACGTCTCGCCTCCATTTTAGGGAAGCGGGGCGTGACACATTCCCATCCCGTGACTCCCGCGACTAATTCACCCCCGGAGCTGGAGGTCAAAACGGTCCAGCCTCGGCCCGCGTGGTGCAGCAGAGCTTCGAGGCCTTCGCCAAGATGATGGCGGGGTTCACAACGGCTAGAGCCAAGGTACCCCCGGGCCCCTCTGAGCCCCCGAACGTGAGGCTGGATCTTCACCCTCAGTTCGTCGAAGAAATGGGGGGACAAAGGGCTCGCTGAGGAGATTACGGCCCAACAGAAGCTCTTGAAAGAAGAAATGGAGATCGCCCGGCTGCGACGGCGCCAAGAGGAAGCGGCGGCAGCACAGAGGCATCGGGATGAGGCGGTCGAGGCTGCCTGGCAAGCCCTCCTCGACAAAGAGACTGCCTGACATCATCTCAGCTTCATTATCGCGAAATGCGAAAGGCTCCGGAGGGAGAATGAGGAGAACCGGGAGATCCTAGAGGTGTCGACGACGGGCCGGTGACACATGAACGAGCGCAGCCCACTGCTCGCCAGGTCCCCACCTCGGGGACGAAGTCCGCCCCGGCGGCATATCTCCCCAGATCGTCTGGACGAGGAAGTCGCTCGTCAACAACTTCACTTCCTCGTCGCAGAGCGCGAAAGGCTCCTAAGGGAGAATCAGGAGCGGAGAGAGATCCCGGAGGCGACGGCTGTAGGTCGGCGATACTGGAATGAACATAGCCCGCCGCCCGTCGAGTCCCTAGCACGTGGAAGGAGTCCTCCCCGGTGATCGCTTCGCTATTCCCCGGGGCATGATGACCGTCGGCGGCCGAGGCGGGACCGGAGCGAAACCCCAGAATGGCGAAGAGGGCTCGCGCCAGAGCGCCCCGCCTACCCTGAGGAGGCCATGCTGTTGGCGCGGTGGATCACGTCGGCCCTGAGACCCGCAAGGTTCAAGGTCCCCCGCTGGCCACCTACAACAGAAGGGGCGACCCCCTTTCGCACGTGCAACAATACCGGGGGCGATGTAGGCGCAGGATGTGGGTGACGCATTCCTGTGCCAGCTTTTCTCACAGAGCCTGCGGGACGCGGCGCTGGAATGGTATTACGTCTTGCCCGCAAGATCCATCGGGAGCTTTGGCGAATTGTCCCACAAGTTCTGCCAGGAGTTCCGGTCCGGGCGCACCAAGAAGAAGCCTTTGGACTATCTCAGCACGATAATCCAAGGTGAAGGAGAGGCGACAGGGAAATACCTGCGCCGCTTCCAGGATGAGAGGCAGGCGGTGGTGGCCTGCTATGATGAAGTGCTCATGCTAGCCTTCAAGACGGGGCTGCGAAATCGGAGCCTCCACAAATCCCTGCTCCGAGACCCGCCGGCCGACTACGACGCGCTAATCGCTCTGGCAGAAAGATATGCACTGAGCGAGGAGACTCTCGGCGTTAAGAAACCAGTCGCTCCGGTGAGGTCGTCCCAGGGCGAGCCTCGGCCCTATCTCGGGCCGAGGCAAGAAGACGGGCCCCGGGGCCACAACCAGCCGACCCAACCAAGGCGCGAACCCCCGGGGTGTCACCCGCAAGACCGCCCGGGCCCGGCGCGAGAGTTCGTTCCCGCCCGAGAGCCCGCTCGAGCGATCCTGAGGCTGGAAGGACCTCTGCGGGCCCAGTACACACAGCTCAACGCCCCTATGATAGAGGTGTTGGCCGCGGTGGCAAGGGCTGGACTGTTGCCAGACCCCCCAGAGAAATGAAGTCCGACCCGGCGAAGCGAGATCTCCGGAAGTATTGTCGGTTTCACCGGGACCACGGTGATGATACAGACAGTTGCTACACCCTCGAGGGAGATCGAGCGATTGATCCAGGTGGGTCACCTAGGAGGCTTCGTGGAGGGCAGAAGGCCGATCCAGGAGGAGAGGGCCCCACGAGGAGCACGGAGGCCGAATCCGCCACCGGACAACGAGCTGGAGGAAACTCGCCCGCCGAAGCCGGTCATGCGCATAGGTGTAATATGTGGCGGACCATTCTCTGGAGGGGCGTCGTCGTCGATCAGGAAGGCGTACGCGCGGCAGGTGATGGTAGTGAGCCTCGACGGTAATACGAAGGGGAGAAGGATAGCCCGACCTCCCATTACCTTCACCGACGAAGATCTGGAGGGAGTCTAGCTACCGCATGATGATGCCATCGTCATCGAGGCTCAGATCGGGACGGCCATCATCAGCCGCCTCCTGATCGACACTGGGAGCTCTTGCGACATTCTATTTATGTCGACGGTTGAGAAGATGGGGCTGGGGGCGGACCTGAGACCTTGCACTGGGCCCATCGTCGGCTTCACCGGCCACTCGAATCCTATTGTGGAGGTAACCACATTGCCGATGTCACTCGGAGAGGAACTAAGGGTTGTCACTCGCATGACACAGTTCGTTGTCGTCGACATTGCGTCGGCGTACAACGGGATTATAGGGCGACCATACATGACGGCCATCGAAGCGCTCCACAGCCTGCTCCATCAGATGATCAAGTTCCAGACTCCGCGAGGAATGGGTTTAGTGCGCGGGAGCCAGAAGCTATCCAAGAGCTGCTATGTGGGGGCGACCAAGCATAAGGGTCTGGAGCAGACTTTATCGGTCGGCCTCCTTTGTGAGGGGGAGGACTTTCACAACCGACGGCCAACTCATGCTGAAGAAGTCGGGGAGATACCTGGGGCCGCGGAGGAAGACAAGACTGTTTCCATCGACACTGCGACTCCGGGGTGAGAAAACGGAGCTTCGGAGAAGGTGACTTGGTCCTCAAAGACGCCACCATCAAGCCCGCCGAGGCCGCTCACCGAGGGAAGCTGGCAACCAAATGGGTGGAACCCTGCAAATTCATCGACATCGTCGGACCAGCCACATACGTCCTGACGGCCCTCGACGAAAGCGAGCCAGTTCGTCCATGAAACGCGGGGCACCTACTAAATGTTTCCCGTAGTTGTAAGTCTTTAATAAAATACTTTCTTTCCTTCGCATTTTCAAATCTCGCTGTTTCCACTTGAAAGTTTCAGCTTAAGACACAAGACTCCGGGGCAGGACAAATCCTCGCCACCCAAACCGGAGAAGGGCATAGGCCGAGCTACGCGCTCGCTCCCCCCTCCAGTGAAGACCTCCGGAGCAATCTTACCGAGCTTCGCCACCCAAACCGGAGCGCCATATGCAGGGTAGGCGACGGCCCAATACCCGTCCGACTATAGAGGCTACAGGGAGGCGACAGCCCAATACCCGCCCTCTTAAAGACTCCGGGGAAGGACCAATCCTCGCCACCCAAACCGGAGAAGGGCACGGGCCGAACTACGCGCTGCTTCCCCCCTCCAGTGAAGACCTCCGGGGCAAGCTTACTGAACTTTGCCACCCAAACCAGAGCGCCATATGCAGGGTAGGTGACGGTCCAATACCCGTACGACTATAGAGGCTGCGGGGAGGCGACGGCCCAATACCCGCCCTCTCAAAGACTCCGGGGCGGGACCAATCCTCGCCACCCAAACCGGAGAAGGGCACGGGCCGAGCTACGTGCTCGCTCCCTCCTCCAGTGAAGACCTCCGAGACAAGCTTACTGAGCTTCACGACCCAAACTGAAGCACCATATGCGGGATAGGCGACGGCCCAATACCCGTCCGACTATAGAGGCTGCAGGGAGGCGATGGCCCAATACCCGCCCTCTCAAAGACTCCGGGGCAGGACCAATCCTCGCCATCCAAACTGGAGAAGGGCACGGGCCGAGCTACGCGCTCGCTCCCCCTCCAGTGGAGACCTCCAGAGCAAGCTTACCGAGCTTCGCCACCCAAACCGTAGCGCCATATGCGGGGTAGGCGACGACCCAATACCCGTTCGACTATAGAGGTTGCGGGGAGGCGACGTCCCAATACCCGACTTCTCAAAGACTCCGGGCAGGACCAATCCTTGCCACCCAAACCGGAGAAGGGCACGGGCCGAGCTACGAGCTCGCTCCCCCCTCTAGTAAAGACCTCCGGGGCAAGCTTATTGAGCTTCGCCACCCAAACCGGAGGGCCATATGCGGGGTAGGCGACGGCCCAATACCCATCCGACTATAGAGGCTGCGGGGAGGCGACGGACCAATACCTGCCCTCTCAAAGACTCTGGGGCAGGACCAATCCTCGCCGCCCAAACCGAAGAATGGCACGGGCCGAGCTACGCGCTCGCTCCTCCCTCCAGTGAAGACCTCCGGGGCAAGCTTACTGAGCGTTGCCACCCAAACCAGAGCGCCATATGCAGGGTGGTGACGTCGCAATACCCGTCCAACTATAGAGACTGCGGGGAGGCGACGGCCCAATACCCGCCCTCTCAAAGACTCCGGGGCAGGACCAATCCTCGCCACCCAAACCGGAGAATGGCACGGGCCGAGCTACACGCTTGCTTCCCCCCTCCAGACTCGAGCCGGGCCAACCCACGCCACCCAAACCAGTGAAGGGCACGGGCAGAGCTACGCGCTTGCTCCCTCCCTCCAGACACCGGGGCAGGTCTGACGAGTTTCGAACACTCGAGCCAAAGAGGAGCGCAGACTGAGATACCCCCCCCGCTCACCGTCCCCCCAATCAGACCCAAGATCCTCGAAAACTTGAACCTTGGGAAAAGGACAAGGGCACGCAGACCAAGGCAGGCCCTGCACAGGCCAAGAACCGGTGGTCAACGCCGGGTCCTAATAAAGCATGCCCCCGATGCGACTCGTCTAAACGAAAGGACGCTCGGGAGACGCGTCATTAAAGACGACACCCCCTCTGAGAGGCAAGGACTGACGAATCACGTCCAGCACCACTTGTCAAAGACGGTTTCGAAGGGCGCGACTCTGAGGGGCCTATTGACAATGCCAGTTCATCGCATTAGCTTGGCAGGAACCATTAGCCTTCACTGTCTATAAATAACCCCCCACGTCCCCTCGCGAAAAGGAAAAAAGGGGGAGTGAGCAAGTAAGCTGCAACCCATCACCCACGAGGATTGAAACGGGGCAAGATACCCCGACAGGTCGATCTTCCCTACAGGGGAGTGAGCAAGTAAGCTGCAACCCAGAACAGCCCGCCGCTGGCCCAACCGCGGGGAAGGCCATCGATCACGGGCGAACCGCCCCCACCCGATGGGCTACTCCTCTTGCACATAGGACGGCTCGCCTTCTACCCCTCGACACCCCTTGGAAAACTTGAGATAGGGGGACTAGAGGGCCTGCGGCAGACCTTTCCCCTCTTCCGACGTCTGATGTGTTAGATCTGGATCGTAGCCTAGAGGGGGGGGGGGGGGGGGGGGGGGGGAATAGGCTAATAAAAATTCTCGTGCAACCCACGAGAAAACACATGCAGTTATAGATACATGCAGGGTAATAAAATAGCAATCACAGATAACACATAGATATACACTGGTTCGGTCGTCCCTACGACCTAATCCAGCCCTCGAAAGCAAATACTAGATAGATATGTAATCCTGTACAGCTACAATGAGTCAAGATCCCAAATATGCTCTCACCTAGCTCGTACGCACACCACGTGCTCTACACTCTCAATCTAGTCAGATGCTCTCCCCCTGTGACGACTCCCAAAGTCGTCAGGTCCTCAAAAAGTAACACAGATGGTAAAGTTTCCCCTACAGAGATCGCTACACCAATACAAAGATAAATAAATAGAGTTTTAGGAATGCTTAGTAATGGTATGTCGTCTCTGTCGTTCAACGCGTAGTTAGATCAATCTGACAAGTAGTAGTCTTTTCTGAAGCCCCTCCTCAGCCCTCCTTGGTAGTTGATTGAGTCGTGCGCCCACTCTCGCTTGGATGAAGGTTGTAGCTTGTGAAACAGGTTGCGGCAGGATCAAGGTAATCACCAAGTTGCGTCTCAATTTTTTGCGGCTGCCTCAAAAAAAAACTTGTGCACTGTGCTTCTCACAAATCCCTATGCATTGAGATTTTCCCAGGAGACAACAAGTTGTGGCTCTTAAAAAAAGAGCAGAACGAGAAAAACGTGACAGGTTTTATTTTTGGAAGAAGAAAGTGCAGCTCGGTTTCATTGGGATTTAAAAATCTGCTTGGGAATCCATTTTTTTTGTATCTTTGAGTTTTGTATCCCCTATATTCAAAGCATACAAAAATTCTGATTCTTGATGATTGGCTATGAAAAACAAAACAAGAGAAAAGCTCCCAGGGATTTGATGGTAAGGGCTCTTGGGATTATGGATGGGAGAAATGTGCCCTAAGGATTTTTCAATAATGTTTCGGCTCACACAGCATTTTCAAAGGAGAAGAAAACTTGGGGATTTTTTTTGGTGCGTGCGCTCATTTTTTTGGTTGCTGCTCCTTGCGTTGGGATGGGGGATAAAAAAAGTTTCGGCTTGTTTCTCTCTCCCTCAGACGGACGATTAAAAAAAATCCTAGCCATTGACAATAGGATCCAATGGCTAGGAATGTGTGTGCGGCATAGGGAATCCTAGTGCTAGGGTGATTAGCAATGGGGATGGAGTTTGGACTTGATACAGAATACGATTAGGGTTTGATTCCAGTAGATATGAGTCCACTCAAGCTAGGTTCTCCCCTTTCTCCTTTGCACATTGACCAAGTCTCTTCGTGAATGAATCACACGTTTGTCGTTTTTGAAACACTTAACACACACGTTATAAACGTTCACACACGTTTGTTATCATCAAACACGAAGTTCATGGATCGTTGCTACCAACATGATGCGCGCTGACGCTCAAAGTCACCGGTTAGGGGCGACGGGACAGCCCCGCCAAATCGCCCCACAGGGCATAGCAGCCTCCGCGGGCCCGCCTCTGGACGCGCCTCCTGCCGATGGGCTATTCCTCTTACATGAGGGGCACCATGTCTTCCACTCCTCGACTTCCCCTAGACAACTTGCGACAGGGGAAGAAGAGGACCTGTGGCAGACCGCCCCTCCCCATCCGCACCCGCTCTATGACGACTCCAACCGGCGGAAAGGCAAGAGCCCAGCTGGACAGCCCAGCCACCAAAGGCCCACCCTGCCTCCCATTCCTCTATATTCCCATGGAGGCCGGGCCTCGCTCTCCACCTCTGACACGTCGTCCCCCGCCTCCTCTGGGGTTCCCCTTCGATGTAAGGATCCCCCGAAGAGACCTTGCAACCCTTCATGGGCGCAGTGACGAAAGGGGATGCAACGAATAACGATAAAAACGAGGACAACCGCCGTGCAAAGGAGTTCGCTCATCCTAACGTAGTTTACAACAGGATGAAGCGACTCCCAGGCGGAGCCCTTGCAACCATTCAGCATAGGGAAGATGTAGGGAAACGCGACGAGCAATGGAAGAGAAGGAGGGCCGCCCGGTAAACAGGAGCTCGCCCATCCTGGTGCAACTTACCAGAAGTAAAATGGCTCCACAGTTCGTCCACGGACTGGATTACGCACCAGATCCCACCAGAACTTTGCAGTCAAGCAGTTGTCCAACCTCTGTCGTTTTTGTTAAATTCTTGTAAAAGTTAATGAAAAAAGCTATTCCAATCGAACCCCTAATCTAAGGGCGCTTTAACTTGGGAATGATCCCCTTCAAAGTGCGGGGCGAGCTCACGAAACTAGGCCACCCCTCGCGGCGAAGAGAAAAAGGCTGAGATGCGCGCTTCCCCTTAATCCCACAGATATAACTCGAGGCTTCGCCAAACAAGAGAAAGCAAAACTAACAGAAAGTTCATTATATACATAGTTTGAACCTTACAATAATAGCATGGATCGGCCTTACAAAACGAGGCCTCCCTCGGGCCGACCCCGCTGGTCCCTCTAAACAGAAAGGGGGGAGAAGTGCGAGACAAAAGCTATTATTGAGGGCCACTGCCGTCTGGGGCCTCGCCGATCGGACCACTGCCGCCCGAGGTTCCGCCACTCGGGGCAACATCACCCCCGTTAACTTTCGAGGGGTCGGCCTCATTGTTGATGGCCTCCTCCTTGACGACCACATCCTCATCGACGAACACGTCCTCATCCTCCCCCGCCTCTTTCTCCCCATCCGACGCCACCAGCTCGTCGAAGTCAACCTCAATCGGAGGGCGCAGTTTGCCCGCCATTTCCTTCACCCGGCTTAGGCAGGCCTGCCAGCCCGTGGCCTTACCCTCCATTAGGCCCTCATACGTCACGTCCGCGAGGTCAGGGATGAAGGTCGACTCCTGATATGACCTAAACTCCTCGATCGCCCGGTTCAACTCTTCTCTTGCGGACTTCGCATGGGCCTCCAGGTCGACAGCCCGCGCCTCCAGGTCGGCGACGCGCACTTCCCCCCGTTCCAGCGTGCTCTCCAGCTCATTCAACCGATCTACTGCGGAGGCGGCCTTCACCTCGTGATCCGCAAGGAGCCCCTTCAGGCGCTGGACCTCCAACTTGAACTGGCTGCACCTGCCCCTCTCCTTCTCCAGCTGTTCGTCGGCATTCTTGCGAATTTCAGCAAGCTCGGCCGCCTTTCTCGCAACGGGCCAACGGCGCCCTCGGCCTTGTTTATAGCTGGCGTATGGTTCCTAGCATCGAGCATCATAAGGATGGACTGCAAGACGAAAGAAAAGCCGGTTGAGATACTCCACAAAGCCACGGGGAAAACTTGACCTAGTTCGGACCGCCTACCTGCATGCCATACCATATCGCGGTGCCGCACAGCTCTTCATGCCCGACGGCAGATAAACCCTCCCTATCGCAGGGCAGGAAAACATTCTCCACCAACCTGGCCGCCACCCCATCGTCTTCAAAGACGGACTCGTCGGTCCCGACTCGGAAGGGCATCCGATGAAGGGCCTCATCCGGATAACCCTCCACCTCGGCTTTTTGGGCCTTGAAGCGGATAAGCAAGGCCTCGCAGCTGGGGTGGGCCTGCCTCTCCAACCCAAACCGCGGACAGTCGTACGGCCAGCCCTCCCAACCCGACGACCGGGGCAAGGAGCCCGGCCCGCCCGAAACCTCCGGGCGATCTGGGGCTATGATCTTCTCGGTGGAGGGGTGTACCCTTGGGCTCATCAGACGGACTTCGGGGGCCACCACCCCGGGCTCGGCCCACCCCTCACCTCCGCCCTCAAGATCGATGACCGAGGCGGCGGTCCCCTTACAGGCCCTCCCACGGGCCGACTAACATCCCTCTCCCTAAAAAAGTCTAAATAATTCAAATAAATTTTTTTTATTAACTTAGAATTTTTTAGTAATTTAAAAATATATATTTAATTTTATACGTTAATGTTACTAATAGTCAAGTGTATGAAAAATATTAGTAACTTATAAATCTATATAGTAAATAATGTAACATGTTATGTGTTATAAAAATTATATAAGAAAAAATTTATATATCACAAAAAGATTAATCCCGAAAATCTCGAAGGTCCCGGGTGGAACCTTTAAATTTTATTAATTGAAATCTTTTTTTGAGGGGGGACATACGTTGGCCAGCCTCGGTCAAAAAAGCAATCTAATACATGTTATAAAATGCTGATACAAGTAAATATATTAAGTCTCTTCTTCTTCTTCTTCTTCTTCAGAGTCTTCAGAAAGGTCGGTCTGATGTTGGATTCTCGCTTCAGTCTTGAACCAATCCTTCGTACAAACCACCGCTTCAACTATATCTGGCTTCAGTCGTGACCTCTTGTTGCTAAGAACACGACTACTTGCACTTAAAGCAGACTCCGAAGCAACAGTGGATATGTGTGAAGCTAACAAATTACGAGCCATCATGGAAAGAATTGGATAACTAATCTTATATTGTTTCCACCATAACAAAATATCAAAATTCTCATTATTCAATTCTTCTTCATTAAATGGACAAGAACTTGACAAATACCTAAACAGTTCACTAGAAGAACTATCTATGTCAGCTGTTCTTTGCTTCTTCTTGCCCATAAGCAGGCGGAGCCTGCTTGGAGCACTTGAAGATGCTTCAACATCAGATGTGTGTGTGCAGAACTACCATGTCGTGTCTCATATATAGCAAAAAGTGATCTTAAGCTACTCTTAAAACTGGCTTTGTGATGTTCTGCTTTAACTTGAAGGTTCAGGTTTTCGTAATAGGTATCTAAGAAGTCAAGTACTACATCCTACTTAAAACATGGATCAAAAACCTTCGCTAAAGAGTATAGCAAATGAACTAGATTCCAATACTTATGGTTTACTCTCCATTTGTTCTATCATTACTCTAAGGACTGGAGTCCTAATGGTCTCATTATCTCTATGTTTTTGCTTAACATCAGAGATCAACGCTAATTGTTCTAAGCCTAGAACTGAAGTGGGGTAGTAAACACCAGAAAACTTGTTTGTTAACAAGTAGAAAATTTCAAAAAATCATAAAGTTCATCTATAATTAGCCACTCATAATCACTAATGTCATAATTAATATCATTGGCAAGGTATGCACTTGCATACTCACTAAGTTGGGTTCTATTCTGTCTCATACAACGTATCATTAGATACATTGAATTCCACCTATGTGGAGCATTAAATTTAAATGCGCTATAAGGCAGTTGATTACTACGACAAAACTGCCTATATTCCCTCTTTTTTTTGAATTAGTTGTAATTAATAGCATAAGGTTTCTAGCCTTTTCCAGATAAACAGAAGCAAGTTTCAGACCATCATGAAATACTAAATTTAACACATGGCATGCACAACGTTGATGAAAAATTAACCCATCTAGATCTGGGTTTAATTGACGTTGTAAAAAAGTAATGGCTAAATTATTATTCGAAGTATTATCAAAAGTAAATGTGCTAATTTTTCTCTCTATATCATAATCACGACAAATAGATAGCAAAATCCTACCAATAACCACACCCGTGTGTGCATGCTCTAAAACCTTAAAACCTATAATTCTTTTCTGAATTATGAATTCGTGATCTACAAAATGGGCCGTAAGAAATATGCATGCTCCACCCCATTTTCTAGACCATATATCAGAAGTTAATGAAATCCTAGATTCTATATTAATAGAAAGCTGATACATATTAGCTTTTCTTTCGAGAAAAGCATTTATACAATCTTTTCTAAGAGTGTTCCCAGACACTCTTCTAAATGCAGGGTTAAATGTATTTTGCTGTAATCACTCTAATTCGGGGCTTTTAGCATAATTTAAAGGTAGTTCTTTGCTTAACACAAATCTAGCCATCTCTTTTCTCATATTTTCAACAGAATATGAGAAAGTAGCAAGAGAGGCAGATGATGCAGATAAATTTAAAGTTGACTATCTAGCACCTTTTTAGCATGAGATTTCACATGTCTTAGCAGATGTGAAGTGCCGGCAGTATGTGCGGCAGCAAAACTAGTTCTACATATATTACAAAAGACACGAAGTTGTTCGATGCCATTACTATCTTTAACCATTTCATGTGAAAAGTAATCCCAAACATCGGACTTTGGTCCTTTCTTTTGGGTTGTTTGTGTAGACAGTGCATGCATATGTGAAGCAGGTGATAATGTTTGTGCTGGTGAACTTGTGTACGTGTGTGCAGCATGCAAGAAAGGTGAGTGTGCAGTTTGTGGTATGACAGGGCTAGGATTATTACTAGCCACATAGTTATCATGTTCTTATGTTTCAACATCTGCCATAAAACGATCAAAGACCGGTGATGTTGTGGCCTCATCTCTATTACGTAGTAACTCAGCATAAAATTCATAATCAACAGTATTAGTATTATCTAAATTAAATTTCATATTAATATTCCTAGATCTAGACTGTCCTGCCATTATGCTAAACTAAAATTAATACTGTTGCGGAGTAAGATCCGCGTACAATGAATTCGTATTGAGGGGAACTAAGGGCACGGTGGTTATGAGTTAGAAGAGGGTTACGAGGTTCTTTTACAGGTAGTAAGGGGGTAGTGAGGTTGGGCGCCCTTCGTAGACGATCTCTGGATCGATCTCGCAAGTCTGCCGCTAGCTCGTCGCTCCCCACGAGTAAGACGACGGTTGCACGTTGCTTGGAAGGAGACAACCTGCGCACTGAGCTGCTCGTCAGAAAGGCTGGGTTGGGTTCCAACCCTTAGCCTCTCCGATGCATAAGTTAGTAATATGGCTTAGAAAAGGGGGCTAGACACGTAGGTCGAGCTAAGAGTAGGTCGACCTAGCATGGCGAGCTATAGAGAAAGAACAAAGATATGGACGACATTTGCTCTTGTGTGTGTGTGTGTGTAAGTTTGAGAATCAATTTACCAACCCTTCTCTCGATGGAGGTGAAGGGGTATTTATAGCTGATAGAGGCGGTTAGGTGGGGCTGACCTGGCATGCTGAGCTGGCACGTCAGATTGCGGAAGCTTCGATTGAGGATGTCAGAGCTGTGTGTGTAAACCATGCTTTTGTCAGGCGGCGCAATGACCAGGGGCACTTTGTCAGAGTGTCAGAGCCGAAAGCACCAAACAGTCAGGGGGTACAGAGGCCAGGGGATGCTTTGTCAGGCTGTCGAGCGGTGGAAGTGTCGGTGGCGTTCTTGTACAGGGTTGTTTGTTGTGTCCGATGAGCCAAGGGGTCGTCGAGGCGCATCCATGGAGCGGGACCGTACTTTGTCACACCCCGTTCCCCAGAATACCCGTCATCAATTTTTTTTCCAAGTATCCTGAAGAGTGAGGGTGATGAAAGAGTAAAAGAGGGAGAAAGAGGAAACTGAATAAGCAGGCCACTGCGCACATGCTGGGATGGTACAAGTAAAACTCCACAGTTATATCAAGCAACCTCATGAAACAACAATAACACTTCATATGTAACATGTTTCATTTATACATACAGCCCAAGTGTGTCATTACATTAACACCGCTCTCAGTCTGCCCAGACATCCCAGTCACAGTATACCCCAACTCACACCAACACTATCCCTGAAACTCAACTCCAAACCATCACCAACTCTGCTGTCCTTACCTGAAAAATAGAGGGGAGCACGTCAATGCATGCCCCAGTAGGAACCAACTTGGGTTTGGAACTCCATTTTAAGGTTATTAATTCACAAGGCAAGCCAAGCGAAACAAAGTATGTAACTAAGAGATATAATGAAAATTAAATAGTTAAACAAGGGAATCATACCTGCGGTCCAGTGACGAGCTACTGCAAGAAAGGGATTAGCACGAATAATAATAATAATAGTAACAATAATAATAACATGAGGGCTCAAGCAACCAATATCAAATACGATAAGTGCAAGTGCCTGAGGCATGTCACCAAACCACAAGTACGGGCAAAGGGGATGGGAAGTGCTGCCAGCAGTAGAAGTAACACACAAATCTTATTTTATTATTTCATAATTGAGTTAATTGGAACTTGGGTAAACTGTGTGATACCAGGACCTGGACTTCACCCCAAATTTTGGGTGAATATAGCACACGACGCAGTGGACACGGGCACTGTACGACACCGGGCCTCTCAGCTCCCCCGTCCCTGGCAGGAGTGAGGCTCTCCCACAATAACACAACCTCCGTATGTCCCCTTCACTCCCGGTAAAGGCGAGTGGGTATAAATATCACATATCACATAATCATTTCCCCCAACTTCTTAGTCTAGGCCTCATATCCACGATTTACTCAAATTCCACCTAAAACCCGGGTTCTGCTACTCACCCTCATTAGAGAGGACTGAGATTTATTCAATTTTATTAGTTAACATCATAAGTGACTCGTTAGGGGTCTTGATGGCATGGGTAAGCATACATCACATCAGTTGTCCATCATCAAACATGGGGTCATGCACTCACGTGACATGCCCTTAATCACAACACATCGTCTACTCGCAAACACAACGTTCACATGCCATTCAAGCCACTAATTTCACCAATCATCACCGTGGCACAAAGCAAACACTAACATGTGCACGTTACTCAAATTATTGGATTTTGCCTTCAATGAGGCATTTCATCGAACACCTGACGGGCATCACTTATAACAAGGCAACACAACAACATTTACATGTGCCAAGGCCATGAGGATTCATTTCACCATACAACCATATTAGGCAAACATAATAATGGCCAATTAATCCACATTTAAGGAATAAGAATAGCACTTTAGTGTATTCAGCTTGCTGAAATTGCAAGAGCATCCATAAATATCAACATAATACATCCATTTCTCTAGGGAATTTAACAAAACTTTATAAATGAAAGTTGAAGATATAACAGTTATGAATGTACAAATAAAATTTCATGCAAAAATATGAACTATACGATTTATGGTGAATTAATTAGTGAAGTGTGTCAATTCTGTTTTTCAGACAGATTTTAGGGTCTGTGTTCAAAGCCAATTTTGGTCATGTTCTAGCTTGACTGAACTATACGACTTCCACAAGGGGTTCAGCCATGTCACTGACGACTGTTGGCTCCTTCGGGAACAGATCGAGCGCCTCATCCAAAAGGGGTGACTGCAGGAGTTTAACAGAGCTCCAGAACCCGATGGCTGAGCTGCAAGGCCTCGAGACAAAGGCAAGGGCGTGGTCGGCCCTCTCGATGTTGTCGACATGATCTTTGGGCCCGTCACCATGGACGGTTGCAACCTAGCCCAGCGGTCCAACCAAGCACAGAAGAGCCACGCTCGACAGGCACGCAGCCGATCGTTTTACTACAAGCTTCGAGGTCGCTGCTGCAGAGCGGGCCTCGAAGCAGCTCAAGCTCTGATGAACTCTGAGAAAAAATTTTTAGCTTTCCAACAAGACCAAAATCATAAAATTCCAAGATGTGTGCAGCTCTGTAGGACAAGTTTACTAAACTGTGTCAACACAGAAATTCAAACAGACATGTTGTAATGGTGGATTTATTACTCCTAATTCCTGAATTGAAACTATATCAAATTTTATATGATTTTGGGGTAGGACTTCAAGATCTACAAGCTTGTATTTTTTTTCGAAACATGATTCGAGCTATAGTAACCAGAATCCAAGCATTATCAGACATCAAGATTTCTGAATTTAAAAAGGAGATGACTTTGCTAATAATTTCAAGGAAACATTGTGAAATTGGGCCATATTATGTAATAATTGGCTATTTAAATCACATATTAGATAAAACATGTTGTAAAAACACAATAACAAAAATTAATTGATGGAATTCCAAACCAAGGGTTCCTACCTCAACTTTGATCTTTCTTCTCTTCTTCTCTTTCTCTTCCTCTTCTTCTTCTTCTTCTTCTTCTTCTTTTCTTTTCTTTTCTTTTCTTTTCTTTTTGAAGAATTTCGGCCATGTGTGAGGTGGGTGGCCGGCCATGGTAGGGGGAGAGTGGAGAGAGAATGAGGATTAGTGTAGAAAAGAAAGGAAAGAAGAGTTAAGAAGGAATAAGAAAAATCTAAAGAATATTCCCCCTTTATTCCTTTCTTCTCTTCTAAGAATGGAATATTCCAAGAGAATATTCCATGTGGAAATGACCAAAATACCCTCCCATGTTCCAGGTATTTACAAGTTTGCCATTACTTTACGTACACACCATTTAAGCATGTACACACAGCAAATTTAGGCCAAAAGACCATTTTGTCCCCGACTTTTTAAAAAATTTACGGGGGTTGCCATTGACCCCTAACCCCATTTTCACACTAACATGGCTCCCCTTACACACATCCTCGCACATCCATGCGTGCATACATGCATCACACACGCGTTTAACTCGTTCCTGTCGTTTTACACTCACGACGTCATTTGCATTTCTTCCGCCTTCACATCTCGCATTCTCTTCCCTTAGCCACGTATTACGGCCTAATCTCCTTGGCATTACGTCACATACACCAATATCTATGCTTATCTCATGCCCACACACGCATCGTAGGTAGAAACACCACGCGTATTCAGTTGAACACCCGTATAGTGCAAACTATGGCATGACATCCTACCCTCCTTAAAATAAAGTTCGTCCTCGAACTTTCTAGGGTGTGAACCTAGCCGGGGTCAGCCAGGTATGACGGTCTTACTACCCATGTGGTACAAACAAGAATAGTATCTACCCCTCACTTATATACACTATTTGCTTCATTATCATCCATACACATACGCATCACATACATATCACAGATACATCCTATTGCTCATTTAATAACACATCCATATCATTATAAGCATCGCTACATATACATACACACATGTCTTCCACATAAACAGCTAGACACACATCTTCACACTTTAACATATACATCACACACCACAAATAAGTCTCCATACATATCATTAAATGTATTTAGATCACTTCCCATATCTAGATGCATAAAATATCACACCATATCTATATCACAATACATAAGGTATCCATACATAGCATGCTTTCAAATACATCACCATACATTCAAGTATAAACGATTTATATGCTATCTCTTTATAGGGGTGGCAATTTTCGGCCCGGCACGATAGCCCGGCACGGGCCCGGCACGATAAGACCGTGCTTGGGCCAACAATTTTGGCCCGAAACCCTTATCGGACCGGGCCGGCCCGGCCCGGTTCATTTTCGGGCCGGACCCGGGCCAAGCTTTTCAGCCCATGGGCGGCACGGCACGGCACGAAAAGCATTTGATCGCCCCACTTCAATTTGACCACACACTGATCTAAAGCGGATTTCAGTAATGTGCATTCATTTATGATGTTGAGTCCGATGTCTTGAATCTTATCAAATCAAGGTCCAAATATCATAAATTTTAACAACTTCCTGCTAGCACCAACTTTGATGTCTTCGGATCTTGGGTGTCGATCTCAGTTTTCGAGAAGACACAAATAACCACCAAACATGTTACTTCATCTTGCCAAATAAATGAAAACTTTATAGGACACATCACCATATGCAATCCACTTAATCCTCTTCTTACGTGCTCCATTTCGATGCATCTTTAAGCATATGAGACAAGTTTGTGATTAAAAATGTGATAAAATATTGTCACAATACATAATTCATTCAACCCTATCGGACCGGACCGGGCGGCCCGAATTTTTATCGGACCGTGCCCGGGCCTCTCCGAAATGGCCCGAAGTCTTATCGGGCCGGGCCGGCCCAGTCCTTTAAGAAAAACGGACCGGGCCGGCACGGCCCGATAAGACCGGGCCGGCCCGAATTGCCACCCCTATCTCTTTATATATTTATATATACGTCTACATCCAAGCCCAAACACACAACAATACACATTAATCTACACACCATTACTTGATAACAGGGTCACTATCACGGTGTCACCCCGTATGTACACCGGAGCCCTATACACCCAATACTTAGTCACATGGGCTCACTCATATTCATAGCAATGCACCTACTGCCTCACACAGATAGGCACATATACCACACACAATACATACAAGTGTAACGACCCGCTCTCGGGGCCCGTTACTATTTGGAAATGCACAAGTCCTGCTAGGCACCGATGAGATCAATACAGGCTCTGTTGCAGAAATGCGCCAAAATACTCATACATGAAAGTGGTGTAAACCTTATTACAAACCAGCAGCGTACATGAAAGGAAATACAACTCGAGAATACAAATACACACCAAGCAAGCCACTCTGATACATATAATAAATAAACACGCTCACACTCACACTTAGTAACCAGCGTCCTCCTGGTCAAATTCTACAGCAAACTCAGCGTCTGCAGTCCCTGGTGCAACTTCCTCAACCTGTGCTGTATCTGGCGAGATCACCAGAAAAAGAAGGGTCGCCAGGATCAGACGTAACTCAAAGTAACTCTAGCATGATATTTAAACCAATAAACGAGCATGGCAAAACTAGCATGGCAAACTAATAAGTAAGGTGCGGGCAATAGAGCAGAAAAGTAACATAACAGTCTACTTCTATCAATAATAACAATATTTACTAGTTGTGCCTGAGCCTACGTGACTTATAAAGGGAAGTATGATGTGCAACCAAGAGTCCACCTGATATCCCGGGTTACAACAATTCGGTACGGTACAATCATAACTATACTGTTCACAAAACGATACGGTTCACGATACGGTTCAATCAAAACGGTACTATCCACTGAAGATCGGACTGGTCGCTCCCGCACTTCCACAATTATAAGTTACCCCAAAAACCCAGTGTGTGTGTGTGTGTGTGCAGGTTACGAGTCAATTACCATTCTCACTTATCCAATTACATCTTTCAGTTAACGGTTAAGCAACGGTTAAGCATGCCACAGAGTCCAATTCAATTTACGGTATGGTGCAACTTATCAAGTTTAGCTAACTGTTCAAGTGAAACACTTTACCAATAAAAGAAATTAATTTTGGCATGCATCAATATTGCTTTTAAACCCCATAGCTAGGGTACGATGAGTTACTGAATCGCCTTGTCGTGAAAGGCGCGTTTCAATCAGTGGTAGCGACACCTGGGTTCACATGGTACAAAGGAGTTAGCTACCCAAATTTTTTTAACATGCTAATAACTTATTCAATAACTTAATACTTAACAAAAAGGGAACCTATAAGAATAAAACTTTATATTAGAAACTTAAACTTAAACTTATCTTAATAAAAATTAACTTTATAACTTTACATATGTAATAAACTCATTAACCAAAATAACTAATAATTTAAACTTAGATTAAAACTTAACTTTAACATAACTTAACCAAATACTTAAACTTGTATATTAAAAATATATGTTGAAACTAATTAAAAGGAAACCTATATAAGAATATTTATAAAACTGAACTTTAACTCTGTAACTAATAAAATTAATAACTAATACATTAACTTATATTATAACTTATTAAAATAAACTAACCCATTAAATATCTTACTTACCCCCTACTCTTACTCACCCTCTCTCTCTCTCTGCGTCTTCTCCTTCTCCTCTCGTTCTGCTCTTCTTCCCTTTCTTTTTTTTTCGTTGCAGCAGGTGGACGCGGGGCGGACGGCGGCCAAGAGGGAGGGGGCACGACGCGAGGCGGGGTCGGCGCTTGGGCGGCGCACAGGCGGTGGCGGCCGGCCTGGTCGGCGACGCGGCGCGAGGGGGCCGGTGGGCGGCGCGAGGCGGCTGCGGCGGCCTAGGGCGCTCCGAAGGCGGCGGGATCTGGCGGGGGGGGGGGGGGCTGGCAACGCGGGGAGGCCGGCACGGGTTCGGCGGGATCCGGTGGCCGGCGGCCTAGGGCACGGCGGCGCAAGGACTTGGGGGGTTTGATTTTTGGGTTGATTTTGGGGAATTTGTGGTTTCAGATTTCTCTCTCTGGCTTGTGATTTCTGGTTTGTTTTTGGGGAGAGGGATGGTGGTGATGTGAATGGGTTTAGGTGTTTGCTGGTTGCTTGTTTGGTGGAGTTGTATGGTGGAATTGTATGGTGGAGGAGGTGGTGGCTAATCGTCGTGTAAGGAGGTGGAGGTGGTGACTGATAAACGTTGCAGGGTTGATCCTTGAAGCAGGAAGGGGCAGGGGGACATGGTTCACGCTTAGTCAAAGATTAGGTTTTCATTTAATTACGGGAAGAATTTTTGGCAGTGGAAGAGACGTATTAGGACTAAAATCAAACTTATTATTAATGAGGGGAGGTTAGGGAATGAACTGAATGTATTTGGGGAAGGCATCAGGTTGGGGATGAGAAAAACGTGGGGGGAAGAATTAACTAACTAACTAAGTAACTAATTAATTAACCAAAGTAATTAATGGTAATTAGTAAAATAATTAGTAATCGTAATTCGTAATTTAAAATAACTGTAGTAACTATTAAACTACGGTGAAAAATTTAGACGCGCTCGCGTCGACTCCACGGATAAAAACAAACACTCGGACAATTGGAAGTAAAATACTAGCACACACGCAATTAAATATACCTGAAAATACCGGCCGTTACATCCTACCCTCCTTAGAATAATTCCGTCCTCGGAATTCTCTACAGGGCATGGAAAAGATAGGGGTAACGTTCTCGCATCTCGTCCTCTCGCTCCTAGGTAGATTCACCAGGTGAGTCGCGACGCCACATCACCCTGACTAGATCAATAGTCCTGTTCCTGAAGACCTTCTGACGTCGATCTAAGATCTCCACTGGTTGCTGCTCGTATGTCAAGTCCGGACGAACTGCGATCTCCGAGTAGTCCATGACATGACTAGGGTCGCTCACATAGTGACGCAGCTGCGAGATGTGAAACACATTGTGCACTCCCTCTAAGGCAGGGGGCAATGCAAGCTTGTAGGCCACTTCTCCTACTCGCTCCAATATATCGAATGGTCCAATGAATCGAGGACTAAGCTTTCCTCTCCGCCCAAAACGAATCATCCCTCGGTTAGGCGAAATCTTTAGAAAAACATGATCTCCGGGCTGAAACTCTAGATGTCGACGTTTCGCATCCGCCCAATGCTTGTACCTATCCTGAGCCAATTGCAGCTTCTCTCTGATGGTTCGAACCACATCCACGGCTTCTGTGATTAGCTCAGTACCAACCAACTCTCGATCTCCAACATCATCCCAGCTCAAGGGGGATCGGCACTTCCTCCCATACAGTGCCGCAAATGGCACCATGTCAATGCTAGACTGGTAGCTGTTGTTGTATGCAAATTCCACCAAATGGAGATGGTCTTCCCATGATCCTTTGAAGTCTAGCATACATGCCCGCAGCATGTCTTCAAGTATCTGAATAGTACGCTCTGACTGGCCATCTGTCTGCGGATGGTAAGCCGTACTAAAACTCAAGTGAGTTCCCAAGCTTTCATGTAGGCTTCTCCAGAAATGAGAAGTGAATCTGGTGTCTCTGTCTGAGACAATGCTGAGAGGTACTCCATGCAGCTTCACAATCTCATTCATGTACTTCTTGGCCAAAACTTCTGTAGACTGGCCCACTCGGAAAGGAATGAAGTGCGCTGTCTTGGTCAATCGGTCTACGATCACCCAGATAGCGTCATTCTGCTTTGTACTCTTGGGTAGTCCAGTCACAAAGTCCATCGTGATGTGCTGCCACTTCCACTCAGGAATGGGCAATGGCTGTAATAAGCCGGCATTCCTCTGATGTTCAGCCTTCACCTGTTGGCACACAATACATTTCGCTACGCTCCGTGCGACGCTTCTCTTCATGCCATGCCACCAGTAATGCTGTCGCTGATCCTGATACATCTTGGTACCTCCAGGATGTATGGAGTATGGAGAACTGTGAGCTTCCTCCAATAGCTCTTCTCTGATGGCGCCAGCCGGTACACAGATCCTATCTCCAAACCTTAAGGATCCATCTACATGAATCTTAAATTCTGGCCTCTGGCCTGCTATCACCAAATCTTTGATCTTCCGCAGCTTCTCATCATCCATCTGAGCATTCTTGATCCTCTCTACCAAGGTCGACTGGATATGCATACCCATCAAAGATGCAGTCATCCCTGGTAGAATCACTTCTATACCAATGTCCCGTATCTCTTGCTGTAATTTCCACTGAGTTGTAAGGGTCATCACCGCTGGTAGACGACTCAATGCATCAGGTACGACATTGACTTTCCCAGGATGGTACTGAAGGTCAATGTCATAATCTGCCATGAGCTCTATCCATCGTCTCTGACGCATGTTGAGCTCCTTCTGAGTGAAGAGATACTTCAGACTCTTATGATCCGAGAACACATTCACATGCTCTCCCAATAGGAAATGCCTCCAAATCTTTAATGCAAAAATCACTGCCGCCAACTCAAGATCATGAGTGGGGTAGTTCTTCTCATGGATCTTCAACTGCCTGGATGCATAGGCTACGACTCGACCGTGCTGATGTAACACGCATCCAAGTCCTTTACCAGATGCATCACAGAAGACTTCAAATCCTCCTGATCGGTCTGGAATGATCAAGATGGGTGCAGTCGTCAACCTCTTCTTCAGCTCCTGGAAAGCATCCTCACATGCTTTTGACCAAACAAACACCACATCCTTTCTCGTCAATCGCGTTAAGGCTCCTGCGATCTTTGAGAAGTCTTTGATAAATCTCCGGTAGTAGCCAGCAAGTCCCAAGAAACTTCGAATCTCAGTCACCGTTCGGGGGACTGGCCAGTTTTGAACAGCTGCTACTTTTTCAGGATCGACATCAATTCCTTCTCCGGACACTATGTGGCCTAGAAACGCCACCTTGTTCAGCCAGAACTCGCATTTGCTAAGTTTGGCATAAAGCTGGTGTCTTCTCAGGGTCTCGAGAACCTTCCTGAGATGCTCAGCATGCTCCACTGCATTCTTCGAGTAAATGAGAATGTCGTCGATGTAGACTACTACGAACTTGTCCAAGTATTCATATAATACTTGGTTCATGAGACTCATAAATACCGCGGGTGCATTGGTTACACCAAACGGCATTACTAAGTACTCATAATGTCTGTATCTGGTCCTGAATGCAGTCTTGGGAATATCTTCGTCTTTCACCTTCACTTGATGGTATCCCGTCCTCAGATCCAGCTTCGAATAGATGCTTGACCCACCGAGCTGGTCGAAAAGATCGTCGATGCGCGGTAGAGGGTACTTGTTCTTCACAGTGACTTTGTTCAGCTCACGGTAGTCAACGCACATACGAAGGGATCCATCTTTCTTCTTTACCAGCAATATAGGAGATCCCCAGGGAGATACACTGGGTCGTATCCATCCCTTCTTTAGAAGCTCATCTAGCTGGACCCGCAATTCTTCTAGCTCAGATGGTGCTAGACAATACGGTGCCTTAGATATTGGTTGAGCTCCTGGCATTAGTTCTATGGCAAATTTGAGAGTGCGATCCGGAGGCAAACCTGTAAGGTCGTCTGGAAACACATCCATGAATTCTCGAACCACTTCTGGTATCTCAAGCTCAGCTTCCATAGCGGCTGCTATTGCTTCGGTCGATTTGGCTCTGAACTCCACTGGGCCTACTGATATGCTTCCACTATTGAACTCGAACTTTGGATGATCAGGAATCTCGAAGACTACCCTCCTTCGACTACAGTCGATGGTGGCATGGAAAGTCCCCAACCAATCCATCCCGAATACAGCATCAAAGTTTGGTATGTCTATCATCATAAAGTCAGCAAATAACGCTCGCCCACAAATAACCACTGGGCATTGTGGATACCCACGGGTCGTCTTTATCACTCCGCCACCCGTGTTGACGTTCCAACCGGATGCTAAAGGTTTGACAGGAATAGTGTGGGTGCGAACGAATCGACTCGCCAGAAAGCAGTGTGATGCTCCTGAGTCGAACAAGGAGAGGGCGGGTTGCCCAGCTACTAGCACGACACCTAGGTCCAAACACTAATCTAAGCAACCAATGCTAATGAAAGAAATGAATTACGAACTATGCAAGAAATATACCTGTGATCACTTCACCGGTAGCCTCAGCCTCTTCGACGGTCATGGTGTAAGCCTGGCGTTTCGGTGGTGGCTGCTACCTTGCTTGCTGAAATTGCCTCTGCTGTGGAGGTAGAGGTGGACGCTGTGGAGCGTTCCCAGTTGGGACAGCACGAGGAGCTGGGGCTGGAGCTGGAGCTGTAGCACGATGCGGACAATCCCTAGCCATGTGTCCTGACTCTCCACAAACCAGACAAAGGCCTAAAAGAATTCAACACTCAGACCTGATGTGTCCAGGCTTCCCACAATAGTGGCAGACCGGGAGGGCCTGCTGCTGTTGCCCTGGTTTCTTAAACTGAACCTGCTGAATAGGGCGGTGTATCTGTGGCCGTCTGCTTGGCCCAGCTTGGGTCGGTGGAGGCCTTGCAGGTGCCGTCAGCCTTCGCTCTTCCTTCGCTTTTATTTCGACCAGCTCATGGTTCCGAGCAATGGCTAAAACTTCAGCATGTGTGGTCGGACTAGCACCGACCATCATCCTCCGAATCTCAATGTTAAGCCCATGTTGGAACTGCTGGGCTCGAGTCAATTGATCTACAACCATCTCCGGGGCAAACCTGCTGAGCCTGGAGAACTCAACGTCATACTGATCCACGGTCATCGAACCCTGCTTTAGGTTAATGAACTTCTTCCTCATCAGGATCTTTGCCTGTGGTGGAAAGTACTAAGCATTGAATGTTTTGGTGAAGACATCCCATGAAATCGGCAATCCCAAGAGGTCTTCTACCGCCTGCCACCAGTCTCGAGCACCATCAGTTAGTTGCCTTTTGGCGGTAGCCACCCATGCTTCTTCTCGAATCTGAGATGCTCTCAGATCA
Organism: Scilla litardierei; assembly: GCA_030789695.1. Lineage (NCBI taxonomy): Eukaryota > Viridiplantae > Streptophyta > Magnoliopsida > Asparagales > Asparagaceae > Scilla > Scilla litardierei. The sequence continues at coordinate 157,771,195 of CM061140.1, read as the reverse complement.
TCAGTGATTCTCTTGAGCCATTCTTCCGCTTGGAGATGATTCTCGGTCCCAGCGAAAGTCTTCGGGTTCATCCCGCGAAAGTGATAAACACTCGGGTCAGCTTTCTGCTCTCTGCGCAAAGCCTGCTCCAAAGCCTGTCCAAGCTGCTGATGAAGGGCATACATGCCCCGCATGCAATCTTCTGCAGACAATGGTGCGGTCGGAAATGCTGTCGCGTTCGGACCGTGTTAGCTCTATTGCCAGCATCATTTTGGTTGGGACCCCCATTCAGGTGATTGATCCCGGATCCAAATGCACTGTCCTCGCTTCCTGAAGTGTTCCTTTCCATTGCTTTCCTGCGTTTTCATAAGGCTTGATCAGTTTCATTGAGTATTTTATACAGCACATTCTGAACTTCCTGTACTGCTCATGTGGTATTTAGCGCGGACCTGCATGGGCCACCAAACCTGTAACGACTCGCTCTCGGGGCCCGTTACTATTTGGAAATGCACAAGTCCTGCTAGGCACCGATGAGATCAATACAGGCTCTGTTGCAGAAATGCGCCAAAATACTCATACATGAAAGTGGTGTAAACCTTATTACAAACCAGCAGCGTACATGAAAGGAAATACAAATCGAGAATACAAATACACACCAAGCAAGCCACTCTGATACATATAATAAATAAACACGCTCACACTCACACTTAGTAACCAACGTCCTCCTGGTCAAATTCTATAGCAAACTCAGCGTCTGCAGTCCCTGGTGCAACTTCCTCAACCTGTGCTGTATCTGGCGAGACCACCACAAAAAGAAGGGTCGCCGGGATCAGACGTAACTCAAAGTAACTCTAGCATGATATTTAAACCAATAAACGAGCATGGCAAAACTAGCATGGCAAACTAATAAGTAAGGTGCGGACAATAGAGCAGAAAAGTAACATAACAGTCTACTTCTATCAACAATAACAATATTTACTAGTTGTGCCTGAGCCTACGTGACTTATAAAGGGAAGTACGATGTGCAACCAAGAGTCCACCTGATATCCCGGGTTACAACAATTCGGTACGGTACAATCATAACGATACTATTCACAAAACGATACGGTTCATAATACGGTTCAATCAAAACGGTACTATCCACTGAAGATCGGACTGGTCGCTCCCGCACTTCCACAATTATAAGTTACCCTAAAAACCCAGTGTGTGTGTGTGCAGGTTACGAGTCAATTACCATTCTCACTTATCCAATTACATCTTTCAGTTAACGGTTAAGCAACGGTTAAGCATGTCACAGAGTCCAATTCAATTTACGGTATGGTGCAACTTATCAAGTTTAGCTAACTGTTCAAGTGAAACACTTTGCCAATAAAAGAAACTAATTTTGGCATGCATCAATATTGCTTTTAAACCACATAGCTAGGGTACGATGAGTTACCGAATCGCCTTGTCGTGAAAGGCGCGTTTCAATCAGTGGTAGCGACACCTGGGTTCACATGGTACAAAGGAGTTAGCTACCCAAATTTTTTTAACATGCTAATAACTTATTCAATAACTTAATACTTAACAAAAAGGGAACCTATAAGAATAAAACTTTATATTAGAAACTTAAACTTAAACTTATCTTAATAAAAATTAACTTTATAACTTTACATATATAATAAACTCATTAACCAAAATAACTAATAATTTAAACTTAGATTAAAACTTAACTTTAACATAACTTAACCAAATACTTAAACTTGTATATTAAAAATATATGTTGAAACTAATTAAAAGGAAACCTATATAAGAATATTTATAAAACTGAACTTTAACTCTGTAACTAATAAAATTAATAACTAATACATTAACTTATATTATAACTTATTAAAATAAACTAACCCATTAAATATCTTACTTACCCCCTACTCTTACTCACCCTCTCTCTCTCTCTGCGTCTTCTCCTTCTCCTCTCGTTATGCTCTTCTTCCCTTTCTTTTTTTTTCGTTGCAGCAGGTGGACGCGGGGCGGACGGCGGCCAAGAGGGAGGGGGCACGACGCGAGGCGGGGTCGGCGCTTGGGCGGCGCACAGGCGGTGGCGGCCGGCCTGGTCGGCGACGCGGCGCGAGGGGGCCGGTGGGCGGCGCGAGGCGGCTGCGGCGGCCTAGGGCGCTCCGAAGGCGACGGGATCCGGCGGGGGGGGGGGGGGGGGGCTGGCAACGCGGGGAGGCCGGCACGGGTTCGGCGGGATCCGGTGGCCGGCGGCCTAGGGCACGGCGGCGCAAGGACTTGGGGGGTTTGATTTTTGGGTTGATTTTGGGGAATTTGTGGTTTCAGATTTCTCTCTCTGGCTTGTGATTTCTGGTTTGTTTTTGGGGAGAGGGATGGTGGTGATGTGAATGGGTTTAGGTGTTTGCTGGTTGCTTGTTTGGTGGAGTTGTATGGTGGAATTGTATGGTGGAGGAGGTGGTGGCTAATCGTCGTGTAAGGAGGTGGAGGTGGTGACTGATAAACGTTGCAGGGTTGATCCTTGAAGCAGGAAGGGGCAGGGGGACATGGTTCACGCTTAGTCAAAGATTAGGTTTTCATTTAATTACGGGAAGAATTTTTGGCAGTGGAAGAGACGTATTAGGACTAAAATCAAACTTATTATTAATGAGGGGAGGTTAGGGAATGAACTGAATGTATTTGGGGAAGGTATCAGGTTGGGGATGAGAAAAACGTGGGGGGAAGAATTAACTAACTAACTAAGTAACTAATTAATTAACCAAAGTAATTAATGGTAATTAGTAAAATAATTAGTAATCGTAATTCGTAATTTAAAATAATCGTAGTAACTATTAAACTACGGTGAAAAATTTAGACGCGCTCGCGTCGACTCCACGGATAAAAACAAACACTCGGACAATTGGAAGTAAAATACTAGCACACACGCAATTAAATATACCTGAAAATACCGGCCGTTACACAAGAGTACACAAACATAACACATCCTCAGCCATATGCTATATATATAACTACCTTTGCACATCTTACGCACATACTGCCATGAAAGTCAAATAATTATAAACATCCATACACACCCCACACACGCGTATACATATGCAAACAATCACACACATCTCGATACTTACATACCAAACAGTTTCATTCACTTACATTTATCAAACATATATATATATATGTATACCTACATTCCATATCTTATCACATTTACATCTACATAGCACATGTTTATACATACATACATGCTTTAGTACAGATATATATATATACACACACACTCATACAAGCAGAAATACATTTATCCAGGGCATACCGAGATACACCTGGATGGGCAACCCTATGGAATAGATTAGCAAGTAAACAAACAAGATACGTATAAGTATATATACATATATGTATTCATTCATCCAATATACACACCATTACATATATTCCTACTGCACAGTACACCTACATGAATACATCCCTACACTTCACATTCATACAAGTATGATACATATTCACATATAGGTAACAAACAATACTTCACATAAATACTCCACATCTAATTCTACAACACTCATTATATATCCACAACTGTATTCATATTAATACCTTATATATATATATCTTTAGGCCTACACATAGCCATATGCACGTTCGCTCATTCACACCAAATTATTTTTCTAATAGTGAGTATGCACACATACATGTATATATATACCTATTAGGATCCAAGCAACCATATACATACATTCCCATGTATGAGCACACCCACACACACATGCTATACACACCTGCTATCATATATCCATACAGGAAATCTACTCAACTGTACCAACATGTAGTTGGTAGCTACCCACACCACTATATACATAATATCCAATATATTCACACGTTTACTAGTATACTAGTACATACACAAGTAAGTACTTTTCAATACTCACATCCATTCAATGGATAGCCACATCCACTATGCGTCTACATCCATATACTGATACACGTATATCCGAATAGGGATCATTCACATACATATACATATAACCACTCATAGGACATGTATCAATACACGTTCAATAATGGCAACACATTTACACTATCACACCACACTTGCTACACATCACACACATACATACAAGTATGTCATATACCAATACACAATCCCTACTTATGCTGCTATATACGGAAGAGTGTACGCACTACACATGCATCCAAAAGGTCCTATAAACACCATTCTACGGGGTAAACGTAAACACATAGATATACATATACCATAACTCCACTTAACCATGCAAACCTTTAGCCATCCTACTTATACACACCCTGTATAATCTCAAATCCTCATACCCATCACATCTCACTAATATTATACGTCACACTTGTATCCTTATACCATACTAGGCACGATATGAAGCTAAGTGCCTAAACTTAGGGTGGACGGGTCTAGAGCATTCCTACATTCCTTAGGATACATCTGCTCTCAACACCCTGGAGCATTACTCATACTACCTCTATGTCCATTACTTATCTACATCACTATATACACACCATATATGGCCAAGCCACATAGAGCATCCCAACCTAAGTACACCGCAGACCCATTCTTCACTATGCAGCAACCGTATCACACGGACAAGCTCTTATACCACATCCCATACATGTTATACGGTTTACACACATGTAAGGCACAAGCATACAAGTATAGGTAACAAATGGCTAGTTAGGCACACATACATGCCTACAGCCAGATATACAAACACACATACAAGGGTCATATACACACACAAATATATATCTCTCGGTGCCCCTATATGACTCATTATAGACATATACGTCTATCACCATTAACGTATACTCACATGCACCGTTCATGACCGATCTGCATATCCATCACACTCAACATGTTGGTAGGGAAATATCCTTGTTATTCCCACTCTAATACTGATAATTTAACATGACTACAACCATTATCCCTCAGAAAAGGTAATACATCGAAGGCTCATGTGTCTTGCATTTAAAGCAATACCATACGCTAGCATATAGTCATTTAACCACATACGTATACACCTCACATAGAATACACTACACACGTATACACCCATCTGACTATACACCTCATACAGTTATTCAACTATATAGTTCAATCTATATCTTCCTAATCAGCCAATACTCAATTAAATAATTCCATCATCGGTGACGCTACACATCTAGTATATCCGCATCTATCGAGGTGGAATACAAGGGGATACACATGAATCCACATACTCTATACATATCTAGATGCTACTCACAAGTATATACATATTCAATAGGTTATACATTACATTAAGGATTCACGCCCGTGTATTTAACGTAACTTGCACATGAATCTAACTATACATCATACACAAGGACGTCATACAACTTCACAAGTCAACAGCCATACCATACTGGTATTCCTATACAGATCTCGAACCAAGAGTCTAAAACGACCCCCCAGATAACTCTATACCTCGAGCTCTTGCATTAGGACTCTGTCCTAAGTCTAGACACTACCCACCTTAGGGCTAATGTATCTCGATCACCTACTAAAGCACCACACATACTATCCTTACGCATGTCGCAGTGCGGTGACCTGCATGGGCCACCAAAAACTGTCACGCCCCGTTCCCCAGAATACCCGGCATCAATTTTTTTTTCCAAGTATCATGAAGAGTGATGGTGATGAAAGAGTAAGAGAGGGAGAAAGAGGAAACTGAATAAGCAGGCCACTGCGCACATGCTGGGATAGTACAAGTAAAACTCCACGGTTATATCAACCAACCTCATGAAACAACAATAACACTTCATATGTAACATGTTTCATTTATACATACAGCCCAAGTGTGTCAATACATACACACCGCTCTCAGTCTGCCCAGACATCACAGTCACAGTACACCCCAACCCACACCAACACTATCCCTGAAACTCAACTCCAAACCATCACCAACTCTGATGTCCTTACCTGAAAAATAGAGGGGAGCACGTCAATTTATGCCCCAGTAGGAACCAACTTGGGTTTGGAACTCCATTTTAAGGTTATTAATTCACAAGGCAAGCCAAGCGAAACAGAGTATGTAACTAAGAGATATTGTAACGGCCGGTATTTTTAGCCGTGTTTTAGTTCGTGTGTACCGGTATTTTTCCTTCAGTCGTCGTCTGGTTGACTTTTAACCGTATGTTTCGTGTTGCGCGTATACGACTCTGTATTTCCGTTTTTACCGTTTCGTCGTTAATTAACATCGCGTTTAATTAAAAACTTTAATTTAATTATTTTGGTTAATTATTTTTGTTATTTTTTTTTCTAATTACTTTTGTTAATTTTATAATTACATTCTTTAAAACTTAATTTAGTAATAATCCTCATTCAACAAACACGTTGGGTTTTAGAAAGAGAAGTTTAACACGATACATTCTCTCGTTTAGTCAACAGAACATCATTAAAGCCATCCTATTCCAACAACTAACAAATTAAAATTGTCTACGACTAATTAACTTCTTAAGGCGACTATTCCCTGATAAAATCATCTGTTAACCAACTTCATTCATGAAAACAATTCTCTGCCATTCCATCAGATTTCTAAAAGCCAAGAACAAATCTCATCACCAAATTTCCCTCAAACCCATCATCTTCTCTACATCAAATTAGCACCAAATCCTCCAACAGTTCTTCCCAAAATCATTTCCCCAAACACAAACAAAACCAAAAACCCAATTGAAATTCAACCCCTAGATCTGAAAATTATTTCAGATTCTTACAAAGATCAAACACAAATACAGATCTGAAACAAATCAACATTCAAATCTGAAATCATTTCAGATTTAAGCCCAATCAAAACAACCTCAAGATCCCAAACATACTCCAAAAATCAAACCCCTCTTCCACCTCTCTCCTCTAGGCCGGCCCCCTCCTCCTCTCACCTGCGCGCACCACCGGAGCAACCCCGACCGCCGCCTGGACGCCGACGCCGCCGCCTTGGAGTCCGCGCCGCCGCCCACCGGAGTTCAGCCGCCGCTTGGAAGCCCTTGCACCGTGAGCTCCCCTAGGTGCGTGAGCTACTTCCCCAGTTCGAGAGATGCCTGCAAGTTTTAACTAAAGAAAAAAACAAACAAACGAATGCATGAAGAGATGACAGTATTGTGAAAGGGGCTTGGCCTTTAGAAAAGATGACAGGTTGTATGAAGAGGTTTTAATGGAAAGCTTAAAGTATTGAATTAATAATGTTAAAAAAAAAGGGTGACAGCAAGAGTAATACTAATAAAGAATGAAGAGAAAGAGAGTTAGGATAAGGATAGTAGGTAAGAGTGTAACATGTTACCCCTTGGTCAAAGTAGGTTGGTAGTACTATTAAATAAAATATTTACCATATAATTAACCATGTTAACCCATGTCATTAACTTAGGTTAAATTATTATCAGATTTGTTATTAACTTATTAAATGTAAAATTGATTTCATCATGTTGGTATGGTCAAATACTGTTAGTGTAATAAAAATTGAATAAAAAAAATAATGTGTAACCAGTTTGTATAACCTAATAAACACCACCCTAGCCAGTGAACCCCATAAAAATTAGACGAACCCAATCTAGGGGTTAACTAAATAGTTGCGTAACTCGCAATAGATTTAATTCGTTAATTCTCGTTTTAAACACTTTTTGTTAATTATATTAAATGTTATTATTTAATGACGCAGATACGTCGCGAACTTTCCTACCGTTACTCGGACAACCTAAACTGTCTCAGTCAGGCAAGCGTGCAGTTATTTTATGTTTTTGTGATATCAGATGTTGTACACTTAATTGCTGACACATACACACTTTTTAGAAATGCTAGACTTAAACTTGTGTGCATGTGTATGGACCCCTTAATAATCAAAATGAACACACTTTGTGAATGATAATGTTTCTGGACATGTATGGTTAATTTTAGAACTGTTGATAATTATAGAATGTTAAATGCCGTTGGCTCCCGTAGTTAAATGCCGTTGGCTCCCGTAGTTAAATGCCGTTGGCTCCCGTAGTTAAATGCCGTTGGCTACCGATGTTACATGCCGTTGGCTACCAGATGTTACTGCCGTTGGCTATTAGTTAATCTCGTCGGTCACATGTGATTACGTCACATGCGACTAGTCTGGACTCGTGTTTCAGTATATGACGGATTAGCATCCTGGCACGTGATTCAGGAAATACACTTGGGTGGGGTTGGTTCCCGGGCACTAGCCGGTAGTAAACGAGTCGCCTTCGAGGGCACTTGAAGGTGTATTTATTTATTATTCGTCTAACGGCGGGAATCTTAGTCACGGACTTGCACACACAGTTAAATAATTGAAAATGGAAGTTAATTACAGACCGATGTTACATTACTCAACTGCCATGTCAATTTTTATTACTGAACTACCATGCTAATGTAACTTGTTGCTTTAACTACCATGCTAGTGTAACTTTCATAATCGTTTTAACTGCTTCAGTTCATTGAAATACATGCTAGTGTAAATTCTTTTAACTGCTGTAAAACTGCCATATATATAACTTGTTATATATATCTTGCCTTGGGTCATCTGACATCTACTTGCAGACCCTTGCTGACATACATTCATGTTGTTTGAATGTATGTCAGGTTACGAGACAGGTTATCTGGAGGACGAGTTGCTGGATCAGAGTGATCCAATAGACCAGGATTCTGCTGATCCTGAAGTCCACCCTACCGTGGAGTAGTGCTGATTATCACCGCTGCAGCTATTTACTTTTCATCGCTGTTGTTTGTAGGGTGTGTACCCGCTTTATCTGTATCGCTATCGTTGTAGGCCATGCTTGGGGCCCTATTATTATTGTGTACTTTATCTGGATGTTGGCTTTAATATTTCTATTGTGCTGAGTTGCATGCAAGTTCCTGCGAAAGGTGTTTTCACAGACGCTTATTGGGTTCGAGCTTCACCGCTCCAACCTAAGCGGGCCCGCTCGCGTCCTCGCCCCAAGTATAATGGGAAGCGGGGCGTGACAGGTTTTTGTGGTGGCCCATGCAGGTCTTGCATTAGCGAAACTTCAGTACAATGGAAATACTATCAATGGCCAAAAACGTCTAGATTTATCTCGTACACAACTTAACCAAGTTCGTTTCTCAGCATGGCAGGAGGACACCACACCAGAAATGGAAATGGGACCGATAATGCAGCTAACGGAAGTGCTGATATCAATGTAGTCCTCGGAGTTATCAGGGGAATGCTGGAAGTCCAGCAACAGCTGATTCAGCAAGGACAACAACCTGCTCAGAATGCACCACCGCCACCCCCTCGAGCTGAACCAGGAGTCAGACAATTTCATGAATTGCAGCCCAAGAGCTTCTCTGGAAAAGAAGGGCCGCTAGGAGCTGATGAATGGGTTCAAGCGACTGAAGATAAGCTGAGTGCTGCACGTATCCCACAGGCTGGATGGGTTGACGTGGCAAAACTACAGCTGACAGACAATGCCAGGAGCTGGTGGCAACTGGAAGAGAAACGTCTAATCAGACCGATCTCTTGGGGCATGTTTAGGGAAAGGTTTGATGCTAAATACTTTCCCAAGGCAGCCAAGAGAGAGCTTCAACAGCGTTTCGCTAACTTGGTCCAAGGAGATATGACCGTGGATGAGTATGAGGCTGAGTTTGCCATGCTTAGCCGTTTTGCACCTCATATGGTAGAAGACCCCGAAGATTGTGCATTTCAGTTTCGCAAGGGCCTGAATCGCAAGGTCCAAGCCTCGATGACCTCGGCGAGACCGACGACACTTCAGGATGTTCTGGATTGTGCACGTGAGCATGAGCTTGTAGAGAAACTCCCCGAGGGACCTTCAACTGGAGGAGGCAAGCGTCCCATGGAGCCGCCTAGGATGGTGCCTAGAGGAAACTTTCGACCTCCGCAGACTACACCGTTCAAGAGGCCATCCACTTCTGTCGATCGATCGCATCTGATTTGCTACTTCTGCGGCAGGACTGGACACCAGAAGAAAGATTGCAGGAGGATGTTGAACCAGTGTCTGGTATGCGGATCACCCGCACATGCCGCGAGAGACTGCCCTCACGGCAAGGACCGTCGACCACCCACTGGAGTACCTGCACCTGTTCAGCGTGCAGTGCCTGCACCTGTTCAGCGAGGAGCACCCGGACCTGCTCAGCGTGGACCACCTCTGATCCCTCAGGATCGAGCTTATCAGCAGGTCCATCAGCCGAAGCGCCAGGCGTTCACAATGACAGCTGCAGAAGCTGAGGCTGAGGATGACGTGATCACAGGTAACATTTATACCTAGCATTTATCTTTTACTAGATATTAATGCTTGTTAGTTAGGTTCTCTTGCTAGTTAGGTTCTCTTGCTAAGAATATTATTTTCGTCTTAGGTATTATCTTAGTGGCCTCCCACCCGGCTCTTACTTTATTTGATTCCGGAGCTTCCCTGTGTGTTATATCCCAGAAGTTTGTAGATAAACACTCGATCCCTACTTACCCACTTCCCAAGAGATGGAATATCACGACCGGAGGTGGCGTAGTGAGTGTTACCTTGGGATGCAAATCATGTTCCTTAGTGATTTGCGGACATGAACTTTATGCAGACTTCATGGTCCTAGATACACCTAACTTTGATGCTATTCTCGGCATGGACTGGTTAGGGACTTTCTATGCTACTATCGACTGTCACAAGAAGAAAGTAGTAATTGAAATTCCAGACCATCCGGTGTTCGAGTTCATTAGTGGTAGTCGTTCGCTCGAGCCTATCAGATTTCGGGCTCAGCCGAACGAAGCCATCCTCGCATCTATACAAGTCGAACCGGAGAAGCCTGCAGTGGTTCGAGACTTCGAAGATGTATTTCCAGAAGATATTTCTGGATTGCCGCCTGATCGAGCTTTGGAGTTCAGTATTGATCTAATGCCAAATACTCAACCAATCTCGAAGGCGCCTTACCGTATGGCTCCAGCAGAACTCGAAGAGCTACGGAAGCAATTGGATGATCTGTTGCAGAAAGGATTCATTCATCCCAGCGTGTCTCCCTGGGGTGCACCCGTACTGCTGGTCAAGAAGAAGGACGGATCGAGAAGGATGTGCGTGGATTATCGGGAACTGAACAATGTTACTGTGAAGAATAAGTACCCGTTACCTCGCATTGATGACATTTTCGATCAACTCGGTGGATCACGAGTTTTCTCAAAGTTGGACCTCAGGAGTGGATATCATCAGTTGAAGGTCAAGAATGAGGATGTCTACAAGACAGCTTTTCGGACCAAATATGGACACTACGAGTTCGTTGTCATGCCATTCGGTGTGACCAACGCTCCTGCAGTATTCATGAATCTCATGAATCTCATATTCTATGATTTTCTGGATAAATTCGTAGTGATATTTATTGATGACATATTGGTCTATTCGAAGAGCGAGGAGGAGCATTCTGAGCATCTGCGGATGGTTTTGGAGACACTTCGCCGTCATCAGTTGTATGCCAAGTACAGCAAGTGCGAGTTCTGGTTAGACCGGATCGCATTTCTGGGACATGTGGTATCAGGCGACGGTATCTCAGTTGACCCAGAGAAGGTTACATCGGTCAGGAATTGGCCTACCCCTCGGTCAGCATCAGACATCCGGAGTTTCCTAGGATTGGCGGGCTACTACCGTCGATTCATTCAGGATTTCTCGAGGATAGCAGAGCCCATGACTCGACTGACGAGGAAGGACGTCAAGTATGTTTGGTCAGACACTTGCGAGCAAGCATTTGGGACTTTGAAAGCAAAGTTGACATCTGCACCAGTTCTGGCTATACCAGATAGGACTGGTGGATTCGAGATCTTTTGCGATGCCTCGGGCAAAGGTCTTGGATGTGTTCTACATCAGCACGGTCATGTAGTCGCGTATGCTTCTCGGCAGTTGAAGATTCACGAGAAGAATTACCCGACTCACGACTTGGAGTTAGCCGCTGTTATCTTCGCTTTGAAGATTTGGAGACATTTCTTACTGAGTGAGAAAGTGAAGATTTTCACTGATCACAAAAGTTTGAAATATATTTTCACTCAGAAGGAGTTGAATATGAGACAGCGCAGATGGTTAGAACTGATGGCTGATTACGACATCGACCTTCAGTATCATCCAGGAAAGGTTAATGTTGTACCTGATGCTTTGAGCAGACTTCCAGCGGTCATGACTCTCACAGTTCAGTGGAGATTACAACAAGATCTGTGTGAGATGAGCACAGAGGTTGTGTTACCTGGAGTCACATCATCGTTGATGAATATGCAGATTCAGTCGACGATAGTGGACCGGATCAAAGCTGCACAGTCTGGAGATGCTAAACTGCAGAGGATCCGACAGCAAGTTGAAGCTGGACTTCGGATGGATTTTATCATCCATGAGGATGGTTCCTTGAGATACGGCAGTAGGATCTGCGTACCTTCTGGTGATATTAGAGATGAGTTGATGAATGAAGCTCATAGCTCTCCCTATTCAATTCATCCTGGCGGTACCAAGATGTACAAGGATCTCCGTCTGAATTTTTGGTGGCACGGTATGAAGAGGAGCGTAGCTCGTAGCGTCGCCAAATGTCTTGTGTGTCAGCATGTGAAGGCTGAACACCATCGCGTTGCCGGATTACTTCAACCTCTGCCGATTCCAGAGTGGAAGTGGCAGCACATCACCATGGATTTCGTAACTGGACTACCTCGGAGCACCAAGCAAAATGACGCGATTTGGGTTATCGTTGACCGATTGACCAAGTCTGCGCATTTCATACCTTTCCGAGTAGGACAAGCTACGGAGATACTTGCGAAGAAGTATATGGAGGTAAATATCTTTCTTATACCTTTATAACTTCTTTCTAGTATACGTCGTGATGTGAACGATAATCGTGCAGGAGATTGTGCGATTACATGGAGTTCCTGTGAGTATCGTCTCAGACCGGGACACGAGATTCACGTCTCAATTCTGGAAGAGTTTGCAGACTAATCTGGGTACCAGTCTGAAATTCAGTACTGCGTATCACCCGCAAACTGATGGACAGTCGGAGCGCACTATCCAGATATTGGAGGACATGTTGAGAGCTTGCATGTTGGATCTCAAGGGTTCGTGGGAGGATCATATGCATCTGGTGGAATTCTCCTACAACAACAGCTACCAGGCAAGCATTGGCATGGCGCCATTTGCTGCTCTCTATGGAAGGAAATGTCGATCCCCGCTGAGTTGGGATGACGTTGGTGATAGAGAGTTATTGGGACCAGAGATGATAGTTGAGGCTGTGGATGTTGTGCGTGATATCAGAGACAAGCTTCGGATCGCTCAGGACCGTTATAAGCATTGGGCTGATGCTAAACGGCGTCCTCTGGAGTTTCAGTCAGGAGATCATGTGTTTCTGAAGATCTCACCGAATCGAGGAGTGATTCGCTTTGGGAAGCGAGGCAAGCTTAGTCCGAGATATATTGGACCTTTCGATGTGCTAGAGCGAGTTGGAGAGGTAGCTTATCGCTTAGCACTACCACCGTCTTTAGTGGGAGTACATGACGTCTTTCATGTGTCCCAGCTGCGTCGTTATATCAGCGACCCCTCACACGCTGTGGACTACTCAGAGATCACAGTTCGACCAGATCTGACATACGAACAGCAACCGGTGGAAATCTTAGATCGACGTCAGAAAGTCTTCAGGACCAAGACTATAGATCTAGTCGGAGTGATGTGGCGTCGCGACTCGCCAGGAGAATCTACCTGGGAGCGGGAAGATGAAATACGCGATCGCTATCCATATTTATTTCCCGCTCCTTAGTTGATAAGAATTCCGAGGACGGAATTTTCTTAAGGTGGGTAGAATGTAACGGCCGGTATTTTTAGCCGTGTTTTAGTTCGTGTGTACCGGTATTTTTCCTTCAGTCGTCGTCTGGTTGACTTTTAACCGTATGTTTCGTGTTGCGCGTATACGACTCTGTATTTCCGTTTTTACCGTTTCGTCGTTAATTAACATCGCGTTTAATTAAAAACTTTAATTTAATTATTTTGGTTAATTATTTTGGTTATTTTTTTTCTAATTAATTTTGTTAATTTTATAATTACATTCTTTAAAACTTAATTTAGTAATAATCCTCATTCAACAAACACGTTGGGTTTTAGAAAGAGAAGTTTAACACGATACATTCTCTCGTTTAGTCAACAGAACATCATTAAAGCCATCCTATTCCAACAACTAACAAATTAAAATTGTCTACGACTAATTAACTTCTTAAGGCGACTATTCCCTGATAAAATCATCTGTTAACCAACTTCATTCATGAAAACAATTCTCTGCCATTCCATCAGATTTCTAAAAGCCAAGAACAAATCTCATCACCAAATTTCCCTCAAACCCATCATCTTCTCTACATCAAATTAGCACCAAATCCTCCAACAGTTCTTCCCAAAATCATTTCCCCAAACACAAACAAAACCAAAAACCCAATTGAAATTCAACCCCTAGATCTGAAAATCATTTCAGATTCTTACAAAGATCAAACACAAATACAGATCTGAAACAAATCAACATTCAAATCTGAAATCATTTCAGATTTAAGCCCAATCAAAACAACCTCAAGATCCCAAACATACTCCAAAAATCAAACCCCTCTTCCACCTCTCTCCTCTAGGCCGGCCCCCTCCTCCTCTCACCTGCGCGCACCACCGGAGCAACCCCGGCCGCCGCCTGGACGCCGACGCCGCCGCCTTGGAGTCCGCGCCGCCGCCCACCGGAGTTCAGCCGCCGCTTGGAAGCCCTTGCACCGTGAGCTCCCCTAGGTGCGTGAGCTACTTCCCCAGTTCGAGAGATGCCTGCAAGTTTTAACTAAAGAAAAAAACAAACAAACGAATGCATGAAGAGATGACAGTATTGTGAAAGGGGCTTGGCCTTTAGAAAAGATGACAGGTTGTATGAAGAGGTTTTAATGGAAAGCTTAAAGTATTGAATTAATAATGTTAAAAAAAAAGGGTGACAGCAAGAGTAATACTAATAAAGAATGAAGAGAAAGAGAGTTAGGATAAGGATAGTAGGTAAGAGTGTAACATGTTACCCCTTGGTCAAAGTAGGTTGGTAGTACTATTAAATAAAATATTTACCATATAATTAACCATGTTAACCCATGTCATTAACTTAGGTTAAATTATTATCAGATTTGTTATTAACTTATTAAATGTAAAATTGATTTCATCATGTTGGTATGGTCAAATACTGTTAGTGTAATAAAAATTGAATAAAAAAAATAATGTGTAACCAGTTTGTATAACCTAATAAACACCACCCTAGCCAGTGAACCCCATAAAAATTAGACGAACCCAATCTAGGGGTTAACTAAATAGTTGCGTAACTCGCAATAGATTTAATTCGTTAATTCTCGTTTTAAACACTTTTTGTTAATTATATTAAATGTTATTATTTAATGACGCAGATACGTCGCGAACTTTCCTACCGTTACTCGGACAACCTAAACTGTCTCAGTCAGGCAAGCGTGCAGTTATTTTATGTTTTTGTGATATCAGATGTTGTACACTTAATTGCTGACACATACACACTTTTTAGAAATGCTAGACTTAAACTTGTGTGCATGTGTATGGACCCCTTAATAATCAAAATGAACACACTTTGTGAATGATAATGTTTCTGGACATGTATGGTTAATTTTAGAACTGTTGATAATTATAGAATGTTAAATGCCGTTGGCTCCCGTAGTTAAATGCCGTTGGCTCCCGTAGTTAAATGCCGTTGGCTCCCGTAGTTAAATGCCGTTGGCTACCGATGTTACATGCCGTTGGCTACCAGATGTTACTGCCGTTGGCTATTAGTTAATCTCGTCGGTCACATGTGATTACGTCACATGCGACTAGTCTGGACTCGTGTTTCAGTATATGACGGATTAGCATCCTGGCACGTGATTCAGGAAATACACTTGGGTGGGGTTGGTTCCCGGGCACTAGCCGGTAGTAAACGAGTCGCCTTCGAGGGCACTTGAAGGTGTATTTATTTATTATTCGTCTAACGGCGGGAATCTTAGTCACGGACTTGCACACACAGTTAAATAATTGAAAATGGAAGTTAATTACAGACCGATGTTACATTACTCAACTGCCATGTCAATTTTTATTACTGAACTACCATGCTAATGTAACTTGTTGCTTTAACTACCATGCTAGTGTAACTTTCATAATCGTTTTAACTGCTTCAGTTCATTGAAATACATGCTAGTGTAAATTCTTTTAACTGCTGTAAAACTGCCATATATATAACTTGTTATATATATCTTGCCTTGGGTCATCTGACATCTACTTGCAGACCCTTGCTGACATACATTCATGTTGTTTGAATGTATGTCAGGTTACGAGACAGGTTATCTGGAGGACGAGTTGCTGGATCAGAGTGATCCAATAGACCAGGATTCTGCTGATCCTGAAGTCCACCCTACCGTGGAGTAGTGCTGATTATCACCGCTGCAGCTATTTACTTTTCATCGCTGTTGTTTGTAGGGTGTGTACCCGCTTTATCTGTATCGCTATCGTTGTAGGCCATGCTTGGGGCCCTATTATTATTGTGTACTTTATCTGGATGTTGGCTTTAATATTTCTATTGTGCTGAGTTGCATGCAAGTTCCTGCGAAAGGTGTTTTCACAGACGCTTATTGGGTTCGAGCTTCACCGCTCCAACCTAAGCGGGCCCGCTCGCGTCCTCGCCCCAAGTATAATGGGAAGCGGGGCGTGACAGATATAATGAAAATTAAATAGTTAAACAAGGGAATCATACCTGCGGTCCAGTGACGAGCTACTGCAAGAAAGGGATTAGCACGAATAATAATAATAATAGTAACAATAATAATAACATGAGGGCTCAAGCAACCAATATCAAATACGATAAGTGCAAGTGCCTGAGGCATGTCACCAAACCACAAGTACGGGCAAAGGGGAGGGGAAGTGCTGCCAGCAGTAGAAGTAACACACAAATCTTATTTTATTATTTCATAATTGAGTTAATTGGAACTTGGGTAAACTGTGTGATACCAGGACCTGGACTTCACCCCAAATTTGGGGTGAATATAGCACACGGCGCAGTGGACACGGGCACTGTATGACACCGGGCCTCTCAGCTCCACCGTCCCTGGCAGGAGTGAGGCTCTCCCACAATAACACAACCTCCGTATGTCCCCTTCACTCCCGGTAAAGGCGAGTGGGTATAAATATCACATATCACATAATCGTTTCCCCCAACTTCTCAGTCTAGGCCTCATATCCACGATTTACTCAAATTCCACCTAAAACCCGGGTTCTGCTACTCACCCTCATTAGAGAGGACTGAGATTTATTCAATTTTATTAGTTAACATCATAAGTGACTCGTTAGGGGTCTTGATGGCATGGGTAAGCATACATCACATCAGCTGTCCATCATCAAACATGAGGTCATGCACTCACGTGACATGCCCTCAATCACAACACATCGTCTACTCACAAACAC
Source organism: Scilla litardierei (assembly GCA_030789695.1). Taxonomy (NCBI): domain Eukaryota; kingdom Viridiplantae; phylum Streptophyta; class Magnoliopsida; order Asparagales; family Asparagaceae; genus Scilla; species Scilla litardierei. The sequence continues at coordinate 157,753,762 of CM061140.1, read as the reverse complement.
AACGTTCCCATGCCATTCAAGCCACTAATTTCACCAATCATCACCGTGGCACAAAGCAAACACTAAAATGTGCACGTTACTCAAATTATTGGATTTTGCCTTCAATGAGGCATTTCATCGAACACCTGACGGGCATCACTTATAACAAGGCAACACAACAACATTTACATGTGCCAAGGCCATGAGGATTCATTTCACCATACAACCATATTAGGCAAACATAATAATGGCCAATTAATCCACATTTAAGGAATAAGAATAGCACTTTAGTGTATTCAGCTTGCTGAAATTGCAAGAGCATCCATAAATATCAACATAATACATCCATTTCTCTTTGTAATTTAACAAAACTTTATAAATGAAAGTTGAAGATATAACAGTTATGAATGTACAAATAAAATTTCATGCAAAAATATGAACTATACGATTTATGGTGAATTAATTAGTGAAGTGTGTCAATTCTGTTTTTCAGACAGATTTTAGGGTCTGTGTTCAAAGCCAAATTTGGGCATGTTCTAGCTTGAAAGTCGACATAAGAGCAGTCTTCTGAACTTTGAGAAAAATTTGTTAGCTTTCCAACAAGACCAAAATCATAAAATTCCAAGATGTGTGCAGCTCTGTAGGACAACTTTACTAAACTGTGTCAACACAGAAATTCAAACAGACATGTTGTAATGGTGGATTTATTACTCCTAATTCCTGAATTGAAACTATATCAAATTTTATATGATTTTGGGGTAGGACTTCAAGATCTACAAGCTTGTAGTTTTTTACGAAACATGATTCGAGCTACAGTAACCAGAATCCAAGCATTATCAGACATCAAGATTTCTGAATTTAAAAAGGAGATGACTTTGCTAATAATTTCAAGGAAACATTGTGAAATTGGGCCATATTATGTAATAATTGGCTATTTAAATCACATATTAGATAAAACATGTTGTAAAAACACAATAACAAAAATTAATTGATGGAATTCCAAACCAAGGGTTCCTACCTCAACTTTGATCTTTCTTCTCTTCTTCTCTTTCTCTTCCTCCTCCTCTTCTTCTTCTTCTTCTTCTTCTTCTTTCTTTTCTTTTCTTTTTTTTTTGAAGAATTTCGGCCATGTGTGAGGTGGGTGGCCGGCCATGGTAGGGGGAGAGGTGAGAGAGAATGAGGATTAGTGTAGAAAAGAAAGGAAAGAAGAGTTAAGAAGGAATAAGAAAAATCTAAAGAATATTCCCCCTTTATTCCTTTTTTCTCTTCTAAGAATGGAATATTCCAAGGGAATATTCCATGTGGAAATGACCAAAATACCCTCCCATGTTCCAAGTATTTACAAGTTTGCCATTACTTTATGTACACACCATTTAAGCATGTACACACAGCAAATTTAGGCCAAAAGACCATTTTGCCCCCGACTTTTTTAAAAATTTACGGGGGTTGCCATTGACCCCTAACCCCATTTTCACACTAACATGGCTCCCCTTACACACATCCTCGCACATCCATGCGTGCATACATGCATCACACACACGTCTAACCCGTTCGTGTCGTTTTACACTCACGACGTCATTTGCACTTCTTCCGCCTTCACATCTCGCATTCTCTTCCCTTAGCCACGTATTACGGCCTAATCTCCTTGGCATTACGTTACATACGTCAATATCTACGCTTATCTCATGCCCACGCACGCATCGTAGGTAGAAACACCACGCGTATCCAGTAGAACACTCGTATATTGCAAAATAGGGCATGACATACTTGAATCGCTTGGTCGCTCTCAGTAGACGACGAGTGGCTTAGTTGTGCGCCTGGCGAGCTTTGAGGGAACTTGATTGACGTTTGAGTGTGACCGGAGCTTGTAGAGCCCGGTAGTAGCGAGAGACCGGAGAGGGAAGATTGCACGGTATTAGCGAGAAACCGGAGAGTGAAGCTTGTAGAGATGGTAGACGGTGGTAGCGAGAGAACGGGAGTTTTAGTTGTAAAGCACTGGGTTGAGAATTTGAATGTAGAAAATATGATGAGATGAGTATTTGTGAGTGTAGAAATAAGGGGGGAGGGTGTGTTTTTTATAGAGAAAAAATGAAAAAACAAAATTTTTTATTATTATTTGCCCAACGGGCAAATTTTTGCCAGTTGGGCAAGCTGTTGCCAACGGGCAGAAATTTGCCAGTGGGCAACAGCCGGCCCGGGCCGGGGCTCCAGCCCCAGCCCTAGCGTCGGGCCCGGGCCGGTCAACGGCCCGTTGACCGGCCACCGGGCATGGGCCGGCTCAGAATCCAGGCCGGGCAGGCGGGCCGCCAGGCCAAATTTCCACCATGACACACCCCATGCACACAACCCACACCACCCATGCACACACACACCCCCCCATGCACACAACCCACCCACCCATGCACACACACACCCCTAATGCAAGCACACACACCCCAAGGGTGCGCGCGTGCGCTGACACACACCCCCATGCAAGCACCCACCCCCCTTCACACACACACATGCTAGCACCCACCCCCATGCATTCTGCGATCCACCCATGCACACACACACACCCCATGTGCGTGCACACACACACACCCACATCACACGCACCCCCCATGCACACACACCCATGCACCCACCCCCCAATGCGCACACCCACACCATACACACCCCCACTCCAAGCGCGCACACACAACCCACGCGCGCGCGCGCACACACCCCTTGCACACACGAGAGAGAGAGAGAGAGAGAGAGAGAGAGAGAGAGAGAATCTGTAGAGAGATAATTGGGGGAGAGAGATGATAGAGAGAGGATGTGGAGAGAGAGAGGGCCGGAACGAGAGAAGTTGTATTTCTGTTCAAATTTATTGTTCTTTGAACCGAAAATTAAAAAAAGTATCAACTTGAAACCGAAACCAAAGCGTTTGAATATTAAAATTGATCAAAGTAAACCTCCGGGTAATTACTCAAACATGGTCACATCGTAAAGATATTTTTATGCAATTTACCCTAAAAACTTCAACTTCGAACAGTTTATTTTAAAAATCAGGAAGATGATTAAAAGCCCATCTTCTCCTCTCCTCCTCCTGCTCTCTCACTTTGAGGGCAATCATGGATAGCGATTTACAAAGGTGTGAAATCCAAAGCAACAAATTTCAACAACAAAAAAGGTACTCATATTACATAGGCTACAAATTTCTTCTTAGGTCCACGACAACAACGCTCACATTATCTCCGCTCTGCCTTGCCACCGCCAGTTTCGTCAGCAGCATGGCCGCATCAGAGCAGGCCTTATCGGAATCTTGGCTTCTGCTGCCCTCGCCCGCCGGTGCGTTGCCCCGCAGGCACATCCTAACAACGCCACAAGCTGTCTCATTGCTCACCACATCCCACAGCCCGTCGCTCGCAAGTATCAGACACTCGTCGTCGTCCGTCCTCTCCGTCACCGTCACCTCCGGTTCCGATATCACAAACGGTTTCAAGTAGCTATCGCCGATGGCCCTCGACATGGCAAGCACGCCGAGCACCCGTGCTCCGTCCCAGCAGATCACGCGCCCGCCAGCATCCTGGATCCGTTGCAGCTCATCCGGTCGATCTGGCTGCAAATTTTTACCATGCCATCATCAGATCCAATCGTATTACAAAAAAACAGATTTGATAGATTCAAAAAGGTTTATTATTATTTACCTTGTGATCGACGGAGAGGGGAAGGACCTCTCCTTTGCGGGCGAGCACAGCCCTCGAGTCACCGCAGTTAGCGACCACAATTCGATCGGACGATACCACGGCCACGACAGCCGTGGACCCTACGTGGTTGCACTTTGGGGTCTGGAGCTCGCACCGGCAGTTCGAATCCTCACCCCCGCCGCGATTCTCCACGGCCTCTCCGTCCATCCTCGCGAATCCTTTCTCCATGATCTCCTTCCAGTTCGCCGGCGACGACCCCGATCCCGATCCCGTTACCAAGCAATTTTTCACCTCCTCTGCGACCAGCTCGTGCATCCGATCCCCGCACGAGGCCGCCACGTGTGAGCAGCCATGGCCGTCGAAAACCCCGAAGAAGTGATGCTTTCGCTCGGTCTGCAAGAAATCGGGACGAATCGAAACGGCATCTTCCATGTCCCGCCTCCGTCCACACACCGACGTCATACCATACCTCGGCTCCCGATCTAACTCCCCTGATTCGGTGGCCGAAACCGGATGCCGATCCGGCTCTGGGTTCGAGCTCGACGCAGAGTTCGAGCTCGATTCGTTATCCGAGCCCTTCTCAGCTTCTTTCTGATCCTTGTTCTTTCGTCTCAGCTCGTCGGAAGATGCCATGGACTCCGCCCCGGCAACGAACTTGAACCGCCTGATCTCCATCCGCCGTCGCCGGGCCGCCCTAGTGCTTGGCTCGTAGGCCTCGTTCGATCCCACGCAAATTTCTGCCATTTTTTGGAGAAATCTAAACAACAAATCTCAAAGCAAAAACGAGAGAGATTTTGTTTATAGTTTGAACGAAACGAACGATGTTGCCTGGGTTTTAAAAGAGGGGCAGGTTGTTTTTGGTCTTAGCGGGTAGCTACCCGGGACGGAAACGGGCAGCCCGCCAGACACGTACAGCGGGCCTGACGTTGATATGTCCCCGCCACGACATAGCATCTGAACCGTCCATCTTCCCCCCGGCTTAAAAATCTCAACACGAGTGTCCTTGCGTCGGCACGTGGCGTCTGTCCGCGTGCCCCACATGATTCTTTGGAACACGTGGCGGGATGGGAGTGGGAGGGAGTTGTTCAAGTTTTTTTTCGGTTGCAGTTGCACCAATGAGGATGCGTATACGTCGAAAGTCTGAAACAGAGGATTGGGACACGTTCGAAGAAAGCGTCTGAAGAGAGAGGAAGAGAGGCAGTTGACGCTTGGTGGCGAAAAAGGACGGTCGAGGGAGAGGTCGACACGTGTCCCATGCTGGCGTGTCGTCGTGTTGGCTTTGTGCTTTCCTTCTGTTTGGCTGTGGAGAGCTGGCGAGAGCGGGATCACGTTCCCTCCTCTCTCTCTCGCGGTCTACTTTATTTTTCTTTAAAATTAATTTATTTAATTCGATTAATGGAGAGCGTGACACGTGTAGGTGATTTAAGGTTGGGTCAGTAATTCTGTGCATCTGGGGAGAGTTTTGGGGTTGTTCCGCACTTGTTTAGGTTTGGGTCTACATCTTAATCGGCAGGTAGGCAATGGCACCCCCATATAATCTAATGATTGATCTCCACCCGAGCGAGGTGCCACTATAAAATTATTAGCTGGTAAAGAGAGCTATTTTACAAAACAAATAGGGTAATGAATGATCACGTGTCATCTTCAAGTTTGATGGCTTCATGCGTGGGAATAACATACGTGTACGTCATTCTCCTGAAATGGTCACATACCACCATTTTTTTATTTAACTATCAACTATGTATTCGTATGTATTGTAACACGGATTTTTAAGATCCAATTACAAACAATAAAATTCGGGTGAGATCGAGCTTAAGCTGTATAATACGTGCATAACTCATATCATAGTCTTGTATTCAATTTTGACAAAAGATAATATGGAACAAATGGATTAATGAAGTTAGGGTTTCTTGTAGCATGGATTAATGGCGTGCCTTCGCTGTGTATATTTTACCTGTTTATTTAGGCATAAAGAGCTGGGTTTGAGAACCCTAACTTGAGGATTGAGCTAGGTTAAAATCGGATAGCAGGTGACTGACTGCATCCTTCTAAGACTTTATTTGATAAGTTTTTATTTTCCTTAAACTCTAAGAACGGTTTTCATCTTCACCTGGGTGTCAATCTATGATGTGCAGAATGTTGAATCGTGTCAAACCTACGCTGGAGCCAGTTGTGAGTCTCACATGGGCCATACGGCTGTAGCATGCCCCATCTTGTCGTGGACCTTTTATTTGGACATGCAAGAGATGAATATACGTGTATCATATCTGATAACCAGATATAACATGCGCACACGTACACCCACAAAAACCTGCACACAGTCTGGATGCGGGCCACGCATAGGTGTTTCCCTCAGTGTAAAACCAGGTGCAAATGGAAAGAGTGAGTGAGTGTAGTCTTGGGGTTTTGGGGGGTTTTTATTGAGGGTTTTTTTGGGGGTTTTTTGTTTTGGGCGTTGTTAAGGCCCAAAATGATCGAGACAGTGTCGAGCTGCCGTGGGCTCTTCGTGTTGAGTCAGAGCCTCGTCAGCAGGTGAAGTGGGACCCTAGGTTGGTGAACCTGGGTCGAGTTATGGAGGTAGATGATGATGCGATGCTCGATCGACCCTCGAACAGCTTGTGCGTCGATCGTTCGAGGTTGGGAAGCTCGGAAAAGACCCTCGCGGAGGATGGCGACTCGTCGATCTACACCACAAAGACACACGTTATGGGGGTCAGATCTGGGTCCCGACCCAAATTTCCTCAGATGATTAAGTTAGTGTGGGAACTTAAGGATGGGAGAAAGCTTGGAGCAGCTGAGATCAAACCACAGAGGTTTGTCTCAGATCTGACGTCGCACGATTTATAATGTAAGAAATATCAAGTGAAGAAGTAGAGTCTATGGCTTAGATCTTGTACCTTGAGAATTGTAACCCTTTCTGTATTTATAGGCATCCTGGGTCCCTTTAGTGACACTGGGGAGATAACGGCCACCCATTATGGGGCCACGATCCTCCCCATTTAATAGAAGTGAATATTGTACAAGTTCCCACGAATTACGATCCCATCTTTTGTCCCACGTTTGTGTGAGGGGAAAGTAACGGTCGACTGGCCAATGGGCTCAGATCGAGTCGATACCGGGCTTCCCTTGTGGGCCCTGTGGGCCTTAGTCATCCGTCTGTCGAGTCATCCCGTGTGCCGGCCCAATGATTCAACATTGCCCCCCTCGCACGACCTCAAAGGATCTGCATGTTAAAGTCAAGCGACGTTACATCGCATTAATGGGGCACGCCAGTCGAGAAATTAGCACTCAAGTTTCAGGCGCCAAAAGTCCGCCTCGTCGATTCGGATCATTTACCGGTTCGAAATCCAAGATGCTCATTGCCTTGGATCTATGACGCATGTTCCATCTAGCGGTTGTCGCCTCGCTGATGTAAGACGGTTCCAGCGACAGAATTCGAAGAACCTTCTTCATCTTCCTTGATTTAGATTTTCCTTCGTCGAGAGAAATGGCTTCGTCTTCTGTCCCTGCCTCTGATAGGAGCTTAGTCAATGTCATGCAGAAGAACAAGGAGGGGGTTATTGAGCCTGGCTTGATTGCGAATTTGAAGTCCAAAGTCGGGGCCGATCAGATCCCCGAGCTTCAGAGAAAGTATGCCCGCCTCGATTATCAGATCCGGGCGCCAGGGAGGGACGAGATGATCCATCGTCCTGGTGAACGGGAGGTTGGGGTTTATGTCAAAGCCTTCCAACGAGGGCTTCGATTTCCCATGCACCCCTTCATGTTGTACTTCTTGTGTACCCTGAACATTTCTCTCTGCCAGTTGATGCCGAACACCATTGGTGTGTTGATGGGCTTTATAGCTCAGTGTGTGATGAAAGGGATTGAACCGTCGCTGAGACTGTTCAACCACTTCTTCTCGGTTCCTTCCCTCAAGACAACGGGTTGGTACTTGATAACGGCTCGTCGAAGCAGGAGATTATTTGATGACCTCTCGACCTCCAACCTTAAATGGAAGGAGGAGTTCGTGTTCATGGTCTTCCAGGAAGAGGCAAGCTTTTGCACTGGATGGGGTGCCCTTGACGTAGGCCCTGCCGAGGATAAGCCCCTGACTAGTGAGGAGAAAGAAGCCACCGACATACTAACGAGTCTACCAGAGAACATAAGGAAGACAAAATGGTTGTGGTCCGACGACGTGTTGCGTCGGACCATGTGGATGAAAGGTTAGTTTAATCGTGCCTGCCAACTGTTTGACATTTGTTCTTTGCCTTAACTCGTTTGTTGCTTCTACAGGCATGGCTGGTGTGGATTATCAGGTGGATCCTGCACTGAGGGAGGTAGTCGAGGCTTCCATCAGAGAGGCGGAGGTGAGTATGTTGTCTCCTCGGGTGCGGACTGTGGGAGAATGGATGGCCCAATTGTCGGAGGATCGACCCGTTGTTGCTGAGAGGGCTGCTCAGGTGGCCCGCCTTCAGCGGAATAAGAAGGAACTCCTCTGAATTTTAAGTGGTTGCGCTTGAGGGGAGTAAGAGGAGGTGGCAACTTATTCTCAGTGATCGAAGCCGTCTGGGTTGAATGAACCAACGGAGCATGTCTCCCAGCCGGGGAGGGGTACTCCTCAAGAGGGATAGTCGTGGAAGACCCAGGTCCCACCGGAGTTTCTTTTGCACGAGGACTCCTGGCCTTTGGGGGTCTATTCCCTCCGGTAGAATTGTCTGAAGACATCCCTGATAAATTCAGTCTGATTTTGCTGGAGAGTCGATCTCCATAGGCCCCATTCGACTGCCCCATGACGGGGCTAGTTCAATTGGAGTTTTCGATGAGGCGAGACGATTCTGCTCTCCTCGATTGTGGGACCGCCTCCAAAATTGTTGAAAATGCAACCCTTCCACGGGACAGATCTGTTGTGGAGAGGGTCGATTTAGGAGTGGCTTGCGTCGATTACTGTCCATGCCAGCGTTCAGGAAATTATCGCACCATCCTCCATTGTAGGTGAGGCGAGCACAGATGTTGACTATCGTGCGTTGTTTACAGGCTTTCGGGGCCACCACTGCGTTGCATCGACGTGCCCCGGTGGATGCCAATCACGAGGTCACCCTGGAGTCCGTCAAGTTGGCCGTGGAGAAGTCTCGGGTTGAGTTGGCCAACATTGGTCTTCTGTGTAAGTTGAGACTAGATCATATTAAGCGGCTCAAGCATGAATTACGAGAGTCTCGTGAGAGAGAGACCGAGTAATCTGCCATGAGAGAGCAGACGGAGAAGGTTCTGCTAGAGGAGAAGGACAACATGGAGGCTGTAGCGGAGAGGGCGGTTCAAGAGTTCAAGGATTCGTTTCCTGACTTCGACGAGCTATACAAGGAAGGCTACGAGCGATGTCGATTAGAAATGAAAAACCGATTCTCTGACCTCTCTGCTAAGATTGACCAAATCCCGTTGATGTTCCCAGATCTTGGTGACGACGAATCGAGCCAAGGCATAGAGGAGGCTGCTCCTACCGGAGAAGTTGTCACCATGACTGTTGACACTGCAGGAGCGGATGCTACGGGAACCCGGAGTCCATGGCCGTGCTGGATGGAGACCAAGGGCCTAGCCGGCCGCTGTAGGATCTCGGCGCTCTTTTTACACCTGCTTTAGAAATTTTTGAATGTATAGGAGGTGATGTTGATGTAAACGAAAACAATTTTTGCAATAGAAGTGCCAGAGGAGCTGGCCTATATATCTTTGTTTGTCGTTGCATCTCTTTTTTTGTTGTCACTTACGTCATGTGGTGGTCGCAACGCCTGATGTCCCCTCAATGGGTTAGACGCTGCTTCAGGATGATCGAGGATAAGCCATCGAACCATGTTAGAATAGACCACTACGTTCCATGGTGAGGGAGCAATTTTCTCGACTCACGGTTGATGATACGAGATTCATTCAGTGACGAAGGGGTGGCCCTTCGACTTACGAATGACGACGTTTTGGGAGAGTCGTTCAGTAGCGAAGGGGTGGCCCCTTCGACTTACGGCTGACGACGTGTTAGGAGAGTCATTCAGTGGCAAAGGGGTGGCCCCTTTGACTTACGGCTGACGACGTGTTAGGAGAGTCATTCAGTGGCAAATGGGTGGCCCTTCGACTTATGGCTGACGACGCGTTAAGAGAGTCGTTCGGTGGCAAAGGGGTGGCCCCTTCGACTTACGGCTGACGACGTTTTAGGATAGTCATTCAGTGGGGAAGGGGTGGCCTTTCGACTTATGACTGATGACACTTTAGGTGCAACTCACATGGGCTTCAGCAGTATGAATTCAGTTTATCCAGGCTTTCCAAGGATCGGATCCTTTTAGTAGGAAGTTTTAACGGGATAGTTTTTGTAGAAGTCATGAAGGCTTAGGGAAGCAAAACTTTATTTAATGAAAAGATATGCTTCATTTAAAGGAATGATAGAAATAAAAGGCGTACATGTGTTTCCGAACTTCGTCGGAGCTGTTTTTGCCCAATGCCTCTTTATTTGACCCTGAGCTTAGATGGTTTGCGAGTCGACCACCTTGGTGACAGGCGACCCCGTCATCTTGCCCTTCTGCTTCGAGGATCTCTCATTGCTAGGTTGATCGCTAGCCGGGTTTTTGGGGGTGCCCTCGCTTGACCAATGCATCAATCTCTTTTTTGAGAGTCCAACAATCGTTGGTATCGTGCCCATAGTCATTGTGGTACTTGCAGAATTTGAGGTCGTCCCTCTTCTCGTATTTGCCCTTCTTTGATGTCTCTTGGACCAGCTCTTCTCGCGGGGCGTAAGCGAGGACCTCCATCTTAGGAGCGCTTGGTTTTTCATAGGTAGAGCGCTCCTTACTTCGAGGGCTCCTCTCTCTGGGTCTTTTGTCTCGAGATTCCTGGCGAGGGGTTTCCGGAGTCGGGTTTTCTCGCCTAGTGTATCTGCAGCGGTCGGGAGTGCCTTTTCCATTAGTTTCAGCTGGTTCCTCTGCTTCCTCGGAGATGGTGAACCGATCCGTTATGTTGAACATTTATACGACGTTGTTAGGGGGAACTGGTGGAGGGCTTTTTGTAGGTGTTTGTTCTTGACTGCTTGAGTGAGTGCCATTATGACAGTCACGTCTGGCATCTCTTCTACATCGAGTCTCTCATCTTTGAATCTCTGGACGAAGGCTCGAATCGACTCATTCTTGCCCTGTTTAAGTGAGAAGAGGTGGGAGGACTACTTCTTAGGACATCGACCTGCGACGAATTGCTTGCAGAACATATCCACCAATTTGTCGAATGACCCAATACAGTCGTCAGGTAACCCTTCGTACCAGACTTCTGCCCTCTTGAATAGGGTAGCGTGGAAGGCTCGACAAAGGTATGGCTCATCGGCCCCATGTAGCAGTATTACATTCAGATATTTATGGATGTATGACCACGGGACGCCTCTGCCATCATAAGTTGGTAGGGCATGGAGTTTGAACTTCGGAAGAGGAGGAGCATAAGTGATATTCTCCCTCAGCGGGGTTCACCGAAGCACGGATTGGATGAGTCGAGCTCTTCCCTCTTCGGCTTGCACGTAATTGGCTCCTGAAGGGAGATTGTGATCGAAAACTCTGGAAGGGAGGCCGACGGCTACGCACATAGGGATCAATGGAGTTGATCTAGTCGGTTGTGGCAGGGGAATATGCATGAATGGGAAGCTTGCATAGATTACTCCACAGGGTTGATTCAGATCATCCCTCGCGGTTTGTATTGAGGTGAAGTATGTTTCTCCTAGCATAGATCGGATATTAGTGATTGTAATCATTATTTATTATAGTGGAGTAATCTGATTTTCTAGGCGTGGTCCCACAGATGTAGGTGTGCGTATCAAAGTGCGTTACCAAGTTTTACGTGTCTTCTCTTGGTTTTTCTGCCTAATCATTATGTTTGATTGATTAATCACTACGTACTGATTCACAGAGTGTATTTGCCAAATTATCACTCACTCATGAGTGAAATGACTTGCCTATTAGCCATCAAATATCATCATATACCAACAAACAAATTTAACTGAAAAAATTCAAATTTAAAGTTTTACTCTAAAATACAAAGAGTGGGACTATCTGCACCGCACTGTTTTGCGGTGCAGACACTGAAATGTTTTTGAAACGACAGCGCGTTGTCAAGAAAAAATTTGAAATGAGGCTCTATGTGAGATTCTCTCAAGGACAGCATGCCCTCCACGCAATGAATGCACGTTGATAAAAACAATGAGAAGAGACCCATTCACATGAGAATTGATTTGCCAGCTCGCATGTATTGATTGCCCAGCTCGCTGAGGAGTGAGGATATGCAGCATAGGTGGGCTCACTTCATCAAATCGGAGTTTTTTTGGTCAAAAAGGGCTCTGATGAGATTCCCTTTTTCTGTTCGCTCACGGGCTGGGTAGCAACGTCCTATATACTGCTCTCTCTCCCTCGCTCATTTCAGCCTATCAAGCCTCTCTCTCTCTCTCTCTCTCTCTCTCTCTCCCCACCTAACTCCGGCAAAACCACCTAACTCCAGTGACACTCCCTCCATCTACTCAGCTTACCAGCAACGGTGCAACAGTGCTGAACGGAGCAACGGTGTAACAACACCACCTAACTCTGTTTGCTCACGACTCATGAGCAACAGTGCAGAACGAAGCGAACCCCCGTCGGACACGAGCAAGACAACGTCGGACACGAGCGAGCCCCATCGAACACGAGCGAGCCACCGTCGGACACGAGCCAGCCACCGTCGGACACGAGCCAGCCACCAACCACCAAAATCCGAACGTCTATGAGCCACCAACTGTCGAGATCAGATTTTCGGCAAGCACCCTGACCTCCTCTGACTCCTCATCAACTCGTCAGAGACCTCCTACGGAAGCCAGCAGCAGTTGAGCGGTGGTATTCATGATTATATTGTGGTATACATATAATGGAACTAGGTTAAATTGATCAATTCCCGCATATAACATCAAATTTTACAAAACAAAATTTTGAAATCATATTACAAATAATATTTTATCATATAGTATGGGATCAAAAGGTATTTAATATATGTATAGCTTGTGTACCTTCAACTATGTGATATAATATGATTTGTCACATACTATATTATATAATCATCCGATCTAATCTTTAAACTGGTTGTGTTTAATTCATTTAGTTGGTGACTATAGATTTTTTTACCATTTAATACATTTCCATTTCATAATTGTTTCAGTGGTAATGAGCTTTAATTTTCTACCCCAAAAAATAATCTGAATCCTTACATCCCAACAAATGATGCCATTTTAGTTCATACATCTTTTAGACGTAATGTGTAGCAAGTTAAGGTTAAACACCTGCACTAGTTGATTCACAACTTTCTGATGTTTCTCTGGTTAATTTATCAAAAAACATAGAAAATAAAAGTCACGTGTTTATGTCAAATTGGTTTGCTAAATCTGTGTCCGTTGAGGTCTAAGTGTCCATTTTAGAAACCATTATATCATGTATTTCTTTTACACGTTCTCATGCAGTTGAATCATTTCTTATAACATCATAATGCTTACGTGTGCTTATTTTTTCCTTTAGGCTCCAAAAGGTAGACTGCTGATTTCTTCCCTTCAATTTTCTCGTCTTTTCTGGTTAGCGCCGTGGCCTCCGCCATAAGGGAAATTCATCCTTGAGGAGTTTGAGTGGGGGTAAGCCTGCCGACTTCTGTAAATACTTGGAGTTTTACTTTGCTTCGCCATTATTTTTGTCATTGAGACGAGAGTACTATACTCTTCTTACAGCACTGCAACATGTTCACTAGATGCCTAGCTATAATGATATTAGGGTAGAGCCTAAGCCATAGTCATTTGTTTATATTTTATAACAGGAATTGATTTCTGTGCACGACCACGTCCGATAGATCTAGCTCTAGCCTTGCTTTCTTGCAATGACATTGATTCAAGTAAGTCACTCTAAATGTATGTGGTTACATTTATAGCTCTTGAACTGTATATGTTTACATTTCTTGCAACAATGCCTAATTAGTTAACACTTTGATGTATTTGATTACATTTATAGTTCTCTAAATTGTGCAATGAATATATTTAAGGATTAATATGATCTGTGGTTGGAAACAGTTTATGGTGATTTGTTGCAAGACTTTTATGTAAACCAAATGTCTACTATTTTGATGTATTTGTCATAATTAATGAGGTTTTGTTGTAGGGATTTTTTGACGAATATGGATTACAGTAATTGGTTTGACGGAAATTACTATGAACAGTATAATGAAATTAATTTGAACGAGCCTCCTAATTGGCCCATTTCAGTAAGTATGATTTTGCATTTAATATATTTATAATTGTTAATGAAACTTACGCATTTTGACGAATATTGTAGGATGATATACCTGAAACAAATTACGAGCATGAATCATGTGATCAAACAGTAGAATGTACAGATGATTTCAACACTGACGAGGTTATTATTGCACCTCATTTTAATTACTAAAACATTAAGAACCTTCATTCACAATATAATACATTTGATTTAACACAATCTCAGGTGTTTGTTACTCGTGATGATCTCATAAATTGGGTGAGAGATATTGGAAAACATAATGGATATGTCATTGTTATAAAGCGGTCAGATACACCACAACATGGGAAAAAAGGTTCTGTAACATTGGTTTGTGAGAGGAGTGGGAAGTTTAGGAAGGACACTTACTCCAAGAATGTTCCAGCCGAATTAAAAAGGAAAGGGACGGGAACAAAAAAATGCAATTGCACATTTAAATTAAACGGGATGCAATTGACAAATGGGGGTGAATGGGTAGTTGTTGTAAATAGTGGAATTCACAATCACCCATTGGCTGAGCGGTTAGAAGGCCACTCTCTTGTTGGTATGTTAAGTACTGAGGAGAAAAACAAGATGATTGATATGACAAGAAATGCAGTCCCCCAAAAAACATTTTACTGACAATAAAAAGACAGTAGAAATGTGACACATTTGAAGCAAATATACAATGCTCGTCAAAAATATCGCCGTGAAATACGAGAAGGCAGATCTGAAATGCAATATCTATTGAAACTTATAAACGATAGCAACTATGTTGAATGGCACAGAAAGGATGCTGAAACGGAGGTTGTAAAAGACATTTTTGGGCACATCCAGATGCCATTCATTTGCTAAACACATTTCCTTATGTACTGATTATGGACAGTACGTACAAAACAAACCAATATAGCTTCCCACACTTTGAGATTGTTGGAGTAACATCAACAGAGTACACATTCTCTGTGGCACATGCATACATGTAGGCAGAGCGGACTGACAACTTTGTTTGGGCACTACAGATGTTAAAATCTTTGAGTAAAAATACCGATCGATTTCCGCTTGTGATCGTCACCGATAGAGACATAGCACTGTTGACTGCTGTGCAACTCGTGTTTCCATCAGCAACACACTTATTATGCCGGTGGCACATTTGCAGCAATGTCCAAGCAAGAATCAAGAAATTTGTGAAACCCAAAGATTTGTGGGAGTCAGTGACTAAATCATGGAAAGCAGTTTTGAACTCGTTAAATGAGGAAGAATTTGAAACCAGTTGGAGCATATTTGTACAAGAATATGCCGAGTTCCCAAATTTGATCAGTTACATATGCGAAACATGGCTGCCATATAAGGAGAGATTTGTGGGCGCCTGGACCAACAGAGTGATGCACCTCGGCAACATAACAACAAACAAGTATGTTTAATGTTTTTCACATAGTAACACATATTTAGATTGAATATTGTAACAAGTTTATTTTACATGCACATGAAGGGCCGAGGGTGCTCATAACACATTGAAGAGGATGCTTCTAGCACGCACGGGTGATTTCTGTCATTCTTAGGAAACAATTGACAACTTAATCATACTTCAACACACTGAAATCTCGCGATCATTTCAAAGAAGCATTATTCATGTGGAGCACCAGTTTAACACTATGCAATACCAAAATTTGACTGGATTTGTGTCAAAAGAAGTCCTACATCACACCAGCAAGGAGTACCAAAGAGTTTGCAATGTTGGGATTGACCCATCTATTTGTGGTTGCGTAAAAAGATACGCATATGGGATGCCATGCGCACATATGCTTGCCGAGTTTTGTAGGTTCGGTTGGGCGATTCCATTATCGGCTGTGCATCCACACTGGAAAAAACTGGCCATTAATAGAGGCATGGATGATGAGTATGAACATTGGTCATTCGCTCAAGACCTAGAGGCCGTTCAGAGGCGATTTGATAGCTGTGATATCTCAGGAAAAAGGGTCCTTCATGGCAAAGTACGTGAATTAGCTTATCCTGATACTACATCAATGTGATCGCCACCGGAAAGGGTTAAAACGAAAGGTCGTCCACGTTCCAAAATTGACAAAGCAACCAAACAGAATCCTTCGTACTTCGAACACATTGGTGTGGTGTATGATAGTGTTCCTGCTCCTTTAATCGACGTGTCGGTGAAATCGTCGAAACGCAAAAAAATACCATACTCTGAATGGTTTCCGGAACAATTTGTTCCTTACATTAAAAATATTGTTGATGTAGCCTGATGGCAATTGCAGATTTCGAGTCATTGCAGAGTGGGTAAGCTTGGTCGGTGAGGGCAATTGGTTTCAAATAAGGCAGGATCTACTCGATGAGTTGATCTATTGGCATACTGATTACATTGAATTGTTTGGGGCTGACCGTGCTAACGAGATTCAAAATATACTTCATATGCCCAAACCCACAGTAGCACCCTTCGATAAATGGATGACCATGCCCGATATGGGTCATTTGATTGCTTCAAGATATAATGTGGTCGTCGTCCATTTATCGAACCATCTGTGTGTGACATTTCTTCCATTGAGAGATGCACCGCCACCGCCCGAAGAACAAAAAATTATTGGGATCGTCTTCGTGCAGAATAATCATTTTGTAAAGGTATTTTCAAAATGTTATTAACCTTACGACTATTAAGGATTTCTTTTCAATTATATATAATATTTTCATCCTGTTTGCAAGTCATCATGCATGAAGGCTCACCAATACCACCTGTTTCTCTGCAATGGAAAAGATACCACTATGCATATTCTAGCGGATGGGAGACTCCTTACGTACAAAGGATGCATATCTTTAGATCTTTATTACATATGAATACAAATGTAGCAACCCAAAATGTATTTATAGATTTAAGTTAATGTAAAATACGTCCATTTCTTTACTATATTAATCGAGCAGTTTTATATAAAATTTAATGCATGTCCGTTAACAGTTGTTTGGTTCAGCACTGCGTTGCGGAGAACATCATGACTGCAACTGGTTATGTTAGGTTAGGGTTAGATTATGGCTTTAGGGTTAGGCAAATTGGTTAAGTTTATGATTGCAATGTGTTGGCTGGGGTTGTATGTAGAAATTCTTTTAAATTAATCTTTATCAATTGGTTTCTAATATACAGGTGCACCATTATCACACGATCTTAAACTTCCTAATGTGGACACGCATTACTCTTTATTACCATGTAAGTAATGTTTAACTGTAGTTAATATCAGTTTATGATTTCTTTTATTTATTCCAAGATGAGTAATTTGCTAAAATATGGCTTTGCATTTTTATACAGATGGGTGCTGCGCAGGATGCTGATTTGCGTAAAACCGTAAGGCACTAATCATTCTTATGCAATATGTGCTCTCATTTGTTTTCTAATCATTCTTGTATATTTATAGGTTAACTTGCTTCAGACCCACAATATAAATGTTAAGTTACGTTCTTATAAAAGAATTTGGTGGGATAAGGTATGATTGTCATTACATATGTAATCTTTTTCATACTAATTTTTTAATTAATAATTATTTCTTATTATTATTTTCAGAAAATTGGAAAAAGAACAGTGCATTCTACTAAGACAAGGAATAATGGAAACAAAAAAACCTGTTTTTCAGAGGTAATATAAATATTTGAGATGATTCATTCAAAATATCATTTTCATTGAATATCCTAATACACTGTTTCTGAAATAGAACTGGAAGATGGTTTTAGCAGAGCTTGAATGGGTTCGCAAAGCACAACTGCACACGCTCCCACAGAATAAGGTAAGTAGAGTTTTCACTTTAAATTTTTTTATTCACGAATATATATTTATTTATCTAACAAATTTGTGCTTGTTAATTACTTAGGTTATTGCGAATCCAGGTGGAACTTCAGCATGGGTTGAAATTGACAGTTTCTCTTTTTATAACGTGATAAGGAACAAGTTTTCTAGCCAATGACCTACTTCTGCTGCTATTAGAACTCCAGTGTCGTGATTGTAAACTCCTCGACGAAGAACTTGCACTTTGCTTGTCAACAGCCTTCCCCTTGGCCTTGAGCAAGGCCTTGCGGTCCTTGTCGAGCTTCAGCTTCGTGATGACGACCTTTGACGGGTCGATGCCGATGTTGACCGTCGATCCGTTGACCTTCTAGTGGATATAGTATGATAGAATTTGTCGCATTAAGTTTTGGATCTGAAACTAGGCGTGATGGTCAGGATGAACGGGAACACCAACAATATATTCATGCACTTGCACGATATAACACCAACAATGTGTGTGTTCGCTTGTTAAAAAAAGGATGCCAGGGTGTTATAATCCTAATTATTATTATGATAGAAATGCCTAAAAGTAGAATTGGCTTGCAAAGGCAAAAATTGCATGCATTGAGCTCCGAACTAACCGACAACAAAAAATCGCGCTTTTTCGACTCAATTTCTCAAATGTCAAGCTACTTCAATAAAAAGTGACTTAAAAATGCTCCTTGTGCAATTATCAAAGGCAAAAAACATATACTGAATTCTTATAGCTCCATCAAGAGTCTGATATAATAGACAACTTGATGTTTTCCTTCCAAAAATACACAGAGGCAATCAGGTATTGCCCGAACCAACTCCATCAACTCCGCCTGAGGCCGAAGGGCATGAATCGAAGTCGGTTCCAATGCGAGCGCACGGTTGCAATCCGTAATCGACTCGGCAACTCGGCCGGCCGCCTTGTAGGCCACCGCGCGGCCGACGAGGCAGGCAGCAGCGAACGCATGGGGGTGCCACGGGTCCGTCGAGGATCTGCGAGAAATGGCGTATGGACTCCGAAGGGAGCGGCGTCGAACGCGTCCAATGCGGTGGTGCGTCAACGGAGTAGGATCTTGATGTGCGAAAGGAGGTGGGAGGCGGTTTCGGACTTGGTCGGAGGTAGAGCCGGGGGCGATTGCGGGTTCGGATTGGGCTGGAAGGCGTTTGATGTAAAGCGATCGTCGGAGCGCGAGGTGCTCTCTCGAAGGAACGAAGCAGAAGCGATGCGGCGGCCTGTTTGAAGGAGGACCATTGCGTCCTCCATTAGACCAAGGTGGCAGCAAGCCTGGCCCAAGATCATATACCTGGTGTGCACACAAGATGAACAAGTTTTTTTTGGTTAATTCACTATAAATCACTACTACAAAAAGGACCTTTAATAGCACATCTTTAATAGCGCTTGCCAATTATAAGCGTTGTTAATTAGAGGCACATATAATAGACAGCGCTTCTTTCTAAAAGCGCTGTTAAAGGTCGGAGAATAGACATCGCTTTTTTCTGCAAGCGCTGTTAAAGGTCAGAGAATAGACAGCGCTTCTTTCTACAAGCGCTGTTAATTAGAGGCACAAATAATAGACAGCGCTTCTTTCTACAAGCGCTGTTAAAAGTCAGTTAATAGACATCGCTTCTTTCTAAAAGCGTTGTTAAAAGTCAGATAATAGACAGCGCTTCTAAAAAAGAAGCGCTGTTAAAGATCATATGTTGAAGCGCTGTTAAAGGTAAGGTCAAATTTTTTCAATACCGAGGGCGGGCGAGCGCAGACATTTTCATTTACCCTCGTCCAATTTCGAATGGCTGCTTGAAAAAACCCTCATCGATGGCCTCCCCTCACCCTCAACCCCCCAAATCCATCCTCGATCTTGAGATCACCGTCGTCTCCGTCGTCAACTACGACATCGCCTACCTCGATCTCGACACGGGTACTGCACGTGCAGGACCATCAAGACCCAAAGGACGCGCCTCCTCCTCGGCTCCCAGCCGCTTTTAGAGAACTAGGGCTAGGGTTTTAGGAACTTCTCCTTCTCTCTCACTATATGGAATCATAAGGTATTTTTGATTTAATTTCTACTTTTATTTTGATTATTTAGGGATTTTGGGAGGTGGGTTTCTCTTGGGGACAATAGTGATGGTGATGGAGGACGCCGATGCTCCCCATCACCTCCTCTTGCTGAGAAATTTCATGTCACAAGGGATCGTGCATCGCCAGCCTCTGCTGTTTGCGAGCCCTTCCAAGGAGCCCAGAGCGTTTCTTGGCACGCTTCCTACTCCCTTTTCATCATCGTCATCATCGTCGTCGTCTTCTAGTCCTAAGGATGAGAGGCAAGAGGTATTGTTAGATTCAGCTGATGATTTAGAGTTGGTTAATTTCCGATAGAATAAACTTGATTTGATATTTGGTGCTGATGTTTGTATGATGCCTTGGTGTAAAGTCCATGGCAGACTCGACCTTTGCTAGGGATGCTTGCAATAGTGATTTCCAAGAATATACTTCATCAATTTGACAAGGATAACCGATGCTGGAAGTTTAGTTACAGATAATATGTTTTAATTTCATATGAATATGATGGATATGCATCACAACAACAGTTGGTTTTGTACTTATGTTACATCTTGTGACAGAAATCAGGGGTCAATTATGTTTTCTATCAAACTATACAATATCAATATTAGTATTGATGATGCAGTCTTAAAGACAAGAAGCCCAGGGCTCCGTAGGATTCCCTGGCTTCTTCCGATAAGAAGCCATGATTCGAGAATAACGGTTGGAATAACCTTTTTGGTGATGTTCTGTAGTTCTATATGGAACATACTGCTGAAACCTTGGATGCCCTTATACATCATGGATATGAATGTTGCCATACACTTGGTAAGGGTTGAGTGTGTGGGAAAAAAGCAAATATTGTTCACCTTCACTGCTGGGCAGATACATCAATAAAAATTCATAGTTATAAGAGGTTTGTGCTAGGTGCATTAATCATGAAAGAAGGATTCTAATCCTTTATAGAGTATTAAATTTAAGAAATAATTGTAGATCATATTGCAAAATTCTATCAAGGCATCGATAAGTTTATTCTATTGTTGGTAATGGCATAAAATGGCATATGCTTCATACAAATTGTGTTGTAGGCTTTAGTACGGTCTGCAATACTGTTGGAGATTCAATGGATCATGCTTGGCAAGAGGCTACAAACTTGTGCCGGCCATTCTTTGTCTATCTCATCACTCTCGTCTTCTGTTTTAATCTTTGGGGATCTTAGTAGTATCTTAGTAGTTAGAACAGATTTCATGGGGAAAATTGAACATCCTTTCTCATCCTTTGATGTTTGGCCCCTTATTATCAGGGGTCGATTATTTACTCAGTTTTCAGGTGAAACACTGAGAATCTTATGGTTACCCATCTCTTCGTATGCACGGAGATGCATTCTAATTTTTATTTGCCCCCCCTATGATCCTTTGTTTCCTTGTTGGTTTTCATATGTCAAGAGTCATGCTGGGAATCTCTCATTTGGCTGGTAATATTGCTACAGTTCACACTCTTGTACCCATGTACACTTAAGTTTATTCACAACTGTTAGAATTTGGTCGCATTTTATGAAATAATCATCAGGCTATTATGCTCAGTTATGCCATCTGTTTTGTTTACTAGTTCGGGAAAATATATTTTCTGATATAAGTTTTGTTTGTGTGATTCAAGCAAAAAATTAAAACCCATGCATAAACGTTTAATTTAATATTATGTTAGCGATAAAAAGGAAAGAAGCTGATTTCTAGGTGAAGTATCAAACAAGAATCCTATGAGTATCCAAGTACCAACTATAACAGTATCGAATATGTATATAATATGTATACATGATCATTTGGTGAATCGATGCAACAGATGTAATAGTTCATTTCTAGGAAGCATAGTACAAATTGTGTTCGATTGTGGTCTGTTTCCCGCAATGCATGATAGGGATGAAATTATAGGGCTAAAATTTGGAAAACCTAGTTGTGGATGGAGGTTTAAGTCTGGACCCTCAAGGGTTAATCCCATTTATAAGAGAGCATAAACTATAAGTTGTGGTCTAAAAAATCAACGTTTGCTTTTCTTGATGAATAGCATAAAGAGAACCCATTTGAAGTTCACCAGACTAAACACCTAAATTGAAATTCAACCAACCGTACTCATGGAACTTTTAATACCCGCTAGGTGAGGATGGACCTTTGTGTATTTCGCTAAAATGACTTTTTGACATGCTGTATTTGTCCAAGTGGTATTTTTGGTCCTGGTGGTAGGCTTGTGGTGCCGTCTCTAATTTCTGCTGTGAGGACTGGAAATCTAAGGTAGTGCATGGCCGCGTACATTATTTAGACAATGTGTATTGAGATTCTTGCCATGATTTCTTTTGATATTTTCATACTCTTACACGTCTTCGATTTCTGAATATGTAATCTCCTGAATATTATTGTTATTCATTTTCTTTTGTTCAGTGTGTTTTTAAAGAAGAATTTTTAAACTGAACTGCTTTTACTGAATGAACTGTTTCTTTGAAGCATGTGTCTATGGTCCGTTTTGATGACGGCTCATGGATCTTTAATTTTATGATCGGAGTGGCTTTGCATGTTGCATCATACATGACATCTGTTTTGGTGACCACGATGTTCTGACCAACTTTCATATATCGTATCTTGTATCTGAAATTTCCCTCATCTGACTTTTTCCTTGTATGTTGGGTGCAAATACAGGTTCCTGATGCTAGTAGCAGGCCGTCATATAACTCATGCAGAGGAAGTTATCCAGCAATCAATGAAAATTGAGTAAGTTATGCATTGAAGAGTATATTGTTTGATTTCACATTTTTTGCAATATTTTGATAAATCTTTTAAGAAACTTCACTAATAGCTAATGCATTTTTAGATGATTCAGCAATGGTAAGAACTCCTCGGATTTTCTGGGTATGTGCTTGTTCCTCAGCCTCCAATCAATTCTGTTGGTTTCTATCATTTCCCACAATTTTTTGTTAGCACGTTCCGTGGATATTTTAGATGAGTTTCTAACTAGCTCAGACAGTTATTTTACAACTTAGTACCTCTGAGATTACCCACTATATGCCCTGCAAACCTTTTATTGGAGGTTTGAGGTGCATAAGGAGATGCCATGTATTACCATATCACTACTTGTTTTCTTTTAGAGGATAGATACACTGTTGGGTACAAATATTCCAATCATTATTTGTGAAGTCGTACATGAAATTGGATTTCCTTCGGATTCGAATATTTGTTTAATGTTAATATATATGACCAAATGCCTAAGAATAGGAACCATACCCCTAGTTTTTCCCCCTAGTTCGTAATTTTTTTAAAAATATGCGAGGTCGCATGATTTTGTTCCTTTTATTTGATAAAAACAAGACGTTCCATAATGCAGTGCTTAAAATGTGTATTTGGACAAATTCTGTTATGTTTAGATATTTATTTGGATATGAGGCAGTTTATGCATATCTGTTTGCACTACCGCTGTCAGGCCATGGATGTTGCTTCCTTGGACATGCTCCCGTTCCATTGGTATCCCTTCATTCTGTTTGCATTTATATGCTTTGCACTGTCCGAGGATTAACTGACATGTGACTGCTGACATGGACATGCATATAATCTTTCTGTTAAAGGAGCCTTATTTCTTTTTTGTTTTCATTTTTTGTAAAGCAATCATGGGTCTTTTGATTTACAAATATCAATTTGGATTTGTTCAAAATGCATCTTTTTTCCCCGATGAAATAAACCTGAGGCTAGGGTGTTCCTGGTTACTTCAATTGTATCCCATCCCTCACAGAAAATTCCTCAGAATAGCTAGCTTTTCTTGTTTTGATCCTAATCAACATTCCTCGGGTTTGGTATAAGTCCGAGTTGATTACACTTGTGTCTTTGCAGAATGGCAGCAAACACATTTCGCAACGCCTTTGGGACCTTTCCCCTACGAATTTTCCCCAAGAGGCTTGATGTTCAATCTGAGCAGTATGGTGCACCGAAATTTTCTTGTTTATATTGCTGAACTGTCGCCGCGATGTGGTTTCACACCATGCATTTGCTTGATTTGCAGGTTCCGATTATTTTGCACGATGAGACTGCGGAGGCCAGGAGACAGAGCGAGATCCATAGCGAAGAAGCAAGGAAACAATCCGTTTCAGTGATAACAGCCTGGCACATTTGACATATTCACCCTCATTTCGATACAATAATGTAATGCAATTTGCTTTCAGAAGTACAACATCCCATTTCTTGTGTTCAAGCCTGGGATTCACATTCACAGAACTGACCAAAATACAGTATTCCACTTCTAGTAACTAATGGTTGCAGATTACCTCAGGGGTCCTGCATGATCTCTGCTTTCTTAGTATTCGTCGCACCACTACAAAAGGACCTAATAGCAATAGTTATAAGCGTTGCTAATTGAGTCAATTGCAACAGTTTAAACCGTTGCTAATGTGATAGGAACGGTTTGAACCGTTGCTAATAGACCGTTACGTTTAAGGCCGTTGCAATTAGCTATAGCAACGGTTTACAACCATTGCTAAATTACATAACCGTTGCTATTAAATTATTTTTTCTAAACATATAAAAATGCCACATAAGCAATTTAGCAACGGTTACAACCGTTGCAAATGTGTTTTAGTAACAAGGAACGAACGTTACTATTAAATTATTTTTCTAAGCATATAAACATGCCACAAGCAATTTAGTAATAGTTACAACCGTTGCAAAAGTGTTTTAGTAACAAGGAACGACCGTTGCTAAAACACATAATAAATTTTATTAAATATAGAAAACACACATTTACAATCCAGGCTTCAAAACTCTCATATTCTCAATCACATTGCCCAGCAAACATCTTAGCACAACCAAAGTGTACATGAAATACGAAAGAGCAGGCAAAAGAGAAATACAATTCTTTACGATAAGGCATGCCTTATTTGCTTCAATTTCAACAAAAACAAAATCATGTCAATGTCACACAATACATCACTAAGATTTAACACATCAAATCCTCTTTGCACAAGGATCAATCTACCCTCTGTGGCGATTGTTATATCATTTACAATACAATATCCCTAAAACTTCTGTAAATGTAGAAACCGGGAGATTTTGGTTCCAGTAACATTCTTGCACTTCTAACATCAGCACTACATATCTGGCCGGTCTTCAGCTCTTTCCTGAACACATAAAAGACCAACTTGTATGCATCTCTGTGCTTCAGGTATGGAATCAAGGCTGTTAATTGATCCAACAATTCTCAGCATCTCATTTGGAAGCTTCAATTGCAGCTTGGATCATTTCTTCTTCTATATCATTTCTGTAGTTAGACATGTCACTCAATGGAGAAAAAGTTGGAGAACTCAGTAGTACCTCCATCAAAGGATCTTTGACCAAAAGTTGAATTTCTGAGTGAAAATGGGTTTAAACTTTGAGGCTGACAACAGAGGATGTGCATGAACAGGTGAATCAACATCTATCAGGTTGTATGTATCCATAAAATCATTCTAAGGGGGTAGGATGATAGCTGGTGTATGTACTGTCAATAAAACAACAAGACACTATAAAGGTCTCCAAGTTAATATCTTTGTTTCTTGAAACTCTTCTGATTTGAGTGTGCCATCTTCCTTGCTGATGATGCCTAAAGAGCAACACAGTTGATCATACAGTTGCAAATATATAAGATTTGTTCTATACTTCTATGAATGGCAATACCAAAGGAAAATTACCTTGTGACTCCTCGATAAATAGAAGCTCCTCCATCGCAAAAATCTGTTGCTTTTCCTGTAATAATGTAAAGATCTACGGTAGTTCTTGAGCCCAGATAGACATGCATAGAATTTCTATCATGACATATTCAGGATTATTTCTACAATGTCATCCGACATTATAGACATATTATAGACATTATAGATAATTTCATATGCAGGAATAGAAGTTATCATGTCATATTATCATATTCATGCATATAATAAACTGGCATGACATATTCTTATCTATTATAATATAATGTCATGTCATGTCATTATCTATT
Organism: Scilla litardierei; assembly: GCA_030789695.1. Classification (NCBI taxonomy): domain Eukaryota; kingdom Viridiplantae; phylum Streptophyta; class Magnoliopsida; order Asparagales; family Asparagaceae; genus Scilla; species Scilla litardierei. The sequence goes on along the minus strand of CM061140.1, from coordinate 157,728,019 downwards.
ATTCCTGCATATAATAAATAGAAATTATAGAAATTATCTATTATTCCTGCACATAAATTATAGGCATATTATAGACATTATCTATTATCATATAATGATAGAAATTATAGACATTATCATATATCATATGCATATTTTCTATATGCAGGAATATGAAATTATCTATTAAATGATATAATGTCATATGCATGAATATGTCTATAATGTCATGACATATGTCAGGATTATTTCTATCATGACATATACAGGATGTCAAATGCAGGAATTATCATGACATATGCAGGATTATTATAAAAATTAGTTCTACGAGAAATAAGACATTATATAAATTATAAGCAAGATGACATATGCAAGCAGAATGAGATTTTATCGTCTCAAGTGAGCAACGAAATCTCACCTGCTCATGTTCTTCATTTCGTCAAGCTCTTGTCGATAATTATCCAACTACAACAAGAATCCATCAAAAGATAAACGATACAGAAATGGAATGTGTTAAATTTTCAAAAGCATGAAGCATCATGTCATCAAAGACATACTGAGAAGTTGATATGAGTTGAAGGCCCCCAATATTTAAGTGCTGCCAAGTCATACCCTCTTGCTGCTTTCTCTTCCAAGTCATAACCCCTGCAGAGATAAGATTTTGAAAACTAATAATGATAGGATTTAGCCTCAAGAGAAAAGTCATTTAAACCAAACAATGATACTGATTGAAAAAGGATAATGAGGGAATTCATAATCACCATGATAAACTGTAGAACATTGTAGATTCATTTACATGCAACAGAGAATGAACAAAACATATTACACTTCAAAAATTATAAATATATTGAAACTTAAATAAATAATTTGGGAAAAATAAACATTTTAATTTTTAACCATATACCTTCCTCCCTTTCCTTGTTTGACCTTCCTTCTTGCAGCCATTATCTCAAAGGTGAGCATCATATCAACCAGTCCATATATGCCTTTAAAAAATTTAAAATTTTGAAGACAATAAAAAGGACAATCAAACTAACACCAATTTTTTCTGGTCGAAAATAAATTAAAATAAAAGTTTAAACATAACTAACCTTATGACACCTCTATACTGAGAAGTCCTCTGCCTAAATGTATCAATAGACTTTCTATGAACGCCCAGCTCTTCTCTTCTTTGGTGTTTCTAAAGGCATGCACTCATCATCATAACCAGTAGCTCTTGAAGCTTGCCATCTGCACCTCTTCTCCCGTTGGGGACTGATACATCCCAGGCAAGGGCTGCTGCATGTAAGAAGAGAGTGGCTGGCTTAGTGATTGGCATCTGATCTCCTCATCACCCTGTCTGTTTGGTGTAGTACATGCTGACGATGCTGTCTTAGCACAGACCCATTGCTTCACTCTCAATATTACTGTACTGATGGTTTGGACCACACCACAAAAAATCTTCCAGCTGCCACCATTTTCAAACATTTAAAATATGAGACTCAATTGGTTTGTTTTCAAGCTAGAAGAAGTTAAACTACTTCGAACAAAATTTGAAATAAATATGCATATGATATAATGACAATCTTTTTCTATAAGTTTTTAATAACAGTTGATGGAAACAAACTGTCTAATATTGTATGAATTGCAAACTCAAAATGAGATAAGGAGATTTCGAATTACATATTTTGTCTTGCCTCCCTCATTAAAGTGTGTGTTACCATCTTCATTCTCCATGTTCCTGAGTATCAATCACACATATTAAATAAATAAATAAAGGAGCATAATTCTTAAGAATAGCCCAAATGCAAATAGGAAAAATTAAAATTAAGGAAGAACAAGAGAAAATATATTGACAGAAATTTCCTGTAAGGGTAGCTACTTCAAAATTTCCTTGAGATGGAAAGATCAAACATGTAGAATGGGTTGGGGTTGGGTTGGGGATTCTTCACTCTCAAGCGGCGCTTCCGAGACTATAAAATAACTTTTTTCTTCGATATGCTGTGACAAAAAGGGGCATACAAAACAGGACATGCCAAGCCATAATAGAATGCAAACCTTACTTATGGTTTGTTTCTCAAATAGATTGCAGCTGATTTGAGTTGAGTCTAGTAGAATAATGATTAGAATAGTACCTCATTTTGATGGCAGGTGCGCAAACACTAGCAAACTGCACTCCAAAGGTTCTCTGTTGAGCTGAGTAGTTGCCAGAGTAACTCCCATCATTTGTTTAGCAGGTTCGGTGGCTTGAGAGTTGAGATGGCAGAAATGTGAGAAGTTGATGGCTGAAAATAAGCATGACAATTGATTTTTAATTTTCTATCTTATTTAGAAAAAAACCAAAGTTTTTGGAAACCCATATAATTTGAACTAATGTTATTTGTCTAGTCAACATTGGACTCTACGGTTAATCAATAAAACAAAGGATGCTGCTATTGTTTTTCTTAATTTCATTTCTTTGAAAAAGGGCCAAATTATGTTGGGCTTCGGAGGACCCAACCAACCGAAACCGAACCGAACTTTTCGGTTCGGTTTCGGTTCGGTTTTTAGCATGTACTAGGTCGTTCGGGTTGGTTAATGCCTATTTTGGTTCGATTTCGGTTTTGAAAATCCCAAACTGAACCGACTGATCCTCACCCCTATAACTGGTGATGCAAGCGATGTGTGACTGTTGACTAACAATACTATCCTATTGCTTTCAAAATTACTTCCTATTGCTATTGAAATTTTTGAATGAGATCATAAACACCAGCCATAACCGGTGTGTCTAAACAAAAGAAAATAACTCAATATGATTGATTGAAGAGAAATCATTAAACAAGGTTTACATCAGCATCTAAATACTGCTGGCGATTGTGGTGTTATTCAACAACATTGATTACCATAGCGTTAAAAAAATTGCATTCAGGAGGAGCCACTGACAAACAAAAACAAAGTCAACCTTTTCTTGTTAAGCTGAGCTTTCTGCACACTACGGATTACTCTGGAAATGGCCAATGCATAGCGATAAATAAACAAAAATAATGTGTATGAAAACAAATTAATATACCTTGTTGACAAGCAAACAAATCAAACTACTACAGAATCATTGTATGCTGCATATATAAGCATCCCTCTCCTTTTGCATGAGTAAAAACATAATAATAATAAAAATAAATAGTAGTAATGAAGAGAATCCACTTACAGTAAATTTCCATCCCAAAGGCATTTCCATCCAAAAGGCATTTCCTGTATGTAAAAAAACAATCATAAAGCCAAAATGATGAGAAATTAATGAACTATATTCGTTGTGATACTGGAAATATATATAAGTGAAAGAAGCAAAAATAGCTTAACTTAATATTGTTGGACTATTTGCAAAAGGAGTAAATTGTCTTTGATGATAAAAAATAAGAGGGAGAGACTGGCGTATAGCCTTCGTCTTTGAGGCACTTGATGAAATTAAGGATGCCCTTCTCTATGGTACTATTGAGCAAGCTATTCACTATAGCTATGCAAATTCATTTGTTATACTTAGGTCCCTCACAAATTTCATCAAACAACTAGATCATATTTACCATTAACACAGTCGTAATATAGGTAGGGTTATACTATTGTATCCATTTGTCCACCATCTAGTTTTAAAGATGGTTTTATTTATTGTTGGTACCTATAGGTGTGTAACCACAGGGATCGTAACCCAGATTATATCTAAATTGCATACTGTTCCGGTAAGGTGGTCGACTATATTTAGATGACAGCATTTGTAGCTTAGACTTTGCAGAGCAGGACTCCAATGAGGGACAAACTTAGAATGTGAGTCTTTTCTTTTATTTTATCTATGTTCAGATTGTCTTTTTATAGCTTATGTCATGTTCATTACTTTTACTATCTTCTTGTTGCTATCATTCATACTTGATTTGTATACTATAGCATAACTAATGTAGTTGCTTATTATTAGTTTATACGTAAAAGTACTTGAAGTATTATTACAAATGCTTAGCGTATTTAATTCAAGTAACAAAGAAAGAAAAATTTTTAAAGTGTTTTCTCCTTGGCTTACATACATCGCGAACTTATCATGCTTAGTATCTTGGGAAGCGGGTTGTGACGAAGGGGAAAGGCACCACGTGAGTCAATATGATGAAGACATAATTTAAGACACCCTAACCCAAAAGATTAAGTTATTAGGTAAAGACTGTCAATTTATGTTTATGCACTCTTTTCTATTTGTTCCACTGTGGAACTATTTTTCTTAATAAATTCTTTATGAATTATGAATAGCTTGAGATGTTTGAGGATGACAAAACATCCACAAAAGACTTTGCAACCATACAACTCAGATGATAAATTTAGCATTGTAGAAATGGGTGCAGTCAATGAAATTCAATGTTGACTTTCTTGATTGCCAATCATATTCGCATAACAAAGAAAGATGCTACATCTTCTACAGTTATAAAAATAACATCATCCAAAAATAAGGATATGTCAGGAAGTTAGAAAACCGATAAATGTATAACAGTAATCTCACCATACGCAGGAGGATTTGCAAAAATTGCCTGGGCTTTAAAAGATGCTCCGGTCTCTAAAACAGGTTCAGTGCATGCTGGAAGAAGAGAGAAAATAACCTCCTCCAGTTGCTTCCTCTGTATGTTTATTTGTGCAGGTCCTGCTAGCAGAAAACCCCCGTTCCTTGCCATATCTGTTACATTGTTTTATAATAAGCTGAAAACATAAAGGGATATCTTTACTCAATGCTTTATGCAGAAAGACTGAAAATGCAGAAAGTGAAACACTAAGAAGTGGACGAAGAAAACTCAAAAATGTGATCATTTTCAAATAGCCGTAATTAAAGACATAATGAGTTTAACAAAATAAAGACACTACCAACGAAATCTAGTGTAAAAACTTAGAAACCTAGGAAAGAACTTTAAATTCCCCAACAAATAGCCATAATTATATAGTAACAAGAACAATTAGTTCTCAATTGCACCAATCGACAAGATGCACAGAGTTATCCTCTAAAGCTGAACTTTTTCGTTTTCAAAAAAAAGAAAATAAAAATCACTAACATCCGAATTCTTCGTCTTTCGACGACTTCACCTCTCATGACATTTCTTTGCCGAACAATGCTCCCAAGATCCAAAAAGTTCCAACAAAAATCCCCAAAATTTTGAGAAACTGCCCTTGACCTTGAGAGCTCATGTAGATCTCATCGATAAAGGCCGTTGGGGGAGGAGAGAGTGACCACCATGAAGTTGATGATCATCACTTTGCCGACTCGAATTCTGAGGGGACTTGATGATCATCGAGGCATCAGGATCTAGGGTTTTTGTGCGAAGCGAAGGGATTCGTGATGACATGGGCTATAGAGGGATAGATTGATAGAGATTTAGAGATTTTGAGGGGAAAGAGAGTTGATGTTGCGGGGATTCAACAAATATATTTGGGGTTTGGGGAGAAGAAATTTAGGGATGTAATTTCTGAGCGGGGAAAAGTGGGGGGAAAGTTTTGGGATGAAAACAAGACCGTGCATAAATATTTCTGTTTTTGTTACAGTACCAAAGGATACCTAACCGTTCCTAATATGATACTAATAACACAAAAACATTTATTCTCATTTATGAAAAAATTATTTTTTTTGTGTTTTATCATTTAAAATTATTTATAATAGGATAACCGTTTCTATTATAATAAAACCATTTCTAATAAAACATTAACAACGGATATGATAATAACCATTACTAATAGGCCTTATTAGTAATGGTTTAAATTATAACCGTTACGTATAGAGCCTTTTGTAGTAGTGTCGGTAATACATGCAATACTCTCAGGGTCAAAACATTCTTTGAATAGTCCTGCATGATCTCGTTTCTTAGATGATATTCCTTCAGGAATGCATGAAACATTCTTTCAATTCCAAGCTTCATGCTCCTCTAAAGATCCAGCAAAGAACAGTGGTTAGACCTGGTCATCATATTTAATCCAAAGAAACACAAAGGATTGTTCGCTGACGAGTTTAATAATCAGCAGCCGCAACAAATGCCAAGGTGCACAAGTTGATTGCCAACCGGAGAATGCTTTTATTAATGTAGCAATAATGGTAAGAACCTGGATTCTCTGTAAACTCTACGGTTTTGTACAAACCTCCCATTACATTGATTAAAACAATTTGCAATATTCTGATGAACTCTCGCTCTTGTGATAGTATTTGAACGAATAACTAATTTTTTTTTTAAATATGAAGACAAAATTGTGATACCTCATCAAACCTATGGCAGCTTAATGAGAGGATGTATGTTTTGCTTAACTTGTTCTTGTAATTCAGTTTAGCAGGAGAATTTGCCATGTATAACTGTGTCCTTTATTTAGGTATGGCGATTTACAAGGTTTTAACAAGTAGGAAACGGCTGAAAGATTGGGGAAGGAGCTTGTTCATGCATGGAGCCTCACATATGCCAGTATCCCCCCTAATGGCGAAAGCCTGGAAATGTGCGCAGAAAGAGCAGTTTCTTATTTCCGCGAGCATGTAAGAAATTTCTTGCCAAGTGATTAGGTTTCTTTGTCAATGAGGCTAAGTTGCTATTCTGAATACATTGCATGACAGATCGAACCCCAGCTGCTGCGTGGGAAGAATCTGTTGGTGACGGCTCATGCCAATTCGTTGAGATCGATCGTCATGTATCTTGACAGTCTAACCGCCGAAGAGGTGATGCTTGTTTAGTTTGAAATTCTAGTCATGTCGCTTGATGATGCCGTCTTGGGTGCTTATGGAAATTCTCTTTACGGACATGTGATCAGCCTTGAGATGTTAACTGGCATTCCTATGATGTACATATTCAAAGATGGAAAGTTTGTCAGGAGAGGGAGTCCAACAGGAGCTGCGGAGACTGTCGTCTATGCTTACAGCAGCGTATGCACCTTCATATCAAACGTCCATGCTTGCTATGTACTTAAAAGAGTGATGTTGTGTTCTGTTCTCTTTGAATGCAGAGGTGATGCCTAATTTAACCGGTTAAAGGAACTTATAAAGAACCCAGAGCTTGCAGCACGTCTAAAATTCATGGTTCGCGATGTCCTGGATCTTCGGTCTAACAACTGGGTGCCATGTCGCGAAGAGGTGAGCAGGCGTATGTGAAAAATATTCGGTCTAACAACTGGGTACCCAGAGCAGCTCAGAATGAGGTTTTTTCGGTGTTAAATCCAGACACCCATAAAAATGTTGTAGGGTTTGTAGATTGATATTGGGGTTTTTTTTCCGGTGTCATTTGGTCACTTGTAAGAAATTGAAGAAATGTTTGGTTAAATAAATTTTGAGGTTTGGAATCTGTCTCTTTTCTTTTGGATTTTATGCAGAAAATTTGAATTTGGGGCCTGGCTTATGGTATGTAATCTAGGTTCTAAGCGCATATTGTCACAAATTGTGACCTCAAACGTCTCTGTACTCTGCAACTGAACGATTGCACAAACAAGCGCTGTTAAAGGCCCCCCTTTAACAGCGCTTGCACAAACAAGCGCCGTTAAAGGGGGGCCTTTAACAGCGCTTGCACAAACAAGCGCTGTTAAAGGCCCCCCTTTAACAGCGCTTGCAGTAACAAGCGCTGTTAAAGGCCCCCCTTTAACAGCGCTTGCAGTAACAAGCGCTGTTAAAGGCCCCCCCTTTAACAGCGCTTGCACAAACAAGCGATGTTAAAGGCCCCCCTTTAACAGCGCTTGCACTAACAAGCGCTGTTAAAGGCCCCCTTTAACAGCGCTTGTAAAGCGCTATTAAAAGCAGCCCCCCCCTTTAGCAGCGGCGAGATAGACAGCGCTTGTAAAGCGCTATTAAAGACCTTTTTTAAGCGCTATTAAAGGTCCATTTTGTAGTAGTGAATCAACGCTGTAAATCAATAATTTAAGCAGGAAACACAAACTAACATCTAAGCCCTCATGAAACTTGTTAGGTTTGGTACACCAGCCGCTTTGTTTTGCCTCATCGAACAAAATCATAATACACAATTAAAGAAAAATGGGAAAAAAGTTACCTCCATTGTCCTTCATTGTTGGAGACCCGACTCAATCCGGCCATCACCTTCTTCTTAAGATCGGAGACGGAGAAGCACCTGAACGATCGGTCGCCATCGTCGACCTTCTCCTAGTCGGGGGACAATAGCTTGGTCCTCTCTTTGGCAGGATCGCAAGAATTCAGAGAAGTCGACGAGTCGTCATCAGGGACCATCTTGTAGCTCGGTATGTAATCCTGCAGCATGTCTGCAACCTCGCGGAATCTCCGAATGAAGAGCAAGGATCGAGATTTGAGCTCCATGGCCGCATCGCATCGAGGAGAGATCGCCAGCGCCGAATCCAAGAGCGAGAGAGTCGTCGGGCTCCTGCCTCGAGATCAGAGATCTCGCTCGGAGGAGGTGGCGGAGGGAGGAGACATGTGAGGGTGGAGGGGGCCGGTGAGGTTGAGAGAGGGGAGGGATAGGGCGGTGACGTGGCGGTCATCGCATGGGACGCCGGCCCTTGTGCCGTGGTCGGAGGTGATGAGCAAGTCGCAGGAGGAGAGGGGAGGGGAGAGAAATGAGGCTCTCACCATTCATGTCTGTCAAGCTCTTGGAATCGTTCAAAAAGTCACAAGAGCTCTCAGCATCTGTAAAGCTTTTTAAGTAGCATTAAATGCTGTCAAGCTCCTAGCATTGAAAACCTTTGTCAGACTGAACCTGCTCTTTTTTTCCGTGTATGCACCGCAATTGATGCAGTGCTACGTAGTGCTATTAGCACTGCATCAATTGCGGTGCATACATGGAAAAAAAGAGCGAGAATTACTAACTGCACCGCATTTTATGCGGTGCAGCGTACTTTGAATTCCTGTTTAAGTGAAAAAAATCAAAACAATGAGACAAGGCAATGTCAAATTCTCGGGTTTATGTCTAAAAATGGATAGCAAATTATATTGCACCGCATCTCATGCGGTGCAGTCAGCACTTCTCTACAAATTTCAATGAAACCATGATAGCGTACTGGACGAGGCCTTAAAAAGATTAATAAAACACAATTAGTGCCTACACATAATTAGTTCAACATAGAACCAGTTCAAAACCGATTAGAAAACAAGGAGATTCCAATGCGAACTCCAAATTTCTTGTCGGCATTAGGCTTCGGATCTTGGATAAAACCGGCCCGAGTCCAACCCGCTCGCACTCCAAGGTACAACGAAAATATCAGCATCAACTGGGCAGCTAGATGACAGACCCATCAAATATTGGGTGAGGACGCTGAAGAGTCATAAAAGAAGGCATAAAGGCAAAGCTTTCAGGCATAACTGAGCACAAATATTGGGGAGGAAATAACCATGGATCTGGGAAAGAGAGAGCATGGTAGCAACGCCAGCAACAGAGAGAAGAGATGGTCGCTTGCCGGGGCCAGGGCTTTAGTCACCGGCGGCACGAGCGGAATCGGGTATCGCTCATCCTTGCCTTAACTTCCCTCATCATCTCCATCATATAAAACCTTTGCATGAAACATAAATTGAAATTTGCATATCATGTTGAGACATGACAGAATCAACAAGTAATTGGGATGCAATTCCTTTTCGATTGTCTGCCAATTGCTTTTATGAGCGGAAGTCAATTGAACTTTTTTGTTAAGCCCCCAAAAAGTAATTGGGAGGCAAATTGCTACTCCATCGAGTGAGAATAGGATCAAGATTTCTTTAATTAAGGCAGTATTTAGTTCTAGCAAATGCAGCACCTCACTGTTGGGCAAACCTTTGTCATGTAGACATGCAATAGTCGAAGAGCTGGTGGCTTTTGGGGCAACCGTGCATACATGCACGGAAAATGAAGCACAGCTTAAGCAATGCCTGCAGAGATGGGAAGGCTTGAAGTATCCAGTAACTGGATCAGTCTGCGACGTGTCTTCCCGCGGCGAGCGAGAGAAGCTAATGGAAGGGGTTTCTTCCCAGTTCCATGGAAAGCTCGACATACTTGTGAGTGATCAATTGATGCACACAAAACATGTGATCTTGGCTGAACGTTTCTTCATTTTTTACCCGCAATATTTGTAGATTAATAATGCAGGCTCGGCCATCGCGAAGCCATTCGTGGATCTGACCGCCGAGGACTACTCGTTCATAATGGGTACCAACTTCGAGTCTGGTTTCCATCTGACCCAGCTGGCCCATCCTCTTCTCAGGGCTTCGGGTGCCGGCAGCGTCGTGTTTATCTCCTCGATTGCGGCAGTCGTAGCACTGGCAGACTTGACGATGTATTCAGTAAGCAAAGGTAAGTCCAACTTTGCTGTGAAGTTTGGTCAAGATGAAGTTTGATACGCATCAGCGTTTGATTGTTCGATGCTATACTAAGCTTGCGTTTGGATTCATCAGGGGCGTACGTTCAGCTCACGAAGAATTTGGCGTGTGAATGGGCAAAAGACGATATCCGAGTCAATTGCATTGGGCCTGGAGTAATCAAAACGCCAATGTCAGTGCAGGTCAGCTCCCCTCCCTCCTATTCAATTCCTTCACAATATCAGAGTTGATTGCAATGTTGAATCAACGGATGAATGCCAATTTTGAACGGATGTATTTTGACGGCGTTTGATGCAGCTGGAGGGATTTCAATCAAGAGAAGCTTCGAGAACTCCGTCAGGACGCAATGGGGAGCCGGAGGAGGTGGCGTCGCTGGCAGCATTCCTGTGTATGCCTGCTGCTTCGTACATAAGCGGCCAAGAGATATTGGTTGATGGTGCTCGTACTGTCAATGGCTAACTCATAATAGAGAGACTACAAATATTCCTTTTTGTACCACCATTGAGTTCACATTAGTTTCTTGTGTGTTGGATGTGTGTGTACACATCATGTATGCTTTCCTATCTTCCTGAATAAAATCCGGTTGGATTAACTTCGTTATTGACTGTTCAAAGCTAACATATTCGCGTTGCCAACTTGCCATGGTTTAAATTTATAGCCTCCATGTTGCACATCATATGCACTCCCCTCTCCCCTGGAGGAGGGGGTCGGAGAAGGTCGGAGGTGGTGGAGGTCAGAGGGGGTGGCGGCAGTGGCGGATGGCGCTGGGGAGTTCCTCGAAGAGGGCGGATGAGGGGGAAGAGGCTACAGAGTTGACTGGGAAAGATGGAGAGGTGCGGTGGAGGGGCTGTGATGTCGGAGAACAGGGCGGCGGAGGGGCGGGGTTGGGAAGATCGGCAAAGGAAGCGGTGGGAGGCGGGGCTAGGGAGATCGGCGAAGTAGGCGGTGTTGCCGTCCGCCGACAGTCTGCGTTTTAGTCCCCACACACAACCGGGGTATTTTGAGCATTTTTGGATGATTGTGTGCGATGCATAATTCTGAGTGCCAAACTTATAAATAAATGTTTATTGGTTGTGCGGGCGAGTAAAACGGCGGGTGCGCATGGTAATTCCCTTTTTTTCCTCAAAAAAAAAACCAATAGCAACGTTCCAGGATTACTAGTCCACCATTGATTGTTTGCTGGGAAATCATAACAAGCCCTTAATGGACACCGACTAGATCTTTGATGCCATTCAGATTAGCGATATTTACTCCGAATTTGACTCAAGTAAGACAACTTCTTATGATTTTTCAAAAGGGGGGCCCAAACAGAAGAGAAAGATCAACGATATAATTTAAGTCTGTATTAGACACGAACATGGTCATTAGTCACTTAAAAACGGATTTAAAAAACGAAAAGGAGAAGAAATACGTTCCGGTTTTCTATACGGATCCAGGATTAGCTACACCGAGCTGTAGACCGCACGATGGTCCAACGCGTCATGGACCGTTGGATCTTGCGCGTTATCAACTGCCACCGTCCACTTCAGTGCCTCACGAATCTCCACGTGTCAATTGTGTGTATAATCAGGAGATTAAGATACTAATAACGGGCCTGTCATTAGACTTAGACAAACTTTGAAATTAAGGGAGGAAAAGATATTTCAACGAGATTAAGATAACAAACCTGTCCGAATGCGACACCAGAGTAAAGCTAAATTCAGATGCTGACATTTGGGTAAATGTTAAGTGCAATCATTAACTTGGCACCTCTTCTAATTCCTCACTTTTCTTGCCACCTAGCCTTCACTAATCTCACATCGTTTAGAATGAAATATAGCGTTGTCTTTAAATATATTAGACTCATGGCTCAAAAATGATTAATTTTTTTAAATCAATATGATTTTCATGCATATTAGCTATATTTATCCAAGTCTGTAGATCTGATTCTTTTTTCATAGGCCTTTGTTAGAAATTGGTATCAAAGGAGTTAGACGGGCCTTTCTATAAGTTTGCATATGTTTAACTTTATGACTCATGATTCTATTACAAATTGGTTTCAAAGCTCATGATTCCATGCGCCCTTTCTTTAAAAATGTCTATGTTTAAATATTTTAAGACTGTCGAAGGAATTTAGAGAAGAAGTGGAAATAATCACAAAATTAGGAGTAGCCATGGCACAAGCCATGGCTCTCTATATATTCATATGAATTAGGAGTCCAAGGGACTACCCACTAACTTAGTGTGGAGTAATGGTGAGATGTTGAGGGGGGAGGCCAAAGGCCTCCCTCATCTCATAACACTCCCCCTCATCTCTCCATTACCTTGTGTTAAGCATATGAATACTTCAGGATCCAGTATGCTAATGTGGTGGATACTTCTGGATCCAGAGCCACTATGGCTGCCTCGTTAAAACCTTAGCTGTGGAAAACCCAGTGGGAAAAACCAGCAGCTTAAGGGAAAAGAGTACAACTATCGAGGGACTCCCCCTGATCTGTACAAGCTTCAGGCTTGCAGATCTCCTATGTATATATACAATCATCTCCTATTCATCTATACATCCATCATGCTCTGAAAGAAAATGCAGTCATCACTCATCTATACAAGTTTCACTCATCTAGCGGCTATAGTAAAGCAGTGGCGTTCCGGAGTGGAAAGCGCTTCGAAGTTGGTAGATGACGCCACTAAAGTATTCATTGAATCAGTCTTCAGTGTGTCTGCAAGGTACTGCTGGCCCTGGCTGAGCGTTTTCAATACTTGCTTCTTGGATGATGAGCTTATCAGAAGATGTAGACATTGGAGGATGATGTGTAGATATTTAGGAGGTGGCCGACCTATTGTGTTTTAGACATCGCGATGATCTTTAAACTTGCATATGCGATATATATTCCCTGACCCTTGGAAGTTGCACAGAAGCAGCATATCCTTGGTCTAGTGTTGCTCTCCAGGACAACATTGTATCTGATTAACAACTTTACCGGAGACGTTCTATTAAAGATACGTGCAGTTGGCCAGATAAAGAAGTGTAACAAGTACACTAGAGCTAGGCTCTTCGGGACCTAGGATGTCCTCCCCCTCTTCCAGCTACTGGAAGGTGTCATTAATAAGCATCCATTTTTAATAGGATGCAAGTGGACATCATTCTTCATAAACTCCAGGTGTATGAAGGATATTAAAGGGTTCCACCACGAAGGTGTTAAATATATAAGCCAAGATAATACCTTGTTATACCTAGGTTTTTCATTTACAAGGTATGCTTAAAGCTATCTGAGATCTAAATGGTCTATGCAATAGATCCTATTAGCTTTAAGTCGACCACATATACGGCAAATATCACAAATTCTGTCAACGATCTTTCAAAAAAGATACACAGGCAGAATATTGCTTAAGATCAACTAATGGTCTTTGTAGCCTTTATGGACAAGACGTTTCTACGTCTCTCTTTCATCTCTGGGGGTAGAGTATACCCTTCTGGAAGTTTTATATAGATATCTATATTTATATTGCCGTATATATATGCAGTCACAACGTCCATGAGCTGCATGTATTGGCTTTTTCAGAGAAGTTTAGGCTTAGCAGGAAAATGATCACATTTCCTTCATTTCAATTTCTTTATGAAATCCGAATTATATTCCACAGGTTTTTACACATTCAGGTGTATGGATTACTGGTCCAAAGACTTTGCTTTTTCAAGAGTGAGTCCAGCTCTACTCTTATTGCCTCGTCCCACTTTGGCCAATCTATGCGTTTACGCTATAGAAAAGTGGGTAGACGTCATCGTCGTATTCAGCGACGTGAACGGTAATATCGAAAGCAAAACCGTCGACGACGACTGTGCTATATCTGTCCAGTACCTCTCCAGTACGTACATAATATAATGATGTTTCTCATGTTGTTTCCTCTGCAGGAGAAATTAGGAGGGGAGAGGTTGCTGGTCTGAGCTCAGCATCCTGTGGTTGGATCATTCTGATATATCCAGGAATCTTCCTCTTTTGAGGAATTTTATATTTTGAACCTGGCAGGCGTCTTCCTTTCAATTGAGGTACAGCCAATTCTGCTGCCGGTGGATTGCATCCATCTTTGGGAATGTCAATCCTAGCTGGCGTGTTGGCAGCAGGGACGTGTGAACGAACAATCTTTTGGTTGTCCGTAATTTTATCCGGCAATTGATGTACTTTAGTCTTAATGTGAAGGATCTTCTGGATCTCAACTTCACACAGAAAAAGTATGCGGATCATAACGAGATTAGGGCTTTTGTGTCCCATGATATGGTCTCAGAAGCTTCAGGCTTCTTTAGACTGCGTGCCTATTTTAACGAGATTTTGCTCATCAAATTCACATTTATCAAGACTTGATGGTAAACCATAAGCAAGCAGCATCAGCAATAAGATATGTCAACGAGCGGGTCGTATCGTGATAAGCGGTGCTGAATGCAGTGTATTGGTCCCTAAACATCAACATGCAACTGGGATTTTACAATGGACGTGGAATCCATTGGAGTCTCTTTACCAGAGACTCTGCTAACCCATTATGAGTATGAACATGCTGCAGGATGTTCTATTTCGATGGCAGTTGCCTGGCAGAAGTCTTGAATGATTTGTGTAGTAAATTCACCCACATTATAAGCTTTTGAGAAAGCTAGGTTGCGAGTGAATATAAAGGCATACAAAAGACCATCTAGTATATGCATATATCAATACAGTAATGAAGTACCGAAAATGAGCCACTTGCGGGGTGAATAGGCCCACAAAGGTCACCATGTATTCTCTCAATGAAGCCAGGAGACTCTAATCCCACTTTCAAGAGGGAAGGTCTCTCTATTAGTTTTCCCTTATGACAAAGGGGGACAAGGAAACTCAACCTTTTGAAGAATCTTCTGGTTCTCCAATGGATTCATTTGATGATGCGTCCATCATCACTGATCCAGGATGAACAAGTCCATTTTGCCAGAGTTAAAAATTATGGCAATGAAAGGCACTTCTGGTGCTCAGTCAAGTTGGTTTTCTATAGGATGAATATCTGTAATTATAGGGGCTCGTCGGGGGCGCAATGAATTCGTAAGTAGATGGGCTTCTGGCCATCCTCTTGATGATTTACATATTGATATTCAATATTTATTATCCACAGTTTTCAAGTTATGTTCGGTTAAACGAAATATCCTTGAAAATTGGAAATTTCCTATATGTTTAAGGGGATAAGTTTGCATCTTATAGTCTCGTTGTATGTGAGAGCAATATAAATGCTACACTAGTGCAACGAGGCACTGTCCACAATATTACATACTTCATCTATAAGCAAGACGAAATTTTATTTAAGTAAATGTAAAAATACATTCAAAATAAAAGTTCGTATTTAAGCAAATAAAAGATGAAGATACATCGAATTTTAAATGCATAGATAAAGGATCATGCTTAATCGAGCAGGTCATCGTTCTCGAAGTATTTTGCAGTAAATATCGTTGGCGGCTGAACAGCCGCCAAGTTTGTTTCAGGTAGAGACTTCTGGCTCGCCTGATATAGATCCTGGAGGTGGCGAGTAGTGCGGCAGTTTCTGGACTAATGGCCAGTCATGCCGCATCTATGTCATTTATCCTCCCAGTTCTTCTTAGGAAGTGACACTTGGTCGGTGTTCTTTCGCTTCCATGTGAAGTTTCTCTTTACCTTATTGTTTTTGTTTGTCTGGGGGGCTGTACCTTGTCCATTCTTCATCACGGCTTTCCCTTTGGTATTTTTAGCCTTCTTCTTGTTTTTCCACTTCTGGGGAGAAACATGGTGGGCCTCAGGGATAGGTGCAGTGCCAACTGGACGTAAATTATGAGTGGCTAGCAGTAAATCTCGATTCTGTTCTGCCCTAAGTAGGCATGAGATCAGATCAGAGAATTTCGTGAAGTTGCGTTCACGATACTGCTGCATGAGGATTGCAGCTTCCTCGTGAAACGAGGTAAATGTCTTTTCCAACATGCGTTATTCTGTCACTTCTTCACCGCACAACTTCAGGCGTGAGGTGATATTATGAAGTGCAGAATTATACTCAGCGACGGACTTATAGTCCTGAAGTCTGAGATTGTCTCACTCATAACTGGCACGCGGTAATATAACATCAATTTGGTGTTTATACCGTGCCTACAGCGCTGTCCACAGTTCCTTTGGGTCCTCTACCGTTAAGTATTCGACCTTAAGGTCCGATCTATATGTTTTTCCTAATGTAGATTATGGCTTTCGCCTTATCTACATCGGAGACAGTGGTAGGAGTGCTACTGCTAGATGTAGCAGAAGCATCGGCCGCTGCTGGGGCCGATGAAGGAGTCAAAATGGAGCCAAGGATGGCCATAGAACGCAAGTGGAACTTCAGGTCCACTCGCCAACTCAGGTAATTATTCCCTGCAGAGTCAAGGACTTCGAAATCGACGCTTGCCAATTTTGCCATTTATCTACGTAATTTAAAATAAGCATGAATTAATTAAAATTGAAATTCACGCATTAAAAAAAATAAGTAAAATGTGGGGATCGACCAGATACCCAAATAAATACAAAGTCCAAAGTTCGAATATACAGTCCGTAAACAAAAAGAAAAATACAATTTGGAAACCCAGAATGGGTCCATATATTTTCCAATTTTCGCTTCCGTATTCATTTGTCGGTACACAGGTCTTTGGCATAAATACATATAAACCTCACTTACAAATTCTCTCAAAAAGAAAAGAAAATTGCAAGGAATATAAAGGGTATCAAATTGGCCGATCCCAAAAATCGCATTTTAGCTTATGTAAACATCCACGCAGTTTATAAATGCCACATGCACAAAAGAAACAACCACGCATGTATATAACACATGCATATATTAAATGGAAAAATAGGTTAGAAAATATAATAATCTCTCGGACCACGGGGAGACGTCATACACCGTTAGGTTAGTTTACTAACGGCAGAGCGGTCGCAGGATCCTTAAGATAATTACATTTTGAAAAAAATCCTAATATTCCATAATTTAATAATAATGCAATAGTGTTATAAATTTAGCAATATGAAAGACTGGACGACAGGCCCATGACACGGAATTAAAATAAATTAATAGTTTGAATGGGGCTGCAGGCCCAAAATATTAATCATTTTAATGTATTATTGCCATTTGGGCTGCAGGCCCATTTGCCAAAAATTAATAAATTAATAATAGCAATTTGCTTTAACATGGCATCAGGCCCAATTTGACAAATTACAATATTGTTAATATTTGGGCTTCAGGCCCAGACACATTAAAAAAATGCAATCGGATTTACTGGGCTTCAGGCCCAATTTTGGTAGGCAAAAATTTATTAAGTACACAAAAATTTACTGGGCTTCTGGCCCATAGAATGTATGTGCATTTGTGACAAATGGGCTGCAGGCCCAATGAATAGGCTATATATTTTATTTGAATTAAACAAAATTAGCCTTTAAGCCCATTTTTGGGCTGTGGAATGCCAAAAACCCCCAACCCTAAGTCTGTCCCCTCAAATTCCTAGGGATTAGCAAAATCCCCCTCTCAACCCCGCCCGTATCAGGGTTCGGCCAAGGCCCCCCTCCCCTCCCCTCCGCTGCTGGGGGGGGGGGGGGGGGAAGCACAGCGTTGCAGGCACCCCTTCGGGGGGTGCGGATTGCCGGAGGCCCCCCCTCCACCGGGGGGGGGGGGGGGGGCGCAGAATCGCAGGCACCCTGCGGGGATCGCCGGATACTCATTGGGAGGGAGGGGGTGCGCAGATGGCAGAACCCCGTTCGTAGGGGCGGCGCAAACAGGCTTAAAGAAACTCCCCCTCTGTCTCAAAATATATGAGATTTAGGCTATAAAGCCCCCTCTGTCTCAAAATTTGTCGCACAGAACCCCTTTCATCTTCTCTTTCGTTAAGAAACACTGAAGCTTCCTTGTGACATAAAATTGATTGTGTGGCTGTCTATCACTTGGTTACCGAAGAGTGATGAGCAGGGCCAATCACAATTCAGTGGCATACGATTGGAGATATGTTGAAACAAAGTCCATTCTAGCTGTAATCTTTAATACCAAGTCAAGTTTTATGTTATTTTTCACTTTTGGGTTTGTCAAATTCTACGTGAAATCCATTTTGCAACCGATATCTTATATATAACTGAGATAACTGAGAGTATGATATAACTGATATCCATGATGGTAATATAGGCTCTCTCTTTATTAAATTTTGAGTAGCCATTGAATTACTCTCAGCTGTATGATATAACTGAAAGTCGTTCCATAAAAAGCTGATAACGCTCTCTATTAAATCTCGTTATGTGCCAGAGTAAAAAATCAATTACCGTCATCCCAAACCAGAATTTATCTCTACTCTTATAACCCAGTTATATGCAGTTATATGTGAAAAAGTTACCTCCAGAATTGCTTTTAGCATTATCAGTTTTATGATGGTTCTTTAGGCGATTTGATTAGCCTGCAAGTTTGATTCTGGGAAATACTTGATCAAACTTTTTATGGATGATCGTGAGGCGGGGGGATCACAGGGATAGAGAATGGATCACATATTATTGAGTAACAACAAGAATCCATCTTTTTTTAGGACAAGTCAGACTGGGTCATTACTAAAATGCGTCAGTGCCATGGATAACGAGTACAATAAATACCAAGTTATTTTAATTTTTATTTTTATTTTGATGTTTATCAAGAGGTTGAAGATTTATACAAGCCTCAAGAAACGCTATGTAAAATCATAGCTAATAATATTGTGTAAGTATCTACGAGATCGAAAAAGTTACCTCTAGATCAAAGATCTAGGGACGATCGTAATAAGATAAACCCGTAGATAGAAATCCCGCTCCTGAACGCCTAGGAAATGCCGTAACGAAAACCGCAACAGATCGCCGCAACAACAATTAGATTCCTTCGTGTAGGAGTTTGATTTAGAGGGGATTTGAAATTATTTTAGTTGCTCAAAATTTTTGTAGAAGACACGTGCTGATAACGTGTTGAAGGAATTTAGAGAAGAAGTGGAAATAATCACAAAATTAGGAGTAGCCATGGCACAAGCCATGGCTATATATATTTTCATATGAATTAGGAGTCCAAGGGACTCCCCACTAACTTAATCGGGAATAATGGTGAGATGTTGGGGGAGGCCAAAGGCCTCCCTCATCTCATAACAAAGACACTTAACAATAGTTAATATTGAGAATTAATAATGGGAAACATTTGATATATGTAGCTTAGCCACACACGCGCATAAAAAAAATGCAGCTTTCCCTTTTTTTACGTACTATCACAACCGTTTATTTTGATCTTCATATTCTAAAATCTCAAACCACCAAATATCGAGTGAACCCAATGGGTTTTGTCTGTTCATCCACCCATCCTAACTTGAACGGTATCCATGAATGGAAATTTTGTGAAGTCGTCGTTGTCGATTGTGCTTTTTCTGTCCAACACATGAGTATAATGATGTTTCAATTTCTCCCGGTTTTTCCGCTTCAGGGGATTTCCGGATGGGTGAGGATATGGACAAGAGCTCATTTTCCTGTGGTGGTATTATCACAAGGCATACATGAGTTTTTCTTTTTCTTGGATGTTGTCCTTGGAGCCCAGTGATCTGCCTTTTTGCAGTCGAGGAACAACCACTTCTGCTGCTGGTGGATTGCATCCATTCTCGGAAATATTAATTGTAATGGCCAGTATTTATCAATACGTATTTTGTACGTATTTCTATGAATGTATTGAATTATGTGATTATTTGCGTTATGATTTTATTAATTAATTTCCATAGCTTGAACGTGTGATCGGACCCCGTATTCGCGATTCACACGACTTCGCAATTGAGCCTGGGGGCGATGTCGTAATAATATGATCATGTTAACTACATTATTTTCTTTATCTAACTTAAATTTAATAAATCTAAATCTTTATAAATCTAATTATTATAACTAAATATATTTTTCCTTAATCTTAAAAAATCCTAATAGATCTAATTACCTTAACTAATTGATTTCATAACTCAACCTTATCTAATTACCCTAACTAATATAAATATAATGTGATGTTTAATTGGTCTCTTCAGTTTTGGAACGATTTATTCTATACTCATTATCAAAGATTGCACTACCTTATACAGAGGGCAGGACAAACCCTCGAGGCATATATGTGAAACCATCGAATACAGATGGGGTGAAAACTAGTCGATGACTAGACCAGTACACTTTGGGTGGGGTTGGTTCATGTAGTAGAGTTCGTAAGTGTGGCTTAAGCATCTTACGACTATATCCATACTACACGAATGGAGGCAATCATCTTGGCCATTTTCCAAGTTAGGGATGACAAGAAGCGTCACAGTAAACCCCCGCTGATAGGGTGTATCGTACATTATACCTATTCGAACATGGACTTGGTCACTAACACAGGCAACTGAATATGCTCAACTTGCAAACTATCATGATCTCATTGAAATGCATATCAAACGTTAATTTTCAGCATGCCCATATTTTTAAGTTATGCACATGTTTTCCCCTCAAATGTGTTATGACGCTCTTCTGTTTCTTTTTTCAAGTTTTTACTTTTATTAATTTAAAAATCTTTTTGAGCTATCGATGACTTATATTTCAAATGAATTTATGAAATATATGTTAGGTTCAGAGACAGAATACGTTGAGGACCCCGCTTTTGCGGATCTCAACCTGGAGGTAGACCCACAGATCAGAGTTACGTGGACGTTGAGGTTCTCCCTGCTGAAGACTAGAGAATTGCAGCAATTTTTATTTGTTTAGTTGTATTATTGTTTTCAGGTGTGTTGCATTCAGCAATAAATTGACGTCCATGCTAGGCCTTAGTAAATTTGTGTATGTTGTTTGAACGATGGAATTATTGTAATAAATATTTATGCTGCTTCTGAGAACATCGCATGCAAGAATCTGATTTACTACAAAACGCTTATTGTGCTTAAGTCAAATAAGAAAGAAAAGAAAAAAAAATACTTCTTCTTTGCAATAAGCACATGCGGACCCGCTCATATTCTCGCTCCCAAGTACAATGGGAAGTGGGGAGTGACAGGTTTTAGTGGTGGCCCATGCAGGTCATGCATTCTGCGAAATATTTCAGAAACAATATAGATATCACTAATCATATCGTTTAAATTATCTTGTACACGCACTACTACAAAAAAACGCTTGCATAACGCTTTTTTTTAAACTTGGATAGCGCTTTTAAGCGCTATCCAAGCTACCGCTATGGTAGCTTGGATAGCGCTTTTATAAGCGCTATCGTAGTGGTTTACTAAGATAGCGCTTATAAAAGCGCTATCCAAGCTACCGCTATGGTAGCTTGGATAGCGCTTTTTAAGCGCTATCTAAGTTGTTTACTATTTTTTTTAATTTTCTATTTTTTAAAAAAATATTTAAACAGTAGCCACAGACTGGCCGTGGCTAATATGCATTAGCCACGGCCTGGCTGTGGCTAATACATATTAGCCACGGCCAGTCCGTGGCTAATGTTTAGTTTTTTTATTAAAAAAAAGGAAAATCAAACAAATTCGAGTTTGCTTGGCTAATTGACAAATCTCACATTGATAAACAGAAAAAAAACATAACATACAAATCAATAGCACACAAATATACTAGAAGTAGTTAACTGCATAGAAAACCAACTGTACAAAAATTGTATACAAGAAAATTGCTGTCCCTAGCCAAGATATTCCCTTTTCTAATATCCCCCAATCTACAGCATCAAATGGAACTGATGGATGTTAACCTTAGCTTTTTTGTTAAGATATGCACTAATCTTCCAACTCGACAAGTTGAGCCCTTCTCTCCGCCGCCTTCTTCCTAACAAAGATGCCCCACCTCAGAGCCGCCTTGATCTTGAGCCACCCGACAACAGCTTTACCGGATGAACGGCTGCGATCCTCATCGAAGTTGAAGTTGGGGCATGGGGAAGGCATGAATGACTGAAGATTATACCCGTCTTCCTATAGATTGGATCCCCCCCCATGTTGAACACACGGAGCAAGTGTTGGATGTCCTCGTTCTCCAACATCTCGTGGCTTCTCATTCGGATATCTTCCTCCGAAAAGAAATCATCACTTACCCTGGTGTTGTCCTGTTGTCGAGACCAGTCGTCGTATAGGTTAGCATTAGACGGCTCCGTCAATTGGGCCATGGCCTGGAACTCTGAGCTTTGACACTGAGGCGGAGCCAGCGCCAAGCCCGTGCTATCGTTTCTCGTGAACTGAGTTTGGTTGGAGGCCATGAACTGGTTCTGGGGGATAAATAAGTCGTCAAATTGCATGTTGATATTGGATGGTGCATGTTGAGGTGGCGGGTGATATGTAGTCATTTCGTTCCTGTTGTACCCAGCAGAGATAGCACCTGATGAACAAAACATTGTACATTTAGCAACCAGAAATATGCCACAGCAACTGTAAACTGCAACAACCCAACATGAATCTACTTCATAATCATAATAATCGTTTGGTTAAATCCAGCTCAGAATAAGTCTGCTTGGCTAATTGGTATATTTTGGGGATACATAGCCATTGTATTTTTGCACACATTTGATTTCCCTTCTTTGGATAATTTTCTTCTGGCATTTAGCTTGGTCAATACTGGAGGAAGTTTGCATTTATCACAAGGATTGCCAAATGATTCCCAGCAAACATTTCACAGAATCAAGTTCCTCAAACTTCTTATTTATGATCTTGCACCTTTTGTTGTTATCGTTCGAAATTTTTTGAAGCCAATATCTTTGTGTTGTATTCTTCTAAAGTGTGAAGGGATATTGCCATCAGTTTCTGTACATTGCCTTCGAAAATAACAGATGTGTGTTAAAGTTCCTTGTCGATGGAAAGGTATGCACTGGATGATCATAAACACTTGGTAACCATAGAACATGGATGAATCACAGAAATAAGCTTCAGGATATCTCATCAAAAAACAAAGAAAGACCACCTTTTGGTGTGTCAAACAAATATATTCTAATTTGCAAATTATGATATGAATCACGTACGCAAAATGTCAGCTTTTGTTTTTGGCACATCCTCTCTAATGTTTCTAACTATCAACAAAGGGTGGCAGTTGAGTTGATTCGTACCAGTGAGATTATGAAGGTCCATATTCGCGGCATCTGCCCGTGCCAGCACACACGGTACACTCATCTGCACTGCCAGCAACATGGCTCAGGCATTTCTTTATTCGATCATTCACCACATCCTGCACCAAAACAAGAAACCGATCAATATTACTGACTGAGTATCGTATGATTCCAGCAAGAAATCCATATGTATCTTTTAGGTAATAACAGAAAGCCAGCCCAATCGGGGTATAACAATATGCTTCGTGATATCTGTAACTCGACTACATTAATGTATCATAATTGAAAATTTCTTGAACGCTTGATATAAAAACAACAAAGCCTTTTACCCAATTTTTTGGGTCGGCATATGAATTCTTTTCTTCCATTCAGCTCTTCTAAGGGTCATGTCGGCGGTTAAAGTAAGTATCTAAATTCAAATAATATCTCAGACACTTATTGATAAAAATGTGTTTAATATACATAAAAGGAACATGTATTATTCACCTTAGAGTTCACACATAAGATTTACATTATCAGCGTTTAATATCTATAACAAGATCAGACATACATAGAAGGATCATACGTTTTTGGACAGTACAGAATTTCGATGCTACTATTCAGAAGGAAATTTTAAATATTATTCACCTTAGAGGTATATTCCTACTTCCGTCTAATTGTTGAAAAATGTGATACAAGATATCAAATATATATTGATGCAAAACTTGAAAAATAACAGCAAAATGCATGCCATAACACAGAAGAAGTCATATGGCACTTTGGTATTAATAATGTGCATATCTAGTTAGAAATTCAATTAATAACATAATAGAACAAAGATTAAGAACTTCATCTACCTGGAAATTTTGGTGTTTGTTCAGCAAGTGCTCACGGTCATTTGAAACATTGTTGTGCTCCAATATGAAAATTTCAGTTCCTAGAGTAGAAAAAAACATGATTAAGAAATTTCAGACCAACATATTATTGAAATAATCTCATCCTCTACATACCAACTGAATATCAGACGAAGTACTCACCTTCTCCATGTTTATCATTGGTATTTCTCCTGTAAGCAGGCATCTTTCTCTTATGACGTCGATGCCGATCAAAGTCGAGAAAATGAAGCAAACCCTACATAAATCGAGAATGGTTATTATCATGGTGTGCTATAGAACCCTGATGCCTCAAGAGCTCAGCTCCCATATGATCACTTTTCCTATATAAAAGCGATTCACTCAACGATTTAAGAACTTAAACCAAATTCTAATAATTGAATTTTTCTGTGAAAATGTCAGATATTTCGCCAGATCAAAATCTAAATCGAACTTTATAGCTAAACCATCCTCCTGACTTCAAAACTGACAACTTTTTAAGAAATTGCTTGAAATTTGTTGGAAACAAGCAATACCCATATGCTAAAACAACTGGGAAAAGAATTAAAAAAAGAATCATTACATAAGAATAGATTGAATCGATTCTTACCAAGTGATCGGAGAGGAGTGCTATGAGACCGAGATTAGGTTTGATGGCAAATGAGAAAAAGGAAGAATCAGTTGTTCTTTTGGTCGAGGGAGGCGTTGAGAGTCATTGAATTGAGTCTCCGATCTGCAACATCGACCCAGCTTCGATCTGCAGCGTCGACCCCATCTCCGATCTGCAGCTTCGACCCCGTCTCCGAAGCTCCGAGCGCCATCTCCGATCTGCAGCGTCGACCCCATCTCCGATCTGCAGCGTCGACCCCAGCTCCGAAGCTCCGAGCGCCATCTCTGATCTGCAGCGTCGACCCCATCTTCGATCTGCAGTGTCATTGAGGAGGTCTCTTACTTGACGAGTCTTTGATTTTTAGGGTTATTTTCGCCGCCAGACGGGAAAGGGCTGGGAAAGGTAGGGCTGGGAAATTTCGGGATTTTTTAGTTTACGAGGCTTACATAACGATTAGTACCATAACGATAACAAAAAGCGCTATGTAAGATATTACTTGGATAGCGCTTTAACAAAAAGCGCTATCTAAGTGATTTTTATCGTAATTTTGATTTATTTTTATTTTCTAAAAGTGCAGAAGCGCTATACAAGAGCTCACTTAGATAGCGCTTTTTAAAAGCGCTATCTAAGTAGCGTTACCCAAGCCCAAATCTGTAGTAGTGACGAATGTTTACTTTGTTTCATTTTCAGCATGGCAGGAAGACCGTACACTCGCAACGGGAATGGAGCCAACAAGAATGGTGCTTCCGACATCCACAAACTCATGGGTGTCATGAGAGGAATGCTGGAAATTCAACAACAACTGATCTAGCAGGGACAACAACATGCACAACCTATACTACCTCCTCATCGAGTTGAACCAGTAGCCAAGCAATTTCAGGAGCTGAACCTGAAAAGTTTCTCTGGAAGAGAAGGGACACTGGAAGCTGGAGAATGGGCCCGAAGCACGGAAGACGATCTGAGTCTTTCCCGTATTGACCAGGCAGGCTGGGTGGAAGTAGCCAAGAAGCAGCTGACGGGAAATGCTCAAAACTGGTGGGATGCTGAAGAAGCACGTTTGGTTAAGCCTATCAACTGGGTCATCTTCCAAGAGAGATTTGACGCCCAGTACTTCTCTAGATCAGCAAAGAGGAGCTTCAGCAACATTTCGTTAATCTAGTCCAAGGCACTCGGACGGTTGACGAATATGAAGCAGAATTTTCGATGCTTAACCGCTTTGCTCCTCATTTGGTGGAAGATCCCCTTGGGACAAGGGGGAGGGTTGCCACCTCATCGTGGTGAGACACACTTGGGATGGGTGTGGTTTTGGGATGATGTTGTGGAGTACTCAAGCACTCAGACGGCGGAGCTCCTATCCTCAACGCCATCACCAATCGAGTAAATCAAAAGCGGAAGCGAGAGAAGGAGAATACCTTGCGAAGCTTGAAGAAAAAGGAACAAAGAGGAACTCGCCAGCAAAGAGAGAACAAAAACCAAATCAGGAAGCACAAAAAAGAAATCCCAAAACCCAACGGTTTTATATGAAAGGCAATTTCGAATCCAAGCCGTTCAAAGGGAGACGCGTGGCGACATCTTGTAGTAGACGGCGCTTCGAATCCCGCTCCCTCAGTGCGGGAGAATTCCAACCTGGCATCACCAGGATGGCCTTCATTTAATGTGTCTTCTCGACTGACACGCCCATCAGATCCACACGAATCACATCCCACGGACCAAACCGTCAAAATCCGAACGGCCCGAACGATCGGGGCAATTGATACGACCCTCCCAAAACGGGCTAAGACGGAATGGGCCAAGCCCATGTCTGAGCCCATGGGCCAGGATGGGATTAGGCCCATGCCTAAATGACCCGCGACCGCCTCGAGTCATGCCGACCCCAAGCTGACGTGGAGGGAACCGCTGACCATTGTCGGTTAAGGTAACAACTCCCCGAATTGAACCCAACTTCATCACCATTCAAGAGCCCCATTACGCCTACCTTCATGGCCCATCAAGGGACGACCAAAGCGACGGGGTCTTGGGGCGAGATGGAGGGGCGTCGATGGGACGTGGTCAGAAAGACTTCTATAAAAGACCCGAAGATCGAGAGACGAAGGGAACAAATTCGGAATACTCTACACTCAGGTATTCTTCCTCCAACGACATTGTCTTCCACCTCACAACTCTCCTCCACAGCCCGGCCTGAGGATTCGTTTATCGGTCTCTCCGCGAACCGTACTTGATCACACAGGGCATCCTTCAGATCGTATCTGACTTAGGCATCGGAGGGGACTTAGTCGGAACCAAGGTCCGACCCTCCCTGACGAGCTTTCTCGTCCGTGCATGTCAAGGAGACGTCACCCCGCCGAAGCTACCCTTTGGCGCTTCATCCACCGGAACCGAACGGTCTCGATCTGTAGCTCGTTCATCTATCCACTCGAGGAGGCCGTCATTCTCCCGAAGCTACCTTTCGGGATACTGACGCATGGATCCGCGCATTCCGGACCGAGCGAACGCGTCACTACCCGATCTCGGAGGACGCACGTGTTCCGCGTGACCACGTCGACCTCCAATCCTCGAGACTATCGAGCTGTGGTGAGAAAACACACTGAAACACTTACAACAAATGTTAGCACATGCAACCCCATCCTAGAGCTAAGGCAACTTTGCCTCTCAAACAAACCGCGTCTCCAGTTTGCATGGTTTCTTCATTTGGAAAAAGCAACACGCGTTGCAACATGCATTTCTATATTAACAACATAATCATTTTCTATTTTAAACCTAGGGTTCCCTTGCGTATAATACATACAATAAGGAATCACAAACTACTCATTCTTACTAGTTGACTCCCGGCCCTTCCCTTCTCCAGCACTTTCAGCGCATGCAATTGCATCCAAATGGAGCCTGCGGATCAGCTCCCCTCCGATGATGCCCAGCCCGCTGCCTCCGCTGTTTCGGTGGCACAGGGCCCATCAGACCCAATAACCACCACCAGCACCAGCAGCAGCAGCACGGCCCGGTCCTACGACTGCGCCTTCTGCAAGAGAGGATTCTCCAATGCTCAGGCCCTGGGTGGCCACATGAACATCCACCGCAAAGATCGAGCCAAGCTCACGAAGCAGCCCGGCCCGAGCCATGCTCACTTCCCCTTCGACATTGCCAGCCCCCAGATCACCTCCTCCCTCTATCCGATATTCAATCACCCATGGATTTCCACCCCCACCACTACTAGTAGCAGTCCGAGTTGCCCTAGGCAGCTGCCTTTGTTTGTTGAGGCGCCATCGACGTCGTCGCATAGGGATGATGGGCCGTCGGCTTGTGACATCGAGCAAGGGGGAGCAGAGCTAGACCTGGAGCTCAGGCTCGGCCCGGAGCGGCCCGAGGGGCCGACGGCGATGGGCCAGAAGGAGTTTGTGTGATGATGGGAGAGGGAGGTTTTGGGTGCAAGTCTAGTTGGGGGTTTGATATATTGAAGGTATTAGGCTACATATATAGAACTGCTAATTATTACGATTGATTAATTTCTTGACCTTAAAACTGCTTTCTACAAAGGAAGAAGATTGAAGTATGTGTATGGGAACTAGAAAGGCAATTTGATTATATATCTATTTATAGGTTTTATAATTTTCTCTTTCTTCTCCACCCCTAGTTATTCTGTCTCTCTTTCTTTGATTATAGCTTTGGATCGGATTATATATTGCATCGTGGAAAGTTGTAGAGAAAAAGAGTGTTTCTGTTCATGACTAGTCTTTAATTTTGTGATTAATATCAATCATTATGATGGTTGCTTAGCTACAGCCCGTATAAAACTTTGAATTGAAACTTCACAAATTAAATTTCCTTTATAATCAGAAACCAGTACTAAAATTCTGCAAAGCCAAAATTTTCTTTTCTTCATAATCAGAAGAAAAGTAAATGGTAATAATACTGATGGAATTTATGTAAACAAACTGTTTACCATTGTGCTGATAGATTAATTCAAGGGAGGAGGAAGGACATATAGAGATGATTAAAATTCACTGTCTTCACAAATATATATTCTCTCTATGTTGCTGATGAAAAATTAATCCTTCTACATTGTTACCAACAAAAGAATATCAGTACCTGGATGATCAAACATATCATAATGATGTATTCCTACTCTCACGTCTTTGTTGCCTTTTTATAGCTATTCTTGCTCATTGAAGAAACTCCACATGCTTACTGAACATATGAAGAAAACGATGGCATTGTGAATTTATAGTCTCTTTTGTTCTTACTCTAAGATTCATAGATGTAACTAGCTACGCACATATTCATGCATGTCTTCAAATTTTCAGGATCAATGTGATTTATTTTCCCTGAAAATACTCATCCATATGATCCCTGATTTGATATCCATCTCTGATGGACCTTTGTTTTTAAGCATCAAAGTATAAAAATCTCCTCACATCCCATGAATGCTCAATATTCATTGGGGTAGTCATGCCGCAAATGTGATTCTCCGAATGCAGCAGCTAGGAACTTAGGATAGTAACATTTTGAGTTCAAATTGATACATCTTTCTTCTGCAAACACGCGTTTATATATGCACGTTGAATTCTTGTTTTCCCTTTCATACTTGATTGGAGATCGAACTGGTGGTGTGTCTTCATCAGTTCAAATCCATGCATTTAGTCCAAGCCTTCTATTTCTAATCAGATCACCAACGGATGTGATGTAATCTCCAAAGCAGAATAGGCTAACAAGTAGCAAAGGAAATAATCGAGTGATCAATTAGAGAGTTAATTTGGCTACATTAACCAAGAATGGATGGACAGTTTGGGCTGAAATTTGCCACAAGTCGTATCAAAGAATGTTCTTCATATAATCATATCGTATACATCTCCCATACAAAACAGTTAACAACTTCATGCACTGCATGCAATGCTCAAAATCATTACCATAATTTCTGCCTGTCAATAGCTAGCCACATGGTAGCAAGATTTTCAGACCTAGTTCCAAATTAAGTATGAAAGTGTATTTTGTTTCCTATAATAATTCATGACATAATGCGCAGATGGATTTGGTTAGGCTGCATAAACCAACAAGTACGTTAACGAGTCGAACCAAGGTTGAGGGTTCCGGCTTGAGCTTAACCGATGTTCAAATTGGGAGCAAATGGATATGAATTAGCAACACAAATCTAAGTAATCAAAAGTAATGAGTAGAATAAATTACCTCCGCACTAAGAAATGGATTTGTAAAGAATTTGGTCAAGGACTATTTTAATCATTTTACATGTTGAGCCTTCCAATATGTTTGTCATATGGTGCGTTCTTCATGATAATATGTAAGTCCACACCTAATGCAAACATGCAGATATAGACATCCAGCCTAGGTGTGAATGAATTAATGAGGTGCTCCCGTTGCTAATTTTATCTCCCTAAATATAGCAATTTCTTGATATTTTCTCCAAATAAAGAAAACCTTCACTTTGCTCGTGATCAATAGCACGTGTTGGAGATTTGCAGATGCTAATACATATTTTATTGTCCATGCTTTTTCAAGTGTTAGCCTTGTAAATCAGGATACAATAACCATTTTGATTAATTTTACGTGTAGACGGTAGGATAGTGCACGTATACTAGATCAAAGCAGCATGAGGTTGAAGACAGGTGTGATGTTGTTGCAGTCGAACTTAATGTTATGTTTTGATGAGCCACCTGCGTTTCATTAAGGTAACCCAGAGCTATTGAATCCTTGATGTATGTAACCTCATGTTAGCTACTTAATGTATAGAGGCTCCAACTCATGCTCTCCGGTGCATGGGCCTGCCCTAAACGAATTTTTAACGTATAATCTGAAAAGTTTACAAGACTGATAAAATTTGTTATTTATAGCGATCAGAGGATTCATGCTCTCTGGATTTCTTCTGAAAATTACCTTGTGTTATTAAGGCCGGGAGGGCCTGCAATGTCACTGCATGCATCAGTCCCTTCATCCAGCTTTGTAATTTGTGCACAAATTCAAAGAGAAGGACTCTATGCACCGAGACGTTCGGTGCATAGAGTTGACAAGCTTCAAAAAGTGTATTGCTATATCCACCGAATTCTCGGTGTATGGAAGAGACAGCTTTTCGAAAATAGTTAAAAAATCAAATCAGATTCTCAAATCACTGTCCCTCCCTCTCTTAATTTTTTCTATTTTCAGAAACCCATCACTTCCCTGCACCGAAGTGGGGGTGTAAACAGTCCGCCTCCTTCAAAAAATGGGAATCAAGGGACACTGAGGTGAGATAAGATGATTTATAATTTCTTTTTTTTTCAAATTTGGAATTTATTCCCATCTATACACCGAACTTTAGGTGTATATAGCAATACTCAATTCAAAATGTGTATGTGACAGAAACATGTGATCCTCTCACACTGTCAAATGTTAATTGTTTGATGACCAAAATGCCTTTTCTTATTCATCTTCCCATAACTTGCAAGAATGTTATGTAACCCAAACCCATGAACCCGGATCTCTCTCTCTCTCTCTCTCTCTCTCTCTCTCTCTCTCTCTCTCTGCCGTTGCATCAGCATCACTGGCAGCTGTGTTCGTAGCATACGCAGTATCTTTGGATATCGACAACAAGCCCACATACTCATCTACAATCCCACCTCCTCTAACAAAACCACCTTTCATTGTTGTATCCTGGGATCTCAACATCAAGCCCCAAACTCCATCCCCTCCTAACGACGCTGCCTTATGCCTCGCCTCCCCCTCCCTCAACAACAACAACAACAACAACACAACACAACACACACGCACAACACAACTACTTAATGTATAGAAGCGTACAGTCCACTTCATCGATCAAAGGAGCATTTATGGCAGGCATGTCCCTAATCCCGAATGTCCCGCTGATGATCCCACTGAAAAACAGCGAGGCAGACACACAGGAGAGTGGGGAGTCATCCCACATGACATGACCATCATGTTGTTTTTTTTGATTCAGATCTCATGTGTATTGGTTTCCCAGGTGACTCGGTCGAGTAGCATGCTACTCGACCGAGCTGCAGGTGCAGAGCAGAAGCAGCAGAAGACAGAGAGTTGTGGGGTGGTTTTCCCACGACTCGGGCGATCTCCTACTCGGTCGAGTAGAGGGCTACTCAGTCGAGTAGCTCGCTACTCGGTTGAGCTACAGAGTAATTCTGGAGGTTTCAAAAGTCTGAGAGTTTACTGTTCTGATGGGAATACCGAATCGGGCCGAGTAGCTATGCTACTCGACCAAGTCGACTCGACTCCACCCAGCGGCAGAATCAGTGCATGTCAGCTCGGTCGAGCAGCTCGAGCTGCCGACCGACTCGGCCGAGTCAGCGCGGGCCCAGCTGACGCATCCAACGGCCAGATGCGGATTTCTCAAGATTTTTGGGATCCTATTTAAACTAACTATTGTTTTAGCCTAGGAGAAGACTCTATTGGATTATTAGAGTTTTGGAGAGCTTCTAGCCACCCCCTTGGAGATTTTGTAGGGTTTTGGAGTTCTTGAGAGAATGTGAGTTTATTCTTCTCTATTCCTCCATTGATTTCTTCTTCCTTGAGTGAGATTGTGAGGGCTTGTGCGGTTTGACAAGTTATTACTTACGTGAGTGGAAGCAAGATCGTAACCCTAGTTGTTTGATCTCTCTGATAGTTGAATCGTCTCAGAATGCTGGATGTAGGTTATTTACAACCGAATCAGGATAAATTCTCTTGTGTCTGCATTTGATTTGGTGTTGTTTTGATTCGTTTGCTACTTTTTATTGCAAGGTCAATTGGTTGGGTAATTTGGGATCATTTGCTAGCCCTAGATTCCCGATCAGTTTATTAGGGTTGGTATTCCGCGTGGATCTCAAAGGCGTTATCTATCGCCGGTGGTGTTATTTCCAACAAGTGGTATTAGAGCTTGTGGTTCTCTTGCAAAGGAAGTTAGTGGCGAAGGAAATATGGTGTCGTTGGAAACTTTGAACATTGAGAAGTGATGGAAATTGAATTCCACTCCAAGTAATTTTGATGATGAGCACACCAAATGAAAGCTTAGTGTACTAACTACACTACACTTAAGATGTGCAGAATTTGTGAAGCTCTACTCATACTCAAAGAAGCACACTTCAACGCTCAAAGACAAAGACGAACATGACTAAACTCAAGTGATGAAGCTCAAGCTCAAACAGAACAAAAAGCACAAAGAGAAGCTCGCTTTCACTTCATCAAGTTGACCAAACTTCCGAAGACATGTTCTGAGTCCATAGTGAGTGTGTCGTGTCTTTTTAGGGTATTTGTTAAAGCCATATCAAATAGACAAAAACATACACACATACACACACAAACAATTTCGAAAATACTTTTAATTATCTTCAAAATATTTTCGAGAGCTTTTTCTAGTCACTCCATAATTTTCGTAGTGAAACTCCACGCACCCTGGAGTTAACTACTCGTCTGACTAGAAGAGCAGCAGGAAAAACTCCTCTGGGAGTCGACTACCAAAAGTAGGGAGTCGACTACTTGTCAGAGATCAAAAACTCCTGGAGCTCTCTGGGAGTCGACTACCTATATGAGGGAGTCGACTACCAGCTGTAAATTTCAGCCGTTTTTGAATTTGAAATTTGAAATCCTTTGAGCAATTTACTCCGTAATTTTTGGGACAAAAGTCAAACGAAATTTGAAATTCAAATCTCAGGTTTTCCCTATAAATAGAGCTGAATTCTTTGATGAAAAACACAACATTGAAAATCAATCTATTGTGAAAACTCTCTTGAATTCAAAGCTCTCATTTTCTCTCTAGCCAATTTGATTTTATTTGATCTTGCAATATTCTTTTATAAATTCTTTTGAAGATCATACTCTTATTTTTATTGGCTAAACCGTTTTCAAAATCCTTACTATTATTCTCTTTAATTTTTATTTAAAGGATTTTTGAAAAGATCTAGATCACAAAGAATTTCTCTCGTAACTTTGTGTGATCTAGACTATCATTCTATCAAGCCACTACACAAATTTGTCTAAACTTTGATTGGCTATAGAATCGGGTGTATAAACCAATCTCCATCATTTATTGTGGTGTATTGGATAAATTCTCATTGTGTTGATTGTTGGAACACTAGACAAGTCTAGTTGTTGCCAGTTGGAAAGTCCTCGGTTTGTGAGGAAGGGTAAATCCTAGACAAGTCTAGGTGTTGTGGTCGGAAATCCTGGTTGAGACTAGGTACTTGTATTTGCCAAGGCAGATAGTGGAAATCTCGTACCGGATTGGTCGGGGACTGGACGTACCCGGGTTGCGGGGAACCATGATAAAAATCCCTTTTTTGTTTGCGATTGTTGATCTGTGCTTGTTTATTTTTTGCACTTACTTTTCTATCGGTTAAAGTGTCATCTATCTACAGCAAAGATTAATTTATCTCTATTCGCTGTAATTCATATTTGCAATCTTATCTGTTCTCACATATACTCTGGGAGTCGACTACGGTTCATAGGGAGTCGACTACCTGCTGTGGAATTGCTCTGTGTATTTTAAGATCATTTTGTTGATTAAGAACCAAGCGTAGATCGCTCTACTTGGTTTCTTAGGCAACATTAGAAGGAATTTATTTGTGTTAATATCGTTGAGCGAAAAAGTTTACTATATACACAACACTATTCAACCCCCCCTTCTAGTGTTGTTTGCCATCCACAGGATCCAACACTTGGTATCAGAGCAAGGTCAAAACGATGGCATCAACAAACGTCTACAACACTCATACTCCTCCAATCTTTGACGGCAACTTTTATTCCCAATGGAAAAGGAGAATGGATATCTTCTTGGAAGCACAAGATCTAAGCTACTCAAGATCTCTCAGTGAACGATATGAGATTCCAACCACTCCTCAAAATCAATGGAATCCGGATCAAGAAGAAGCCTACTTCAAAAACATAAAGGTAATGCATTTACTTTATACCGGTTTAACTAATAAAATGTTAGATCTTGTAGAAAGGGCTGAAACCGCACACCAAATCCTCAACTTATTGGATGAGAGATTCGGATCAAAGTCAAAAGAAATTCAAACACCCATAGAGACAATCAAATCCGATGATGAAAAGTATGAAAATGAGATTGTTGAAGATGAATGGACTTTTGACACCATCAACACTAACGAAGAAGAGGAAGAGCAATCCAAAAATCATATGTGCATGATGGCCTGTCAAGACAATCAGGAAAAGGTATGTGAATCTAGTTCTGATGATGAAGATGATTTTGACATTGCTAGTGCATATGAAAATTTGTATAGAGAATTTGAGAGATTGAATAAGAAATACAAAAGTTTAAATAATAAGTACAAAGCTTTGCATAATGACCATGATGACTTATATAAGAAACATGATAGTTTGCTGGATGATTATAATGCTTTAAAAATTGATCGTAGTAATATTTCATTACATGATCATAATTCCTTAAAGGCAAAATATGATGCATTATTGATTGATAATAATTTATTGAAAAATGAACATGCTTTGTATGTTTCCTGTCTAAATGATAAGATAGATTCACTTGAAAATATTATTGCTTCTAGTCGTATAAAGCAAGAAGAATTAATTGCAAAATTTGATTGTATCAAGAGTAGTTCTACTTCTTCCTGTTCTTATACTCCTAGAAATTTTGTTAATAAATCTACTCATGCTCAAGCTTCTACATCTAAAGATATGGGTAGAAATGTAAATGTTGTGCATGCCAATGTTAAAAAGTATGCTTTCATGTATGGGAAAAATGTTAGATACAATAACGCATCTCACGCCTCACATGATCTACATGCTACACATAATACACACAATAAATCTCATGTTATATCACATAACACAGCACACAAAAATATTGTACACAATACACATCAAAGATCACATTCTGTACACAAACCTCAAAATATGCACAATGCTAGAAATAACATGATATGGGTGCCTAAACACTTAGGCTTGCATGATAAAAATGCTTATATTCATAATTTGACTAGCAGTATGCATAGATTCCATAAAGATTCATTTGTTCATATGAAATCAAATTCACATCGAATTTGGGTTCCAAATAAGTAACTTCATTTTTAAAAAAAACATTAGGGTATCCACATACTTCATGTATATCATTTTGATACCCAAACGCTTAAAATAATATGTAAATAAAATTCTGTTTGTTTTCTAACATATCGGACCCAATTAGAAGTGGGTACCAAACGTGTAGAGATTATTTTATTTCAAGACATTTGGATAATGGATAGCGGATTCTCCGCTCATATGACGTGGAACGCAAAATTACTTAGCAATCTAAAATGTATGATGGCGGAACCGTGACATTTGGTGACAACAAGAAAGGTAAAATTGTCGGAATTGGCAATATCGGCAGTCACTCAAAGTTGCTCATCAAAGATGTAAGTTTGGTGAAAGGATTAAAGCATAATCTATTAAGCATAAGTCAACTATGCGACAAAGGTATGAAAGTTATATTTACTCTTGACTCATGCTTAGTCTATGACAAAGATATGAAAAATATCCTTGTTAAAGGTAAGCGAGTTGAAAATATCTATGTACTTAGACTAAATGAGTATGAATCAAATGTATGTTTAATTGTTTCAACAAATGATCCACTGCTCTGACATAGACGCTTTGGCCATGTGAACATAAAAAACATGGATAAGATTTCCAGGAAAGAGTTGGTGCAAGGACTTCCTAAGATAAGTTTTAAATTAGATAAAATATGCGACTCATGTCAATTTGGCAAAATGCATAAGAGTTCATTTAAAAATATTGGAGCTCTCAGTTCTAATGGACCACTTGAACTACTCCATATGGACTTGTTTGGCCCAACTAGAACTCCATCATTATGCAACTCTAGATACGTATTTGTCATAATTGATGATTTTACTCGATATACGTGGGTATTATTCTTAACTCATAAGAATGATGCCTTCCGTGAATTCGAAATATTTTTCAAAAGGATTGAACGTTTATATTCCATGAAAATTATTTCCTTAAGAAGTGATCATGGTGGTGAATTTGAAAATGAACATTTTAAATCATTTTGTGAAGAACGAGGCATTTCTCACACCTTTGCTTTTCCCAGAGCTGCTCCTCAAAATGGGGTAGTTGAAAGGAAAAATAGAACACTCCAAGAGTGTGCACAAACAATGTTGTGTGAAAGCACCCTTCCAAAGAGTTTTTGGGCGGAAGCTGTAGCAACCGCTGATCACTCCTTATTTTACACCTTTTTTCCGCATGTTTGCATGCCATTTAGATCGCCCAAATCATGTTTTTCACGATATA
The DNA here is from genome assembly GCA_030789695.1 of Scilla litardierei. Classification (NCBI taxonomy): domain Eukaryota; kingdom Viridiplantae; phylum Streptophyta; class Magnoliopsida; order Asparagales; family Asparagaceae; genus Scilla; species Scilla litardierei. Next base: position 157,691,037 of record CM061140.1, on the reverse strand, counting down.
TCGACGATATTGCGATGCTTTTCACGATTTGTTGTTTTTGTCGCATTTCAGGTGATTTGGCGCGATTTGGAGTGATCTCGAGATGCGCTTACTCTAGACGGCCACCTACGACCTCCCCGAGGGGTATTTTGCTGTTGGAGAGGAGCGGAAGAAGAATGGACGTCGCAGGAGCGACGAGGAGGCCAAAATAAGCAGAATGGGCATTTTTTGTGTCCCACTCGGCCGAGTGGAGGAGCCACTCGGCCGACCAGCGAGGAGCCACTCGGCCGACCCGTTCAGACACGATTTCCATGTGTACTCGGCCGAGCGACGAAGACCACATCGGCCGAGTGACGATACCACGTCCGCCCGAGTGGCGCCCAGACGAAGCCCCTCCAAAATATCGAAGTTACTGTTTTTCGGCCATCTGAGCTTCAGAAGATCCACTCGGCCGAGTGGTAAACCACGTCCGCCCGAGTGCAGTGAAGCCATCGGCCGAGTGACGACAACTCACTCGGCCGAGCCGCCCCCGAACTGAAGACCCCTGAAGCCCCCGACTTACTGGAAAATTGACAGGGTTTTCACTCGGCCGAGCGACTTTTGTCACTCGGCCGAGTGCGATGCGCTGCCTGTAGCGAAATTTGCGGAAAACAGGCTGTGCAGGGGCGTTTTGGTCAGGATTTTTGGACGATTTTGAGGGCTATTTAAGCCCTGTTTTTACCCTAGTTTAGAGAGCCATCTCTTAGATTTTTTGCAGCTTTTTGAGACTACTTTTTGCTTTATTATTTGTGATTGGAGAAGAGGGAAAACTTGGATTTTTGTTGGATTAATTGAAGAACTACATTGGTTTGCATCTCTCTTCCCCAAAAACTCTATTTTTATTGTTTATATCATTGTTGTGATGAATTCCATTGCCTATTTCATTGATTATTTTTGTGCTATTGCTATGATTTGTGAGTAGTCTCCACGTCTTGGGGCGTGGGGATGAACCCTACAAGCCCTATTTCCTATTTGTGTTGAATTGGTAGAAATTGAGCTAGAATAGCTATTAGGGATTAGATTGAGATCGATTTACTACGGATAGCTAGGTATTCATATCAATTGGGATTTGCAAGAGATTGGATCCCAATTTGATAGGAAGCCCTAGAAATTCGAATTGGGTTGGAGTCGGATTTTCGAAGTATCGGTTTGCAAGAGATTGGACCGATACTAGGATTTTCGGTTGCAATTCCGTGCCGATACTCGTTTGCAAGAGATTGGACGGGTAGGAACTATCTCAATCTAGATCGTGGACCGAGTTTGCAAGAGATTGGACTCGGTGCACGATTGAACGATGATGTTGATCCTAATGCTAGCTTTCCTAGGCTAGGGTTTGCAAGAGATTGGACCCGAACCTAGGATAGCTATAGACCGGCAACAGCGCGAGAGCGTGAGCTTGGTTCTACATTTAGTTGCAACTAGTTCATCCAAATTTTCATTCTAGCAATTTTGATACCGACGAACCACATTTATGAAATACGGTGAGTAGCGGGAATTCCCCATTCCCTAGACGTTCTTTATTTGATTTGATATTTCGCACACTTGTCTGACGATTGTGACAGGATCGCCAAAGGCAATTCTCTCTATTCTTAAATAGCCAGGTTGATTAGGAGCAAGCACGGTCATTCGCCCTCCCTGTGTTCGATACCCGCTCGCCGCTATACCGTGCGCTTGCGGTAAAACTACAACCGTTCTTTGGGGTCACATCCCGGAGCGGCCAAGTTTTTGGCGCCGTTGCCGGGGAGGCGATTGCGTTTGATTCTTTTTCACCCTAGCTATTCTTTTTATTATTATTATTATCATTATTTTTATTTCTTATTTCTTGCCTAACCCTTCCACGGTACTAATCATTTCTTTGAAACTCTGTTTCCCCTGTGCATGAACACGAGATCTACGGTGGACCCAGAAGCTATACTATTTGATCCCGAGATCGAACGTACCGCGCGGAGACTTAGAGCGGAAAAGAGACAAGATCCGGAAGGGAGGTATATGACCAACCCGGAAACTCCTGAAGAATTGGCGGCAAGGATGGCAAGGATAATCTCTATTCGAGATAGGCTTCGGCCTAAGACTTCTTCTACCACCTCGTCCATTGCCATGCCGGGGTTGGCGGCTGACAAGAACTTCGAGCTAAAGACTGGATTGGTGGGTTTGATGTAACAAGACCCATTTCATGGGAACGCACATGAGAACCCCCACTACCACATCCAACTATTCTTGTCGAAGTGCGCCACATTCCAGATGCCGGGGGTCTCCAACGATGCTATCAGACTGCGTCTCTTCCCCTTTACGCTAAAGGACAAGGCACTCTATTGGTTGAGGACGCAAGCTGAGGGTGTCTTCACCACTTGGGACGAGTTGGCGAGTGCATTTATTGACAAATTTTATCCGCCATCCAAGACGGTGAAGATCCGGAGCGCTCTCATGTCCTTCAAGCAAGGACCACAGGAGACGCTCTATGAAGCATGGGAGCGTTTTAAGGATTTGCAGCATCAATGCCCGCACCACAGTATAGAGGATTGGGAGCTAGTTCATAGCTTCTACAACGGTCTCCAACCGGGGACCAAGCAAATTATTGATGCCGCGGCGAATGGTGCAATCTTGTCAAAGACTCCCGAGGAAGCTACGGCCCTAATTGAGGAGATGGCCTCAAATAACCAACAATGGGGCGATGAGCGAGGACACTCCACATCCTCCTTAAAGCCAACTAGCATCTACGAGGCGAAGGCCGTAGCGGAGCTCACGAGCAAATTTGATTCTCTCCACAAGGTGGTGGAGAGATTGGAGAAGTTCATCACGGAGCCCCAAGGAGCACCTTCCACCTCCGCGCCGACCAACCAAATGTGTGATTGGCAAGACCAATCTCAAGCCATGTACGCGGGAGGAGAGCAAGGAGAAGGATCCTTGGAGCAAATACAATATGTTGCGGGGAACCAAGGGTATTGGTCCAATCCGGCCGCAAGAAATCATCCGGGATTCTCCTACGCCAACAATGAAGGAGCCTTGAACCCGCCACAACCACCGCCTCAACAAGCTCGACCACCACCACCCCAACAACAAAACTATCCACCGAGGGGGCCTACTCAACAAAACTTTCAACCGAAGCAACAAGTTCCACCATATAGGCCTCCCGGATACAACCAAGGGTGGAGGAATCAAAATCAAAACCCTCCACAAGCTCCATAACGATCCGACTTCGAAGCTAGAGTGGAGGCGTTCATGGTCGAGCAAAATAAGGTGAATGCTACTTTGAAGGCGGGGCAAGAATCTCTTAATACCGTGGTGGCTCAAATATCGGAGCAATTGGCGTTGCTCAATCGGAAAACTCAAAGATTACCGGCGCAACCGGAGCAAAACCCACGGGGCAACACGGGCCACATCAATGCCGTAGTTGCCGTTACTACTAGAGGCGGGAAGGACACCACCCCCGCCATGATTCCTATTGAGGAGGCCGTGGAGGAAAGCTTTGAGCCGGTTGAGCCGATAGTTGAAGTTGAAAAGGAGAAGGAGCCACATGACAAGGAGAAATCTAGAGCGGAAAAGTTGATTGAGGAAAGGCGCTTCATGCCACCGGTCCCATTCCCCCAAAGACTAGCGAAAGCGAAAATGGAGAAAAGGCTAGCGAAATTCCTCGAGTATCTAAGAGGAGTTAGCCTCAATATTCCCTTCCTCGGCGCCATCGTCGAGATCCCCACGTACGCTAAATTTTTGAAGGACTTGATTTCGGGGAGGAAAAAGAAGGAGAAGATAATGCTAGCCGAGGAGGGCTCTTGGTTCACCAAGAGAGAGGAGCCGGCAAAATTTAAAGATCCGGGGAGTTTTCGGATTCCTTGCACCTTGGGCGGCGTGCCTCTTCAAAAGGCGTTGGTCGATCTTGGGGCTAGTGTGAGTCTCATGCCCCTCTCCATGTTCTTAAAGCTTAACACCGGGACAAAGTTGAAACCCACCGACATGTGCATTCAATTAGCCGATGGACGGATAACAAGGCCGGTGGGGATTGCCGAAGACATCCCACTTCAAGTCCCGGGTGGAATATGCTTGCCATGTGACTTCGTCGTCATGGACGTTAGGGAGGAGGGAGACACCTCATTGATACTTGGGCGCCCATTCCTCGCCACCGCCGGAGTCATCGTCGACGTGCGCGAAGGTACACTTACTTTAAACGTCGGCAACATCGAGGTGGAGCTCCACATTCCTAAGGCAATGAAGCACATGCCTTACCACGAGGAGCTTGATTACATGGACCTCCTTGATGAGGTGATAGAGGAGGCGATTCCTCACTCAATCGGCGCTCTTTTTGATGAAGAATTTGAAGAAGGCCCGGATCTAGGCCAAGATGAAGAGAACAAAGACGATTCCCCCGACTTCTCCGCTGATGAAGATGAAGGAGACGCTGATGTCGCAAGGATTCGAGAGCTCTGCAAGCTCTCGAAATTAAAGTCTCCGAAGAAAGCTCCGTCGGCACGGAGATCGGCATCACCGGCAAAGCCGTTGACCGGAGCAAATGCTAGCTTGGGGGAGCCTCCCCCCAACACGATTCGAGATAGGAGACCACCGAGGGAGAACGAGCCGCCGCCACATCCAAATCCAAGCGCGCTCCCCGGAAAGTTCGATGGGTGCATCTCGTATGCACCAAACATCCCGCATTGATTGAAAATTATAGGGGGTCGAGCTCACAACCTTAAACGAGCGCTTGTCGGGAGGCAACCCGACGGTTTTTGCTTTATTTTTACTTTTTCTTTATTTTCGTTTTAGGAATTTTTAGCGTTTTTAGTCATTCGCCCAAATTTTTTGTGATAACGGGTCCTATTTTTCTTGACAGGAGAGGAGATAGGTAGATCCATCTTGAGGAGGATGAACGAGACGACGAGGAGCGCCCCAAGAAGGCGCTCGACGCTTAGGAGGAAGATGGAATCGACTGGAGGAAGAAAGACGGAATTTAGAGCCCAAACGAAGACAAACAGCAGAACACAAGGCTCACTCGGCCGAGCATACTAGTCACTCGGCCGAGTACACAAGTTCGTTCGGCCGAGCCGCTCACGAACGAGGGAAGTCTGCTGTACCCAACTCTCTGTTTATTTTCCTGATTTCAATATAACTGCTACTCGGCCGAGTACATATTCCCACTCGGCCGAGTAAAACGGATACCCTCCTAGGGCGAGTCTTGCCGAGTAGCTGGAGTCACTCGGCCAAATGGACTTACTCCACTCGGGCGAGGCTGGCAAAGCCACTCGACCGAAGCGATGGCGGGGAGGAAATTTTCATTGGTCCCGCTCGGCCGAGTGACCACGTCACTCGGCCGAGTCGTAACTTTTATTATATAAGGAGCTGAGGGGGCGCATTTTTCGAAATCGCAAAATCCCCAAACCGCCCGACGCCTCAGATCCCCTCGCCCGAACCCCCCTCGCTCGCGCCCATACTCGGCCGCCCGCGCCGCCGCTCGGCCCGACACCGCCGGCCGACCACCGCCGCGACTCGCCCGAGTCGCCGCCGGCGGCAGCTGCTCCGGCCACCTCCGGTATCACCCCTATTGCCCGTTTTCTCCTCTTTTCGTGTATTTCTTGAGGATCCATGTGCTAAACGCCACCCTAACCCAAATCAATTTCTATATCTATCCATTATACCCCTATTGCTCCATACATTTTGATTATTACTCGCTGATATCGCTTTTTCATGTGCGGGTTGCTTTTTAGAGCTTAGGGGAGCTCAGGGGAGCTTCTACGGGCTGTTTTGGACTTCGTGGAGGCGCGGACTTCGCACGCTTCCACTGCTTAGCACTCGCAGCGTGTTTGGGTATACTCTTTCCATTCTTTTTGCACACGCCGCACTTTTCACACTTTTCGACGCACGCTCAGGGCCGATATGCCGCCCCGGACACGGCCGCGGACGAGGAGACCTTCCGCCAAGCGGAAGCGGTCGGACGATGCCGGCCCCTCCCACGAGGTGGAAGAGTCTCCTCCTCCTTCCCCCACACACGCCGTCCACCCAGCACAGCCTGCAGGCCCCGCACACCCCGCACAGCCTGCAGTGCACCCACAGCCCGCACAGCCTCTCCCTGCCGATCCACAGCCACCACCACCGGCTCCACTGGTCGGGCCGCTCGGGATTACGTTCCGAGACGACGCACACCGTGCCGTCTTCGAGCGTATCTCCCAGCGCTCGATCGTACCCTCCAGGTTCGCACACCTCGCTGACCTAGGACGCCTGGGGGTACTTGAGGGGATGCTCACGTTGTACGACAACGTGGGCTGGCGAGATTTTCTGCAGGTGTCGGCGGATACTTTTACCCGCCCGACACTTGAGGTTTTGAGTTCGATCGCCCGGACCGATGAGGGATGCTCATTCCGGTTCATGGATCGAGAGTGCCAGGTCACTCTCGATATGATGAGAGCGTTTTTCTCTTGGCCCGCCGTCCCCGGAGCCGATCGCAGTTACGGCCCCACACATATCCCTCCACCCTCTTTCGACGCCGGTGCCTTCTGGGCACGTATCACGGGTCTCCACGCCGCCTTTGACCCTAGTAGGGCCAAGGCCTCGGCCATCGTACATCCCTGCCTTCGCATTGCTCAGCGCCTTATGGCGACGACATTTTTGGCCAGATATGAGCCGGGCACGATGTCTACGCCAGAGCTTTACATGCTCTACGCGATGACACGTCCCAGAGCTCTATCTAGGGATGGAGATGAGCTTGTCCCCGCCGTCGTGATCGATATCGCGGCATGGTACTTAGACCGCATCATTGTATCGGTGGGCGCTCGCTCACCGATATGCTGCGGCGGCCTGATTACCTTGCTGGCTCTTATGACCGGCGAGGACTTCCCCGACGACTTGCGACGCATCCCGGGCCCCACCTCTTTGTCGATAGATGTTATGGCCCGGATGAAGATGATTCGTCCGCATGGTGAGCGTCACTGGGTCTGGTTGCACGGCCCTTTCGGTGCCGACTACATGATTCTCTCGAGCCCAGCTCGGACCCAGATTGCACCGGCCCACGTTGACTGGCTCCCTGCGATGGATGTCCTCATCCCCGCTGCGTACTTGCTCGAGGCCGAGGAGGCCGAGCAGGCCCCCGTTCCCCCTGTAGACCCTGCCGCACACCCTGCCGAGCCTGCTGCCGAGCCCGTTGACCCCGTGGCCCCTCAGCCCATACCAGATGTTTCCGCTGCTCCTGACACCGCTGTCGGTGTCGGGAGCACCTTAGCTGAGCCCACCCCCACCACTTCCGAGGCTGTCACCACCACTCCCACCACCACCTCCGGCCCTCTGTCCGTCGAGCCTCTTTGCTCCGCTCTCCCCGAGCGCCCGCAGACCTTTGTTGAGAGTGGAGAGCCCTCGTTCGCCGCGGTCGTGGAGACCATGGCTAGCATGATCTCCGCTGGGATTGCGCCTTTTGGTCCACACACTTCCACCCCAGCGGTAGAGTCCTCTGTCTCCACAGCTGCCGTATTCTCCGAGAGCGTCGTGGCGTCTGTCCACACTTCTGTGCCACTGACCTCTCTAGCCGCCTCGCAGCCGCTTTTGTACTCTTCTTTCGCTGCCGCTGCCTCCACTTCTCACCGCCCGCCCCGACCTCACACTGAGACCAGGCCCACTTTTGCAGGTGCGGCACCTTTTGTCCCCTTCCCTGCTGAGCCCGTTACATACTCCACTCGCGTACGCCAGCCTCGCCCTGCGCAGCCCCGACCGGTGCGTCCCTCTGCACCACCCCCGCCCGACACTGTACTGCAGAGCATACGTGCTCTTGAGTTGGCGGTGAGTGGTCTTAGAGGAGACCTTAGGACCCTGTCCTCCACCGTCTCTGCGATGGCTGGACGCTTCGAGCTGATCCCCCAGATCCACTACTGCCTTACACAGGTTCTGGAGCGTCTCCCACGCGTACCCCCACCCACCCAGCAGGTTCCCACACACACTTCCACACACACTAGACCTGCTTCCACTTCCACGCCCACCCCAGCTCAGCAGCCTGTCCAGCCAGCACCACCCTCACGACCTCCGCCTCAGGACAGAGACGGCGCGGCACCGCCTTCTTAGGCACTCTTGATGCCTTGATCCATTCCTGCCGTTGTGCTGCCCGTCTCTGCTGGGTCCTGACGCACTATTGTCCACCCCCCTCCCCTCACTTATTTTGGGATTATATTTTTGATCATATCTATTTGTGCATATCATATCATATCTACTTGGGATTGTCTTTTTGATCGCATCTATATATATCTTTTTTGGGAGAGAGGGAGAGTTTTTGGTGCCGCATTTATTTTCTTATCACTCCTATCTGTGCATGCATCATTTCCGCATCATACTTTCATTTCTTTATTTTTCCTTTCATTATCTTTTTTCTTCCCATCATGTATGCATCCTCACTTGCCCCTCACATTACTTGTCTCTCTGTGTGCCACACTTTGCACATTGAGGACACTGTGCCGTTTAGCTTGGGGGAGTGAGTTCTCATGTTCTTTTTTCGATTCGTCACCTTTATTTTCAGTTTTTCACACCGTTTTTCACTTTTCCACTCATTTTTCATTATTTTTCTTTTATTTTGCCATGCATCACGTTTTTCTTATTTTCCTGTGTGCCGCATTGCATAGTTCTATTTTCCTTTTATCTTTACTTTTTTTTCTTTTTCATCTCATGCTAGAGATGAATTTTCTGTGATGATGTCTACGTGGAGTAAGCTTATTCTATATGCATGCTATATTTGTCGTGTCTTAGATTTCATTTCTGATATCATATGCTATGACTTGCTTTGCATTTAGAAGTAGTAACCCACACTTCTTCCACATGAAAATGGATGAAATTTTATTATTAGCTGAGCCTGAATATTCATATGTATGCTATCACAGAAAACACACCAAGATTCACGCATTGAATGCCTATATCTGGAGTACTGATTTCTTTTCCTTTATCACTTCTATATGCATGAATTGTACACTTCACTTCAGGATGATTGAATGATGATTAGCTATGATATATCTGGATTAGTTAGCTTTTTTTGTGATCGAAACTGAGTAGATTAGATTACCCTGCTGAAGTTGTCGTGCACGTCTTATAGAGTGAGCCGAGAGTTATATTTATTTCTTTCTCCACAAATCTTGAACATCATTTCTCTACTTTTAAAAATCATTGGTGAATCTCCCCTTAATGATTCTATTTTATGGCATTTCCCCCGCTATTAATTCCTAGCTCCAAATCTCTTATTCTAAAAAAATATATATATAATAAAAGAGAGAAGAACATTCTTGTATATCATTATCTCTCTCTGAGTTGGGATCATTGTATATATGCTATCAAAAAAAAAGGAAAAAAAAGAGAAAAAAAAAGAGAGGAAAAATCCTCAATAAAAGATCCCATCTCATTTTCTTACTTTCTTCTTCCTCTCCTTTGCCTTTGGAGCTATATAAAAATGGGGATGTAAATATTTTTGTGCCACCACGCTTATAGATAAGCTTGGGGGAGGGGATCCATTGATGTGTGAGAGAGTGACTACTTGACATTGCACGACAACCTAGGCTAAGTAATATTCTATACTCGGTGAGATTGTTTCTAGCTTTACGAAATCCAGAAATCTAAGCCTAGCGTTCATTTCATGAAATCCATACTTTTCTATTCTCTCTATTCTATGGTGTGATACTCTTATACTCCAGATAGAAAGCGTTCAATTGAAAAGTGTGTGATCTGAGATTTGTATACCGCTTTAGATGATTCAGGCGATGTTAATTTTAAAATTATTCCGTTTTTCATGATTATACCGTTGTTCGTGGGTTTTCTATTTTCTACTTGCACTATTATACTATGATATCAAAATGAGGTTCTTTGACATGTATTTCTCACTCGATGCATGCTATAAGAGTAAGTGAAACCCACGTCCTGAGAAAATGATCTAGCATCCTACCTCTTCGCTTCTTTCTTTCTTTCTTTATTTTCATTTGGTTTTCATTCTTCTTCGTTTTTCATTTTTTTTCGTTTTTCGCCGTTTTCGTTTTCCGAATCCACCGGGTTCGCCTTTTACTTATCTTCCTCGAGGACGAGTAAGAGGCAAGCTTGGGGGATTTTGATCACTCCATATTTTACACCTTTTTTCCGCATGTTTGCATGCCATTTAGATCGCCCAAATCATGTTTTTCACGATATATCGACGATATTGCGATGCTTTTCACGATTTGTTGTTTTTGTCGCATTTCAGGTGATTTGGCGCGATTTGGAGTGATCTCGAGATGCGCTTACTCTAGACGGCCACCTACGACCTCCCCGAGGGGTATTTTGCTGTTGGAGAGGAGCGGAAGAAGAATGGACGTCGCAGGAGCGACGAGGAGGCCAAAATAAGCAGAATGTGCATTTTTTGTGTCCCACTCGGCCGAGTGGAGGAGCTACTCGGCCGACCAGCGAGGAGCCACTCGGACGACCCGTTCAGACACGATTTCCATGTGTACTCGACCGAGCGACGAAGACCACATCGGCCGAGTGACGATACCACGTCCGCCCGAGTGGCGCCCAGACGAAGCCCCTCCAAAATATCGAAGTTACTGTTTTTCGGCCATCTGAGCTTCAGAAGATCCACTCGGCCGAGTGGTAAACCACGTCCGCCCGAGTGCAGTGAAGCCATCGGCCGAGTGACGACAACTCACTCGGCCGAGCCGCCCCCGAACTGAAGACCCCTGAAGCCCCCGACTTACTGGAAAATTGACAGGGTTTTCACTCGGTCGAGTGACTTTTGTCACTCGGCCGAGTGCGATGCGCTGCCTGTAGCGAAATTTGCGGAAAACAGGCTGTGCAGGGGCGTTTTGGTCAGGATTTTTGGACGATTTTGAGGGCTATTTAAGCCCTGTTTTTACCCTAGTTTAGAGAGCCATCTCTTAGATTTTTTGCAGCTTTTTGAGACTACTTTTTGCTTTATTATTTGTGATTGGAGAAGAGGGAAAACTTGGATTTTTGTTGGATTAATTGAAGAACTACATTGGTTTGCATCTCTCTTCCCCAAAAACTCTATTTTTATTGTTTATATCATTGTTGTGATGAATTCCATTGCCTATTTCATTGATTATTTTTGTGCTATTGCTATGATTTGTGAGTAGTCTCCACGTCTTGGGGCGTGGGGATGAACCCTACAAGCCCTATTTCCTATTTGTGTTGAATTGGTAGAAATTGAGCTAGAATAGCTATTAGGGATTAGATTGAGATCGATTTACTACGGATAGCTAGGTATTCATATCAATTGGGATTTGCAAGAGATTGGATCCCAATTTGATAGGAAGCCCTAGAAATCCGAATTGGGTTGGAGTCGGATTTTCGAAGTATCGGTTTGCAAGAGATTGGACCGATACTAGGATTTTCGGTTGCAATTCCGTGCCGATACTCGTTTGCAAGAGATTGGACGGGTAGGAACTATCTCAATCTAGATCGTGGACCGAGTTTGCAAGAGATTGGACTCGGTGCACGATTGAACGATGATGTTGATCCTAATGCTAGCTTTCCTAGGCTAGGGTTTGCAAGAGATTGGACCCGAACCTAGGATAGCTATAGACCGGCAACAGCGCGAGAGCGTGAGCTTGGTTCTACATTTAGTTGCAACTAGTTCATCCAAATTTTCATTCTAGCAATTTTGATACCGACGAACCACATTTATGAAATACGGTGAGTAGCGGGAATTCCCCATTCCCTAGACGTTCTTTATTTGATTTGATATTTCGCACACTTGTCTGACGATTGTGACAGGATCGCCAAAGGCAATTCTCTCTATTCTTAAATAGCCAGGTTGATTAGGAGCAAGCACGGTCATTCGCCCTCCCTGTGTTCGATACCCGCTCGCCGCTATACCGTGCGCTTGCGGTAAAACTACAACCGTTCTTTGGGGTCACATCCCGGAGCGGCCAAGTTTTTGGCGCCGTTGCCGGGGAGGCGATTGCGTTTGATTCTTTTTCACCCTAGCTATTCTTTTTATTATTATTATTATCATTATTTTTATTTCTTATTTCTTGCCTAACCCTTCCACGGTACTAATCATTTCTTTGAAACTCTGTTTCCCCTGTGCATGAACACGAGATCTACGGTGGACCCAGAAGCTATACTATTTGATCCCGAGATCGAACGTACCGCGCGGAGACTTAGAGCGGAAAAGAGACAAGATCCGGAAGGGAGGTATATGACCAACCCGGAAACTCCTGAAGAATTGGCGGCAAGGATGGCAAGGATAATCTCTATTCGAGATAGGCTTCGGCCTAAGACTTCTTCTACCACCTCGTCCATTGCCATGCCGGGGTTGGCGGCTGACAAGAACTTCGAGCTAAAGACTGGATTGGTGGGTTTGATGTAACAAGACCCATTTCATGGGAACGCACATGAGAACCCCCACTACCACATCCAACTATTCTTGTCGAAGTGCGCCACATTCCAGATGCCGGGGGTCTCCAACGATGCTATCAGACTGCGTCTCTTCCCCTTTACGCTAAAGGACAAGGCACTCTATTGGTTGAGGACGCAAGCTGAGGGTGTCTTCACCACTTGGGACGAGTTGGCGAGTGCATTTATTGACAAATTTTATCCGCCATCCAAGACGGTGAAGATCCGGAGCGCTCTCATGTCCTTCAAGCAAGGACCACAGGAGACGCTCTATGAAGCATGGGAGCGTTTTAAGGATTTGCAGCATCAATGCCCGCACCACAGTATAGAGGATTGGGAGCTAGTTCATAGCTTCTACAACGGTCTCCAACCGGGGACCAAGCAAATTATTGATGTCGCGGCGAATGGTGCAATCTTGTCAAAGACTCCCGAGGAAGCTACGGCCCTAATTGAGGAGATGGCCTCAAATAACCAACAATGGGGCGATGAGCGAGGACACTCCACATCCTCCTTAAAGCCAACTAGCATCTACGAGGCGAAGGCCGTAGCGGAGCTCACGAGCAAATTTGATTCTCTCCACAAGGTGGTGGAGAGATTGGAGAAGTTCATCACGGAGCCCCAAGGAGCACCTTCCACCTCCGCGCCGACCAACCAAATGTGTGATTGGCAAGACCAATCTCAAGCCATGTACGCGGGAGGAGAGCAAGGAGAAGGATCCTTGGAGCAAATACAATATGTTGCGGGGAACCAAGGGTATTGGTCCAATCCGGCCGCAAGAAATCATCCGGGATTCTCCTACGCCAACAATGAAGGAGCCTTGAACCCGCCACAACCACCGCCTCAACAAGCTCGACCACCACCACCCCAACAACAAAACTATCCACCGAGGGGGCCTACTCAACAAAACTTTCAACCGAAGCAACAAGTTCCACCATATAGGCCTCCCGGATACAACCAAGGGTGGAGGAATCAAAATCAAAACCCTCCACAAGCTCCATAACGATCCGACATTGATGCAGGAATTAGAACTAGATCTCAAATAGAACACTTAACACATGTTGCATTTGTTTATAACATTGAGCCGAAAAAGGTAGAAGAAGCTTTTGCAGATGAAGCATGGATCGAGGCTATGCAAGAAGAACTTCTACAATTTGAACACAATCAAGTATGGGAGTTAGTGCCTAGACCGGAAGATCGTCCCGTTATCGGTACTAAATGGGTATACCGGAACAAACTAGACGAAGATGGAAATGTGATAAGGAATAAGGCAAGGTTAGTAGCACAGGGTTACTCTCAAGAGGCAGGTATAGACTTCGATGAAACCTTTGCTCCTGTTGCTAGACTAGAATCTATTAGTATGTTACTCGCATTTGCATCATATAAGAATTTTAAACTTTATCAAATGGATGTAAAAAGCGCTTTCCTAAACGGATTCTTAAAGGAGGAAGTCTACGTTGAACAACCTCCAGGATTTGAACATGATAAGAAAACAGGATTTGTTTACAAGTTAAACAAAGCATTATATGGGCTAAAACAAGCTCCAAGAGCTTGGTATGAAAGACTAAGAAAATTCTTAAGTGACTCAAGTTATACTGTTGGAAAAATAGATACAACCTTATTTGTTAAGAAAGATCATAATGATATCATTCTTATCCGAATCTATGTAGATGACATCATTTTTGGATCTACTAATGATGATCTTTGCCAAGAGTTTGCCAAGTTAATGCAGGAAGAATTTGAAATGAGCCACATGGGGGAGCTAACATACTTTCTCGGATTACAAATCAAACAAGGAAAAGAAGGAACCTTCATTCATCAAACAAAGTACGCAAGAGACTTGATCAAAAGGTTCGGGATGGAAACTGCATCAGGAAAGAACATACCAATGGCAACGTCCACTTCCTTAGACAAAGACGAAGCAGGTAAGAAGGTTGATCAGAAAACATATAGAGGTATGGTCGGTTCTTTACTCTACTTAACCGCCAGCAGACCTGACATCATGTTTAGTGTTTGTGCATGTGCTAGATTTCAATGTGATCCTAGGGAATCACACCTCAAAACAGTAAAATACATATTTAGATATCTTAAAACCACATCTGACTTTGGACTCTTCTATCCCAAAGGAAGCACATTCGATTTAACTTCATTTAGTGACGCTGACTATGCTGGTTGTAAAGCCATAAGAAAAAGCACAAGTGGAACATGTCATTTCCTTGGACATTCCCTTATTTCGTGGTTTAGCAAAAAGCAAAGTTCCGTTTCACTATCCACTACTGAGGCAGAATATATAGCTGCCGGACTTACCTGTGCTCAAATACTTTGGATGAAACAAGTCCTCGTCGATTATGGTGTTAATACATCTACATGCGTAATTTATTGTGATAATAAAAGCACCATACATCTCACTAAAAACTCTGTTCTTCATCCTAGAACAAAACATATTGATATTAGACACAGATTTATTGATGATCATTGTGCCAAAAGGATGTTGAACTTAAGTTTGTCTCCTCTAAGTTTCAAGTTGCAGATATTCTAACAAAACCCTTACAAAAAGATACATTCTCTCGACTTCGTCGAGAATTGGGTATTGTTGGAGAAAAAGAATTGAATGATGCTCAGTTATAATATCTTTTTGTTGATGACAAGGGGGAGAAAATAAATGAAATGCAAAAATGAATGTATTATTTTTAACAGCTTCGATGCAGGGGGAGAACCGCATCAAAGCAGGGGGAGTAAGTATACTATGTTCATACTTTTTTACTTACTTCATTTTTTTTCATTTTGGGTGTCATCATCAAAAAGGGGGAGAGTGATGTAAATTGAATTCCACTCCAAGTAATTTTGATGATGAGCATACCAAATGAAAGCTTAGTGTACTAACTACACTACACTTAAGATGTGCAGAATTTGCGAAGCTCTACTCATACTCAAAGAAGCACACTTCAACGCTCAAAGACAAAGACGAACATGACTAAACTCAAGTGATGAAGCTCAAGCTCAAACAGAACAAAAAGCACAAAGAGAAGCTCGCTTTCACTTCATCAAGTTGACCAAACTTCCGAAGACATGTTCTGAGTCCATAGTGAGTGTGTCGTGTCTTTTTAGGGTATTTGTTAAAGCCATATCAAATAGACAAAAACATACACACACACACACAAACAATTTCGAAAATACTTTTAATTATCTTCAAAATATTTTCGAGAGCTTTTTCTAGTCACTCCATAATTTTCGTAGTGAAACTCCACGCACCCTGGAGTTAACTACTCGTCTGACTAGAAGAGCAGCAGAAAAAACTCCTCTGGGAGTCGACTACCAAAAGTAGGGAGTCGACTACTTGTCAGAGATCAAAAACACCTGGAGCTCTCTGGGAGTCGACTACCTATATGAGGGAGTCGACTACCAGCTGTAAATTTCAGACGTTTTTGAATTTGAAATTTGAAATCCTTTGAGCAATTTACTCCGTAATTTTTGGGACAACAGTCAAACGAAATTTGAAATTCAAATCTCAGTTTTTCCCTATAAATAGAGATGAATTCTTTGATGAAAAACACAACATTGAAAATCAATCTATTGTGAAAACTCTCTTGAATTCAAAGCTCTCATTTTCTCTCTAGCCAATTTGATTTTATTTGATCTTGCAATATTCTTTTATAAATTCTTTTGAAGATCATACTCATATTTTTATTGGCTAAAACGTTTTCAAAATCCTTACTATTATTCTCTTTAATTTTTATTTAAAGGATTTTTGAAAAGATCTAGATCACAAAGAATTTCTCTCGTATCTTTGTGTGATCTAGACTATCATTCTATCAAGCCACTACACAAATTTGTCTAAACTTTGATTGGCTATAGAATCGGGTGTATAAACCAATCTCCATCATTTATTATGGTGTATTGGATAAATTCTCATTGTGTTGATTGTTGGAACACTAGACAAGTCTAGTTGTTGCCAGTTGGAAAGTCCTCGGTTTGTGAGGCAAGGGTAAATCCTAGACAAGTCTAGGTGTTGTGGTCGGAAATCCTGGTTGAGACTAGGTACTTGTATTTGCCAAGGCAGATAGTGAAAATCTCGTACCGGATTGGTCGGGGACTGGACGTACCCGGGTTGCGGGGAACCAGGATAAAAATCCCTTTTTTGTTTGCGATTGTTGATCTGTGCTTGTTTATTTTTTGCACTTACTTTTCTATCGGTTAAAGTGTCATCTATCTACAGTAAAGATTAATTTATCTCTATTCGCTGTAATTCATATTTGCAATCTTATCTGTTCTCACATATACTCTGGGAGTCGACTACGGTTCATAGGGAGTCGACTACCTGCTGTGGAATTGCTCTGTGTATTTTAAGATCATTTTGTTGATTAAGAACCAAGCGTAGATCGCTCTACTTGGTTTCTTAGGCAACATTAGAAGGAATTTATTTGTGTTAATATCGTTGAGCGAAAAAGTTTACTATATACACAACACTATTCAACCCCCCCTTCTAGTGTTGTTTGCCATCCACAGGATCCAACAAGAAGTTCACCGGCCGGAATAATTTTCGGATCTGGCAGACGAAGTTGAAGAATATTCTTATGTTATCAGATCGTATTCGACGAATTGATATCGATAAGAAGGTGAAGGAATCCGCTAAGGCAGAGATGGAGAGGAAGGCATACATCATGATTCAGTTGTCGTTATCAGATAATGTTCTGAGGGAAGTCTTAGATGAGGCTACGGCATCTGATATGTGGAAGAAGTTTGAGGGACTATATATGAAGAAATCCTTCACAAGTCGCCTATATTTGCTTCACATTTGTATACTCTCAAAATGAAATCTGGATCAGCGGTGAAGGATCACATGGATGAGTTGAACCGAATAGTGCTTGAGTTACGGGGTATGGATGTGAAGATTGAGGATGAACATCAAGCGGTTATCTTGATGTGTTCATTGCCTGAGGAGTATAATCAGTTTGTTCGGTCGATGCTTTATAACCGAACTACTCTCACCGTGGAAGAGGTGAATGCAACGCTTCACACAGAGCAGCTATGTGACAAGGTTCAAGGTAGAGATCATGTGAGTAATCGTGAGGAGGCATTGCATGTGAGGGGTCGACAGGAAAGGAGAGGAGGCTTCAAGAAGAACAATGACCGCTCCAAGTCGAGACATTCGCAGGATGTGTTTTCGAACATCACATGTTACAATTGCCAGAAGAAGGGTCATTATTCGAGCCATTGCCCTGACAAGGTTAGGAAGAAAGGCAAGGAAACCGAAAAGGATTCCGGCTCGGTATTTTTGGGGATTGATGGTGAGCAGGTTCATGATGAAGGTAGAGTTACCGAGATGTTTGCCCAGGGATTGCAGGAGATGCAAATATGGCATGGCTCATGGACAGTGGATGCTCGTACCATATGACTCCTTATAGGAGTTGGTTCGCAACATACCGTTCCAAGGTGGATGGAGGTTCAATCCTTATGGGGAACAATGCAGTGTGTAAAACTGCGGGTATTGGAACCGTTCGGATAAAATGCATGACGGCATAGTGCGTACACTTGCCGATGTGAGGCATGTCCCAGATCTGTGGAAGAGCCTAATTTCCATAGGCATATTGAACAACGCCGGATGTAAGTTGGTCTTTGAAAAGGACCAACTTCGAGTTTCGAAAGGAGCCATGGTTGTGATGAAGGGAAGAAAAGTGGAAACTTATATACCCTTCAAGGTACCGCAGTTGAAGGCGAAGCAGACGTAAGCACAACGAGCGCATTTCCTTAAGATTCGGCCAAGTTATGGCATTTTCGCTTGGGTCATCCACGATAAACTCCGAAGAAGAAAGCTGATTGAAGCCTCGAATGAGAGTGTTGAATTCTGCAAATTCTGTGTGTACAGAAAGAAGACAAAGGTGCAGTTCAACACGGGAAAGCACACTAGCGGTGGACCACTTGACTATGTACACACCGATGTGTGAGGTCCGTGCCCAGAGCTGTCAAGAGGGGGAGCTAGGTATTTTGTCTTGTTCATTGATGACTATTCTCGCAAAGTCTGGATGTACTTAATGAAGTCTAAGGATAAGACTTTTGATATGTTTCGAGAGTGGAAGACCATGGTGGAGAAGCAAACCGGAAGACACATGAAAGTGCTTAGATCTGACAATGGAGGTGAGTATACCTCAAGGGAGTTTAGAAAATCTACAAACTCCATGGGATCCACCGTCATTTTAGCACACCTGTAGATCCGCAATCGAATGGGGTGGTGGAGCGGATGAAACGTACAGTGTTGGAGAGAGTGCGGTGTTCGAGGCACTCAGCCGGTTGGAAAAGGAATTCTGTGGCGAGATATTCACTACTGCTGTGCACATTGTGAACAAAGTTCCTTCAGTATCTATTGGCTACAAGATCTCTGAGAAGATGTGGAGTGGTAAAGCTGGAGATTATTTGTACTTGCACATTGTGGGTTGCACGGTATAAGTGCACGAGAGGGGCGACAAGTTAGATCCAAGATCAAAGAAGTGTATTTTCCTTGGATATGGAAACGTCGTCAAGGGTTATCGTTTGTGGGATCCAGAGGGTTAGAAAGCAATAGTGAGCAGACATGTCACTTTTGATGAGGATGGAATGCTCAGGGGGGAGCATTCTCATTTGAAAGAGGACAGTCCGCAGAGGTGATTTTGACTGGAGAGAGTCAATCTTCCGGTCCAGCCCACTCAACGACCAGGCAAAGAGTTGATGGTCGATGCTCCAGTTGAGGGAGATAATGAGGTCCATGCTAAGAACCAAGTGCAGACACTCGGTCCATCTTAGGTACACGTTAACACCTATGCAGGTGATGATGGAACGCGGAGATCGAAGAGGGTGAAGAAAGCGCCAGAAAGATTTGGAGCATGGGATTATGCTGGTTACTCTTTCGATGATATGGCAGCTTATGCACTTAATCTAGAGCACGAGGAGCCAACGACATATGGTGGAGCCATAGTCTCAGGAGATGCGGCTCAATGGAAAGGAGCTATGGAGGAGGAGATGGAGTCTATTCACCTGAACGACACTTGGGATTTGGTACCGTTACCTAGCGAGAAGTGTGCTATTGGTTGTCTTGATATACAAGGTCAAGGAAAGTTCAACTTAAGATGGGAACAATGTCAAGTACAAGGCAAAGTTTGTAGCCAGTGGATTTGCACAACGGAAGGGAGAAGACTATATTCTCGTCGGTCGTGCGATACACGTCCATTCGTGTGTTGTTGGCGCTAGTTGCTAGTATGGACATGGAGTTGGAGCAACTAGATGTGAAGACCGCCTTTCTGCATGGAGACCTTGATGAGGAAATCTATATGCAGCAGCCCGAGGGGTTCAGAGTTGAGGGGAACATGCCTTGGTGTGTAGGTTAAAGAAATCGTTGTACAGGTTGAAGCAGTCACCCAGGCAGTGGTACAAATGATTTGATAGCTTCATGATGGGAGTAGGCTTCGAGAGGAGCATCAATGATCAGTGTGTGTATGTTCGTACACTTGAGAATGGATTGAAGATTTATTTGTTGCTCTATGTGGACGACATGCTAATTGCTTCTAATAGGATGCCTGAGGTGAAGAAGCTGAAGGAGAAGTTAGGGCAAGAGTTCGATATGAAGGACTTGGGGCCCGTGAAGGAGATTCTCAGGATGGAGATTTTTCGAGATCGGAAGAAGCATGAGCTGAGATTGTCACAGAAGGGGTACATTCAGATGGTTCTAGTCTGATTTGGGATGGAGAGTGCGAAGCCCGTGACAACACCTTTGGGAGCTCATTTTCAGCTGTCGGCGAATCAGTCGCCAAGCACCGATGAGGAGAAGACTTACATGCCTTAGGTGCCATATGCAAGTGTAGTAGGAAGTTTGATGTACGTGACGGTTTGCACACGTCCAGATATTGCACAGGCCGTGGGAGTGGTTAGCAGATATATGGCTAATCCTGGCAAGGAGCATTGGCATGCCGTCAAGTGGATTCTGAGATATCTACGAGGCACGGCGAGTGTCGGAATCCTCTATGGGAGAGAAGACAGTAAGGTGCTGACAGGGTACTACGATAGCGATTATGCAGGTGATAGAGATATGCGACGATCTACCACTGGGTATGTGTTCAGTTTGGGCACTGCCGCGGTATCGTGGTGGTCGATCTTATAGTCTGTGGTTGCGCTATCGACCACAGAGGCCGAGTTGATTGCAGCAGTGGAAGCTGTGAAGGAGGCCAAGTATTTGAGGAGTCTGCTGAGAGATTTGGGGGTGCCACAGAGTTTGTCAAATGTGCATTATGACAGCCAGAGTTCCATTCATCTGGCAAAGCACCAGGCCTACAATTCGAGGACGAAGCATATTGAGGTGTATGATTCCTTCCTGGATTGAAGAAGAAGGATGTATAGCTTCAAAAGATCCCGATTGAATTGATCACCGTAGAAATGTTTACCAAGCCAGTCCCCGCCGTCAAGCTCCAGGTTTGTATGTAGCTGATATCCTTGTTGGCTTAGGTGGCGCCGGAGGGCACATGTTCCGAGACGATCGTGATAATCAGAGAGAGGGTCATGGCGTACAGCGTGAAGGTGCAGGAGTCGTTGGAATGAGATTTGAATCAAGATAGAGTATTGTTTTTTGTGATTCAGATCTCATGTGTATTGGTTTCCCATGCGACTCGGGCGAGTAGCATGCTACTCACCGAGCTGCATGTGCAAAGCAAAAGCAGCAGAAGACAGAGAGTTGTGGAGTGGTTTTCCCACGACTCGGACGACCTCCTACTCGGTCGAGTAGCTTGCTAGTCGGTCGAGCTACAGAGGAATTCTGGAGGTTTTAGAAGTCCGTGAGTTTACTGTTCTGATGGGAATACCGACTCGGGCCGAGTAGCTATGTTACTCGACCGAGTCGACTCGATTCCACCCAGCGGCGGAATCAGCGCATGTCAGCTCGGTCAAGCAGCTCGGGATGTCGACTGACTCGGGCCGAGTCAGCACGGGCCCAGCCGACGATGCCAGCGGCCAGATTCGGGTTTCTCAGGATTTTGGGGATCCTATTTAAACCTAATTATTGTTTTAGCCTAGGAGAAGACTCTATTGGATTATTAGAGTTTTGGAGAGCCTCTAGCCACCCCCTTGGAGATTTTGTAGGGTTTGGAGTTCTTGAAAGAAGGTGAATTTATTCTTCTCTATTTCTTCTTCCTTGAGTGAGATTGTAAGAGCTTGTGTGGGTTGACAAGTTATTACTTACGTGAGTGGAAGCAAGATTGTAACCCTAGTTGTTTGATCTCTCTGATAGTGGAATCATCTCGGAATGCTGGATGTATGTTGTTTACAACCGAACCAGGGTACATTCTCTTGTGTTTGCGTTTGTTTTCATTGTGTAAAATTCCGAACGAAGCAGGGGAGGACGCAAGATGCAACACAACCTTTCAAAAAGATGCTGACTAAAATTCTTAACTAAATAAGTTGTATTTAACGAATCCATCCTTCCAACTAGATTAAAATATGAGTAGTTACACAATGAAATTATGCTGAGCATTTTATTAGGTTAAAGAAAAACCACTCAAAAATAAAATATCATCGAATACCTAGAGAAAAATATGCTTTTCCCCCTTCGTTTCTAGTTGCTTTTATGCTTTCCGCAAAAATTACAACTAAAAAAAAGAGAATCATGTTCTGAAGGGATAATACTGAGTTGGTTAGTCGGTTGGGATCACGACTTATCATATAGATAAGACGGTATCTATTGTATCCTATCTATGTACTCTCCTCTATATGCTATAAATAAAGGGCTGGGGTTTCCTCCCCCAGATGATGATTCATAATACGTTATCAGCATGAGACTCTAATTAAAATTTCCACATAAAATCGATCATTGCGAAAGCGAATGAAAGCGGGAGATCCACGCGCACGGCGTCATCCACATCAAATGAGCATCGTCATCGACGTAGGCTTCGTTCAACCGTCACTATATTCGGAGGACGGATATAAAGGTAAATCTAGCTAAAATGTCATTTTTATCATACGTATGTATGATACGTTTATCCATAGATCTCGCAAGATCGGAGTGGAAATAGGGCTAATCGCCCAAATCGACAATCTTTATCGTCCAAAAATCATGTTTTTAACATGATTAAAATCTGTAAATAATAATAATAGGGTTTTTACTACCCTAGCCTCGCCGGCGGCCTCGCCGCTGCCCACCCCCCACCCCCCCCACCCCTCCCGCGTTCACGCCGCCGATCTCCCCCCAAAGGGGGGTGCCGTCGATCGCTACCCCCCGAAGGGGGGCGCCGTAGTCCCCCCCGAAGGAGGGCGCCACCGTATACCCCCGAAGGGGGGCGGTGTTTTCAGGCCGGCGAACTCCCCCCGAAGGGGGAGCGCTGTTGTATACCCCCTGAAGGGGGGCGTCGTTTTTAGGCCGGCGAACTACCCCCCCCCGAAGGGGGAGTGCCATTGTATCCCCCGGAAGGGGGGGTGTTTTCAGGCCGGCGAACTCCCCCCGAAGGGGGAGCGCCGTTGTATACCCCCCACCCCGAAGGGGGGCGACGCTTTCAGGCCGGCGAAGCCCCCGAAGGGGGGCGGTGCCCTGGACCAACTGACCCCCTTGCCGCCCTCGCCACGGTGGGGCGGCTGCCCCTCCCCGGGGGCGCAAAACCTGGCGGTGCGGTGGCGGCAAACCCTAGCCGCCGCCGCCCCCCAAATCCTTTTGGGCCTGAAGCACAGAGAGAAAAAAAATCTTGTGCCTTGCGGGCCTGAAGCCCGCAGGCAAACTGCGGGCCTCAGGCCCGCATGCCTACTTTCAAAAAAAATTAATTATAATTCAATTCTGCGGGCCTGAAGCCCGCAGGCTAGCTTTTCGAAAGAAAAAAATTGGGGGGCCAATTATACTTAAAGGGCTAAAATAAGCTTTAAAAGGCTTTTTAGGGGCTAAAAATTGATTAAAATGGTATTTGGGGGCCTAAAAATTCATGAATACTCATGATTGATTATGGGGCTATAAGGGGACTTTTGGGGATATTTTGGGGATGATTTAAAAAGGAAAATTTCTTCCCTTTATGAAGAACATGTCAAATATTGGGCTCTTTTTCAATCTTTTTGAATAAACCAACTAGCATAACCTTTGCATTATATGATTTCCTTTGTAGGATCATTAATATATGCTCCCCATCATTTCGGCTTATTCTGTGGATAAACTATGTTTGGTTATGCATATTTTTAAAACTTAATAATTAGGAAGATCCTGCGACCGCTCTGTCGTTAATCAGCTAACCTAACAGTGTATGACGTTGCCCAGTGGTCCAATAATTATTAAGTAATTAAATTGTTTATCAATATCACGGTCGCTTTTCGATCGTGTGTTTTTCAGCGTGTACTATCTTTTTCGTATGTGTATTTATTGTGACCTCCTCTTATATCCCAAACTCGCGAAGTTATATATTGTTGTGACCCTCAGAGAGTAGTTATTTGTGGAATTTTTTATGAACGTCATTACACGGGTCATTCTTCCACAAATCAGCTTTGAATGAAGGGGTGTCTTAACTTTTAGACCTCGACATTTGGCTATTTATTTATAGTATCGTTTTCCGTGAACCTAGCACATGACCGATCATCGTAGTCTCGATCCTCTCGTCGACATGGTCGTTCCGATATTTTTCTTGTATTTTTTCGGACACCGTTAGACTGACCCTTCACCCTAATCACTTTTAATCTCTAATTAGCCCTAGCTAATTCAAAATTCAAATCCCCAATTAAATCTAATAAAATCTAATCCTAGGGATCCTACGGATCATCAAATATCTTCCTAGTCTACATGCCACACTAGTTGTACCCTCCCCCTCTCACACTCTCTCTCCAATCACCCCTAAGTCCACTCCTTTTCAACCCCATATAGCAAATCTCTCTCATTATAACGTAAGCCAACCTTAGGGTTTTCTCTCCCTAACACAAAACACAGCCGCCCAACACCTAGCCGCCATCTCCCCTAGATCCGACAGCCGCCGGCCACCTTCCCCTTGCTGCCGGCCACCTCCGGCCTTCCCTACTACCGGTCAACCTCCATGCTCGTCCCTCTCAAACCAAACTGCCGCACCTCCCCTTGCCGACACACCCTGCCGGCCTTCCCCTCAAACAACCACCGGCCTGCCCTCATAAACCCCACAGCAGCCCCTGCCGGCCTTCCCCTAGGCCGACTGTCTGCCGCCTTGCCAACGCCCCTAGGCCGACAGCCTCAGCCGCAAGCCCATTAGACCGCGGCACTTGTCGGCCTCTGGTCGGTCCTGAGTATACACCCAAAGAACGGTTGTAGTTTTACTGCAAGCGCACGGTGTAGCAGCGAGCGGGATATCAAACACATGGAGGACGAATGACCGTGCTTGTTCCAAATCAACCTGGCTACTTAAGAGAGAATTTTGCCTTTGGCGATCCTGTCACAATCGTCAGACAAAGTGCAGAAATATCAAATCAAATAAAGAACGTCTAGGGAATGGGGAATCCCCGCTACTCACCGTATTTCATAAATGTGGTTCGTCGGTATCAAAATTGCTTGAATAAGAATTTGGATGAACTAGTTGCAACTGAATGTAGAACCAAGCTCACGCTCTCGCGCTGTTGCCGGTCTATAGCTATCCTAGGTTTGGGTCCAATCTCTTGCAAACCCTAGCCTAGGAAAACTAGCATTAGGATCAACATCATCGTCCAATCGTGCACCGAGTCCAATCTCTTGCAAACTCGGTCCACGATCTAGATTGTGATAGTTCCTACCCGTCCAATCTCTTGTAAACGAGTATCGGCATGGAATTGCAACCGGGAATCCTAGTATCGGTCCAATCTCTTGCAAACCGATACTTCGAAAATCCGATTCCAACCCAATTCGGATTTCTAGGGTTTCCTATCGAATTGGGATCCAATCTCTTGCAAATCCCAATTGATATGAATACCTAGCCATCCGTAGTAAATTGATCACAATCTAATCCCTAAATATTAATTCTAGCACAATTTCTACCAATTCATCACAAATATGAAAGTGGGTTTGTAGGGTTCATCCCCACGCCCCAAGACGTGGAGACTACTCACAATTCATAGCAAGATCACGAAAATAATCGATGAAATAAACAATAGAATTCATCACAATATGGAGATAAGCAATAAAAATAGAATTTTTAAGGAAAAGAGATGCAAACCAATGGAGTTCTTCAATTGTTCCAACAAAAATCACAAACTTTGTCTCTTCTCCAATCACAAGAATAAAGCTAAAAAACTAATCTAAAAAGCTGCAAAAAATCTAAGAGAGAGGCTCTCCAAACTAGGGTAAAAACAGGGCTTAAATAGCCCTCAAAATCGTCCAAAAACTGTGACCAAAATACCTCTGCACAGCCTGTTTTCCGCAGATTTCGCTACAGGCAGCGCATCGCACTCGGCCGAGTGACAAAAGTCGCTCGGCCGAGTGAAAACCCTGCAATTTTCCAGTAAGTCGGGGCTTTCAGGTGTCTTCAGTTTGGGGGCGGCTCGGCCGAGTGAGTTGTCGTCACTCGGCCGATGGCTTCACTGCACTCGGGCGGACGGGATTTACCACTCGGCCGAGTGGGTATTCTGAAGCTCAGGCAGCCGAAAAACAGTAACTTCGATGTTTTGGAAGGGCTTCGTCTGGGCGCCACTCGGGCGGACGCGATATCGTCACTCGGCCGATGTGGTCTTCAGTGCTCGGCCGAGTGCACAGGTAACTCGTGTCTGAACTGGTCGGCCGAGCAGTGTCTCGCTGGTCGGCCGAGTGGCTCCTCCACTCGGCCGAGTGGGACACAAAAAATGCCCATTCTGCTTGTTTTGACCTCCTCGTCGCTCCTGCGACGTCCATTCTTCTTCCGCTCCTCTCCAACAGCAAAATATCCCTCGGGGAGGTCGTCGGTGACCGTCTAGAGTAAGCGCATCTCAAGATCACTCCAAATCGCGCCAAGTCACCTGAAATGCGACAAAAACAACAAATCGTGAAAAGCATCGCAATATCATCGATATATCGTGAAAAACATGATTTGGGCGATCTAAATGGCATGCAAACATGCGGGAAAAAGGTGTAAAATAAGGAGTGATCAAAATACCCCAAGCTTGCCTCTTACTCGTCCTCGAGGAAGATAAGTAAAAGGCGAACCCGGTGGATTCGGAAAATGAAAACGGTGAAAAAACGAAAAATGAAAAACGAAGAAGAATGAAAACGAAATAAAATAAAGTAGGAAGAAAGAAAGAAAGAAGCGAAGAGGTAGGATGCTAGATTATTTTCTCAGGACGTGGGTTTCACTTACTCTTATAGCATGCACCGAATGAGAAATACATGTCAAAGAATTTTATTTTGATATCATAGTATAATAGTGCAAGTAGAAATAGAAAACCCACGAACAACGATATAATCATGAAAAACGGAATAATTTTAGAATTAACATCGTCTGAAACATTTAAAGCGGTATACAAATCACAGATCACACACTTTTCAATTGAACGCTTTCTATCCGGAGTATAAGAGTATCACGCTATAGAATAGAGAGAATAGAAAAGTATGGATTTCATGAAATGAACGCTAGGCTTAGATTTCTGGATTTCGTAAAGCTAAAAATAATCTCACCGAGTATAGAATATTACTTAGCCTAGGTTGTCGTGCAACGTCAAGTAATCACTCTCTCACACATCAATGGATCCCCTCCCCCAAGCTTATCTATAAGCATGGTGGCATAAAAAATATTTACATCCCCATTTTTATATAGCTCCAAATGTAATAAGTAGAAAGAAGAAAGAAAGAAAGTGAGATGGGATCTTTTATTGAGGATTTTTCCTCTTTTCTCATTTTTTTTTGATATAGCATATATACACAACGATCCCAACTCAAAGAGAGATGATGATATACAAGAATGTTTTTCTCTCTTTTATTTTTTTTAGAGAATGATAGATTTGGAGCTAGGCATGAGTAGTGGGGGAAATGCCATATAATAGAATCACTAAGGAGAGATTCACCAATGATTTTTAAAAGTAGAGAAATAACGTTCAAGATTTGTGGAGAAAGAAATAGATATAACTCTCAGTTCACTCTATAGGACATGCACGACAACTTCAGCAGGGTAATCTAATCTACTCAGTTTCGATCACAAAAAAAAACTAACTAATCCAGATTTATCATAGCTAACATCATTCAATCATCCTGAAGTGAAGTGTACAATTCATGCATATAGAAGTGATATAGGAAAAGGAAATCAGTACTCCAGATATAGGCATTCAATGCGTGAATCTTGGTGTGTTTTCTGTGATAGCATACATATGAATATTCAAACTCAGCTAAAAATAAAACTTCATCCATTTTCATGTGAAAAAAGTGTGGGTTACTATCTCTAGATGCAAAGCAAGTCATAGCATATGATATCAGAAATAAAATCTAAAACATGACAAATATAGCATGCATATAGAGTAGGCTAAATCCAACGTCATCATCATCACAGAAAAGTCATCTCTAGCATGAGATGAAAAAGATAAGAAAGAAATAAAGATAAAGGGAAAATAGAACTATTTACAATGCAGCACACAGAAAAATAAGAAGAACGTGATGCATGGTAAAATAAAAGAAAAATGAAGAAAATGTGTGCAAAAGTGAAAAATGGCGTGAAAAACTAAAAATAAAGGTGGTAAATCAAAAAGAACGTGAGAACTCACTCCCCCAAGCTAAATGGCACAGTGTCCTCAATGTGCAAAGTGTGGCACACCGAGAGACAAGAAATGTGAGGGGTAAGTGAGGGTGCATGCATGGAAAAAAATGAAAATGTAAGGAAAAATAAAGAAATGAAAATATGATGCGGTCATGATGCATGCACAGATAGGAGTGAAACAGATATATAAGTGGCACCAAAAACTCTCCCTCTCTCCCAAAAAAGATATATATATATATATGATCAAAAATAGAATCCCAAATAAGTGAGGGGAGGGGGGTGGACAAAAGTGCAACAGGACCCAGCAGAAACGGGCAGCACAACGGCAAGAAGAAACGATGGCATCAAGAGTGCCTAAGAAGGCGGTGCTGCGCCGTCTCCGTCCTGAGGCGGAGGTCGTGAGGGTGGTGCTGGCTGGACAGGCTGCTGAGCGGGGGTGGGTGTGGCAGTGGCAGCAGGCTGAGTGGGTGTGGAAGTGTGGGCGGGAACCTGCTGGGTGGGTGGGGGTACGCGCGGGAGACGCTCCAGAACCTGGGTGAGACAGTAGTGGATCTGCGGTAGCAGCTCGAAGCGGCCAGCCATCACAGAGACGGTGGAGGACAGGGTCCTAAGGTCGCCTCTGAGGCCACTCACCGCCCCCTCTAGAGCACGAATGCTCTGAAGTACTGTGTCAGGGGGAGGTGGTGCAGAGGGACGCACCTGGCGGGGCTGGGCAGGTCTGGGCTGGCGTACTCGGGTCGCGTATGTGACGGGCTCAGCGGGAAAGGGTACAAAAGGTGCTGCGCCGGCAAAGGTGGTCCTGGCCTCAGTGTGAGGCCGGGGCGGGCGGTGAGAAGTGGAGGCAGCAGCAACGAAAGAAGAGTGCAAAAGTGGCAGCGAGGCGGCCAGAGAGGTCGACGGCACAGAAGTGTGGACAGACGCCACGACGCTCTCAGAGAATACAGCAGGGGTGGAGACAGAGGTGACTACCGCTGGGGTGGAAGAGTGTGGTCCAAAAGGCGCAATCCCAGCGGAGATCATGCTAGCCATGGTCTCCACGACCGAGGCAAACGAGGGCTCTCCACTCTCAACAAAGGTCTGCGGGCGCTCGGGGAGTGCAGAGCAAAGAGGCTCGACGGACAGAGGGCCGGTGGTGGTGGTGACAGTGGTGGTGACAGCCTCGGAAGTGGTGGAGGTGGTGGAGGTGGGCTCAGCTAAGGTACTCCCGACACCGACAGCGGTGTCAGGGGCAGCGGAAACGTCAGGGGTAGGCTGAGGGGCCACAGGGTCAACGGGCACGGCAGCAGGCTCGGCAGGGGCTACAGGGTCTACAGGGGCAGCGTGGGCCTGCTCGGCCTCCTCGGCCTCGAGCACGTAAGCAGCGGGGATGAGGACATCCATCGCAGGGAGCCAGTCCGCGATCGGCTCAGGGGACAGCGGGCCACGAGAAAAACGCTGTCATCATATCGAGAGTGACCTGGCACTCTCGATCCATGAACCGAAACGAGCATCCCTCGTCGGTCCGGGAGATCGAACTCAAAACCTCAAGTGTCGGGCGGGTAAAAGTATCTGCCGACACCTGGAAAAAATCTCGCCAGCCCACGTTGTCGTACAACGTGAGCATCCCCTCAAGTACCCCCAGGCGTCCTAGGTCAGCGAGGTGTGCAAACCTGGAGGGTACGATCGAGCGCTGGGAGATACGCTCGAAAGCGACGCGGTGTGCGTCGTTTCGGAACGTGATCCCCAGCGGCCCGACCAGTGGAGCCGGTGGTGGTGGCTGTGGAACGGCAGGGAGAGGCTGTGCGGGCTGTGGGTGCACTGCAGGCTGTGCGGGGTGTGCGGGGCCTGCAGGCTGTGCTGGGTGGACGGCGTGTGTGGGGGAAGGAGGAGGAGACTCTTCCACCTCGTGGGAGGGGCCGGCATCGTCCGACCGCTTCCGCTTGGCGGAAGGTCTCCTCGTCCGCGGCCGTGTCCGGGGCGGCATATCGGCCCTGAGCGTGCGTCGAAAAGTGTGAAAAGTGCGGCGTGTGCAAAAAGAATGGAAAGAGTATACCCAAACACGCTGCGAGTGCTAAGCAGTGGAAGCGTGCGAAGTCCGCGCCTCCACGAAGTCCAAAACAGCCCGTAGAAGCTCCCCTGAGCTCCCCTAAGCTCTAAAAAGCAACCCGCACATGAAAAAGCGATATCAGCGAGTAATAATCAAAATGTATGGAGCAATAGGGGTATAATGGATAGATATAGAAATTGATTTGGGTTAGGGTGGCGTTTAGCACATGGATCCTCAAGAAATACACGAAAAGAGGAGAAAACGGGCAATAGGGGTGATACCGGAGGTGGCCGGAGCAGCTGCCGCCGGCGGCGACTCGGGCGAGTCGTGGCGGTGGTCGGCCGGCGGTGTCGGGCCGAGCGGCGGCGCGGGCGGCCGAGTATGGGCGCGAGCGAGGGGGGTTCGGGCGAGGGGATCTGAGGCGTCGGGCGGTTTGGGGATTTTGCGATTTCGAAAAATGCGCCCCCTCAGCTCCTTATATAATAAAAGTTACGACTCGGCCGAGTGACGTGGTCACTCGGCCGAGCGGGACCAATGAAAATTTCCTCCCCGCCATCGCTTCGGTCGAGTGGCTTTGCCAGCCTCGCCCGAGTGGAGTAAGTCCATTTGGCCGAGTGACTCCAGCTACTCGGCAAGACTCGCCCTAGGAGGGTATCCGTTTTACTCGGCCGAGTGGGAATATGTACTCGGCCGAGTAGCAGTTATATTGAAATCAGGAAAATAAACAGAGAGTTGGGTACAGCAGACTTCCCTCGTTCGTGAGCGGCTCGGCCGAACGAACTTGTGTACTCGGCCGAGTGACTAGTATGCTCGGCCGAGTGAGCCTTGTGTTCTGCTGTTTGTCTTCGTTTGGGCTCTAAATTCCGTCTTTCTTCCTCCAGTCGATTCCATCTTCCTCCTAAGCGTCGAGCGCCTTCTTGGGGCGCTCCTCGTCGTCTCGTTCATCCTCCTCAAGATGGATCTACCTATCTCCTCTCCTGTCAAGAAAAATAGGACCCGTTATCACAAAAAATTTGGGCGAATGACTAAAAACGCTAAAAATTCCTAAAACGAAAATAAAGAAAAAGTAAAAATAAAGCAAAAACCGTCGGGTTGCCTCCCGACAAGCGCTCGTTTAAGGTTGTGAGCTCGACCCCCTATAATTTTCAATCAATGCGGGATGTTTGGTGCATACGAGATGCACCCATCGAACTTTCCGGGGAGCGCGCTTGGATTTGGATGTGGCGGCGGCTCGTTCTCCCTCGGTGGTCTCCTATCTCGAATCGTGTTGGGGGGAGGCTCCCCCAAGCTAGCATTTGCTCCGGTCAACGGCTTTGCCGGTGATGCCGATCTCCGTGCCGACGGAGCTTTCTTCGGAGACTTTAATTTCGAGAGCTTGCAGAGCTCTCGAATCCTTGCGACATCAGCGTCGCCTTGATCATCTTCAACGGAGAGGTCGGGGGAATCATCTTTATTCTCTTCATGGCCTAAATCCGGGCCTTCCTCGAAATCTTCATCAAAAAGAGCGCCAATTGAGTGAGGAATCGCCTCCTCTATCACCTCATCAAGGAGGTCCATGTAGTCAAGTTCCTCGTGATAAGGCATGTGCTTCATAGCCTTAGGAATGTGGAGCTCCACCTCGATGTTGCCGACGTTTAAAGTAAGTGTACCTTCGCGCACGTCGACGATGACTCCGGCGGTGGCGAGGAATGGGCGTCCAAGTATCAACGAAGTGTCTCCCTCCTCCTTAACGTCCATGATCACGAAGTCACATGGCAAGCATATTCCACCCGGGACTTGTAGCGGTATGTCTTCGGCGATCCCCACCGGCCTTGTTATTCGCCCATCGGCTAATTGAATGCGCATGTCGGTGGATTTCAACTTTGTCCCGGTGTTTAACCTTAAGAACATGGAGAGAGGCATGAGGCTCACACTCGCCCCTAGATCAACCAACGCCTTTTGAAGAGGGACGCCGCCCAAGGTGCAAGGAATCCGAAAACTCCCCGGATCTTTAAATTTGGCCGGCTCCTTCTCTCTCTTGGTAAACCAAGAGCCCTCCTCGGCTAGCATGATCTTCTCCTTCCTTTTTCTCCCCGAAATCAAGTCCTTCAAGAATTTAGCATGCGTGGGGATCTCCACGATGGCGTCGAGGAAGGGAATATTGAGGCTAACTCCTCTTAGGTACTCGAGGAACTTCGCTAGCCTTTTCTCCATTTTCGCTCTTGCTAGTCTTTGGGGGAAAGGGACCGGTGGCATGAAGCGTCTTTCCTCAATCAATTCCTCCGCCCTAGATTTCTCCTTGTCTTGTGGCTCCTTCTCCTTTTCAACTTCAACTACCGGCTCAATCGGCTCCAAGCTTTCCTCCACGGCCTCCTCGATAGGAATCATAGCGGGGGTGGTGTCCTTCCCGCCTCTAGTAGTAACGGCAACTACGGCGTTGATGTGGCCGGTGTTGCCCCGTGGGTTTTGCTCCGGTTGCGCCGGCAATCGTTGAGTGTTCCGATTGAGCAACGTTAATTGCTCCGATATTTGAGCCACTACAGTATTAAGAGAGTCTTGCCCCGCCTTCAAAGTAGCATTCACCTTATTTTGCTCGACCTTGAACGCCTCCACTCTAGCTTCGAAGTCGGATCGTTGTGGAGCTTGTGGCGGATTTTGATTTTGGTTCCTCCACCCTTGGTTGTATCCGGGAGGCCTATATGGTGGAACTTGTTGCTTCGGTTGAAAGTTTTGTTGAGTAGGCCCCCTCGGTGGATAGTTTTGTTGTTGGGGTGGTGGTGGTCGAGCTTGTTGAGGCGGTGGTTGTGGCGGGTTCAAAGCTCCTTCATTGTTGGCGTAGGAGAATCCCGGATGATTTCTTGCGGCCGGATTGGACCAATACCCTTGGTTCCCCGCAACATATTGTACTTGCTCCAAGGATCCTTCTCCTTGCTCTCCTCCCGAGTACATGGCTTGAGATTGGTCTTGCCAATCACACATTTGGTTGGTTGGAGCGGAGGTGGAAGGGCTTCCTTGGGGCTCCGTGATAAACTTCTCCAATCTCTCCACCACCTTGTGGAGAGAATCGAATTTGCTCGTGAGCTCCGCTACGGCCTTCGCCTCGTAGATGCTAGTTGGCTTTAAGGAGGACGTAGAGTGTCCTCGCTCATCGCCCCATTGTTGATTATTTGAGGCCATCTCCTCAATTAGGGCCGTAGCTTCTTCGGGAGTCTTCGACAAGATAGCACCATTTGCCGCGACATCAATAATTTGTTTGGTCTCCGGTTGGAGACCGTTGTAGAAGCTATGCACTAGCTCCCAATCTTCTATACTGTGGTGCTGGCATTGGTGCTGCAAATCCTTAAAACGCTCCCAAGCCTCATAGAGCGTCTCCTGTGGTCCTTGCTTGAAGGACATGAGAGCGCTCCGGATCTTCACCGTCTTGGATGGCGGATAGAATTTGTCAATAAATGCACTCG
Organism: Scilla litardierei; assembly: GCA_030789695.1. Lineage (NCBI taxonomy): Eukaryota > Viridiplantae > Streptophyta > Magnoliopsida > Asparagales > Asparagaceae > Scilla > Scilla litardierei. The sequence goes on along the minus strand of CM061140.1, from coordinate 157,657,597 downwards.
CCAACTCGTCCCAAGTAGGGAAAACCCCCTCAGCCTGCGTCCTCAACCAATAGAGTGCCTTGTCCTTTAGTGTGAAGGGGAAGAGGCGCAGTCTGATGGCATCGATGGAGACCCCCGTCATCTGAAATGTGGCGCACTTCGACAAGAATAGTTGGATGTGGTAGTGGGGGTTCTCATGTGCGTTCCCATGAAATGGGTCTTGTTGCATCAAAACCACCAATCCAGTCTTTAGCTCGAAGTTCTTGTCAGCCGCCAACTGCGGCATGGCAATGGATGAGGTGGTAGAAGAAGTCTTAGGCCGAAGCCTATCGCGAATAGAAATCAACCTTGCCATCCTTGCCGCCAATTGTTCTGCAGTTTCCAGGTTGGTCATGAACCGTCCTTCCGGATTTTGTCTCCTTTCCGCTCTAAGTCTCCGCGCGGTACGTTCGATCTCGGGATCAAATAGTATAGCTTCAGGGTCCGCCGTAGATCTCGTGTTCATGCACAGAGAAAACAGAGTTTCAAAGAAATGATTAGAACCGTGGAAGGGTTAGGTAAGAAATAAAAAAAATAAAAATAATGATAATAATAAAATAAAATAAAAAAAAGAAATAGCTAGGGTGAGAAAGAATCAAACGCAATCGCCTCCCCGGCAACGGCGCCAAAAACTTGGTCGGTCCTGAGTATACACCCAAAGAACGGTTGTAGTTTTACCGCAAGCGCACGGTGTAGCAGCGAGCGGGATATCGAACACAGGGAGGACGAATGACCGTGCTTGTTCCAAATCAACCTGGCTACTTAAGAGAGAATTTTTGCCTTTGGCGATCATGTCACAATCGTCAGACAAAGTGCAGAAATATCAAATCAAATAAAGAACGTCTAGGGAATTGGGAATCCCCGCTACTCACCGTATTTCATAAATGTGGTTCGTCGGTATCAAAATTGCTTGAATAAGAATTTGGATGAACTAGTTGCAACTGAATGTAGAACCAAGCTCACGCTCTCGCGCTGTTGCCGGCCTATAGCTATCCTAGGTTTGGGTCCAATCTCTTGCAAACCCTAGCCTAGGAAAACTAGCATTAGGATCAACATCATCGTCCAATCGTGCACCGAGTCCAATCTCTTGCAAACTCGGTCCACGATCTAGATTGTGATAGTTCCTACCCGTCCAATCTCTTGCAAACGAGTATCGGCATGGAATTGTAACCGGAAATCCTAGTATCGGTCCAATCTCTTGCAAACCGATACTTCGAAAATCCGATTCCAACCCAATTCGGATTTCTAGGGTTTCCTATCGAATTGGGATCCAATCTCTTGCAAATCCCAATTGATATGAATACCTAGCCATCCGTAGTAAATTGATCACAATCTAATCCCTAAATATTAATTCTAGCACAATTTCTACCAATTCATCACAAATATGAAAGTGGGTTTGTAGGGTTCATCCCCACGCCCCAAGACGTGGAGACTACTCACAATTCATAGCAAGATCACAAAAATAATCGATGAAATAAACAATAGAATTCATCACAATATGGAGATAAGCAATAAAAATAAAATTTTTAAGGAAAAGGGATGCAAACCAATGGAGTTCTTCAATTGTTCCAACAAAAATCACAAACTTTGTCTCTTCTCCAATCACAAGAATAAAGCTAAAAAACTAATCTAAAAAGCTGCAAAAAATCTAAGAGAGAGGCTCTCCAAACTAGGGTAAAAACAGGGCTTAAATAGCCCTCAAAATCGTCCAAAAACTGTGACCAAAATACCCCTGCACAGCCTGTTTTCCGCAGATTTCGCTACAGGCAGCGCATCGCACTCGGCCGAGTGACAAAAGTCGCTCGGCCGAGTGAAAACCCTGCAATTTTCCAGTAAGTCGGGGCTTTCAGGGGTCTTCAGTTCGGGGGCGGCTCGGCCGAGTGAGTTGTCGTCACTCGGCCGATGGCTTCACTGCACTCGGGCGGACGGGATTTACCACTCGGCCGAGTGGGTATTCTGAAGCTCAGGCAGCCGAAAAACAGTAACTTCGATGTTTTGGAAGGGCTTCGTCTGGGCGCCACTCGGGCGGACGCGATATCGTCACTCGGCCGATGTGGTCTTCGGTGCTCGGCCAAGTGCACAGGTAACTCGTGTCTGAACTGGTCGGCCGAGCAGTGTCTCGCTGGTCGGCCGAGTGGCTCCTCCACTCGGCCGAGTGGGACACAAAAAATGCCCATTCTGCTTGTTTTGACCTCCTCGTCGCTCCTGCGACGTCCATTCTTCTTCCGCTCCTCTCCAACAGCAAAATATCCCTCGGGGAGGTCGTCGATGACCGTCTAGAGTAAGCGCATCTCAAGATCACTCCAAATCGCGCCAAATCACCTGAAATGCAACAAAAACAACAAATCGTGAAAAGCATCGCAATATCATTGATATATCGTGAAAAACATGATTTGGGCGATCTAAATGGCATGCAAACATGCGAGAAAAAGGTATAAAATAAGGAGTGATCAGCCTCCCTTGCTCCCTTGCCCCGCGGCCATCTTCGCCGCCGTGCTATTGCCCCTAGTTGTCGCCATCTTCGTCGCAAGCCGACACTGTACTTTGCTCGCTGCCAGAATCCAACCACTGATGTCGCTACCCGACGTCAGTGTAGCTTTCGCGTCATGTTAAGGTAAGCCCCCGATCTGTAGGAACCCGCACACCCGTATGTTTAATAAGATTAAAGTCCGTAATTTATTTGCTTTGGTTAGTAACTAATTGAAGTTAATTAATATGGGACTGTAGGTTGGATATTGGTTTGAGCACATAGGAAGTTTCTGGACCTTTGATCTGAGATTTGCGGCACGTTATTTCAGGCAAGTGAAACTTACTCAGTGGATGTTAAGCCATGTTTAGGCTATTCTGAGTTTTGTGTAAAAGAGGCTAGGCGATGAAATGATAGTCGCCTATACACTCATGCTTGATCTAGCTTGACAACGAAGCTAGATCCGACACCCTTGCCATGCCATGTTCATGCATATCACATGTCACGTTTAATTTTGATATATTGTACGCATTCAATAACTGTCTTTTATACTATCAATGTTGCATATCCCATATCATTTCATGCATTTTATTGTCTTGTCATTAATGCGTAGCACACGCTACAATGAATCATAAGTTGCGGCGAGTAGGATTCTGACTCCTATAGCATGTAAAGGCTAGGTATAACCATATGCCATAATAAACACTTCCTGGCTCGTGAACCAGAAGCTGAGCACCAGTTCAGACACACGTGGAGGGGTAGGGTTAAGCGATCACTCAGCGTAGAAGTGTGCCCGTACAGCAATTTCAGATGAAAGACGTAAACTCTGTGCACGACGTGATTACTAGCTTTTTGTGAAATCGTGAAATATTGTTTAGTAGCTTATTGCTACGACATGACATGCATTGTTAACTATCATGTTCATTTTAAATTGCTGCATTCATTAAATATTATGCCATGTCATCATGTTTTAAACTGCTAGTTGCATTCATTACCCTTATGTTTCCTTGCACAAAAGTCTCTTCTTTTTAACCCTTTTGGAGACTTTTGCTGACATGCGCCCTTTTCTCTTTGGGTGTTGCATGTTAGATTTTGAGTCTGAGGTAGTTGCTGAGGACGACCAGTTCACTGACGTCGAGCTTGAGGCTTCTGCTGATGTTCAGTTCGAGGATACCGGAGACTTATCTTAGTCTCAGCTGGAGGCTTTTTCTTAGTTGCTGTTTGTTTTCCTAGTTGCTGATGTTAGGTTTTCGATACGTAGCACCTTATCTATGTCTTAGTTTCGGCCATGCTTGCGGCCTTTCTTTTCAGACTCTTGTACTTCTTTTATGACTTATCTCTGGATGCTTTGGATAAAGATTTGGATGTTGTTTTTGAATGTTGGTTATTTATTGCCTGCTTTCAAAATTATTATTGTTATTGTTTCATTGCAATGCAAGAATCTGCGAATGGATGCACACACGGACGCTTATCAGACAGTTGCTTCACAGCTTCATGTCTGAGCGGAACTCTTCGTGTCTCACCTTCCATACTTGGTAAGCGGGGCGTGACAGGTTTTTGTGGTGGCTCATGCAGGTCATTACACCTGCAAAATATCGAAACAATGATAATAATAAAACATCCATTGAATCGTTCGAAACATTCGAGTCATAAAATTGGAGTCAAATGTGAACGTTTTCCTTGTCTTAGATGGCTGGAAGACGTATTACCCGAGTTGGTGGTGGAGCAGGAGATGGTGATGGAGCTGATGGAGATGATGGAGCCAATACCATTCCTGAGATGATGAGGCTGATGCAGCAGATGATGCAAGTACAGCAGGGCATGCTTTAGAATGCATCTCGCTTCGAGCCTGCAGTAAACCAGTTTCGTGAGCTGGGACCGACGTATTTCACTGGATCAGAAGGACCTTTGGCTACTGAAGAATGGATGAGGAACACTGAGGACAACCTGCTTCTTTCGAAGACTGACCCGGCTGGTTGGGTCGAGTTAGTAAAGAAGCAGCTGAAGGACAACGCACGTAGTTGGTAGGATGCTGAGGAAGAGATGATAGTGAGGCATATCCCTTGGGCTACTTTCAAAGCTGGATTTGACGAGGAGTTCTTCCCTCGAGCTGCCAGGAGGGAGTTGATGCAGTAATTCATCAACTTGAAGCAAGGAAGTCTGACGATGGACCAGTACCACCAAGAGTTCACCAGGTTGTGCCGCTTCGTGCCGAATTTGGTTCAGGCCCTCGAGGATCGAGCTCAACGATTTCTTCTGGGTCTTTCCTTGGATCTGCAGAGTTCGATGTCTTCTTCGGACTTGGACTCGTACCGGAGGTTGCTTATAGCTACGAAGAGGCAGGAGTTGATTGCTAATCAGAAGAAGGTGCATTTTTCAAGAGGAGGAAAGATTCATATGGAGCAGGCCAGAGCTGTGGTTAGGTCTGTGATTAAGCTTAATCAGTTTGTACAGTTTAAGAGGCCAGGTGGGCCTAGTCAGAAGGTGTGCTATATCACTGCAGCAAAGCTGGTCATGTGAAGGAGCAGAGCAGGAGGTTGTTGGGCCAGTGCTTACTTTGTGACGACGATACACATACATTGAAGAATTGCCCGCATACTAATCAGCAGCAGAGAGCACCAGTAGCTGCCGGACGTGGAACGCCTCTTATATCTCAGAAGCAGGCTTTCCAGCAGGCAGCTCAGCCTAGGAAGCAAGCATTCACGATGACTACAGCAGAGGCGGAGGCGGAGGACGGAGTTATGACAGGTAATCCTCAGACTAGTCTTTACTTTTCATTAGTTGATCTGGCATGTTAGAATAGATTTTGATTTGCTAGCTTGTTTGTTAGGATTTATCCTTGTTTGTGCATTTCCTGCTCGAGTTCTCTTCGACTCCGGTACATCTAAGTGCATCTTATCTCGGAGTTTTGTGGATACGAATTCTCTGTCGATTTCCCCTATTCTCGAGAGTTGGGATGTAATGACCAGTAATTTTTAACACTTCAAGTTACGTATTTTTACGTATTTTCAAATTTCTTTATAAATGTTAGTCAATATTTTTATAACAAAAGTGATTTCAAAATTTCTTATGAAAATATTTTTAAGCACTAGACTAATTATAAGGTATTTCGGTATTTTTAGATTTCCTCGAATACTCAAAACAATTTCGATAAAAATTCATTTCCAATAATTACTGTTTTGCATCAACGAATTAATTTTCTATCCAAATATTTTCAAAATGTTTTCAAACTTCTACAGTAGCATCCTATGAACATTTAGGGCTCTCCACATTAATTTCATAATTTTCTGATATCATTTCAGCCTAGGACCCGCAAACCCGCTTTCTAAACGTTTTGGTTTAAAACTTGTATTTCCGTAGCTCAAATCCTAAAACAGATCTTGTATTCGCGATCCTTGCGATGATACGATCTCGTGGGTATGTTTTCGTAATTTTTCGGACACGTTTAATATCAGGGGCAAAACCGTAATTTCAAATCTATTGTATTTTGCTAATTACTTTCACTAATGAACTTTTACCTTTACTAATTACTGTTATCTAATTACTTTTATCCCTAATCAAATACCCTAACTACCCCCATTAACCCACCTCCCTAGTTGGTAAGATCCAACCGTATTGGATCTGAATGACTGTCATACTTAATTTTGTATTATTACTATTGCCTTATATTTCCCTAACTCTATAACTACCCTCACCCTTTGCTCCTTCCTCAACCCAGGCCAACAACCAACGAAACCATTTCTTTCTCCCAGGCTCATCCCCTACCATCCCTCCTTCACACCCTATCACCCTATTCAATAACCAAACCCCAAGAGCCGTAAACTCCTCACCCCAGGCTCACCCTAACCCTCTCTCTCCCCCTCTATCTTTTCTCCCAAACACAGATCAAGCCCAACACTCAGTCTCCCTCTCTTTTGTTATTTGCGTTCGAAACCCAGCTATCGGAAGCCCCCTCTCTAACCCTCGTTCTCCCCTTCTCACTCACGCTCTTCCCCCCTCCGGCGGCTTTGACCGCCGCTCGCCGTCCTCCGTCCACCCCCCGAGCTCTGCCTCCACCCTCGGAGGATCACGCACGCCCTCCGTCGTCCGACGGCCCCCTTGCCCTAACAAACACCAGCGAAGCCCCCGAGATCCGCCCGAAGCCGCCCGACACCATCTGGCATGCACCTCGCCGTGAAGCCCACGCCTACCCTCTGCCATCGCCGCTCGCCTGAGCCCCGTGCTACACCGTCCAACGCCCGCCGTCCACCGCGCCGCCCGGAGCACCCCAAGTGCCGAAGAAGCTATCGCAGCGCCGTTCGCTGCCGCCCCGAGTCACCACTACCGCCCCTCCGCTCGCCGAGCGCCGGAAAACCCCCCTCCGACGAACGTAAGCGTCGGATGCACGCGGTGGCAATTTCGTAAATACGAAATTATTTCGTATTTTCAATTTTTAATTAATTAATAATAGGGTTTTTTGGTATTAAATCCATAACTACATATATAAGCCTCAGAAAAATGTGGGGATAGCTCCAGAAAATCGAAAACAATATTCCGGACCCAATGGCACTGATCTCATCTCGATCAGACGCCTACTTTTTCCAGAATTATTTTTCAAACTTAAATAATTTGGGTTTTAAAACTAGTTTTGAGTTTCTAAAAATTATAAAAATTATTATAAGCTTCAGAAAAATATTCCCTCATACAGTAAAACTATTTTTATCATATATAGCTTATATAAAAATTTAGAACACTTTTCATCGCCGTTTTAATCAGTTTTAAAATCAAAACGACCAATTAATTAAATAGATATTAGTGTAGCCATTAAACTAATGACTTCTTGTATTTGTAGGTACTAATCCGCGTGCATCAACTCCTCTAATTCCAACCTCGTCTTGCCACGACAAGCTCGAGGAGTAAGTCACAGTAAATTCTAACCTTAGAAATTTAGATAGTGCATGTAATGGAAAATAGTGTACTAAATAGAAATACCTCATGCTCGAAGCATGGAATCGGTAACTTAGTTGTTGGACTTCAAATCATTGCTCAAGACTGACATTCTCTCTTGAGGTTTCTGCCTTGACTTTTCAACAAGCGACGATCTTTGGAGTGTTGTTAATGCATGTAAACATCTTTACTTTTGGGACAACACATTGACATACCGTATTGCTACATAATGACCGAATGATATACAGTGTTGACATCGTACTGCTGGAACATCTTAATGAAATTGAATGCTTAAATGTAGCTGGCACTGCACTGGGGTTTTGGGGTAAACTTATATTAGAGAACGTGCGGGAGCGACCGCGAGCCATCTACACATTGCACTGTACCGACCGTCTAAATGAAATGTACCGACTAAAGTGAAATGAGATCCGCCCGGGTGAGCGCACCTGTGGCAGGAGATGAGCTCAATGGTCGCATACTGTACCTTCCTATATAAGTCACGTAGTTTCTAGTTTTACCATTGCCTGCTTATTGTTACTATATCTGCCTGGTTGTCCTACTATTGATGTTACATTACCTGCTAGTTAAAATATTGCTGCTACCATATGCCATGCCACAGTTGTTGCACTTGTACGTTGCTTTGACACTTGCACCGTCACTTTTGCTTTACACACTACACTAGCACTTTACTTATCGCTCTTGCATGCTTATTCGCTTTTACTTTACTTTCTGCACTTGTTTACTATAGCATGCTTCATATTTGTGCACTCCTCTTTTTCTATCGCTAGAATTGTTGTGACTTACCTACGGTTCCATCTCCGTGGCACCGCAGACGACGCACAGGTTGACTTAGGCCCTACTGAGTTCGCAGAGCTGTAGCACGATCCTGGGACTACCAACTTTTATATTCAAAGTGTGTGTGGTGTATTTTCGATGTATTTTCTTTCCGCTTTACTTTCATGTATTTTGTGAGAGAGTGCTGGATTGTTGTTGTACTTTTAATTTGTGGACTGGAATAATGTCTGTTGGCTTGAGTATTATTGTACGTCTCTGCATCGTGGCTATGTTGATTTCACTGGTAAACTGCAGACCTGCAAGTAAACCAAATAAGTAACGGGCCCCCGAGAGCGGGTCGTTACAAGTTTGGCGGCACATGCAGGTCCGCGCTAAATACCTCGTAAACAATATAGCAAGATCAGGATGTACTGTATGTGATACTCAACAAAGCTGACAATCTTTCTATGTATGCAGGTGCGACATTCAACAATGGACGAGAATACTTCCGAGAGTCCCAATGGAGCTGACCTTAATAAAAAGTCATTAATAAAACCTAAATTTTGAATTTTTAGGATTCAACTAGTTGATAGGAATAATTAGCTGTTAATAAAATATTTTTGTATTGGTGGCACGCATATAAGTGATAATCTTCCTTCAATGGACCATGATCCGGTCAATGTGCTTGGCTAAGTTTGTTGGATCAACCTAGCTAGACTAAGTGATCCTGGCTTAGTCACTTCCCTTGCCGTGTCCGCTGGACCGCAAGGACATGAATCATGATTATGTAACATCATTGATCTTCTTCATTATCAACCTTCCTTTATCTTGATGACCTTTCGATTGACCTTCCAAGAATCTATCTATTTTTAGGTTTTTTTGTGAAGATAACCTTTCTACTCTAATAATCTTCTTAAAATATATCTACATATATCAATTCTTACTAAACATTATGTACAGATCTTTCGTGTTTGACACTCGAGAGATGGACGGGAACACCTCGGAGAGCCCCAATGGAGCCGACCAGTCTGGAGCCAGTAACCAGACAAACAACGGACCAGCTCCCACAGTGCATCAGATCTCTGATCTCGCATTGCGAGAGATGGTCCAAGCTATCAGGGGAGAATATCATCCTGTGGGAGGCATCCAACAATTTCGCTCCCTTCACCCGAAGACCTGGAACGGTGAGGATGGTCCGATGAAGGCGGAAGAATGGCTAGAGAGTACTGAAGAGAACTTGCGAGCCGCTCAGATCGGAAAGCATGCCTGGGTGGACACTGCCAGGACCCAACTGACGGATGGAGCCAGAGTCTGGTGGGGCTCTGTAGAAAAATGTCTTCAACGACCGATCGAATGGGAGACATTCACTGAACTTTTCCGCACCCAATATTTCTCTCCTAAGGCTCAGATGGAATTTCAGGCGCAATTTGTTGGGTTGAAGCAAGGCTCCATGACAGTGGAAGAGTATGACGCCCGATTCACCTTGCTGAGCCGCTTTGCTCCCGAGATGATTGCCACGCCTATAGCCCGAGCCCGATGCTTCAAGCAGGGTCTCAACATAGAGATCCGCTGAAACTTGGTCGGACATCCACTGTGCACCCACACCGAGGTCCTGGCTGCTGCTCGTGAAGATGAGTTCATTGAGAGAGAAGAAAGGCGTGCGATGGCTGCCCCTTCCAGAAGTCCACCACCTCCAACGACTACTGCTGGACCCAGCCGTCAGCCATCATCCGACCAGATGTATCGCTCGATCCAGCAGACCCAGTTCAAGAGGCAGGCACCACCGCAACGTCCAGTGTGTCACCATTGTGGTAGGCCTGGACATGTGAAATCAGAGTGCCATTGGTACCGGAATCTCTGCTTGATTTGTGGGGTGGAAGATCATCTTGCTAGAGATTGCCCTGATGCAAGAGCACGAGTTACTACCACTGCCACAGCTGTTGCCCCTGCTGGAGACGCTTCTTATCACCACCTCCTCTGCAACGACAAGCTTACACGATAATCGCAGAAGATGTCGAAATTGGAGGTATGAATTTTCACTTTTGATATTATACTCGTTCATTTGCAATCAGTATATCATCGTAGCTAGTCTTGAGACTAGCTATAAGAGCTATGGTGATGTCAATGGTATGTATTCATACATGACAACATCTATTGTTTTCTTGATGCTGTGATATCACATTATATTTCATGCTATTAACAACTTATTTTCGTATGTCGTGGTCGTTCGTCAAGCCTTCCGGTCGATCATTTGAATTGCTTAAGCAATTATCGATCTTCTTAATTCCGAGGACGGAATTATTTTGAGGAGGGTAGTATGTAACGATCGGTAATTTTCAACACTTCAATGTTACGTATTTTTACGTATTTTCAAATTTCTTTATAAATGTTAGTCAATAGTTTTATAACAAAAATGATTTCAAAATTTCTTATGAAAATATTTTTAAGCACTAGACTAATTATAAGATATTTCAGTATTTTTAGATTTCCTCGAATACTCAAAACAATTTCGATAAAAATTCATTTCCAATAATTACTGTTTTGACTCAACGAATTAATTTTTTATGCAAATATTTTCAAAATATTTTCAAACTTCTGCAGTAGTATCCTATGAACATTTAGGGCTCCCCACATTAATTTCATAATTTTCTGATATCATTTCAGCCTAGGACCCGCAAACCCGCTTTCTAAACGTTTTGGTCTAAAACTTATATTTCCATAGCTCAAATCCCAAAATGGATCTTGTATTCACGATCCTTGCGATGATACAATCTTGTGGGTATGTTTTCGTAATTTTTCGGACACGTTTAATATCAGGGGCAAAACCGTAATTTCAAATCTATTGTATTTTGCTAATTACTTTCACTAATGAACTTTTACCTTTACTAATTACTGTTATCTAATTACTTTTACCCCTAATCAAATACCCTAACTACCCCCATTAACCCACCTCCCTAGTTGGTCAGATCCAACCGTATTGGATCTGAATGAATGTCATACTTAATTTTGTATTATTACTATTGCTTTTATTCTACTACCCTTATATTTCCCTAACTCTATAACTACCCTCACCCTCTGTTCCTTCCTCAACCCAGGCCAACAACCAATGAAACCATTTCTTTCTCCCAGGCCCATCCCCTACCATCCCTCCTTCTCACCCTATCACCCTATTCAATAACCAAACCCCAAGAGCCGTAAACTCCTCACCCCAGGCTCACCCTAACCCTCTCTCTCCCCCTCTATCTTTTCTCCCAAACACAGATCAAACCCAACACTCAGTCTCCCTCTCTTTTGTTATTTTCGTTCGAAACCCAGCCATCGGAAGCCCCCTCTCTCTAACCCTCGTTCTCCCCTTCTTACTCACGCTCTTCCCCCCTCCGGCGGCTTCGACCGCCGCTTGCCGTCCTTCGTCCAGCCCCCGAGCTCCGCCTTTGCCCTCGGAGGATCACGCATGCCCTCCGCCGTCCGACGGCCCCCTCGCCCTAACAAACGCCGGCGAAGCCCCCCGAGCTCCGCCCGAAGCCGCCCGACACCGTCTGGCCCGCACCTCGCCGTGAAGCCCACGCCTACCCTCCGCCATCACCGCTCGCCTGAGCCCCATGCTACACCGTCCAACACCCGTCGTCCACCGCCATGGGAGCCTCGCTCCGTCGCCCGGAGCACCCGAAGCGCCGAAGAAGCCGTCGCAGCACCGTTCGCCGCTGCCCCGAGTCGCCGCTGCCGCCCCTCCGCTCGCCGAGCGCCGAAAAACCCCCCTCCGACGAACGTAAGCGTCGGATGCACGCGGTGGCAATTTCGTAAATACGAAATTATTTCGTATTTTCAATTTTTAATTAATTAATAATAGTGTTTTTGGTATTAAATCCATAACTACATATATAAGCTTCAGAAAAATGTGGGGATAGCTCCAGAAAATCGGAAACAATATTCCGGACCCAATGGCGCTAATCTCATCTCGATCAGACGTCTACTTTTCCCAGAATCATTTTTCAAACTTAAATAATTTGGGTTTTTAAACTAGTTTTGAGTTTCTAAAATTATAAAAATTATTATAAATTTCAGAAAAATATTCCCTCGTGCAGTAAAACTATTTTTATCATATATAGCCTATATAAAAATTTAGAACACTTTTCATCGCCGTTTTAATCAGTTTTAAAATCAAAACGACCAATTAATTGAATAGATATTAGTGTAGCCATTAAACTAATGACTTCTTGTGTTTGTAGGTACTAATACTCGTGCATCAACTCCTCTAATTCCAACCTCGTCTTGCCACGACAAGCTCGAGGAATAAGTCACAGTAAATTCTAACCTTAGAAATTTAGATAGTGTACGTAATGAAAAATAGTGTACTAAATAGAAATACCTCATGCTCGAAGCATGGAATCGGTAACTTAGTTGTTGGACTTCAAATCATTGCTCAAGACTGACATTCTCTCTTGAGGTTTCTGCCTTGACTTTTCAACAAGCGAAGATCTTTGGAGTGTTGTTAATGCATGTGAACATCTTTACTTTTGGAACAACACATTGACATACTGTATTGCTACATAATGACCGAATGATGGTAGCTATGCAGATGGAGGAGAGAAGATCAGCTTTAGAGAGGGAATTCGATGACGTCTTCCCCGAGGAGATGTCAGGACTACCGCCCGATCGAGCTCTTGAGTTCTCGATTGATCTTATTCCGGGAGCGGAGCCCATTTCGAAAGCACAATATCGTATGGCTCCGGCAGAGTTGGAGGAGCTGCTTAGACAGTTGGATGAGCTCTTGCAGAAGGGTTATATTCATCCCAGTGTGTCCCCATGGGGAGCACCTGTATTGCTGGTGAAGGAGAAGGACGGTTCGCGCCGTATGTGTGTAGACTACAGAGAGTTGATTGCCGTCACCATCAAGAACAAGTATCCGTTGCCGCGTATAGACGACATTTTCGATCAGCTTGGAGGATCGAGGGTATTCTCTAAACTGGATCTCAGGAGCGGATATCACCAGCAGAGAATGAAGATGGATGATGTGCAAAAGACAGCGTTTAGAACGAAGTATGGACACTACGAGTTCGTGATCATGCCTTTTGGTGTGACCAACGCACCTGCAGTTTTTATGAACCTGATTTTCTACGACTTCTTAGATAAGCTCGTCGTTATCTTTATTGACGATATCTTGATCTATTCGAAGTCGGAAGAGGAGCATGCCGAGCACTTGAGGACAGTTCTGGAGATTCTGAGGAAGCATCGTCTGTATGAGAAATATTCCAAGTGCGAGTTCTGGTTGGATAGAGTTGCCTTACTTGGACATGTGGTGTCAGGATATGGCATATCCGTGGATTAGGAGAAGATAAAGGCTATCAGAGAGTGGCCAATTCCACGGACAGCGTCGGAGATCAGGAGTTTTCTTGGGCTAGCAGGATATTATCGACGCTTCATCAAGGATTTCTCTCGAATTGCCGAGCCGATGACTAGACTGACGAGGAAGGATATACCGTTCGTTTGATCCGATGCTTGTGAGGAGGCCTTTTCTATTCTGAAGGCGAGATTGACGTCAGCACCTGTTCTAGCTATACCAGATTGGAGTGGTGGCTTCGAGGTCTTTTGCGATGCATCTGGCAAGGGTCTCAGTTGCGTTTTGCACTAGCATGGACGCGTGGTCGCGTAAGCTTCTCGACAGCTCAAGGTTCATGAGAAGAACTACCTGACGCACGATTTGGAGTTGGCTACAGTCATACTCGTGTTCAAGATCTGGAGGCATTTCCTGCTGGGTGAGAAAGTGAAGATTTTCACTGATCACAAAAGCTTGAAATATGTCTTTACGCAGAAGGAGCTCAACATGCGACAGCGTCGATGGTTGGAGCTCATGGCGGATTACGAGATCGACTTGCGGTATCACCCTGGCAAGGTGAACGTGGTTCCTAATGCACTGAGTAGACTTCCAGCAGTTATGATATTGACTTCACAGTGGAGGTTGCAGCAGGAGTTCTGTGAGTTAGGCATTGAGATTGTGCTTCCTGGAGAGATTTCGTAGTTGATGTGTATACAGATACAGTCGACGATCGTGGATCGGATCAAGGCAGGTCAGGCCGGAGATCTGAAGGTAAAGAAGATCCATGAGCAGGTAGAAGACGGTCTGTGGACTGACTTTCTGATTCATGAAGATGGCTCGCTAAGGTATGTAGCCAGATTTTGTGTGCCAGCTGGAGATGTTAGAGAAGAGCTGCTTGTGGAGGCACATAGTTCGCCGTATTCCGTGCATCCTGGAGGCACAAAGATGTATAAGGACCTTCGCCTGAACTACTGGTGGCATGGCATGAAGTGGCGTGTGGCACAGAGCGTTACCAAGTGTTTAGTATGCCAGCAGGTTAAGGCGGAGCATCATCGTACGGTTGGGTTGCTACAGCCACTTCCGATTTCGGAGTGGAAGTGGCAACACATCACTATGGATTTCGTGACTGGACTGCCTCGGAGTCCGAAGCAGAGTGGCGCGGTTTGGGTAATCGTAGACCGATTGACCAAATCTACGCACTTCATCCCTTTCCGAGTAGGACAGTCGACAGAAACGCTAGCAAGGAGATACATGGAGGTAAATTCTTTACTCTCCGTTTTTATTTCCTTTTGCTAGTATAGATAGTGATGTATTGTGAATCGTGCAGGAGATCGTGCGACTTCACGGAGTCCCCGTGAGAATCGTGTCAGACAGAGACACGAGATTCACATCTCAATTTTGGCAGAGTCTACAGAAGAGTCTAAATACGAGTCTGAGTTTCAGCACCGCATACCACCCACAGACAGATGGCCAGTCCGAGAGGACGATTTAGATTCTGGAGGACATGCTAAGAGCATGCATGTTGGATTTCAAGGGATCATGGGAGGATCATCTTCATCATGTGGAGTTCGCCTATAATAACAGCTACCAGGCGAGCGTTGGCATGGCGCCATTCGCCGCGCTTTATGGGAAGAAATGTCGATCGCCACTGAGCTGGGATGACATTGGTGACAGGGAGCTGTTAAGGCCAGAGATGATTGTTGAGGCGGTGGATGTTGTGAGGAACATTAGGGAGAAGCGGAGGATTGTTCAAGACCGTTTCAAGCATTGGGCTGATGCTAAATAGCGACCGTTGGAGTTTCAACCTGGAGATCATGTATTCCTCAATATCTTCCGGAATCGAGGAGTTATTCGATTTGGGAAGAGAGGCAAGTTGCGTCCGAGGTATATTGGACCCTTTGACGTCCTAGAGCGAGTTGGAGCAGTAGCTTACCACTTGGCGTTGCCGCCATCACTGGAGGGAGTTCACGACGTGTTTCACGTATCTCAGTTACGTCGATACGTCAGTGATCCATCACATGCTGTGGATTTCTCGGAGATTACGGTCCGACCGGACCTGACTTATGATCAGCAACCAGTAGATATTTTGGAACAGCGATAAAAGCAGTTGAGGAACAAGGTAGTCGACCTGGTGAGAGTGATGTGGCGTCACGGATCACCTGGAGAGTCCACTTGGGATCGCGAAGAGGAGATGAGAGAGCGCTTCCTGCATTTATTTCTTGAGCAGTAGATGATGTAAATTCCGATGGCGGAATCATTCTTAAGTTGGGTAGGATGTCACGGTCGCTTTTCGATCGTGTGTTTTTCAGCGCGTACTTTATTTTTCGTACACGTATTTATTGTGACCTCCTCTTGTATCCCAAATGTGCAAAGTTATATATCATTGCGACTATCAAAAAGAGTAGTTATTTGTGAAAGTTTTTATGAACATCATTTCACGGGTCATTCTTCCACAAATCAGCTTTGAACGAAGGGGTGTCTTCACTTTTAGACTTCGACGTTTGGATATTTATTATTAGTATCATTTTTTGTGAACCTAGCACGTGACCGATCATCGTAGTCTCGATCCTCTCGTCGACACGGTCGTCCCAATATTTTTCTTGTATTTTTTGGACACCGTTAGACTGACCCTTCACCCTAATCACTTTAATCTCTAATTAGACCTAGCTAATTCAAAATTCAAACCCCTAATTAAATCTAATCAAATCTAATCCTAGGGGATCGTACGTATCATCAAATATCTTCCTAGTCTACATGCCACACTAGTTGTACCCTCCCCCTCTCTCACACTCTCTCCAATCTACCCCTAAGTCCACTCCTTTTCAACCCCATATAGCACATCTCTCTCATTATAATGTAAGCCACCTTAGGGTTTTCTCTCCCAAAAGAAAAACGCAGCCGCCCAACACCTAGCCGCCATCTCCCTAGATCCGACAGTCGTCGGCTACCTTCCCCTTGCCACCGGCCACCTCCGGCCTTTCCAACCGTCGGTCAACCTCCACGCGCACCCCCCCTCAAACCAAACTACCGCACCTCCCCTTGCCGTCATACCCTGCCGGTCTTCCCCTCAAACAACCGCCGGCCTGCCCTCATAAACCCCATGACAGCCCCTGTCGGCCTTCCCCTATGCCGACTGTCTGCCGCCTTGCCATCTCCCCTAGGCCGACAGCCTCAGCCGCAAGCCCCCTAGACCGCGACACTTGCTGGCCTCCCTTGCTCCCTTGCCCCGCGCCCATCTTCGCCGCCGTGCTACTGCCCCTAATTGTGGCCAACTTTGCTGCAAGCTGACGCCGTACTTTGCTCATTGTCGGAATCCAACCCCTGACGTCACTATCCAACGTCAGTGTAGCTTTCGCGTCGTGTTAAGGTAAGCTCCCAATCCATAGGAACCCACACACATGCATGTTTAACAAGATTAAAAGCCGTAATTTCCTTGATTTGGTTAATAACTAATTGAAGTTAATTAATATGGGATTGTAGGTTGGACATTGGTTTGAGCACATAGGAAGTTTCTGGACCCTTGATCTGAGATTTGCGACACGTTATTTCAGGCAAGTGAAACTTGCTCAGTTGATGTTAAGCCATGTTTAGGCTATTCTGAGTTTTGTGTAAAAGAGGCTAGGCGATGAAATGATAGTCGCCTAGACACCCATGCTTGATCTAGCTTGACAACGAAGCTAGATCTGACACCCTTGCCATGCCATGTTCATGCATATCACATGTCACGTCTAATTTTGATATACTGTACGCATTCAATAACTGTCTTTTATACTATCAATGTTGCATATCCCATATCATTTCATGCATTTTATTATCTTGCCATGAATGCGTAGCACACGCTACAATGAATCATAAGATGCGGCGAGTAGGATTCTGACTCCTATAGCATGTAAAGGCTAGGTACAATTATATGCCATAATAAACACTTCATGGCTCGTGAACCAGAAGCTGAGTGCCAGTTCAGACACACGTTAAGGGGTAGGGTTAAGCGATCACTCAGCGTAGAAGTGTGCACGTACATCAACTTCAGCTGAAAGATGTAAACTCTGTACACGACGTGATTACTAGCTTTTCGTGAAATCGTGAAATATTGTTTAGTAGCTTATTGCTACGACGTGACATGCATTGTTAACTATCATATTCATTTTAAATTGCTGCATTCATTAAATATTATGCCATGTCATCATGTTTTAAACTGCTAGTTGCATCCATTACCCTTATGTTTCCTTGCACAAAAGTCTCTTCTTTTTACCCTTTTGGAGACTTTTGCTGACATTCGCCCTTTTCTCTTTGGGTGTCGCATGTTTGATTTTAAGTCTGAGGTAGTTGCTGAGGACGACCAATTCGCTGACGTCGAGCTTGAGGCTTCTACTGCCGTCGAGCTTGAGGCTTCTGCTGACGTCGAGCTTGAGGCTTCTGCTGACGTTCAGTTCGAGGATACCGGAGACTTATCTTAGTCTCAGCTGGAGGCTTTTCTTAGTTGCTGTTTGTTTTCCTAGTTGCTGCTGTTAGGTTTTTCGGTGCGTAGCACCTTATCTATGTCTTAGTTTCGGCCATGCTTGTGGCCTTTCTTTTCAAACTCTTGTACTTCTTTTATGACTTATCTCTGGATGCTTTGGATAAAGATTTGGATGTTGTTTTTGAATGTTGGTTATTTATTACCGGCTTTCAAAATTATTATTATTGTTGTTTCATTGAAATGCAAGAATCTGCGAATGGATGCACACACAGACGCTTATCAGACTGTAGCTTCACAGCTTCAAGTCTGAGCGGACATCTTCGCGTCTCGCCTTCTATACTTGGAAAACAGGGCATGACAATCCCTCTCTGCGAATATAAATGCATGTGATGCCTGTGATGAAAATGTTTGATGAGCACAAATTTTTGCATGGATGGCTACTTGCCATTTTGGATCGGTTGTTTAAGTCTCACATTTTATTTCATGTACTTTTCTTTTACTTTTGAGAGAAATTGTAGTGAGGAATTTATGTAAATGTCAAAGACCAAAGACTACTTTCCATGGAGATGGAGGCCACACTTGAAGCTGGAGATCTTATATGGGACCCACGGGGTTTTCAAAGTTGCAATTTATTTTTAAAAGCTTTCATTTGTGTAATATGGACTGTAATGGACTTTGGACTTTTTATTTATGTGGGACTGGCCGATCCACGCAATTATCTCTTCATATAAAAATTGCCTCCGCATGAAAATGTTTATTGTTTAAATTATCAATTCATGCAAATTTGTGCTCTGCTAGATAAAATGGCTAAAATCGCAAGTGTCGATTTCGAAGTGCTGGATGCATCAGGAAGAAACTATCTGAGCTGGCAGCTCGATGTGAAGTTTCATTTGCGGTAAATCCCTCATTTCTGCTGTGACTAATAATGAAAATGTAAGCGATATAGAAATGGCGCAAGCCATTATCTATATTTACCGCCATATGGACAAGACCCTAAAAGCTGAATACCTTACGGTCGAAGATCCATTTCAGCTGTGGACTGCCCTTGAGGATATGTATAAACATCAGAAATATGTTATACTACCAAGTGCACGATATGAGTGGGAGAACCTGAGACTACAGGACTTTAAGTCTATAGCTGAGTACAACTCAGCTCTCTTTAGCATCACCTCACACCTGAAGTTGTGTGGTGAAAAGGTCTTAGAAGATTGCATGCTGGAAAAGACGTACACAATCTTTCCATGAGAAAGATGCGATACTAATGCAGTAATACCGTGAACGCAAATTCACCAAGTATTCTGAGCTGATGTCATGTTTACTCATGGTTGAACAAAACAGATAGCTTCTCCTCGCCACTCACAACATGCGCCCCCTGGCACTGCCCCTACCAGAAGCTCACAATGCATCTTTTTTTCCAAAAAGAACAGAGTCAATAAAGGAAAAGAAAGACCATAGAAAGGGGGACAGAACAAAAGGGGCAGGGGCCAAGTCCAACAACAAAGAAATGAAGGGAGGCAGAAATTCACTTGGCCCAGAAATGACAAAAATAGAAATGATGCACCCGCACCCAAGAGGGGTTGGGAAGACCAGTGCCATAGCTGTGGCATGAAAGGCCACTGGTCCAGAGTGTGCCGAACTCCGCAACATCTCCAGGATTTGTATAAAGAAAAACAAGAAAATTAAAAGCTGAAAAAAACATGAAGACATCTGATGCTCCAGTCAAGTTTACAACTGACGACTTCGAAAATGAAGACATGCTTGATTAACCTTCTATTTTTATCTTAGCTACTTGTTTTAAGAATATTTCATGTTATGAGAGCTTTTTGAATTACGTAATTTGATTTTGAATGAAAATGTTTCTTTGAAAATATGCCTATATGATTCATCTTTCATTAGATGAACTGCTCTCATAACTGATTAGTAGACAATAAATAAACATATACGACCTTTCAAATCAAAGCCCAATATCAGGGCCATATTGAAGGTTCTGGGAACACAACACCGTTGCTTTCAAATGACACGAAAATAAAGGATGTACTAATCTCTCCAAATTCCAACCGAAACTTACTAAGTTTCAAGGAAATCTGTTTCAATGGATTCCATTTGGAAACAGCAAATGTAAATGAAAAATAATTACTGTATGTAACGCCTCAAGAAAAAAGGAGTAAAATCCATACTTGAACGTTTTGATAGCCTATCAGACCTCTACCATACGAAGATTCGGAGAGAGGAAGCGAATTTAACGGTGCACCTGAAGTGCCCGACACCAACCAAGTTTTTACTTTGGCATGATAGACTTGGCCACCCTGGATCAGTGATGATGCACCGCATCTTATCCTATAGGTATGATTTGAAGAACCAGAAGATTCTTCAGAAGGGAGAATCCCCTAGCATCCCTTGCTATAAGGGAAAATAAATTACAAGGCTATCTCTATTAAAGTTTGACAAAGAATCTCCACACTTCATCAAACAGAATATAAGGAGATAGATGTGGTCAAAACACCCCCCTAATGGGCTATTTCGGTACTCTATGGTACTGATAAATGTCATTCTCAAAATATTCGTATGTGTGTCTACTATCTACCTGCAACTTAGCTTTTCCAAATATATTGGCACAAATAATAATGTTGCGGGCACATTTTTCAGACAGTCAAATAAAGAAAATAAGTCTGGTTAATATTGAGGAATTTACCTCCCGGTCATTTCAAGAGTACTGCCAAGCAACTGGAATAGAAAATGAACATACAGTGCCGCATGTTCATATCCAAAATGGGTCGGCAGAGTCAATGATAAATAGACTCCAATGGATTGCACTTCTATTGTTAATGAAATCCCGATTGCTAGTGGATGCATGGGGATACGCAAATTCTGCATGATGCATCGTAAATGAAAATAAGACCCTCTGGAGGTCAGAGTCTCCAATGCAACTTGCATATGAAAAGCCACCAAACATTTCTCACTTGAGAATCTTCGGCCGCGCAGTTTAAATTCCCATCGCACCACCACAGAGGACAAAAATGGGTCCTCAATGTCGCCTAGATATCTATGCAGGGTTTGACTCACCCTCAATTTAAAGATATCTAGAACCCCAAATGGGTGACATATTTAAGGCACATATTGAAGACTGTGATGAGACGCGTTTTCCCAAAATGCACCCAGATACTAGAAATATGGCGCAAAGCAAATTATAACATGGGATACAAAAAGTTTAACCCCACTATGATTCGGTAACGAAACAATGTGAAGATTAGATCCTTAAGATCCTCCACATACAGAACATTGTTCATCAATTATCGAACTCATTTATTGACAACCAGAAGATTGTCAGATCACACATCCCTGCTGCAAATACTCCAGCTAGGATTGACATCCCCGAAAATGGATGCAATCCACCAGCAGCAGAAGTCGTTGCTCCTTAACAAAACGAGATAGACCACCAGGCTCCAAGGATGAAAATAAAAGAACAAAGAAAAATAGCTTGAGACCTTGAGACAATACTACCACAGGACAATGAGCTCATGTCCACACCATCACCCCTTCCTGGAATCCACTGCAGAGGAAATGGTGGGAAAAACTAAAATTGAAAGTAAATGTTGTATGTACTGGGGAGGTGTTGGACAGAAAGAACATAATTGTCGACAATGTATTCACATATCGTATTTCCATATACATCGCAAAAGAGATGATGTTTATAAAATATCGTTCCATACTCCGTTGCTAAAATGCAAACATAGAGATTGGCCAAATGAGTAACGAGGCAATAAAAGATGAGCTGGACTCACTTATGAAACATGAAATGTTCAGACCTGAAGTCCAGACACCAAAAGGTGTCAAACCTGTGGGTAAAATAAGTATTGCACACATAAAAAAATAAATACAAAATCGTATGCTATAAGGTACAACCTATAGCCCAAGGAAAATTTTGCTGAAACTAGTGATCGAACAAATTAAAATGAGCATGACTCATACATGATGCATCAGTCTCCCTAAGTTATCAGATGCGAATACCTTACGATTTGGCAAAGGAAATTTTGGATATGATGTTATTGGATATTGTGACGGCATACCTTTGTGGATATCTTGGTAAAGATAAATTCCACATTTCCTTAAATGCCTGAATAGACTACGGGACGTCTATTCTATTGAAGAAAAACAATAAGAATAATAGTTGAGATCATGATTGAGATCATAGTTGTAAACAACTTAAATCTCATCGGATCTCCTGAAGAGAAAAACGAAATATCTGTTCAAGCCTGACTATTAAACATGAAATGAAAGACCTAAGCAAAAATAAATTAAGTCATGGCTCACAGATTTATTATCTTAATAGAATCCTGTTACATACGCCCAGAAGTGCGTTGAAGAAATTAAAAGGACCATTGTCATCCAAAGTACACCTATGGTAATACACTCTATGGATATAGAAAAAGACCCCTTCCAATCGCTGGAAGAGGTGGAGGATATACTTGGTCCTAAAGTCCCTTATCTAAGTGCAATCAGGCACTCCTGACTAACTGCATGCGTCCCGATATGGCAGTTGCAGTAAACTCAGTAGCCAGAGATAATTAGGCACCTTAAAAGGGACATTAGACCAGAGTTAAGCCTTCTGTGCTTCCTCCAACGGTCGAAAGATTTAGGCATACATTATAAAGTATCATGCTTCATGTTTATGCAAATGCAGGTTACAGGTCCGATCCCTATACTGAGAAATCACAGACTGGGTACCCATAGTGGGATGGCCATCTACTGCAGATCTGCAAAGCAAATTATGAAGGCAACATCATCTTATCAATCCGAAATCCTCACCATTCCAGAAACACACCAATGGTGTATTTGAGGGCGCCTGGTGGTACATCACATCCCAGTGACGACTAGGATAGAGGCTGGTATTGTGGAGCTGACGACATAGCCTGAAGACCACGTCAGAGGCGACGAAACCTAGCACACCTCTCCAGAGTTTCTGGATTCAGCAACTGCTTAATGGTGATAATATTTGTAATCTGTGTATATCTTTGGAATGTTGTAAATATGAGTGATGAGATAAGCCTAAGAGATCTGAAAGCCTAAGGGCTTTTATAGATCAAGGGGAGTTGAGGGAATTTGTACTCTTTTCCCTAAGCTATGGTTTTTCCCACAGGGTTTTACATAGCCAAAGGTTTTAACGAGACAAATCACATCAACTCTGCATCCTGAAGTATCTATCCCTTCGCGACGCTTAGAATCCCGAAGTGTTTATGAGCAGAGTCACTTGTACAAATCCGGGGGAGTTAGAGAGTGTCTGTACTCTTTTTCCTTAACTATGGTTTCTCCTACAGGGTTTTCCATAGCTAAAGGTTTTAACGAAGCAACCCTCACCAACTCAGGATCCTGAATTATCCACACCATGTGAGACTCCTACTCCGTCAGAATCCTGAAGTATTCATGAGCAGAGTCCACACCTATGGCTGGTTAAGGGGGAGTGTTGTGAAGGGATAATACCGAGTTGGTTAGTCGATTGGGATCACGACTTATCATATAGATAAGACCGTATCTATTGTTTCCTATTTATGTACGCTCCTCTATATGATATAAATAAATGGCTGTGAGTTCCTCTTCCAGAAGATGATTCATAACAAAAGAGGGAGAAAAAAGGGTTTTTACTTTTAAGGAAACGTTGGAAAGGATACACAATAAACACGTTTCCAGGCCGAAGCCCAAAAGCCCAAAGCCCACTGTTGTTTCCAAACAAACTTCGATCTCATCCAAGCCCTAATTCGTGCTAGAGCTAAAAACATTTTTTTTTCCGAACCTTCTATCTTCGAACCATTTTGACGCCGCCGACGAAGTAGAAAAAGACACTACCGACGTAAGTTCTCAAACCCTAAAAATCAATTATTTTTCATTTCCCTTCGATCAACTCTTCTGGCCTCTTCTTTCAATCTTATTCTGGATTCAAAGTGAAAAAATCGATGGTTTCCTCCATTTGTATCGATTATATCATGCTGTCTATTCAGAAAAATGCTTTTTTGTGCGAAATTTCATAATTGTTCATTGCTTCTACATGTTTGATTCGCAGTTATCTACGGCTAAAATGAGCTTGATTTCACAAAACGCGGTTCTTACGAACAAGCGTAAGAAGACTGATAAAGATCCGGCCGACGAGTCTCCTCTTTTTGTTGTCGACGAGGGTAACGGATCGAGGGAGGGACCTGGATCGTTTGGTTCGAAGAAGAACAAAAAGAGAAGTAGAGAGAATGACGAGAGTTCAAGAACGGAGCAGGAGGAGGAGATGAAAAGGCTAGAATGCGCCCTATTTGGAGCTCTATATTCTCGGCCGGAGTTCGGGAAGGAAGACGGAATTGAAGCAAAGGAGGAGGTGGTGGGCCAAGATGCTCCTTTGTTTTTCATGGATAAATCAACTTGTAACGAAGTGGTTGTATACGAAGAGGACTTGAAAGCTCAAATTCTCGACGAGGAGATTAAAGAAGAGAAGAAGCCTGTCTGGGTTGACGAAGAGGAGGAGAATGCCGAGATTGATATAGTGAAAGTTAAACGGTTGAGGAAGCTGAGAAAGAAGGCCGGAGAGAAATTGATCCCGGGCAAGGACTATGTTGCTAGACTGCGGGCTCAGCATGCGAAATTGAACCCCGGAACAGAGTGGGCTAAACTTGATAGGAAATCGAAAGATTTTGCCGATTCCGAAGATGAATCAGACCATGGCAGTGGCATCACAGTTTCCAGTGGGTATGAGGTTCCTGATATGGATGATGTACTTCGGAGCAATGATGAGCTTGTGGTGAAGAGTAGTGTTAAGCTGTTGCCAGGTTTATTGGAGTACTCAAGGTTGAAGGACGCTAATAGCGAGGAGCCCTCCAATGGGCCGATTAATTCGGTTCAGTTCCATAGAAACGGACAACTGCTCTTGACTGCTGGGTTGGACAAAAGGCTGAGGTTTTTTCAGGTGGATGGAAAACGCAACACTAAAGTGCAGAGCATGTTCATTGAGGACTGTCCGATACACAAGGCTTCTTTCCTGCCTGACGGCTCTCAGGTGATTTTATCGAGCAGAAGGAAGTTCTTTTATACGTTTGATTTGGTCAAAGCGGCAGTTGATAAGATAGGTCCCTTGACTGGCCGAGAGGAGAAGAGTTTAGAAAGCTTTGAGGTTTCCCCTGATTCGAAAACTATTGCATTCATCGGGAATGAAGGTTACATTCTATTGGTTTCTCCAAGGACCAAAGAGCTTATAGGAACTATGAAGATGAATGGGACTGCTCGTTCTTTGGCTTTTGTTGATGGCGGGCAGCTGTTAATGAGCAGCGGTGGAGATGGGCAAATCTATCATTGGGATCTCAGAACGAGGAGGTGCTTCCACAAAGCTGTTGACGAGGGTTGCATTACTGGTTCAGCTCTATGTGCTTCACCAGACAGCACTTTGTTTGCAGCTGGCTCAAGCAGTGGAATCGTGAACATCTACAGAAGGGAAGAGTTTCTTGGGGGTAAGAGAAAGCCAGTGAAGACGATTGAGAATCTAACCACCAAGGTTGATTTTATGAAATTTAATCATGATGCTCAAATTTTAGCTATCAGTTCAAACATGAAAAAGAACAGTCTGAAGCTCGTTCACATTCCATCTTTTAGTGTCTTTTCAAACTGGCCTGCTCCGAGATTTAGCTTGCAGTATCCACGTTGTTTGGATTTCAGTCCTGGTGGTGGTTTTATGGCCTTTGGAAATGCTGCAGGCAAGGTTTTGTTGTATAAGTTGCATCATTACCAGAAGGCATGAATTGTAGCAACAGATGACAAGATGGGGGATCTTAAGCTCTCGCTTGTTACTCAATTTTCTTCATGGTACGAGGCAAAACCTAGTTTCAGAGGGCTATGCATTGGTATGGAGTTATTTCACCTATTAGTTGGCAAGTTTACTTTTGACAGTTTGAAGAATTAGACCAACATCAGTGGTAAATTGTTTTGTTAAAGTTGGCAGTATTATTAGTTTTCTTTTTGAGTGTATTAATGGGAAACTTATCCCTACATGTTCAAGTTTTTAAATTTAAAAATCAACGACGGCTTCTGCACTATTTTATTGTTCCGCTAGAAATAACCCGTGCACAAAGTCACGTGCACCCAAAAGAACACCCACACAATAAGGACACGTGACCCAAACCGGTTCAAATGGGAAGAGTTGGTGTGTGTGTGTGTATCGTCTTGATGTTTTTGGGGGTTTTAGTTGGGGGTGCGAAGTTGGTTTTGTTTTTGGGTCTTGTTTGAGCTAGGGGTGTGTTTTTGGGCCTTGTTTTGGGTTTTTTTTGGGGTTTTTTTTTGTTGGGGGGGGGGGGGGGGTGGTGGTAGTTGTGGTGATGTGGCATCTCATGTAGTGATTGACACTGTCACTTGAGACAAACATGCCACATGGGACAAATCCCGCCACGTAGGACAAAGTTCTCATTTGTATAATAGATTTTTTGTTGTTCCAGACATTTCAGCGATTGCTATTACCTTACTGGATGAGTTACAGTATTTTCACATTAGGCACAACTATGCATTTATAGACTAGTTTGAAATGTTAAGCCAACAAGACCTCTTCGTGTTGTGTGATTATAATGGTGATATTTCACTTAAGCATGGATGCCTGTATAACTAGTACGCTTGACAACCCAAAGGCGTCCAATGAATTGTCTTCCATTTGTCTCAATGGACTTTGCTCTATATGTATCAAACAATGTGAAAATTGCTGTAGTTTATATTGATGACCATAAGATATAATTTGGCAATTCAATATGGCTCACAGAGTACTTACCTACTTTAAGAGAATCTTTTATCATAGGTAGAGTGGCTGAAATATAACTAATCTTTATATAATTTAGTTAGTCCAACAATTCGACGGCTCCTAATGAATTGCCTCTCCGTTGTCCGAGTGATTCATGCCACTCTAAGTTAGATAAAGTAGATGCAGAATATACTGCTGAGTATATGATTTACGTTGGCAATTACCTACTCAGACTTACTTGCATCACTATCATTAGACTTCTTGCATCACTATCATTAGCAGAGTGGCTGAAATATGACTAATCAATTATTCTGGTGGATGCATTTTTATTTATTTCCAAGTCCATGGTTTGTCAAACTAGATTGAATTTGCACCAATGGCATTTTTGCATTCCAAATATGCTCACATATATGTATATGTCTACGCATCGAAGATTTGATTTCCATGCATATGAATGTTAAAAAAATTTCAATTTTTACAATTTTTTTGGTGTTGCAAGCCAACAAAAGTGTTCCCCCCTTCAATCATCCTTTTCTTTTCTTCTTCAAACACACGTACATACATCTGGGTATGGGTGGGTGAGAGAGAGAGAGAGTGTGTGTCATGTCCCAAGACCTGCAATACCATATCGCGTGAGATTGGAGAGGCTTAAGGATATGATGGCGGAAAAAGCTGAAGCCCAATGATAGGCTAAGAAATATGAGGTTTTGATTGAGGCTTCTTGTGACTTGGAAGGATGAATGATGTGGAGAACGTAGTGATGATCATGATATTGATGAATGTATGGGCTTTAGTGATGATATGAAGGGAGTTGTCAAGACACATTGACAAAAACGAGGGAAGAGTTGGTGAGGCAGTTTGGGATGTCAAGAGGGTAAATGCAGAGGTATCAACTCAGGTGGAAGAAGCAAAACACAAGAAGGAAAATGGAGATATTAGGACTGCAGCTCATCCAGGGGCTTCTAAATGAAGTTCATGCAGTTTGTCTGTTAGTTTAGGTTTTGGAAAGGATAAAAAAGGATTAGAGCCTTTGAGGCCATGCCTGGAAACTCTTTTAACTTCCTGTCATTATGTTTGACTTCTAGCACTGAAATTTATCCTAGTCCAGATTATTTTGTTCCCTTGTTGGACTATTCATGTCTCAAAGTTTGGTGTTTCTTGTTTATTTAAACCTTGTTAATCATGGACTTATATAGATGATATAGATGATGAAAACAAAACTAAATCTGGAAGGTAGAAAAAAATTATACATCACAACATTCCAAAATGTCCTTCCCACTATTTTTCACGGGAAAAATTAGCAAATATCATCAGCTGTATTGTGTGGCAAAGCCATGAATAATCTTGAAACAGCATGAGGATAGATGAAGGTATTTCTATGTTTCTAATAATAAGACGCCATCCAGCATCAAATACAAATTAAGATAGAGAGTGATGCTATGGTGAGAAGGTGAGAAGAGGGGCTTAAAGTGAGAAGGGAGATCTCAGCCGTCGATTGTTGATGTGAAGATCAGCTGGCTCAGATCGCGCCCCGCGTGTGTACGTGCAGCTCACGTGTCCCCAAAGTCACAAGAGGGGGTCGCATCTCTCTCTCTCTCTCTCTCTCTCTCTCTCTCTCTCTCTCTCTCTCTCTCTCTCTCTCTGCCGAAGAACCCCAAAAAAACCTCTCTGCCGAAGAACCCCACTCCCTCACGCGTCTTCATTTGCGAGACCTCTCCCGATCTGAGCAGGCGAACCCCCGACGATCTGAGCAGGCGAACCCCCGACGAAACCCAGGCGATCGTTGGCGAGGAAGAGGGCAAAAACCCAACTCCAATTCTGCTCTCCACCTCAGCCCCTCTACCTCTCTCGATCAGTCTATCCTAACCGCCCTCCGCCCATAAAAAACCGTAAATTATAGATTAGGAATTAAATTTATAGATTTTGCATGCCAATCTATAACGTATGAAAATTCCATCATGAAGTCCTCATAGTACAAGACATATGACACATCTTGCTGTAGAATTGTGTCAGTGTGATATATATACATGTTGGCATGCTCGTGCCTCCGCGTACAAGGTAGAGACAGCTGAACAAATGTGAACTCCCAATTCAACCTAGAAATGCTGATAGAGTCTGGATGCTCAACAAAGTCTGTCATATTGGTGTTGCTGGCAAGACGACATATTGATTTTGTACGTGTGTTTAACTAACCTGGCATTTCATATCTCAATAGCATCTTGATACCTATTATTGGACACTGATAAAATTCATTAATTTCTACAGTTGTGGTGGTAGATGTATATCTGCAGATAGAGTCGGATAGATGGCAAAAAGACATGGTTTGAAACTCCATATTGATGGTGCACGAATCTTTAATGCTTCTGTTGCAAGTATATGAAGCCATCTCAATGTATGAGGAAGAATGTTGATTCCTTGACATGATATTATTATCAAGAATCCTTTCAATTTGGAATTTGTTTATTTTTTTCCCAGGCTCAGTGCATTTTGGAAAACTTGAAGGATCAGCTAAGTATTCGATGACAATTTGCTCATCAAGAAGGTGTTGTATATCGCAGAATCAAAGAGGATCAAAAAATCTGGAGGAGTTGATGACAATTTGATCAAAGAGTGCCTTCTGTACAAAATCTGAACTCCAATTTGCACGAAAGATGATCAAAAAACTTATGAGCTCAGAGATTATTGAAGAGTTTTGTATTTCTGAAAGTTTGTATTTACTAAAAATTTCTTGGAAACATTTAATTTTGTGGATGTTGGATGTTTGAGTATACTGCTTTGAGAATTCTGGATATAATTTTTGTTGGAAACACATTATTTTGTGAATACTGGAGACGTGATATTATTTTTATTGGAAATTTGTGAATGCGGGATGTTTGAGTATCTTGTTTGTGAATCTGGAAATTTGTATCTTATTTGAGTATCATTTTGTACAATTTTGTATCATCTTCTTTGTGAATGCTATAAAAACTTCTTTGTGAATGCTTGAATGTAAATCTGTTGTGGAATTTTCATAAGATGAGAATGTAAAACAGTGAAGGCTTACAGTGATAGGCTTACAGTTAATATCTTTGCTTTTCCTCTCCTTCTAAGTTGATATCTTCTTTCTACTTATGGTGAAATTACCCAAAAATATGTCATGGTTTGCAATGGCTGGATTAGCAAATCCTAGTTCTATATTCTATGCACATGCATTTGATAGGATGCAAAAAAATAGGCCAAAAAAAATAGGCGGATTCTGCATGCACTTCAAGGGAAACAATGAACTTTTTTCATCCGTAATACTATGATGGCATGTCACATGTCGCGGAACCTAGTCTCTGATTAAAACTTTACCTTGAAACTTTACCTGGATGCAAAGTTGATACGCGCTGAAAAAGAAATAAAAAAGAAATAGGCATGTTTAACAAAAAAATTATAAACTGTACAATTCACCTAATCTATATCTAAGATTGCACAAATCGAAGGATGACCATGGATATGATATATTAGGTGTTTTGAAAGAAGACAAATGTTAAAATGCATTCTATGTATGGGCCACAATCCTACTGATTAGAACATGTGCTTCAGATTGAGGCTGAGGTTAACCAAACCAAACCACTTAAGACTTGAATATCACAAGTCAATAGACTAACTAAAACAATCTCCATTTACAATTTCCAACAACCACATTCCATACACAATTCCATCAATGATATGAAAAAACACTTTTTCAAGAACATCTCATAAATGAAAGAAATATACACATACCAATTGCATTCCTCCAAAATAACTTTACAAGACTGCAAGCTTCCATACACAATTGCCACACTAAATTCTAATTCATCTGACAATAGTCCCATGATTTTCTTACAACCAAGAACAACACAAACAAATGGCTAAGGTTCAAAATGCTTGAAGCAAAGCCTAAGGTTGTCAAGTAGAAATGAGCTGAATCACATAGAGACCCACAAATGCTCGACTCATGGATTCCCATCACCAACACATCGTGTTTCCTTTTTTTCTTCTTTTTCTTCCTCCCTTCAGGATGCTTGCCACTCACCCAGAAGCTCTTTCCCATCACTGACCCCTTCTTCCTGCAAATTATGACCAATTAAAAACTGCTTTATATAAAGAAAACGGAGCATCAACAATTTCAAAAAAATAGCAATCAAATACATGGGGGAAATAATGCATATGTACATTGGGTACTTCAGTCTCCAGAATCCAGAATCATGATTTGTTGTGCATCCAGATTTCTAGTGTGTTGTGCATCCAGACTTTGTGCATCCTGAAAGAAGACAAATCAACAAGTCATCCAGACTGTGCATCCAGATGTTCAGCAGAAGTATACACATAGAAGCCCGAATTACACTACAAACCTTTATTTATGAAGAAACTTTCATGATAAGGGTTCCATTCAAGAATAATGTCAAGAATGGTTTATGAACTACATGACAGATTGTTTCTTCATGGACATATGAGCAAGTAGTCCACCATAAAGTTAGATACAATAATGGAGACTCATGTTTGCACTAGCAGTTATCTTTTTGGAGAAAGGCAATGAAGTCACTTGGAGAAAGGCATTCTACTAACTCTCTGTGCGGCAGAAATTCCCGTTCTGCTCAGGATAATCCATAAGAAAACGTTGCTTCTCAAGTCTTATGGGTGCCGGCAGTTTCAAATTGTGTCATACCTGTAGTTTGTTTAAAAAACTGCCAGTCTCAAGATTTTACATGCAAGCAGCTAAATCAAAGTATTTATAATTGATGGAAGATTGTGTCATATCAGAGGCATATTGATGGACGATTGAGTCGCAGTTAAATCAATCTTAAGTTCTTGGGTTGAAACACTAAAAATATAGAGAATAAAAATTAAGAAATGTAATCCCAAAAAAGAATCAAAATTTTAATATGACAAAAGTACTTTTCTTTCTTTGGACAATTACGACTATCGTGATGCACTAGCTTTTTACAACATCGACATAACCTCAAAGGTTTCGATGCCATTTCTCTTACCTTTTCTCAAATTGAAATACCTCAGAGGTTTCGATGCTATTTCTCTTGCCTATTTCTCTTGCCTTTTTACAACACCGACACAACATCGACCATGTTTATACCCCAAGTCCCAAGTAGTTTGACAAAAGCAGCAACACTTCCTCAAATTGAATTTTTTTAAAACAAATGCAGCGAAAAGAACATGGAGTTCATAAGCACATCTGTGAATAATTGGTATATCACATAAAACACCGACAATCATTTTACCAAAACTGAAAACAAAATCATTGAGGCATATATTAACGAGGCATTTCTTAAGCCATCTCAATTCATGAACCACCATCTCAATTCATGAACCAAAATCACAGAATATGAATATCAGAAAAACATAAATCCATATCATTATTCAACAAATACAAGTAAAAGCAATTGATTACAATGTTTATTTCTATCTTTTTCATCAGTTTCAAATGGATCAAGCACTGAATCATCAACAAAAAACTCAGTAAATGCTTTTTTCCTGATGATTGACAGTTTCTAGCTCTGCCTCATCTCTCTTTCCCAGGCTCTGCATCTGTCGTTGGGTCCGTCAGAAATCCTTATATGTCAAAGCTAAGGCTGTAGTGACAACGGAAGAAATCCTTATATGTCAAAGGATATGCTCCTTGAGATGAAATGGATATATAAAATGCTAAAATTACAAATCAGGTCACAATAACATACATTGGAAACCTATGATTGTTGCATGACTAGTGTACTACTGCAATTTCCAGAGAAAATAACAGAGAAGTTTTCACATTTACCCCACAAATATAGATGAGGATGAGATGAAGGCACATTACAATTGGCGTCATTCTGTAGGCAAGTAGCTCGAATAGAAGTCTTCATCTTGAGCAATTCCATTCACAAATATCATTGTTAAAAAACTTCAGAGATGTCACCAAAATTTCTCTCTTAAAACAATTTCAAATCACAGATTAAAATATATAATATGATACAGAGAGAGAGGCTCAGGTTCATCTTTAATCCATCATCATCAGGACCTAGCCCACAAACCTTGCTTGCTAATTCATAGGTGTATATAGAAATTTACACATAATAAATAACAACAACAACAAGAGAACAATCGGCTTCAGGTTGCATACACGAATGGCTGCACCGAGCGGTTGCCTGCATAAAAGCAGACCATCTGAGCTGCCTCGCCAAGCGATATTGTGCCAAGGATTATAGAGAATCAAACACCACAACAAAAAAGAGTATTGATATCATCATCGCCTCTATAAAATTTTTTTTAAAAATGACCTTCGGTTGGACGCAATGAAGGAGGAAGATGCCCAAGATCTGAAGAACGCATTGGAAGCTTGGTTTTCATTGGGGCATTCCATCGAACACCGTACGTGCAAGGTGCCCCACTAACAAGGGCTTGTTCACAAACCCATTGGCATCATAATCAACTTCTGGTGCATACAAATCCTCAAGCTCAAACCCATGAATCAACCTCCCCAAACCCAAAGCAAACAACCCAGAAAACCAAAAAAAACCCTTAAGGTTTTCTCTCAACAAAAAAAGAAGATGATTGAAGAATACGAATTGAACTGACTTCGAGAAAAATCATCAAAGATTGCAACTTTATCATCAAAATCGCAGCTTTATCAAAGGTCAAAATACTTAACGATAAACACAAATCTGGAAATGGGTGATGGATGCGTTGCTGCTAGAAGGAGCGAGAGGAGATCGGGGGTGAGGATGCTAGCAGCTGATGGAGGGCGCGAAGGGAGCATCGAGTTACTTGAATCTGACCGTTAATGGGTTTAAACCCCATCTGTTGGATTTTCTTTTTAAGTGCTAATCTGATTCGTTGATCCGAATTGGGAGATATCTGATCTGGACTGTCCATTTCTTGATGGCCGTTAGAGGAGCGGGCTTGTGCAAGTGGTAGCAACAACCTCCATAGGGTATATAAGACCCAAAATGATTGTATCGGAGAGCAGTTGATTGAGTTGATTGATGCTGAAGCAAATAGAAATTCCTCTTTGATTTTCTTTTTCAATTCTCTTTCTTGTGAATGTGTCTTTGTTTTGTAAATCTGACGCATGGGGAAGAAAGGAGGACGTCGAGTTGAGGAAGATGACTCCCATAAGGAGCCAAGCCCCTCACAATTGGTATCAGAGCCGCCTCTGGGCCATGGCGATGGATCGGGAGAACCGGTGGAGAGCTTTGAGGCGTGCCCGTGGGAGGAGCGATTCATGAAGCTGGAGTTAGCAGCTGATTATCAACATGAACTCAGCTTTCGGATGCAGCATCAAATGGATCGGTCGATGGCTGAACAAGCGGATATGAGAGCTGACATTACTTATCTGAAGGGGCAACTCTCCACTCAATTTTGCAACATCAATGCGCAGCTGGTGGGAATTATGAGCAGGCTGGAGGGAAGCAACTCAGACAGGAATCTTGTCCGGGCGAACAACCCAACTGTTGATCAAAAGGGGGCCAATCAAGGGGGTAATCCACTCAACTCTTTCTCAGAAGTAGAATCTAGTAATAGAAGATTTAATGGTGGGAGGAATTTCCAACCTAAGGGGTTGCGACCTGAGTTCCATTTGTTTAAGGGGGCTGAGGATGTAATACCATGGCTGAGCCAAGCCCTACAAATTTTTGGATACTACAATACAGAAGAGAGTAGTTGGGTTAAGATCTGTGGGTTTTACATGAAGGAGGAAGCTCTTTAGTGGTTTGAATGGGCAAAAATCAATGTGGAGAAGTTTTTTGCATGAGAAGTTTATAAAAAGGAGTTGCTAGCTCATTTTGGGCTATCTGAAATAGAGAGGCCTTTCCAATCTTTTTCAAACCTTAAATAAACCAATTCTGTCTGTGAGTATCTCAAGAAAATGGAGCAGATTATGGGGTTTTTGGAGAAACTACCAAAGGAGTATATACGGGATAAATTTATTGGCGGGTTGAAGGATGAGATCAGATATGAAGTGATGGCTGCAAGGCCTTTTGGCCTTAGCTCTGCCATATTTTTGTTAAAAAAACTTTGAAGAGAATTTCATGCAAACAAGGAGGGGAATCAAGACCTTCCCTAGTACAGCCGTACCCCAAGGGAAATATATGGTGAATGCAGCTCAGGGCAAGGTGATGGGTGCTTCAGAACTTCTAGCTACAGCTAGGAGGCTGTCACAGGAGGAGATTTTGCACAAAAGGAAGAATAGGTTGTGCTTTGGTTGTGATGAAAAATGGAGCCCCGACCACAAGTGTAAGAGAGTCTTTTTCATGGAAGGTGTATGCAATGGTGATGATGTGGATCCTGGAGAGGCTGCAGGAGAATTTGTTCAAGAGTTGAATAAGGAGTTGTCAAACAGTCCAGTTGAGAATACCATGGATGATTCAGCTGCTATATCACTACAAACCATGTGTGGGCTCTCAGCTGCCAACACACTGAAAATGGAGGAAAGTATTAAAGGGCATAGTGTCCAAATCTTGGTTGACTCTGGTTCTACACATAGTTTTATCCACCCAAGGTTGGTTCACTCACTGGGGTTGAAGGTAGACAATTCTAAGAAGTTCGATGTCTAGGTAGCTAATGGAGATAAATTGGTGGGATCAGGAATGTGTAAGGAAGTCCAACTCAGATGTGAAGGGGTCACTGTGTTTGTGGATCTTCTGCTACTTCCAATGATGGGAATCAACTTGTGTTAGGAGCTCATTGGCTTGGACAGTTAGATGATATTATCATGAACTTTAAAAAAGTACAAATGAAATTCCAGTATTAAGGACAGGAATGCGTGTGGCAAGGGGCTAGGAGTTAGTCTCAGTGGGTAGATGTGAAGCAACTAAAGAAGATGCTGAGACAGGAAGAAGAAGGGTATATAATTCAATTGAAATCACTTACCTTGTCATCTCTTGAGGTGCAGTGCTCTTCTATGAACTTCCAAGATCACCCATTGGAGTTGCAGGAGTTGTTGAGTAGATACTCTAGTAATTTTGAAGATCCAAAAGGGCTTCCTCCTCACAGGAGTTTTGATCACAATATACCCCTAGAACCAGGCTCCAAACCAGTGTGTGTACGTCCATATAGGCATGCACACTTTTTAAAAGGAGAAATTGAAAAACAAGTGGCTGAAATGCTTAAAACAGGAGTCATACATAATAGTTCCAGCTCATATGGTTCCCCAGTGGTAATGGTGAAGAAATCTGATGGAACTTGGAAAATGTGTGTTGACTACATAGCTTTAAACCAGCAGAGAGTAAAGGATAAGTTCCACATTCCCATCATAGATGAACTCTTGGATGATCTTCATGGACCTGTTATCTTCTTCAAGCTTGACCTCAGGTAAGGATATCACCAAATAAGGGTTAGATCTGAGGATATTTAAAAAACTGCATTTAGAACCCATGAAGGACACTATGAATTTGTTGTCATGCCCTTTGGGCTTACTAATGCTCCATCAACCTTTCAGTCGTTGATGAATAAAATCTTCAAACCCGTACCGAGACAATATGTTTTAGTTTTTTTATGATATCCTCATATACAGTTCAAACCCCAGCTCATATATGGAGCATCTTACAAAGGTCTTCCAAATCCTCAAGGACAATCAGCTATATGTGAAGCTTTCCAAGTGTCACTTTGGCAAGGAAACTATGGATTATTTGGGTCGTGTGATATCAGGACAAGGAGTAGCCGTGGACCCAAGAAAGATAGAAGCTATGATGCAATGGAGTGTGCCAAATAATGTGAAAGCATATAGGGGATTCCTTGACCTAGCTGGGTATTACCGCAAATTTGTGAGAGGCTTTGGAAGCATAGCAGCCCCCTTGACAGAACTATTGAAGAAAGATGAATTCAAATGGAATGAGGAGGCTCAAATTGCTTTTCAGAATTGAAAACTGCACTAGTCACTGCACCTATGTTGGCCATGCCAGATTTTGAGAAGAATTTTATCCTAGAGTGTGATGCTTCATGGTTGGGAATTAGGGCAGTCTTGATGCAAGAGGGTAGACCAATAGCGTATCTCAGTTCCAAGTTGAAGTGAAGAAACCTATTATTGTCCACATATGTGAAGGAGTTATTAGCCATTATCATTGCTAGATCCAAATGGAGCCATTACCTAATGGGAAGGAAGTTTATCATTAAAACAGATCATCAAAGTTTAAGCTACTTGTTGGGACAGAAACTGCATCTAGGCATCCAAAGCAAGTGGTTAGTTAAATTGCAACAATTTGATTACAAGGTGGAGTATAAGCGAGGCAGGGAAAATCTTGTTGCAGATGCTCTATCAAGGGAAATAGAGAATGTTGACACTCTTCAAGAAGACTATTATTCCATCTACTCAATTTCAATAGTTCAACCTGGCTGGTTGCAAGGAATCCAAAACATGGTTTCTACTGATCCTTAATATGCTGAAATTGAGCAGAAAATGCAAGCAAATGATGAGGCAATGAAGCATTACACTAAACTGAATGGCTTATACTACTACAAGGGAGGGATATTGGTCAGTCCAACCAGTGAAGAGCTTAACAGTATCTTACGGAAGGAATTTCATAGTTCCCCTATTGGTGGACACTCTGATGCTACCATGACACTATACAGGCTGAAGGAAACTTTTTACTGGAAGGGAATGGGATCCAAGGGGAGGGCATTTGTGAGGGAGTGTGGTGTATACTAAAGGAACAAAGCTGAGAGTGTAGCTTACCCATGGTTGCTCCAACCACTTCCACCCCAGAACAAATTTGAGAGGATATATCCTTGGATTTCATAGTGGGGTTGCCTTCGTGTGGAGATACCAGTGCAATTCTAGTTGTGGTAGACACGCTCACAAAGTATGCACACTTCTTTTCCCTCAAATTTCCTTTTACTACCAAGCAAGTGGCTTAAGTATTTTTTGATGGGCTTTACAAACTCCATGGCATGCCTAAATCAATGGTAAGTGATAGATACCCCTTGTTCACAAGTCATTTCTGGAGGGAACGCTTCAACCTCCAAGGAACCATGCTAGCCTTCAGCTCAGCCTATCACTCACAGTCAGATGGCCAAACTGAGATTACTAACCGTCACTTGTAGTGTTACCTGGTCGCTCCGGGATGTAACCCTAAAGAACGGTTGTAGTTTTACCGCAAGTGCACGGTGTAGCAGCGAGCGGGATATCGAACACAGGGAGGACGAATGACCGTGCTTGTTCCAATCAACCTGGCTATTTAAGAAGAAAGATTTTGCCTTTGGCGATCCTGTCACAATCGTCAGACAAAGTGTGGAAATATCAAATCAAAAAAAGAACGTCTAGGGAATGGGGAATCCCCGCTACTCACCGTATTTCATGAATGTGGTTCATCGGTATCAAAATCGCTAGAATAAGATTTTGGATGAACTAGTTGCAACTGAATGTAGAACCAAGCTCACGCTCTCGCGCTGTTGCCGGTCTATAGCTATCCTAGGTTCGGGTCCAATCTCTTGCAAACCCTAGCCTATGGAAGCTAGCATTAGGATCAACATCATCGTCCAATCGCGCACCGAGTCCAATCTCTTGCAAACTCGGCCCACGACCTAGATTGGGATAGTTCCTACCCGTCCAATCTCTTGCAAACGGGTATTGGCACGGAATTGCAACCGGAAACCCTAGTATCGGTCCAATCTCTTGCAAACCGATACTACAGAAATTCGATTCCAACCCAATTCGGATTTCTAGGGTTTCCTATCGAATTGGGATCCAATCTCTTGCAAATCCCAATCGATGTGAACTCCTAGCTATCCGTAATAAATTGATCTCAATCTAATCCCTAATATTAATTCTAGCAAAATTTCTACTAATTCATCACAAATATGAAATTGGGCTTGTAGGGTTCATCCCCACGCCCCAAGACGTGGCGACTACTCACAATTCATAGCAAGATCACAAAAATAATCAATGAAATAAGCAATAGAATTCATCACAATATTGAGATATGCAATAAAAATAGAATTTTTAGGGAAGAGAAAAGCA
Source organism: Scilla litardierei (assembly GCA_030789695.1). Classification (NCBI taxonomy): domain Eukaryota; kingdom Viridiplantae; phylum Streptophyta; class Magnoliopsida; order Asparagales; family Asparagaceae; genus Scilla; species Scilla litardierei. Next base: position 157,618,940 of record CM061140.1, on the reverse strand, counting down.
AACCAATGGAGTTCTTCAATTAATCCAACAAAAATCAAACTTTGGCTCTTCTCCAATCTCCAAAATAAAGCTAAAAAGTAAATCTAAAAGCTACAAAAAATCTAAGAAGAAGCTCTCTAAAACTAGGGTAAAACAGGGGTTAAATAGCCCCCAAAATCGTCTAAAAACTGTGACCAAAATACCCCTGCGCAGCCTGTTTTCCGCAATTTTCGCTACAGGCAGCGCGTCGCACTCGGCCGAGTGACAAAAGTCGCTCGGCCGAGTGAAAACCCTGTAATTTTCCAGTAAGTCTCGATCTTCAGGGGTCTTCACTTCGGGGGCGGCTCGGCCGAGTGAGTTGTCGTCACTCGGCCGATGGCTTCATGGTACTCGGGCGGACGGGATTAACCACTCGGCCGAGTGGGTCTTCTGAAGCTCAGGCAGCCGAAAAACAGTAACTTGGCGATTTTTGAAGGGCTTCGTCTGGGCGCAACTCGGGCGGACGGGGTCTCGTCACTCGGCCGATGTGGTCTCCGTCGCTCGGCCGAGTGCACATAGGAATCGTGTCTGAACTGGTCGGCCGAGCGGTGTCTCGCTGGTCGGCCGAGTGGCTCCTCCACTCGGCTGAGTGGGACACAAAACATGCCCAATCTGCTTATTTTGGCCTCCTCGTCGCTCCTGCGACGTCCGTTCTTCTTCCGCTCCTCTCCAACAGCAAAATACCCCTCGGGGAGGTCGTCGGTGACCGTCTAGAGTAAGCGCATCTCGAGATCACTCCAAATCGCGCCAAATCACCTGAAATGCGACAAAACCAACAAATCGTGAAAAGCATCGCAATATCGTCGATATATCGTGAAAAACATGATTTGGGCGATCTAAATGGCATGCAAAAATGCGGGAAAAAGGTGTAAAATAAGGAGTGATCAAAATCCCCCAAGCTTACCTCTTACTCGTCCTCGAGGAAGATAAGTAAAAGGCGAACCCGGTGGATTCGAAAAACGAAAACGGCGAAAAAAATGAAAAATGAAAAACGGAGAAGAATGAAAAACGAAATAAAAATAAAGAAGAAAGAAAGAAGCGATGAGGTAGGCTGCTAGATCATTTCCTCAAGACGTGGGTTCCGCTTACTCGTATCGCATGCACTGAATGAAAAACACATGTCAAAGAGTTTTATTTTGATATCATAGTATAATAGTGCAAATAGAAATAGAAAACCCACGAACAACAATATAATCATGAAAAACGGAATAATTTTATAATTAACATCGTCTGAATCATTTAAGGCGGTTTACAAATCACAGATCACACACTTTTCAATTGAATGCTTTCTATCCGGAGTATAAGAGTATCACACTATAGAATAGGGAGAATAGAAAAGTATGGATTTCATGATATGAATGCTAGGCTTAGATTTCTGGATGTAGTAAAGCTAGGAATAATCTCATTGAGTATAGAATATTACTTAGCCTAGGTTGTTGTGCAACGTCAAGTAGTCACTCTCTCACACATCAATGGATCCCCTCCCCCAAGCTTATCTATAAGCGTGGTGGCATAAAAAAGTATTTACATCCCCATTTTTATAAAGCTCCAAAAGCAACGAAAAGAGAAGAGAAAGAAAGAAAGTGAGATGGGATCTTTTATTGAGGATTTTTCCTCTTTTCTCTTTTTTTTTCTTTTTTTTTCTGATGCAAAAGCATATATACACTACGATCCCAACTCAAAGAGAGATACTGATATACAAGAATATTTTCTCTTTTCTCTCTTTTTTTTTGAATAAGAAATTCGGAGCTAGGAATTAATAGCGGTGGAAATGCCATATAATAGAATCGCTAAGGGGAGATTCACCAATGATTTTAAAAGTAGAGAAATGATGTTCAAGATTTGTGGAGAAAGAAATAAATATATCACTCGGTTCACTCTATAAGACATGCAGGACAATTTCAGCAGGGTAATCTAATCTACTCAGTTTCGATCGCAAAAAAGCTAACTAATCCAGATTTATCATAGCTAACATCATTCAATCATCCTGAAGTGAAGTGTACAATTCATGCATATAGAAGTGATATAGGAAAAGAAATCAGTACTCCAGACATAGGCATTCAATGCGTGAATCTTGGTGTGTTTTCTGTGATAGTATACATATGAATATTCAGACTCAGCTAATAATAAAATTTCATCCATTTTCATGTGGAAAAAGTGTGGGTTACTATCTCTAGATGCAAGGCAAGTCATAGCATATGATATCAGAAATAAAATCTAAGACATGACAAATGTAGCATGCAAATAGAGTAAGCTAACTCCACGTCATCATCATCACAGAAAAGTCATCTCTAGCATGAGATGAAAAAGAAAGAAATAAAGATAAAGTGAAAATAGAACTATATACAATGCGGCACACAGAAAAATAAGAAAATCGTGATGCATGGCAAAATAAAAGAAAAATGATGAAAAATGAGTGCAAAAGCGAAAAATGGTGTGAAAAACTAAAAATAAAGGTGGCAAACCGAAAAAGAACGTGAGGACTCACTCCCCCAAGCTAAATGGCACAGTGTCCTCAATGTGCAAAGTGTGGCACACCGAGAGACAAGAAATGTGAGGGGCAAGTGAGGATGCATGCATGATGGAAAAAAAGAAAAATAAACGAAAAATAAAGGAACGAAAAATATGATGCGGTCATGATGCATGCTCAGATAGGAGTGATACAGATATAAAGGTGGGGCACCAAAAACTCTCCCTCTCTCCCAGAAAAGATATATAAAGATACGGTCAAAATGAGAAACCCAAAATAAGTGAGGGGAGGGGGGTGGACAAAAAAGGCAACAGGACCCAGCAGAAACGGGCAGCACAACGGCAGGAATAAACGATGGCATCAAGGGTGCCTAAGAAGGTGGTGCTGCACCGTCTCCGTCCTGAGGCGGAAGTGGTGGTGGTGGCTGGACAGGCCGCTGAGCGGGGGTGGATGTGGAAGTGGCAGCAGGCTGAGTGTGTGTGGAAGTGTGGGTGGGAACCTGCTGGGTGGGTACGGGTACGCGGGGGAGACGCTCCAGGACCTGGGTAAGACAGTAGTGAATCTGGGGGATCAGGTCGAAGCGATCAGCCATCGCAGAGACGGTGGAGGACAGGGTCCTAAGGTCGGCTCTGAGGCCACTCACCGCCCCCTCTAGAGCACGAATGCTCTGAAGTACAGTGTCGGGGGGAGGTGGTGCAGAGGGACGCACCGGGCGGGGCTGTGCAGGGCGTGGCTGGCGTACTCGGGTCGCGTATGTGACGGGCTCAGTGGGGAAGGGAACGAAAGGTGCTGCACTCGCAAATGTGGGCCTGGCCTCAGTGTGAGGCCGGGGCACCGGCTGGTGAGAAGTGGAGGCAGCAGCAGCGAAAGAAGAGTGCAAAAGTGGCAGCGAGGCGGCCAGAGAGGTCAGTGGCACAGAAGTGTGGACAGACGCCACGACACTCTCAGAAAATACAGCAGCAGTGGATACAGAGGGCTCTCCGTACTCGACTACGGTCGGCGGGTGCTCGGGTGTGGAAAAAGAAACAGGCTCAGCAGACAGAGGGCCAGTGGTGGTGGTGGTGACAGCCTCAGAAGCAGTGGAGGTGGGCTCAGCTAAGGTACTCGCGACACCGACATAGGTGGGGACAGAGGTGTCAGGAGCAGCGGAAACATCTGGTATAGGCTGAGGGGCCACGGGGTCAACAGGGGCGGCAGGCTCGGCAGGGGCAATAGGGTCTGCGGGGGCAGCGCGGGCCTGCTCGGTCTCCTCAGCCTCGAGCACGTAAGCAGCGGGGATGAGAACATCCATCGCAGGGAGCCAGTCAACGTGGGCTGGTGCAATCTGAGTCCGAGCTGGGCTAGGAAGAATCATGTAATCGGCACCGTAAGGGCCGTGCAACCAGACCCAGTGACGCTCATCGTGCGGACGAAGCATCTTCATCCGGGCCATAACATCGATCGACAAAGAAGTGGGGCCCGATACTCGCCGCAGGTCGTCGGGGAAGTCCTCGCCGGTCATAAGAGCAAGCAAGGTGATCAGGCCGCCGCAGCATATCGGTGAGCGAGCGCCCACCGACACAATGATGCGGTCCAAAAACCAAGCCGCGACATCAATCACGACGGTGGGGACCAGCTCATCTCCATCCCTAGATAGAGCTCTGGGACGTGTCATCGTGTAGAGCATGTAGAGCTCTGGCGTAGACATCGTGCCCGGCTCATATCTGGCCAAAAAGGTCGTCGCCATAAGGCGCTGAGCAATACGGAGGCAGGGATGGACAATGGCCGAGGCCTTGGCCCTACTAGGGTCAAAGGCAGCGTGAAGACCTGTAATCCGGGCCCAGAAGGCACCGGCGTCGAAGGAAGGTGGGGGGATATGGGTGGGGCCGTAACCGCGATCGGCTCCGGGGACAGCGGGCCACGAGAAAAATGCTCTCATCATGTCGAGAGTGACCTGGCACTCCCGGTCCATGAACCGAAAAGAGCATCCCTCGTCGGTCCGGGCGATCGAACTCAGTACCTCAAGTGTCGGACGGATAAACGTGTCCGCCGACACCTGAAAGAAATCTCGCCAGCCCACGTTGTCGTACAACGTGAGCATCCCCTCTAGTACCCCCAGGCGTCCTAGGTCAGCAAGATGTGCAAACCTGGAGGGTACGATCGAGCGCTGGGAGATACGCTCGAAGACGGCGCGGTGTGCATCGTCTCGGAACGTAATCCCGAGCGGCCCGACCAGTGGAGCCGGAGGTGGTGGCTGTGGAGCGGCAGGGAGTGGCTGTGCGGGCTGTGCAGGCTGTGTGGGCGCTGCAGGCTGTGCGGGGTGTGCGGGGCCTGCAGGCTGTGCTGGGTGGATGGGGTGTGTGGGAGAAGGCGGAGGAGAGTCCTCCAACTCGTGGGAGGGGCCGGCGTCATCCGACCGCTTCCGCTTGGCGGAAGCTCTCCTCGACCGCGGCCGTGTCCGGGGCGGCATATCGGCCCCGAGCGCGAGCCGAAAAGTGTGAAAAGTGCGGCGTGTGCAAAAGAAAGGAAAGAGTGTATCCCGACACGCCGCGAGTGCTAAGCAATGGAAGAGTGCGAAGATAGCTCCTCCGCGAAGCCCAAAATCAGTCCGTAGAAGCTCCCCTGGGCTCCCCTAAGCTCCCAAAAACAACCTGCGCATGAAATGGAAATATCAGCGGGTAATATTCAAAACGTATGGAGCATTAGGGGTATAATAGATAGATATAGAAATTAATTTGGGTTTGGGGTTCGTTCATCGCATGGATCCTCGAAAAACACACGAAAAGAGGAGAAAAAGGCGAAACGGGTGATACCGGAGGTGGTCGGAGCGGCGGCCGCCGGCGGCGACTCGGGCGAGCCGCTGCGGGTGGTCGGCCAGCAGTGGCTGGCCGAGCGGCAGCGCGAGGTGGCCGGTCGGGCGAGTGGGGGCGAGAGCGAGCGAGGGTCGGGCGAGGGAAGCTAAACAATTGGGCGAAATTGGGTTTTTTGCGTTTTCGAAAAACGTGCCCCCCTCGCCCCTTATATAATAAAAGTTACGACTCGGCCGAGTGACTAGGTCACTCGGCCAAGTGAGATCAATGTAGAATCCTCCTCGCTTACGCTTCGGCCGAGTGGCCTTGCCAGCCTCGGCCGAGTGGAGTAAGTCCATTCAGCCGAGTGGCTCAAGCTACTCGGCAAGACTCGCCCTAGGAGCGTATCCGTTTTACTCGGCCGAGTGAAAATATATACTCGGCCGAGTAGCAGTTATACTGAAATCAAGAAAATAAACAGAGAGTTGGGTACAGCAGACTTCCCTCGTTCGTGAGCGGCTCGGCCGGACGAACTTGTGTACTCGGCCGAGTGACTAGTATACTCGGCCGAGTGAGCCTTGTTTTCTGCTGTTTGTCTTCGTTTGGGCTCTAAACTCCGTCTTTCTTCCTCCAGTCGATTTCATCTTACTCCTAAGCATCGAGCGTCTTCCTGGGGCGCTCCTCATCATCTCGTTCATCCTCCTCATGATGGATTTACCTATCTCCTCTCCTGTCAAGAAAAATAGGACCCGTTATCACAAAATTTTTGGGCGAACGACTCAAAACACTAAAAATTTCTAAAACAAAAATAAAGAAAAAGTAAAAATAAAGCAATAACCGTCGGGTTGCCTCCCGAAAAGCGCTCGTTTAAGGTCGTGAGCTCGACCCCCTATGATTTTCAATTAATGCGGGATGTTCGGTGCATATGAGATGCACCCATCAAACTTTCTGGGGAGCACGCTTGGATTCGGAAGATGCGGCGGCGTGTTCTCCCTCGGTGGTCTCCCGTCTCGAATAGTGTTGGAGGGAGGCTCCCCCAAGCTAGCGTTTGCTCCGGTCAACGGCTTCACCGGTGACGCCGATTTCCGTATCGGCGGAGCTTTCTTCGGAGACTTTGATTTCGAGAGCTTGCAGAGCTCTCGAATCCTTGCGACATCAGCGTCGCCTTCATCATTTTCAGCGGAGAGGTCGGGGGAATCATCTATCTTCCCATCTTGGCCTAAATCCGGGCCTTCCTCGAAATCCTCATCGAAAAGAGCGCCAATCGAGTGGGGGATCGCCTCCTCAATTACCTCATCAAGGAGGTCCATGTAGTCAAGTTCCTCGTGGTAAGGCATGTGTTTCATAGCCTTAGGAATGTGAAGCTCCACCTCGATGTTGCCGACATTTAAAGTTAGGTACCTTCGCGCACGTCGACAATGACTCCGGCGGTGGCGAGGAACGGGCGTCCAAGTATCAATGAAGTATCCCCCTCCTCCTTAACGTCCATGATCACGAAGTCACATGGCAAGCATATTCCCCCCGGGACTTGTAGCGTTATGTCTTCGGCGATCCCTACCGGCCTTGTTATTCGCCCATCGGCTAATTGAATGCGCATGTCGGTAGGTTTCAACTTTGTCCCGGTGTTTAGCCTTAAGAACATGGAGAGAGGCATGAGGCTCACACTAGCCCCAAGATCTACCAACGCCTTTTGAAGAGGGACGCCGCCCAAGGTGCAAGGAATCTGAAAACTCCCCGGGTCTTTAAATTTGGCCGGCTCCTTCTCTCTCTTGGTGAACCAAGAGCCCTCCTCGGCTAGCATGATCTTCTCCTTCCTCTTTCTCCCCGAAATCAAGTCCTTTAAGAATTTAGCATATGTGGGGATTTCCACGATGGCGTCGAGGAAGGGAATGTTGAGGCTAACTCCTCTAAGATACTCGAGAAACTTTGCTAGCCTTTTCTCCATTTTCGCTCTAGCAAGCCTTTGGGGAAATGGGACCGGTGGCATGAAGCGTCTTTCCTCAATCAATTGCTCCGCTCTAGATTTCTCCTTTTCTTGTGGCTCTTTCTCCTTATCAACTTCGACTACCGGCTCAATTGGCTCCAAGCTTTCCTCCACGGGCTTCTCGGTAGGAATCATGGCGGGGGTGGTATCCTTCCCGCCTCTAGTAGTAACGGCAACCACGGCATTGATGTGGCCGGTGTTGCCTCGTGGGTTTTGCTCGGGTTGCGCCGGCAATCGTTGAGTGTTCCGATTGAGCAACGCCAATTGCTCCGAAATTTGAGCCACAACGGTATTAAGGGAGTCTTGCCCCGCCTTCAAGGTAGCATTGACCTTATTTTGCTCGACCATAAACGCCTCCACTCTAGCTTCAAAGTCGGATCGTTGTTGAGCTTGTGGAGGGTTTTGATTTTGATTCCTCCACCCTTGATTGTATCCGGGCGGCCTATAAGGTGGAACTTGTTGCTTTGGTTGAAAATTTTGTTGTGGAGGCCCCCTCGGCGGATAGTGTTGTTGTTGGGGTGGTAGTGGTGGTCGAGCTTGTTGAGGTGGTGCTTGGGGCGGGTTCAAAGCTCCTTCATTGTTGGCGTAGGAGAATCCGGGATGATTTCTTGCGGCCGGATTGGCCCAATATCCTTGGTTCCCCGTGACATATTGTACTTGCTCCAAGGATCCTTCTCCTTGCTCTCCTCCCACGTACATGGCTTGAGATTGGTCTTGCCAATCACTCATTTGGTTCGTTGGAGCAGAGGTGGAAGGGGCTCCTTGGGGCTCCGTGATAAACTTCTCCAATCTCTCCACTACCTTGTGGAGAGAATCAAACTTGCTTGTAAGCTCCGCTACGGCCTTCGCCTCATAGATACTAGTCGGCTTCAAGGAGGACGTGGAGTGTCCTCGCTCATCGCCCCATTGTTGGTTGTTTGAGGCCATCTCCTCAATTAGGGCCGTAGCTTCCTCGGGAGTCTTTGACAAGATAGCACCATTCACCGCGGCATCAATAATTTGTTTGGTCCCCGGTTGGAGACCATTGTAGAAGCTATGCACTAGCTCCCAATCTTCTATACTATGGTGCGGGCATTGGTGCTGCAGATCCTTAAAACGCTCCCAAGCTTCATAGAGCGTCTCTTGGGGTCCTTGCTTGAAGGACATAAGAGCGCTCCGGATCTTCACCGTCTTGGATGGCGGATAGAATTTGTCAATGAATGCACTCGCCAACTCGTCCCAAGAGGTGAAGATTCCCTCAGCCTGCGTCCTCAACCAATAGAGTGCCTTGTCCTTTAGAGTGAATGGGAAGAGGCGCAGTCTGATGGCATCGATGGAGACCCCCGGCATTTGGAATATGGCGCACTTCGACAAGAATAATTGGATGTGGTAGTGAGGATTTTCATGGGCATTCCCATGAAATGGATCCTGCTGCATCAGAACCACTAGTCCAGTCTTTAGCTCGAAGTTCTTGTCAGCCGCCAACTCTGGCATGGCAATGGAAGAGGTCGTAGAAGAGGTCTTAGGCCGAAGCCTATCCCGAATAGAAATTATCCTCGCCATCCTTGCCGCCAATTGTTCAGCAGTTTCCGAGTTGGTCATAAACCTCCCTTCCGGATTTTGTCTCCTTTCCGCTCTAAGTCTCCGCGCGGTACGTTCGATCTCGGGATCAAATAATATAGCTTCAGGGTCCGCCGTAGATCTCGTGTACATGCACAAGGGAAACAGAGTTTCAAAGAAATGATTAGTACCGTGGAAGGGTTAGGCAAAAATAAAGAAATAAAATAATAATAATAAAAAAGAAATAGCTAGGGTGGTAAGATCAAACGCAATCGCCTCCCCGGCAACGGCGCCAAAAACTTGATCGCTCCGGGATGTAACCCTAAAGAACGGTTGTAGTTTTACCGCAAGTGCACGGTGTAGCAGCGAGCGGGATATCGAACACAGGGAGGACGAATGACCGTGCTTGTTCCAATCAACCTGGCTATTTAAGAAGAAAGATTTTGCCTTTGGCGATCCTGTCACAATCGTCAGACAAAGTGTGGAAATATCAAATCAAATAAAGAACGTCTAGGGAATGGGGAATCCCCGCTACTCACCGTATTTCATGAATGTGGTTCATCGGTATCAAAATCGCTAGAATAAGATTTTGGATGAACTAGTTGCAACTGAATGTAGAACCAAGCTCACGCTCTCGCGCTGTTGCCGGTCTATAGCTATCCTAGGTTCGGGTCCAATCTCTTGCAAACCCTAGCCTATGGAAGCTAGCATTAGGATCAACATCATCGTCCAATCGCGCACCGAGTCCAATCTCTTGCAAACTCGGCCCACGACCTAGATTGGGATAGTTCCTACCCGTCCAATCTCTTGCAAACGGGTATTGGCACGGAATTGCAACCGGAAACCCTAGTATCGGTCCAATCTCTTGCAAACCGATACTACAGAAATTCGATTCCAACCCAATTCGGATTTCTAGGGTTTCCTATCGAATTGGGATCCAATCTCTTGCAAATCCCAATCGATGTGAACTCCTAGCTATCTGTAATAAATTGATCTCAATCTAATCCCTAATATTAATGCTAGCAAAATTTCTACTAATTTATCACAAATATGAAATTGGGCTTGTAGGGTTCATCCCCACGCCCCAAGACGTGGCGACTACTCACAATTCATAGCAAGATCACAAAAATAATCAATGAAATAAGCAATAGAATTCATCACAATATTGAGATATGCAATAAAAATAGAATTTTTAGGGAAGAGAAAAGCAAACCAATGGAGTTCTTCAATTAATCCAACAAAAATCAAACTTTGTCTCTTCTCCAATCTCCAAAATAAAGCTAAAAAGTAAATCTAAAAGCTACAAAAAATCTAAGAAGAAGCTCTCTAAAACTAGGGTAAAAACAGGGGTTAAATAGCCCCCAAAATCGTCCAAAACTGTGACCAAAATACCCCTGCGCAGCCTGTTTTCCGCAATTTTCGCTATAGGCAACGCGTCGCACTCGGCCGAGTGACAAAAGTCGCTCGGCCGAGTGAAAACCCTGTAATTTTCCAGTAAGTCTCGATCTTCAGGGGTCTTCACTTCGGGGGCGGATCGGCCGAGTGAGTTGTCGTCACTCGGCCGATGGCTTCATGGTACTCGGGCGGACGGGATTAACCACTCGGCCGAGTGGGTCTTCTGAAGCTCAGGCAGCCGAAAAATAGTAACTTGGCGATTTTTGAAGGGCTTCGTCTGGGCGCCACTCGGGCGGACGGGGTCTCGTCACTCGGCCGATGTGGTCTCCGTCGCTCGGCCGAGTGCACATAGGAATCGTGTCTGAACTGGTCGGCCGAGCGGTGTCTCGCTGGTCGGCCGAGTGGCTCCTCCACTCGGCCGAGTGGGACACAAAACATGCCCAATCTGCTTATTTTGGCCTCCTCGTCGCTCCTGCGACGTCCGTTCTTCTTCCGTTCCTCTCCAACAGCAAAATACCCCTCGGGGAGGTCGTCGGTGACCGTCTAGAGTAAGCGCATCTCGAGATCACTCCAAATCACGCCAAATCACCTGAAATGCGACAAAAACAACAAATCGTGAAAAGCATCGCAATATCGTCGATATATCGTGAAAAACATGATTTGGGCGATCTAAATGGCATGCAAAAATGCGGGAAAAAGGTGTAAAATAAGGAGTGATCATTACCTAAGGTGCTTTTGTTCACACAAGCCCAAGGAGTGGCTAAAATGGATGACACTAGTTGAGTACTGGTTTAATACAACTTGGAAAGTCTCAACTCAGCTGACACCCTTTGAAAAACCAGCCCCCTTGCTGAGGTATGCTCCCCAAACCTCCCAGGTCCAAGCTGTGGATGAGATTTTATTCTCAAGAGAAATGACATTGTAGTTGCTTGAGGATAACTTGAAGAATGCTAAGGATAGGATGAAAAAGTTTGTAGACGAACGGAGGACTGAGAGGCAGTTTAAAGAAGGGACGTGGGTATACCTGAGGCTACAGCCCTATAAGCGACTGAGTGCAGCCATAAAGAAACCGTGCAAGTTATCCCCTAAGTACTATGGGCCATATCAGGTGTAACGTCCCGCCTCCCAGGATACCCGATAAGTACGAATCCGTATCAGGTATTCCTATAGCTACGGGTGTGAAGAAGAAAGACGAAGAGAGAATAGAAGTACATCAGAAAACTCCGCAGGCCACTGCGCACGTGATGGGAAGAACAGATAATACTCCAACTCAACCAACTCAGACAATACGGCACATAAAAAACAAATAAGAGACAAAAACATAATTCCATTTATACATCAAATATTTACATCATTTCTTTTTTTAACAATATCCTCATGTACAAAACATCATATACAATACCTTACAACCCTCACCAAGAAAAATCTAAAAGGTACAATACATGCTCAACTCATCTCACTCACCAACCCAAATCTTAAGATACATAACCCTCATGTAGCGACCCGCTTCCCAGGATACTCGGGGAAGCAGGGTACACGACGAGAATTAAAACATATCTGCAGGTCCACTACGCTACTGGGAATAGTACGTGTAGTGTTCAACAAAATAGCCATCCAATAATCACAGAACGACACAAAGCCACAGAGAAGTACTGAAAACCAAACACTGTACAATGTCATATACATCTCGAATCATCCCAATGCATCAATTCATACAGTACAAGCAACTCTCACCCCAAAAGATAACCCAAAGTACACATAGCTCTCTCCTCACCCCTCACCACACAACCTAAGCTCCAACTCCTAACAACAGAACTCCAACCTCAGCCTCCAGCTCCGTCTACCATCTCCAAGAACCATACCTGAAAAAGTCAACGGGGGAACGTCAACGCGTGATCCAGTAGGAATTCCATACTCCAACCTAAACACAACACACAATAATTCCACTAGTGGGTGCACAATGCTACAAGTGGAAGTGCAACAAATAAACATGGCATGTGTGACAAAAGAAAGCAACGATAGTACCACACGTAGGAAAAAGTGAACAAAACCATAACAGATGGTATAAGGGGAGGGGTGACGATGGTACATCAAATAACAACAAGTATGCCTAAAGCGCAAAGGAGAGTCAGTCAAATAATTACATACAATGTTAGCTTTTGGAACCCTAATATCAAATACGACGTATGGGACTGGACCTCTCCCAACTGTGTGGGAGAGCAAAGAGGACTCCCCGTCGCGCTACCCCCCGCCATGCTAGCCCGTCAGGAGTGAAAGTGTACCCACCACACAAAACCACAAAGACACCACAACCAGTCCATCCCATAGGCCTACCCGATACTTCGGAATTCTCCCAACCCGTGTCACCCTCCTTTAGGATGACTGAAACATTCCTCACTTCCACTATTCATGAAACACAACACTTTCCATTAACATAACCCATTCCATTTCCACAGCCACATAACATTAGTGCCAACATTACCCTTCCATTTCCAGAACCAAATAAAATAGGCCCAACGGCCGAAACTGTCACATGGGGTGTTCTTGCTTGCCTTATATAATTAGCCATTTCAACTTCCCTAATTGCATAATGAACCACCATAATTTGCATTACAACTGCAAGCAATTCTAATAAGTGCTTAAGCATTAATAAGGGGAATAACTCCAAATATAGCCACTAACAACCAAATCATGCAAGCATGTGTACCACGAGATTATGCATAATTTAAACACCTTAATTGAACAAATTTAAGCCTCTAAAATTTACACAACTAGCAATTTTAATCAAGTATCATAAAGGAAGCTGAGATTCAGTACGTATGCACAACCAATAGAACACAAAGATAAAACACAGAAACCAAGGTGACACAAGGAACTTGGTAATGCAGTTCGGTGCGCACACCTACATCTGCGGAGCCTCGCCCAGAAAATCAAATAACTCCACTAAATATTAAGGATCACAATCACCAATACCACGTAATATTAGGAGAAACAAACTCCCCCTCATTACAAACCGCTAGGGGTGATCTCAATCAACCCCGTGGAGTAATTTGCGCAAGCTCCCCTTGCACAACCGACTAGATCAACTCCCTTGATCCCTACGTGCGTAGCCATCAGCCTCCGTCCCCGGATGTAGAAAACCGCAAGATCCCCTTGCACCACCGACTTGAATCAACTCCCTTAATCCCTACCTCTGGTAGCCGTCGGCCTCCCTCCCGGAGTTCTCTGATCAACTTTCGCAAAAGCAGTGCCCTAACCGCAAAACCGCACGTCCCTAATAAACCCCGCTCCCCCTCAATTCGTGGGCCAATAGGGAAGGTCATTCAATCATATCAAATGCGGATCGGCAGCCCACAATTTTCGGAACTACTTCGGGCAGGTGGTTCTTCATATCCCCAAGGATCTGATCAATAAAATATTGCAGGCCAGAATCTCTCTAACCGTCTCACAATAAAACCGAGAGATTGCAACTTCCAAATATATCTACAACAATATTCAGCCATCAGAATATACCAAAGATGTTAAAGATACTATACAGATTTCAAGAGCTTCCATCGACAAAGATCCCATACTCAACATTTATATTTTAGCTTCCGACACAGCGTGTTGAACGTTATGTTGTAACATAATGTTCAATATTTCTTTCAACATGGCTTAGAGATGAAGTCTCTCTTCTCCAAGATAATTAAGAATTGCTGATTTTGGAAAGCTTTTTCAATCTTCTCTCATGAAGATATTCCCCCAATATCTAGGAGTACTTCGAGTAAGAAATCACATAGATCAAGGAACCATTTAACCATTTCAGGTAAAATGATTTAAACAAATCTCATGCGGTTAATTTGCACATAGAATAAGGATCTATGTTTGGTAAATAGAACAACTAAATCTCAGCAAATATTTCCTTCCATCAATTAAGGAACTAAACAGATATCCAAATATTCTCAGTAATCCTCCCATTAATTAAGGAACTAATTCGGGTAAGAATGAATATAAAAATCTCACCAAGATATTTCATCAATCAATTCAGGAACCCTCGAGATTCTAGGCAACAAATTAGATCTGAATCAGCAAGACAGATCTGTAAACCAAAACAACATATCTTCATAAGAACCATACTCCAGATCCCGCATGTTGTACATAATGTAGCAACATTATGTTCAACATGACTGCTCAAACTGCTCAAAAACAATTCTGATTCCACAAACTGAGCTCTCCAGGTTTAGTGCCAATAATGCCAACTTATTTCAACAGAAAAACAACCTAACATTCTCCCCCTTTGGCATTATGTGGCACAACCCAAAGCATAGGTATCAACCAAGCACATTCTCCCCCTTTGAGCCACAATAAGCCAAAACACACTCTCCCCCTTACTAGTAAAAATTCGTGCAGTGATCTCCTCAGACGAGACAACCACTTCATACGGTTTCTGAGACAATAGTTGCAGAGAGATAAGACATGGATGGGAAGGGTTGGAATGCACACCTGGACTGCGGGTCTTCAACAGATCTTCTTAGATGTCGACATTGAAAAGGAGGAATTTGGTGAACTAGACGGAGCACCATGTCGCTTGGCAGAACTATGATGACGGTGACAAGAATGAGGAACATACAGATCTGGCATGGTTAAGTCAGGAGCATGTGAAGCTGTATAGTCACCAGGTGCAGAAGATGAGCATGTTGTGTCATGTGTCACAACATGATCCATGACATCAGGTTCAACACGTGCCAATGTTGCAACATTGTGTGCAACATCAGATGCAACATGAGCATTGGTTGCAACTAGGGAGCAACACCAGCCGAATATTCCCAATACTCTTCAGTTAAGGGACCCTGCAGGGCTACACACACTAGGGGTGAATAGTGTAATAGCAAGCAAAGTGCTTAATTAAAAGTTACTAAAATTAAAGCATAATAAGCAGCGGAAATTAACAGAGTGCTCAACAACAACAAACGCAAACACAAGGATTTTACCCCGGTTCCCCAAAACTTGGGTACGTCCAGCCACACCAGTATTCACTATAATTCCCACACAGAGAAGTGAATACAATCTCACACAGAGGTACCTCACACAGAGGATTTAGGATTTCCACAAAGAGATATCTTTATTCTTACATAGAGAGACCTCACACAGGGGATTTGTTCTTTCAAACAGAAAGAACTAAACTCTCACAAAGAGAGTAACTCCCACAAAGGGCGTAACTAATTCCCACAAATAGAATTAGGGTTCGAAACAAAAACAAAACGAAACAACACTTACCTATGCCTTGATATGATCTTACCAATGTAAAGAAGAATGCATGCAAGTGAATGACCAAGTGCTTGAGATTAGCTTTGATTGCACTTGATGATCTTTCTCTCTTCTAGGAATGAATCATAACACTTCTCACTTGAGTGTATGAAATGAAGAGAAGAAAGATGTTCTCCAAGAAAGGAATGAGAATTAGATCCCTTGGAGAATCCTATGATCTAGCGTCTATACATGAAGAGAAATGTGCTCATGAGAGGGAAATGGGAGAGATTAGGAGTTGCTATTGATTCTCTAAGAAATTCAATGATAACCAAGAGTTCTAAAAGAACTAAGCCATCTCATATATATAGGAAGCCCAAAGGAACCCATAAAACCAGCCAAAACCCCAAAGGGAAAAAATCTGCAACGGCTAAATTTTGGCAGTTTACGGCACAGACAGTCAATTGATGAACAAATGACAGTCAACTGTTCAACGGCTAGAAAAATCGCAACGGCTATAAACTGAGCCATGACAGTCGACTGTAGAAGACTACACAGGCGACTGTAAAACAGACAATCGATTGTATAACCTTCATCAGACGACTGCTGCAGGGATGGAAGAAAAACAGACAGAGATGCATTTTTGCACTTACGCCTTTCAGACGACTGATGACCATTTCACAGGCAACTGTAAATATACAGGCAACTGTAAAAACAGCAACATGCGACTGTCTTGCAAATTGGGAAGAAGCCCAGAAAATGCAAGAAGCGCACAGTCGACTGTAGAGACACAGGCGACTGTAAATTGAACATCAGTCGACTGATGCGAAAAGCTCAAGAAGAGTTAATAGAATTGTTGACTTGAGCTATGCATCACAGTCGACTGTAGAAGGCTCGACAGGCGACTGAAAATCATCTAGTCGACTGTAAACCCTTCAGCATGCCACTACAGGAGAGCTAGAGACTCCAATTGAGTCTTTGGGCTAGTTGAACCTATTGGGTTGGATTCTATGATAATCCTAAGGCTCACTAAGATGGTGAAATACATATGCATGAGAGTAGACCATCTATCAAGGCATTACAATAATTCTAGACTCAAAAAGAGAAATGCAAGTAATTGAAATTACATGGATTACAAATTGCATCTCTTAGAGTCTAAGTCTTCAAGCTCATGATACCTTGATGCTTGACTGATCCAAAAAGATGTACTGATAGTCCCAAGTATAGGACGTCGGTCAAGTAGTAAAATCTGGTGAGTCCAGAATCGTATTCCTCAGGGACAAAGGAACCTGCAAATTTCACAGTTTAGAATTAAGCAAGAAAGTTATTTGATGAGAGATGAACCACCCTTCGAAGGAGATTTTGGATTTGGATTTAGCGTGAGGTAAAAGTCGTTTTAGGAAATTACGAAAGTTGAAAACGTGAACGTGAAAATACAATTTATAAAAAGCGTGTGTGTGTTATGTTTCCGTTAGTGTTGCAGTAGGTTATGCTATTTATTCTCCATAGTTTCTCGATCCCGCATCCGTGCCAAGGTATGGGGATCGGAAGATAAAACTTTAAAAACGATGATTTTTCAATTAAAATGATAACGTAAAAACAAATGATTTATTTGAATAATAAATTATAAAAGATGAACCTCGCGGTTCATCACCCTCCTTGGGCTCCTCTACGGATTGATGCACTTAGACAATGCCTCACGGAACATCATCCTAAGTGGATTCCTCTACGGATTGTGCGTATTTGAAAAAGTAAAGAAATCGACATTTTTAAACGGTTTTGATTTTTGCACAATATATGGAGATATGAAAGCAATACCCTAGCAACACTAACTTCCACACAACACACCCACAATACTTTAGCCAAGCATGGTAACAGAAACAACAAGTTTCATTAATAGAAACATAAGTTTAATACAAACCGTAATACAAAATTAATACAAACGGGTAAGGAAATGGAGTTTTTCACCACTTTTGAAGCCCAAACACCCACAAAACTCTTCCTGATCTGAGCAAACTCCTCTGGAATGGATAGAAGAACTCCTTAGCTTTGCAATGAAATGAAAATCACTCAATTTGGAGTTGTGTAGTGTAAGTTATGCCCAAAATACCGATATTTATAGGCTAACGGGTCTGCGGGTCGTCTTCAGCTCTGGCGGGCGCAGCCCATGTGGTAAATGAAGGCGGGCGCGGAAATCAGCAGAGGCGGGCGCCCCCGCGTGGTCCACGCGGGGCGGGCGCCCGCAAAAAAGAGCGGGCCCACCCGCTTCTAGAAAGGCGGGCGCCCAGTGGCGCCCGCAACAAGAAATCCCGCCCGCTCTCGGGCGGGCCTTTTCACACCCGCCCGTGAGCGGGCGGCTGCTGATGCCAGGCTGGCGTCAGCATTTTTACTGTGCGTTATTTTTTTATTTTTATTTTGTTTCTTTCTCTTTACAAACAGCTTTATTGGGCCTTTTAATTTGCAGAAATTGGCCCCGATCTCCAAAAAATGTGGAAAAATAGCCGTTGGATTCGGAAATTTGCAAGCTTCTCCTGAAAAATAAAATTAAGACAAAATTAGGCCATATAATTGTACTTTGCGTATAAACAAGCGAAATACTCTATTATTAAATTATATTACAAAAACACACTTATTAGAGATGAATTATATATTACATATACGCAAAATACGGTCTAAATGAGGGGTTAAAAATGTAATAATTTCTCAGAATCACACCCCCAACTAGCTTTTTGCTAGTCTCTTAGCAAAATAAGCGAATATTCCAACAATATGTCATACACCTCATATTCACTTCAATAAGCTTAAAATAAATTAAGAATAATATTACCCAACAAAGTTCAATAATTATCATGTGTTTTCATGGATTAATGCAAAGAATCACAATCTTATCTCAATCCACACATATTCAGTATTGCACAAATGCAATTGTTTAATGAAATAGGTAATCACATGTCCTAGGCTGTAAATTTCATAGGATTGGGCCATTACAACATCCAAATCATAAGATCATGATTTTGAATCTACTCAAAATATCTCATATCCCTTTTTTTTCTATTTTTTTATTTTTGATGACTTTTTAGAGCAATCCTTGTAACGAGCGTTAGGTCAATGACTCCCAAACCAGACAGTTTTAGGGCATTAGGCTTTGAAAACCCCCTTAGACTTAATAACTCGGAATGTCTAAAGATTATTATGCACTCCCCCATATTTCATTGTTCGGTGTGAAGCCCCATGCTTCCTGAGGCACGAGGACCCGGCGACTAAAAGAAGCTGGAAGAACAATGCATTTTATTCAATTTTTCTTTCTTTCTTTTCTTTTCTTTTTTTTATTTTGACATGAGACATGTTTGAATAAGATTCTCCATCACTTAGTAATCAGCAAGCATGTGTATGTGATTGGCCATTATCCTTAGAATTTATAACCTTCTTCATATAATTACCAATTCGTGACATGAAATTGCGTGAACCAAATAATAGTTTCATGAGATTACAATTACAGATATATGCACCAATTTACATGAAAGTCATGATAATGTAAAATTCTACGCAGGGGTAAAACATTCTTAATTTATTTTATAATAATGAATATAGGTGTTCAATTAAATTTTGATGGAATTTTCACTTCAAATGGACATATAGATGGTTCTGGTGAAAAACTCAACACTCTGTTTTTGGTTTGTGTGTGTGTGTGTGTGTGTGTGTGTGTGTGTGTGTGTGTGTGTGTGTGTGTGTGTGTGTGTGTGTGTATATATTAATGCAAACACTTACTCCCCCCAACTAAAAGTAAACATAGTCCTCGATGTTTGAAGGGTAAGATGCAAATTTATTTAGTAATATATAAACTAATGCTAAAGAGTTATGGAAAGAACACACCTATTCAGTTACCACCCGAAGGTGGGTCTGTAAGTAGCATGGTGTCGTCCTCCTGTGGCCATGGCTCTTGATAGTGCTTCAAGCGCTGGCCGTTGACCTTGAATTCATTGCCATCTTTCGGGTTAACTAAGGTAACTGCTCCATGTGGATAACTCATTTTTACAATATAAGGTCCATTCCACTTGGAGCGTAGCTTTCCTGGGAAGAGATGCAAGCGTGAATTGTACAAGAGCACTTTTTGGCCTGGAACAAATTCTCTCCTCAGTATGGTGCGATCATGTGCAACTTTTAATCTTTCTTTTGCCAATTTTGCATTGTCGTATGCTTCTCTCCTCAGATCCTCAAGTTCAACCAATTGCAACATGCGTAAAGAAGAAGAAGAATCAGCATCAAAATTTAATTTCTTCACTGCCCAAAAAGATTTATGTTCAATTTCGACGGGCAAATGACAATGCTTTCCGTAAACAATACGGTAAGGAGACATCCCTAATACGGTTTTGTAGGCGGTACGGTATGCCCACAATGCTTCAGGAAGTCGGATGCTCCAATCCTTTCTAGCAGGATTCACCGTATTTTGGAGAATATTCTTTATCTCCCTGTTTGCCAACTCCGCCTGGCCATTAGTTTGGGGGTGGTAAGGTGTAGAGACTTTGTGCTTTACCCCAAACTTTGTCATCAAGCTTGCAAAAAGGCGGTTGCAGAAATGGGAGCCTCCATCACTTATCATCGCCTTGGGCACCCCAAAGCGTGCAAAGATATGTTCCTTCATGAATTTGAGTACGACAGATGCATCATTTGTTCTGCAAGGGATAGCTTCAACCAATTTAGACACATAATCAATAGCAAGTAAAATAAAAGTATGTCCAAAAGAAGGTGGAAATGGCCCCATAAAATCAATACCCCAACAATCCAAAATTTCAATTTCCAATATAGGGTTTAATGGCATCATATTCCTCCTAGTGATTCCTCCCAACTTTTGGCAAGGCAAGCATGACTTACAAAATGAAAAAGTATCTTTAAACATGCTTGGCCAATAAAATCCGCATTGTAAAATTTTGGCCATAGTTTTATGAGCTGAAAAATGTCCCCCACATGCACTCTCGTGACAAAAATGCAAGACACTATTTATTTCCTGGTCTGGTATACATCTCCTCACTATTTGATCATTGCAATATTTATAAAGGTATGGATCATCAAATAAAAATGATTTTACCTCGTGATTAAACCTTTTCTTATCCTGAATTGACCAAGTTGAAGGAGTCTTACCAGTTACCAAATAATTGACAATATCTGCATACCATGGAAGTGTGGAGATGGAAAATAGGTGCTCATCTGGGAAGGAGTCTTGAATTGGAATGGAGGCGGATTCTGTACTAATGGTTAGTCGTGAAAGATGGTCTGCCACATGATTCTCAACTCCTTTCTTATCTTTTATCTGCACCTGGAACTCCTGCAAAAGTAAAATCCAACGTATAAGTCTTGGCTTTGCATTTTTCTTGGACAAAAGGTATTTAAGAGCGGAATGATCTGTAAAAATAATAATGGGAAATCCCAAAATGTAGCTCCTAAATTTTTCCCAAGCAAAAACTACGGCAAGCAGCTCCTTCTCCGTGGTGGTGTAGTTTCTCTGAGCTTCATTCAAACTCTTGCTTGCATAGTAAATGACAACTGGAGATTTGTCTTTCCGTTGTCCAAGAACTGCTCCAACTGCAAAATTGCTGGCATCACACATGATCTCAAATGGCAGTGTCCAATCTGGTACCTGCAAAATGGGAGAAGATATAAGTGCTTGTTTTAAAGTATTAAAAGAGTTTTTACGCTCTTCTGTCCAAATGAATTCAGTGTCATGCATAATAAGTGTGCATAAAGGACGTGAAATCAAACTAAAATCCTTTATGAACCGCCTGTAGAATCCGGCATGACCAAGGAAGGACCGAATGTCCTTAACACATTTCGGAGTGGGTAACTTCTCGATGACTTCTACCTTGGCTTTGTCTACCTGTATTCCTTTCCTGGAGACTATATGATCAAGGACAATGCCCTCAGTGGTCATGAAGTGACATTTTCCCCAGTTAAGGAGCAGGTTCTTTTCGATGCATCTATGCAGCACACAAGCCAAGTTAGTCAAACAATCAGAAAAAGAGTTACCATATACGGAAAAATCATCCATAAATACTGCTACAATCTTTTCAACCATATCATCAAATATACTTAACATGCACCGTTGAAAAGTTGCAGGGGCGTTGCACAAACCAAATGGCATTCTCCGAAAAGCAAAAGTGCCAAAGGGACAAGTGAAGGTGGTCTTCTCCTGGTCCTCTGGGGCTATTTCAATTTGGTAGTAACCGGAGTATCCATCTAGAAAGCAATAAAACTCATGTCCAGCCACTCTGTCTAAAATTTGGTCTAGGAAGGGAAGAGGGAAGTGGTCTTTTCGTGTCTTGGAGTTTAGCTTCCTAAAGTCTATGCACATACGCCATCCAGTGGCGGCTCTCATAGGTACCAATTCATTGTTTTCATTTTTTATAACATTTAACCCAGATTTTTTTGGTACAACTTGGGTCGGACTAACCCACCTACTATCAGAAATGGGGTATACGATACCCGCATCAAGCAATTTCAAAACCTCACCCTTAACTACTTCTTTTAAGGTTGAGTTCAACCTTCGTTGTGGTTCACGGGTAGGTTTGGTATCATCTTTTAAATATATATGATGTGCACATATAAGAGGGCTAATACCTTTGATATCAGCAATTTTCCATCCTATTGCCCCCTTATGTTTCTTCAAAACATTTAACAATTCATTTTCCTGATCTAAAGAGAGTTTGGAAGATATTACCACAGGAAATGTACTGTCTTCTCCAAGATAAGCGTATTTCAAATACGATGGCAATGGTTTGAGCTCCACCTGTGGATGCTCAAGATCGGATGGCATTTGGCAGGTGTCTCTAATGGTAGTGGCTCAAAACGTGGCACCCAGGTGGTGCGAGACACCTCTCCAGCTTCCTGCAAAAAAGATTTATCGTCAATACCGTTGTATAGTTGATCAACAAAATCAATAGCAGAAACGAATTCTTCATCAAAATGATCAACAACAAGAGCGTCAATCATGCTTACTTCCTCATACTCCTCTACCCCTGTTGGCAATTTGCAAGCATTAAAAATATTTAGATCCAAAGACATGTTGCCAAAAGAAAGTTTAAGTTGACCATTCCTGCAGTTAATAATAGCATTACTAGTAGCTAGGAAGGGTCGACCTAATATAATCGGGGTTGGAGTTGCAGACTGGGGTCCCTGAAGATCTAATACAATAAAGTCCACGAGGTAATAAAACTTATCCACTTGGACAAGTACATCCTTAACACATCCCCTCGGGATTTTCACAGATCTATCAGCTAACTGGAGAATAACAGGTGTGGCTTTTAATTCCCCAAGTCCCAATTGTGTAAACACATGATATGGCAAAATATTAACACTGGACCCTAAGTCAAGAAGAGCCTGACCTATCTGTTTGGTGCCTATGGTGCAAGAAATGTTAGGGGATCCAAGGTCCTTGAAGTTGGGTGGCGTGTTATGTTGAAAAATGGAGCTAACCTGTTGAGTTAAAAATGTCTTTTTCTTAACATTAAGATTTCGCTTGACAGTGCAGAGGTTTTTAAGAAATTTGGCATATGCAGGGATCTGATTGATGGCATCTAATAAAGGAATATTAATCTGACATCTTTGAAAAATTTCACGAATTTCAGATTGATACTTATCTTTCTTTGGATGCAAGAGTCTCTGTGGATATGGTGTGGGAGGAGAGTAAGGCTCTGGTTCTAGAACTCTCATCTTTGAAGCATCTGTGTTCTTGCTTACGTTCTCCTCTGGTACTCCTTGTGGTTCACGATCCTCTTCATCTACCACCATCTCGAAAGTGTTCTTTGGCGGCTCAGGCTTTTGAACTTCTTTTCCACTCCTCAAAGTAGTCACCGCTTGGCATGGTTTGATGTTGCTGATTGCCGACGGTGAACTCGTGTTGGGATTTGGGAGCATTTGAGCAGGGAGCTTGCCCTTCTCCAGACTTGCCATAAGCTTTGTGATGTCATCATTCATTTGTTGGAACTGAGTCTACTGCGTCTGTTGTTGTTGCTGAAGTTGCTGCATCTGTTGGAACTGAGCTTGTTGCTGTTGTTGAAGTTGTTGATTTTGGTTCTGCTGCAGCTGCATGAACTGTTGGAGCATGTCGCTGAGTGTCTGAAAATGTGGATCTGCTCCAGAATCCTCCTTCTTTCTCTGATTTCCACCTTGGTAGTTGTTTTGAGGTGGTGGCCTGTATGGTTGAGAAGCTTGTGGCTTGTTTTGCCAACTGAGATTGGGGTGGTTGCGCCAATTGGAATTGTATGTGTTCGGGTTGAATCCTTGACCTGGATAAGAATTTGAAATGTTATTTACCTGATTAGGGTCCTTGAGCACATCTTTAAGTGTTGGAATGGTTGGACACCCCGATGTATTGTGCTCGAGACTGTCGCAAAGAGCACACTTCTCTTCAATAGTCACCGCTTTCACTCCCTTCATCTCTAGGTTTTGGAGCTTCCTAGTGATGAGGGCTTCCATCTTTGCTTCCAACGCCTCCTCGGGTTTCAATGTAAAAGAGCCTCCACGGGATGAAGATTGAGGATGGTCCGTCTGATCGTAGTCAGAAGTTGCTTCCCATGTCTGTGCACTCTCAGCGATGGACTCCAAGTAATCCCATGTCTCAGCCGGCTTTTTGTCGAAGAACTCTCCGTTGCGCATCATCTCTACAAATTGCTTCATAGAAGGGGGAAGCCCATCGTAGAAGAAGCCAATGAGGTGGTACTCATCGAATCCATGGTGGGGGCACGCAAGTAGCAAGTCTTTGAACCTCTCCCAAGCAGCATCAAATGATTCATTTCCTTTCTGCGAGAAGTTCATAATTTGTTTCTTTAGCCCCTGAGTCCTGTGCAAAGGAAAAAACTTTTTTAGAAACTCTGCTTGTAAATTTACCCAAGAAGTAATAGAGTGCGAAGGTATAGCATTGAGCCAATTATTTGCTTTATCCTTAAGTGAAAATGGAAAAAGTTTAAGGTATATAGTTTCATTGCTCGTTTTTCCATCTACACAGGTTAAGCAAACATTCTCAAATTCCTTTATATGTAAATATGGGTTCTCCCTCTTCATACCGTGATAGGTAGGGAGAAGTTGAACCATTCCTGGTTTAAGACTAAAGGAATTGGCATCGGCTGGAAGCACGTTGCATGAGCCAGAAGCAGACCTAGTAGGTCTGAGCACATCTCTAAGTGACCTATCTCCAAAAGTTTGAGAATGGTCGTCATTGTCATTTCCACTGGTGTCATTTGCGTTGTGTGCCATATTCACGTGTCGGACTAATCTATGTGTCCTAGGGGTTCTAAGCCACATAAACAAATAAGAACAGAAAGAAAGAAAAAAATAATATTTTTGTTGTTTTTGTTTTTTCTCAAGCTAATTTTTATGGGTTTTGAAAATATTTAAAACGAAATTAAAGCAAACAAACAAAACAAAAATTCCAAAAAAAACTGGATATACAAAGTTTTTATACACAAAAGAGTGGAACGATCTCACCGAATTTTCCAAGTTAATTGGAAACTGTAAAATATGTAGACCGTTGTCCCCGGCAACGGCGCCAAAAACTTGACTGGTCCAAAAAGATGTACTGATAGTCCCAAGTATAGGACGTCGGTCAAGTAGTAAAATCTGGTGAGTCCAGAATCGTATTCCTCAGGGACAAAGAAACCTGCAAATTTCACAGTTTAGAATTAAGCAAGAAAGTTATTTGATGAGAGATGAACCACCCTTCGAAGGCGATTTTGGATTTGGATTAGCGTGAGGTAAAAGTCGTTTTAGGAAATTACGAAAGTTGAAAACGTGAACGTGAAAATACAATTTATAAAAAGCGTGTGTGTGTTGTGTTTCCGTTAGTGTTGCAGTAGGTTATGCTATTTATTCTCCATAGTTTCTCGATCCCGCATCCGTGCCAAGGTATGGGGATCGGAAGATAAAACTTTAAAAACGATGATTTTTCAATTAAAAAGATAACGTAAAAACAAACGATTTCTTTGAATAATAAATTATAAAAGATGAACCTCGCGGTTCATCACCCTCATTGGGCTCCTCTACGGATTGATGCACTTAGACAATGCCTCGCTGCACGTCATCCTAAGCGGATTCCTCTACGGATTGTGTGTATTTGAAAAAGTAAAGAAATCGGCGTTTTTAAACGGTTTTGATTTTTGCACAATATATGGAGATATGAAAGCAATACCCTAGCAACACTAACTTCCACACAACACACCCACAATACTTTAGCCAAGCATGGTAACAAAAACAGCAAGTTTCATTAATAGAAACATAAGTTTAATACAAACCGTAATACAAAATTAATACAAACTGGTAAGGAAATGGAGTTTTTCTCCACTTTTGAAGCCCAAACACCCACAAAACTCTTCCTGATCTGAGCAAACTCCTCTGGAATGGATAGAAGAACTCCTTATCTTCGCAATGAAACAAAAATCACTCAATTTGGAGTTGTGTAGTGTAAGTTATGCCCAAAATACCGATATTTATAGGCTAACAGGTCTGCGGGTCGTCTTCAGCTCTGGCGGGCGCAGCCCATGTGGTAAATGAAGGCGGGCGCAGAAATCAGCAGAGGCGGGCGCCCCCCGCATGGTCCACACGGGGTGGGCGCCCGCAAAAAAGAGCGAGCCCACCCGCTTCTAGAAAGGCGGGCGCCCAGTGGGAGGCGGGCGCCACTGGGCGCCCGCAACAAGAAATCCTGCCCGCTCTCGGGCGGGCCTTTTCACACCCGCCCATGAGCAGGCGGGTGCTGACGCCCCTGGCGTCCGCATTTTTACTGTGCGTTATTTTTTGGTTGTTTCTTTCTCTTTACAAACAGCTTTATTGGGCCTTTTAATTTGCAGAAATTTGCCCCGATCTCCAAAAAATGTGGAAAAATAGCCGTTGGATTCGGAAATTTGCAAGCTTCTCCTGAAAAATAAAATTAAGACAAAATTAGGCCATATAATTGTACTTTGCGTATAAACAAGCGAAATACTCTACTATTAAATGATATTACAAAAACACACTTATTAGAGATGAATTATATATTACATATATGCAAAATACGGTCTAAATGAGGGGTTAAAATGTAATAATTTCTCAGAATCAATGCTCCCTAACAACTCCAAGCTTTTGTACCTCTTGATGAGCTTCCCTTCATCAAGCTCCAAGCTTTGTCAATGGTCCTCAAGATGTCCATCCATCATCATGCTCCAAGCTTTGGCTTCATTAGATGATCTTCATGATTTCATCCAAGCTTGAGCACACCATCACTCTTGGAGGTCTTTAAGATATCCATTGTAATATCCTCCAAGCTGCTTTGTCTTATCAACATATAATCATTAAGATAAACTGAGTCTAAAACATAAGATTGATTAGCACACTAATATAATGTATTGATCATCATCAAAATAACGTTAGCCATGAACCCAAGAACTAACATTCAGTGGTCGACTGAAACAGTGTGACCTCATTGATAACTCAAATACCTTTCAGCTAGCCTCCAATAATACACGTCCATATCTCCAATAGTTAATCCAAAGACAACAACTGAGACACTTCAAAAGGCTCCCTTGTCTCTCTCAATAGCAAGTACATCCTCAGGCACAATGGAAATAGAGGAAGAGAAATATACATATCTGATAGTATGCTGCAAGAAAGATGGAAAAAAATCCAGAGTAGTAGTCAAGCTCTGAGAGGCCGAAAAGTAGCTAGAGAGATGAAAACATCGGCGGTGTTGACAGAGAAGCTTCGGTAATCTGCATATCAAAATTTGGAGACGTCGATGCGGTGGAACCTGCGAAGAGGTGAACAAAATTTGGGAACATCAGTCGTAATGGGTGAATAAGCCGTGATAGATGGATCGACGGTAGATTGCCATGCTGGAGAGGGTACATGCGAAGATCCGGTTGCGCTGGTGGAAGAAGAGCGGCGAGGTAATTCTCTGATAATTCTGGAAGAAGATTCATAAGAATTTGGCACATATTGCTCACATTGATTGTCGAAAAATGTCGAGTCTGGTGTCATAACATCTGCATAACATCGTTCTGTGTTGTATCTAATGTTGCAACATTGGTCACAACATGAAGTGTTTTCTCTGAAGTTGTAGTGTTCTTGCTGTATTCAGACTTCCTGACCCATTGCTTCTTTATCTTCATATCAGAGTGTCTAATATTTCTTCCCTCTGACCAATGTCGCATGCGACTGAAGCAGTTTCTCTCAGTATGTCCTATGAACTTGCAGTAAATACACACAGAACGACCACCTTTTATACCTCTAATCTGCTTCTTCTTCTGATCATGGCCCTTATGCTGACCTATTCTTTCAAGTTCTTGTTGGAACTTGGAATTTCCATCCTCTCTTCCATAAGGTTTTGATGTGACAAATCAATATATTTCATGTTACTAACTTTATCTATGCAGATGTGCAGCTACAACGCAAATTCATTCACATCACGCATTTGATCAAAGTACAAGGATCCTCTGCAAAAACAACCTTGCTACTCAAATTACGTGTGAAACACGTATCTACGGAATGATGTAATTTTTACTTTTTAGATAGCTTCAGGGCCTTGGTTATATCTTATCATATATCCCTAAAGCTCAAATCTACATCATCTCCTAACTCATTTTGATCCTAAGTCAAAATTCGTATTTTTAAGTATTAGCCTACTAGGATTTTTCCTAGCCTACCAAAACAGTTATATTTTGACTTGATACTTTCAGAAAAGGATCTATCCGTTATCTATTCCACGTCACCAAAATTTTGTGACCGTTTGTTACCGTTTCAAAATTGGCAGGCTACGAATTTTCGTAGCACGCCAAAATGCTTTTGGGACTGAAATTTTCCAGAACAGTTTCTGACCGTTCTCCAACGTTCCTCTCAGTTTCTGAACATTGTGCAACGTCTCTTTTAGAGCCGTTCACAACCGTTTCTAAAACCTATAAAAGGAGGGGTACACCCTCTCATTTTCCACACACTTTCCTCTTCTAAATTCTGATTTTGTTGAAAGCAAGTCCTTGATTTTCTTAAGTAATTCTGCCATTAGTTGTTCTTTTCTTATTTGTAAGAAGAAATCATTAGATTTCTCTCTTCATTTAAGAACGGAAGAACTTGGATTTTCAACATCACTTTTGGAAAGTTGTTTGTGTTCATAATTGCAAGAAGATATCAATAGATCTCTCTCTTCTTTTATGAACCAGAGAACTTCAAGTGTTGCGCTTCTTTACATATCTTTTACATCTTGAAGTTCATCTTCTAAACACCATCCTTGAATTCATTCTCTGAAATTTATAACAAGGCTATAGGTGTTTTTCTATTTCTTATTTAACAGGTTGAAATCTCTATTTAGAGATTGTACAAAGTTTGGGACACGGGGAGTGTCGCCATTTTTGTAAGTTCGTGCTTGCGGGGCAAGTGATTATAGTGGATTGAAAATCTCTACGGGGAGTAGAGAACTGGAGTAGGATCACAAGGATCCGAACCAGGATAAATCTCTGTGTTTGCGATTGGTTTAATTTTCAGCACTTGTCATTTTATTTCTGTGCCATCTTTGCAAATATTACTAACATCTTATTTGTGACAATTTTTTTAATATACAATATTCACCCCCCCTCTAGTGTATTGATCCTTACAGGCTAAAATTACATTTGGTATCAGAGCAAGGTTAAGATGGCTGCAAGTTCCTCAAACATGAACGCAGTTCCATTCAACTACAATCAGCAACCTGAAGGGCACTCTCAAACTCGTCCTCCTCTATTTGATGGTTCCAATTACTCATATTGGAAAATACGAATGGAGATTCATCTTCAAAGTATGAATTATGAGATTTGGGACATCGTAGAGTCAGGATACGAAAAGCCAACAACTCCTATTGCTGATTGGACCGCCAACGACAAAGTTGCAAAAACCAACAACTCAAAGGCCATGAATGCTTTATTTTGTGCTATGGATAAACATGAGTTTAATCGAGTATCTCAGGCCAAAAGTGCTCAGGAAATTTGGCATATACTTGAGGTAACTCATGAAGGAACCAGTAAAGTGAAGGAAACCAAGATTTCCGTTTTGGTTCACAAATTCGAATTGTTCAAGATGAAGGATCAAGAGACAATTGGAGAAATGAACACCAGGTTTACTTATATTATAAATTCTTTAAATGCTCTTGGAATAACTTACACTTCTCTTGAGCAGGTTCGCAAGATTCTTAAAGCTTTAACTCCAGAATGGCGCCCAAAAATCACTGCAATTGAAGAAGCCAACGATCTTTCAACTTTATCTGTTGAAAATCTTATGGGTAACTTAATGGCCCATGAAGTTACATTACAAGATCAGAAAGAAGAATCAGAACAGAAGAAGAAAGTACTTGCCTTCAACACAACATCAGATAATGAAGATTCAGATGACGATATGGCATTCTTTGCCAAAAATTTCAGAAAATTCTTTCAGAAAGGTAAGTATAATAATTTTAAATCTAAGAATACTGATTCCTCTCTCTGCTTTAATTGCAATAAGCCAGGACATATGAAGAAAGACTGTCCACTTCTCAAAGCAAAGTTCAAAACTTCCAACAATGATCAATCAAGAAGAGAAAGGAGGTTTGACAAAATGAAAAAGGCATGTGCAGCAACATGGGATGATTCTTCGGATGATGAAGATGATGATCTAAATGAAAATGCCAACATGTGCTTTATGGCACAAGATGATGAAGATGATGTAAGTTCTTTTAATAACGAAGAATTACTTGATGCATTAAAAGATCTCTATTCTCGTTTCAAAAGATTGAATAGTCAACATAAATCATTGAAACAGAATAATGATGACCTTCTTTCTAAATATCAAGAATTATCATCTTCTAAAAACACTGAGAATACTTCTTCTCAAGTTTTGGATCTTAGTAAAGAGAATGATATTCTCAAAACTAAGAATGTAGAATTACATACACAAATATCCGAAATGGATAAAAGTATTTCATCACTAAAGATGAAATACGACGAGATGTCATCCAATGTTAATAAATTTAACAAAGGAAAGACTAATCTCGATGATTTGCTTAAAATTCAATATCCAGCAAATCATAGACAAGGATTGGGATATTCTAAAAAGGATGTACCCAAAACTTATAACACTTCTTCCTCTTGTGGTAAAACAACTTTTGTTAAACCACAAAAGAAGAATCATGCATTTATTTACACGAAGAAAGTAAACATTCCTACTTCTTCTTCACAAAGAAATGTTACTAACATTTCAAAAACATTTCCTAGGAAACCTACTACAATTAGTATATGGGTTCCTAAGAATTCCTGCTTAGAAGATAGAAATGATTATATTTCTCATTATATACATGCTATAGTTCATTCTAATGATTATATTAAAAAGCCAAATTCCACTTGGGTTTGGCTTCCAAAAATCTAATCCCAAGGACCCTCAAAAAGGGGTACCAATGCTTAATGTTTTATCTTTCAGGTACCTAAAAAGGAAAGATGGATTTTGGATAGTGGATGTTCAAAACATATGACAGGAAATGTCAAACTACTTTCAACCGTCAAGTACAAACAAGGAGGCACAGTTACCTTTGGTGACAACAACAAAGGCAAAATCATAGGCACTGGAACAGTTGGTAATACAAATCAGCCTATCATCGAAAATGTTCTCCTGGTTGACGGTTTGAAACACAACTTACTTTCTATTAGTCAATTATGTGATAAAAATTATAAAATAGTTTTTGAACAAAATGATTGCATAATTTATGATTCTGATATGTCATCAATCTTATTTCGTGGTAAGCGTAAGAATAACATTTATATCTTATGCATGTCTGTTACCACTCATAATCATTGTTTAATGATTACATCAGATGATACTCTTTTATGGCATAAACGTTTTGGACACACTAATTTCAAAAATCTAGCACGTATTTCAAAACACAAGTTAGTTAATGGAATGCCAAATATTTCTTTCAAACACAAACATTTTTGTGATGCTTGTCAACAAGGAAAAATGCATAAATCTTCTTTTAAATCAAAGGACGTTATCTCAACAATGAGACCATTAGAACTTCTTCATTTAGATTTGTTTGGTCCTTCAAGAGTAGCTTCTTTGAATAAAAGTAGATATGCATTTGTCATTGTTGATGATTATTCTAGATATACTTGGGTTATATTCTTACAAAATAAGAATGATGCTTTTGAAGAATTTTCAATATTTTGTAAAAAGATACAAAAAATCAAATCCTCTAACATTGTCACTATTCGTAGTGATCATGGGGGATAATTTGAAAATGATTCTTTTACCAAGTTTTGTAATGAAAATGGCATTACACACAATTTTTCTTTTCCTCGTACCCCTCAACAAAATGGAGTAGTTGAAAGGAAAAATAGAACTTTACAAGAATGTGCTAGAACAATGCTTTGTGACAGTAATCTACCAAAATATTTTTGGGCAGAAGCTGTTGCAACTGCCTGCTACATTATGAATAAAGTTTTTATAAGGCCATTGCTTAATAAAACTTGTTTTGAATTATTTTTTAATCGCATTCCCCGTGTATATTATTTTAAAGTGTTTGGATGTAAATGTTTCATTCTTAATACTAAAGATGCACTCGACAAATTTGATTCTAAATCTGATGAAGGTATTTTTGTTGGATACTCAACACGTAGCAAAGCCTACAGAGTATTTAACAAAAGAACTTCAACAGTTGAAGAATCTTTACATGTCACATTTGATGAAAATCCTTCATCTAATTCTCCCATCATTGATGATGAAGAGAATATATTACCTCTTTCTAATTCCTTAGATAATATTAAACTTGATGAAATTGATGCTACTAATCATTCTGTTGAGTCTATTTCAGATAATACAGATCTTCCTAAAGCATTTGTACAAGTTCCAAATCATCCATCAGAGTTAATTATTGGAGATATTACAGATGGAGTAAGAACTCGTCGCCAAATTGAGCAAATGGCACATTGTGCATTTCTCTCAACCATTGAACCAAAGAACATCAAAGATGCATGTGAAGACAGTTCATGGATTATTGCTATGCAGGAAGAACTCAACCAATTTCAACGAAATGATGTTTGGGAATTAGTTCCCAGACCATCAGATCATTCAATTATTGGTACCAAGTGGGTATTCAAAAATAAATTGGATGAATCTAGTCAGGTAATTAGAAACAAGGCACGATTGGTTGCACAAGGTTATAATCAAGAAGAAGGTATTGATTATGATGAAACCTATGCACCAGTTGCTCGTCGTGAATCTATTAGAATGTTATTATCATTCGCTTGTTTTAAAGATTTTAAACTTTTTCAAATGGATGTGAAAAGTGCTTTTCTAAATGGTTTTCTTAAAGAAGAAGTTTATGTAGAACAACCTCCGGGTTTTATTCATGAAAATTTTGAAAATCATGTTTTTAAATTGAAAAAGGCTTTATATGGTCTCAAACAAGCACCTCGTGCTTGGTATGAAAGACTTAAAAGCTATCTTTTAAATTCAGGATATTCTATTGGTAAAATAGATTCTACTCTATTTATTAAAAACATAAATTCTGATATTATCATTATTCAAATATATGTTGATGATATTATTTTTGGTTCTACTAACGAATCTCTTTGTCAAGATTTCTCTAAAATTATGCAGAAAGAATTTGAGATGAGTCGCATGGGTGAACTAAACTACTTCCTCGGTCTTTAAATCAAACAAATGAAGGAAGGAATATTCATCCACCAAAGCAAGTACTCTAAAGAACTCATCAAACGCTTTGGTTTAGAAAGTTCTGCAGAAAAACATACTCCGATGAGTACATCTACTTCCCTCGACAAAGATTTAAATGGTAAGAGTGTTGATCAACGTCTATACAGAGGTATGATTGGCTCCTTACTTTATCTAACTGCAAGTAGACCAGACATTATGTTTTCAGTCTGTTTATGTGCACGATATCAGGCAGATCCTAAAATTTCACATCTAACTGCCGTAAAACGGATTATTAGATATGTTAAATATACTTCTGATTTTGGTTTATTTTATCCTAAAACAAACACATTTGATTTATTATCATATAGTGATGCAGATTTTGCTGGTTGTAAATCAGACCGTAAAAGTTCTAGTGGTACATGTCACTTTTTAGGACATGCCTTAGTTTCCTGGTTTAGCAAAAAGCAAAACTCTGTTTCATTATCTACAACCGAGGCAGAATATATTGCCGCCGGTTTAGCATGTGCTCAAATTTTATGGATGAAACAAACTATTTCAGACTATGGTATTAATTGTTCCACATGTCCTATAATGTGTGATAATACTAGTGCTATTAATTTGTCTAAAAATCCAGTTCATCATTCACGCACTAAACATATTGATGTACGTCATCATTTTTTAGATGATCATGTTCAGAAAGGTGATATTATTTTAAAATTTATTTCTACTGAACATCAAGTTGCCGATATTTTGACTAAGCCTTTGAAGGAAGAAACTTTTCTCAAGCTTAGAAGAAATCTAGGCATTATTAGTGCATCAGAATTTGATATTTGAGTATATTCATTTATTTTTGATTTTTGTGAATTTTTCTATAATTGTTTGGTTACTATTTATTTTTGGCATGCTACCAAATTTCGTAGCATACCAATTTAACCAATTTTTAAACAATTTTTTTTCTGTTCTCCGTTTTGTACCTACTTTGATCCCTGGAATTTGAATTTTTTTACATACTTCTCCTATATTTTATTTCTCAAAATCAAATTTCATATCGAAATTCTTACCCGTTCTCTTCCACTTTGTCTCTATCTTTTTTATTCCTGTTGCTATCTGTGTTCTCTCTACTGCCACATGGATACTTCTCTTTTGTCTTTTCCGATATT
The DNA here is from genome assembly GCA_030789695.1 of Scilla litardierei. Taxonomy (NCBI): domain Eukaryota; kingdom Viridiplantae; phylum Streptophyta; class Magnoliopsida; order Asparagales; family Asparagaceae; genus Scilla; species Scilla litardierei. Next base: position 157,584,719 of record CM061140.1, on the reverse strand, counting down.
TCCTGCTTTTCACATTGGACAAGGCACTGACATTCCTTCTCCTTCTTCGAACTTTCCATTTTTTCACTTTGTACTTTCGTTTCTCTATTGGTTTGGACTTCACGAGAAGACTTTAATTCTTCTGACTTTTTTTCAATGCCAAACCCGCAACCCAATGGTATTTCCTCCCGTTGGCAATTATTTTCTAAATTTAATATATTTAATTCGGCCACCTACCCTCTGATGGCCTCAACCGCACCCCAATTTCATTCGGTCTTTTACCATATTAAATTCGGCTTTCAACACCCGCCACTTGTGTATTTCTTATTGGTCCACTTCCTCCCCTAAGTTTCTCTTTCTTTATTCGGGTTACTCTCTTTTGGACTCACGTGAGACCCTTCCAATCTGTTGAATATTTTTTATATATACTTCACCTCTTAACATTATTTCCACCTATCCCATTTAATTCTTCTCTCCACATGGATGGGTCTTATTGGCTCATGACACAAAACCGCCTCATCTCCCTATACGGCTTCTCATGGGAACTTTCACCATATTTTTTTTCATTTTCTTATATTTCTTTGTTCTTATTTTATTCTTATTATTTAATATGTTTATTCTTTTGAGAGAGTTCTCTCTGACATTTGTCTTGGTCTTCTCATATGAATTCGGCCAGCATATCTTTCTCTCTATTGGTCTTTACTTTTTGTTCAACTTCCAATTTATTTTTACCTACCTTCTTAATGTCGACCTACCATTCATTATTTTTTTACCTTCCCCATATCACTCGGGTTTCACATTATTTACTATCTCATTGATTGTTTTCGGGTTTCTTAACTGCCTCTTATTTTTTGCAACCAACGGGTACACGTCTTCTCTAACCGTTGCCTCTTCTTCTTCCCATCTGTTCGGATTTCTGTATTTTGAATTTTTCTGGTGTTCCAACTTCTTTCAGTTCTAGCAACCGCTTCCACTTCTTATCATGGCAACTGCTTGGGCTTCTGTTTCTTTCTATTTATTTCGAAATCCTTTCTTTCTTTTTCCATCCTCAGTTCTTCTCCTCTTCCACTCTTTGTTTTCATTTTCTCTCTTTCGATCACCATGGCCGACCCCACTTTCCCGTCCCCCTCTGATCGGTTCCGTTCGGCCGCTGCCCAAGACCGCTACCTTCGCTCGGAGGCCACTCGCTTTCATCCGGAGCGCTATCTCGACTACGGCACGCCGATGATGATGCAGGTCAAGAAGCTTCTCGCCATTGTTGGGCTTTCTCAACTCTGGTTGATCACCAACAAAACCCCCTATTACCCTACCTTGGTGCGGGAATTTTATGCCAATCTTGAGACTACGGTCCACCGTGGTCAGAAGTATTTCTCCACTCAGGTTCGGGGTGTGTGCTTCACCGTCGACAGCACCAAACTCGCCACCATCATCAATCAGCCACCGAATAATCTCGGCCTTCTCTCTTTTCCGATGAACGACCCCGTTATCAATTCTCGTCTCGCCCCAAAGTTGACCCCTCATATGTCTGCATCCAAACTCAGCCCTGAAGCCCGCATCCTCCACAAAATCGTCATTTTTAATTTGATGCCAAAGGCTGGGTCTGTTAACTATTTGGGCAATGCCCATCTCCACTGTCTGTATGCAATCATGGCCGGTTATCCCATTCACTAGGGGCATTTGCTTCTTCGTTATATGATGCGCCCTGTTTCCACTCATTTTTATTTCCCCAGTCTCATCACCCTAATACTTCAGGCTTTTGGCGTTCCCACCGACGGCGAACTAATGCTTCAGAATGACGTTCACATCGATGAAAACATCCTCCAAAGCATGGGACTTCCGGATGATGTTTCTTCTCCTGACGATGACGCCGATGACGACGACGCCGTTGCTTCTGACGATGACTCTTCGCATCCTCCCGCTCCGGCTTCTTCCTCACGTGGCAAGGCTCCGTTTCCAGGATCTTCCCTCTCTTGCTGCGGCAGGAAGATTCATACGTCTAACGATGGAGTTAGCCCTTCTAGAGAGACAAATGCAGTTCACTTCGCTCGTCTCTCTACTCAGGTAGCTGAAGGGTTTGCGGGAATTCAGTTTCAGATGAGCAAGTACGACGACGTTCTTCGTCACCATTCCACCGTTCTTGAGCAGATTCAGGTGGAACAATCTTCACTTATGTTGGGTTATCATCGCTGTTATGCTTAATATATGATAGTTCTTTTGTGTACTTCATCTCTCTGATTTGGTGTTCGTTACTTTACGTGTTCGTTACTTTTGTTCCTTATATGCTCCCTACATCACCTATTTCTGTTCATTTTTAAATTTCCTTCGTTTTCTAATTTGGCCTGCTACGAAAAATCGTAGCCTGCCAATTTCTCTTTTCCACTTTTTGTGGATGACAAAGGGGGAGAAATCTGCATATATTCAGGGGGAGTTTATGTTCATATACTCAGGGGGAGTAATATTTCTTTTAACTCTTTATAACATATCAACATCACACTTGTTCATGTTAATACATATTATACTTATTAACACTTGTTAACTCACATTTGATACTTCATTATTCACTTTTTGTACTTCATTATTTGTCATCATCAAAAAGGGGGAGAATGTTGGAACTTGGAATTTCCATCCTCTCTTCCATAAGGTTTTGATGTGACAAATCAATATATTTCATGTTACTAACTTTATCTATGCAGATGTGCAGCTACAACGCAAATTCATTCACATCACGCATTTGATCAAAGTACAAGGATCCTCTGCAAAAACAACCTTGCTACTCAAATTACGTGTGAAACACGTATCTACGGAATGATGTAATTTTTAATTTTTAGATAGCTTCAGGGCCTTGGTTATATCTTATCATATATCCCTAAAGCTCAAATCTACATCATCTCCTAACTCATTTTGATCCTAAGTCAAAATTCGTATTTTTAAGTATTAGCCTACTAGGATTTTTCCTAGCCTACCAAAACAGTTATATTTTGACTTGATACTTTCAGAAAAGGATCTATCCGTTATCTATTCCACGTCACCAAAATTTTGTGACCGTTTGTTACCGTTTCAAAATTGGCAGGCTACGAATTTTCGTAGCACGCCAAAATGCTTTTGGGACTGAAATTTTCCAGAACAGTTTCTGACCGTTCTCCAACGTTCCTCTCAGTTTCTGAACATTGTGCAACGTCTCTTTTAGAGCCGTTCACAACCGTTTCTAAAACCTATAAAAGGAGGGGTACACCCTCTCATTTTCCACACACTTTCCTCTTCTAAATTCTGATTTTGTTGAAAGCAAGTCCTTGATTTTCTTAAGTAATTCTGCCATTAGTTGTTCTTTTCTTATTTGTAAGAAGAAATCATTAGATTTCTCTCTTCATTTAAGAACGGAAGAACTTGGATTTTCAACATCACTTTTGGAAAGTTGTTTGTGTTCATAATTGCAAGAAGATATCAATAGATCTCTCTCTTCTTTTATGAACCAGAGAACTTCAAGTGTTGCGCTTCTTTACATATCTTTTACATCTTGAAGTTCATCTTCTAAACACCATCCTTGAATTCATTCTCTGAAATTTATAACAAGGCTATAGGTGTTTTTCTATTTCTTATTTAACAGGTTGAAATCTCTATTTAGAGATTGTACAAAGTTTGGGACACGGGGAGTGTCGCCATTTTTGTAAGTTCGTGCTTGCGGGGCAAGTGATTATAGTGGATTGAAAATCTCTACGGGGAGTAGAGGACTGGAGTAGGATCACAAGGATCCGAACCAGGATAAATCTCTGTGTTTGCGATTGGTTTAATTTTCAGCACTTGTCATTTTATTTCTGTGCCATCTTTGCAAATATTACTAACATCTTATTTGTGACAATTTTTTTAATATACACTATTCACCCCCCCCCCTCTAGTGTATTGATCCTTACAGGCTAAAATTACAGTTCTTTGGTAACTTGACTTCTTCTTTCAGTAGACACATGATAGAAAGTTCATCTATTGTATCCCACTCCGGTGCGATCTCCTGAAATCTTACCCATGTTCAAGATATCATCCAACTTTGCTTTTCCAGAATTCCACTTATCCAATGTGCATTCAGCCTTCTTTGCCCTGAGAAGAACATTTCTGAAGTTGCTTTCCAATTCTCTACAGTTTTCCTCAACTTTTAGACATCTGATTTTGACCTCCTCCTTCTCTTTCTTCAGTCTTTCATTCTCCTCCTTCAGGACTTTGTTGATATTGCAGATTTGCATCCACTTCTCAAACATCGTCTGATAACTTTTCGAATATCATCGTCACTACCTTCCTCATCGCTATCAACTTCAGACTCAGATTCAGTGCAGGATGTTGTACTTAATGTTGCAACATTTTGTTTGACATTTGCTAGTTTGTTGCCAGGTGTTGTTCCTGATGTTGCAACATCTAATCCAACATTACTATGAGTGTCACTATCAGATTGTCCTTCCAGGATGGTTGTAAATGCAACATAGTTTCTGGTTATGTCCTTGTCACGCCCCGCTTCCCTAAAATGGAGGCGAGACGTGAAAAGATCTGCACGAGAGTGGAGCTGTGAAGCCCCAAACCCGATAAGCGTCAATAAAACATAAGCAGGTCCTTGTAACTACAAACAGAACAACAATAATAACACAAGGAGAGATAGAAATAAAATCTCAAATCTCAGAATTTGTCCAACATTAAAATTTAGTTCAACATCCAGAAAAGCCACCAGGCTAAAAGAAAGAGTCTAAAGGCCCAGAACAAGGCCAACAAGGACAAACATAACAAAGTATAGGTGCTGCGCACCGACAACTACAGCAGTCTAAAATAAAAGGGGAAGCTCAACGAAGACACTAGGACTGGTCCCCAGTGTCCACGTACTCCTCGCCAAACACAGGCTCGGGCTCGGCGTCAGCAAACACCTCGTCCTCAACAATGGACTCAGGCTCAGGATCTAACATATGTCACCCAAAAGAGTAAAGGGGCACATGTCAGCAAGTCTAAAAGACATGGGCAAGGAAACTGAAGGTAAGGTAAACTAACACTCTAGCAGTTATAGTATGATGCATGACATGGAAAGTAAAGTAAGGAAGTGACAAGTAAAGGAAAGTACAAGTAGCAAGTATGTCATGGATAACAAGTTTTACAAGTAAAACACGGACAAGTACAAGTCAAGTAGTTCACGTCAAGTGAACACGTCAAGTAAACACGTCAAGTAAACAAGTTATGCACAGAGATTTCGTCTGCTGGCTAGAGTGGCTGATCGGGCCAACTCGTAAGCTCAGGTGACCGCTTATCCCTACCCATCCACGTGTATCGAGCCAGGGCGTTACCCCGCACACGGAATGCTCGCTTCTGGAACACGAGCCAGGAAGTGTATTTAACACGTATGGCGTAGGGTTATGCCTACAACGCAGGTGCCTAGCCGGAAACAAGTAGATCGGGCATTAGCTATCAACCAACTCACGTAGCCCGCTTCTGGAACACGAGCCAGGAAACACAAGTATGGTAGCGTGTGCTACGAATGCGACATTCAACATGGATAGCATGGATGACAATTAATTCGTGTACCGTTAATTAAAATTAAACATGACATGGTAGTTGTGCAACATGGTAAATGACGGATCTAGCTTCGTTGTCAAGCTAGTTCCTAAAATTGCGCCTAGGCGAGTATCATTTCGTCGCCTAGTCACTTTTACGCCTACAACAAGCAAATGGCCTAAAACATGGCCTAAAACCCTAAGTGACAAGTTTCACTTGCCTAGCACCGAGGATGACGATCAACGAGGCCGTCACACAAATGCTAACTACGGAGATGAGATCGCTGCCATGGCAAAACAATATTAGAACAACATCCCACCTAGTTTTATTAGGGTTTCACAAAAACACAAATGGGTTATGAGGATATTAAGAGATCGAGTTATTACCGTATCGGAGCGGAAGAATGATGCCGAGCAAGCACGGCAACGGAAGAAACGATCCGGGGAACCTAGGGTTCAGATCTGGAATGGATGGGGAAAATCTGGAGAAATGGGGTTTTGGGGGTTTTTGGGGGTTTTCCGGCGATCTAGGGGTGGTGGCCGGCCAAAATGGAGAGGGAAACTCCAAGGGGGAAGGAATGGCTTGGGGAAATGTTGGAGGGTGATTTGGGGGAGAAAATGGCTCAGGAGAATGAAAGAGGGATGAAAGAAATCGTGGGTGGATTTTAAATAGGGAGTGCTGGCGGTTGCCTAGAAATTAGGGTTTTAACACTGATTAGTCGGTCAAAGAGTAACCACTGACCGACTAGTTTGGAAACTAGTCGGTCGGTTGACCAACGCAGACCGACTAAGTGTAAACAGTAACTCATGTACAAAATAGGATTTAGATTTAGTCGGTCAAAGAACAACTACTGACCGACTAGTTTCTCATCTAGTCGGTCGACGAACGTTCTTAGACCGACTAAGAATGAATAGCACTTGGTATCAAAAATAATCATAGAGCTAGTCGGTTAAAGAACGATTGCTGACCGACTAGTTTGCAACCTAGTCGGTCGACAAATGTTCTTAGACCGACTAACGATAAACAGTAACTCCTGAGTAATTAACAAAGCCCACTAGTCGGTCCATGAAGGTTTACCGACCGACTAAATCGTCATCTAGTCGGTCGGTTCCCCTTCTTGTACCGGCTAACGTGCACAGATAGTTCCGAAATGGAGCGCGAAGCTCCGGGATCGATTCCTAAGACTCCTAGGCTTGATCTAACAATAAGATATGACCGATATGGAGCCCGTCACAAATGACTTACTCCAAAATCGATGATCAACGGAAGAAGCTAAGAAAACACGACGAAACAATCGAAAGTGAAAGCTACGGAGACGAAAACCACGCATAAGGAGAAAATCCACTAAAACATATAATATAATATAGATAATCCAAATACATGAAAACCAGTCGTTACATCCTCCCCAACTTAAGAAAATTCCGTCCTCGGAATTTCCCAACACTCACGTGTCCGGGAACAAAAGTGGGAAACGCTCTCTCATTTCATCCTCGTTCTCCCAAGTAGACTCTCCTGGCGAGCCGTGTCACCACATCACCCTCACAAGATTGACAATCTTGTTCCGAAGTGACTTCTGACGCCTGTCCAGAATCTGCACTGGCTGCTGGTCATACGTCATATCCGGGCGAACGGTAATCTCCGAGAAATCCACAGCATGAGATGGATCGCTAATATATCGACGAAGCTGCGACACTTGGAAAACATTGTGAACTCCTTTCAAAGATGGCGGCAAGGCCAAGCGATAGGCTTCCTCGCCAACTCTCTCCAGAATGTCAAACGGTCCAATGTATCGTGGGCTCAACTTCCATCGCTTCCTAAAGCGAATCACACAACGATTCGGGGAAATCCTCAGAAACACATGGTCGCCCGGCTGAAAATCCAAAGGACGATGTTTAGCATCCGCCCAATGCTTAAAACGGTCCTGAGAAATCCTCAACCTCTCCCGAATGTTCCTGACAACATCCACCGCCTCCACGATCATCTCAGGTCCCAACAGCTCCCGATCATCAACGTCATCCCAACTCAATGGCGATCGACATTTCCTCCCATACAGCGCGGTAAAAGGCGCCATGCCAATACTCGCCTGGAAGCTGTTGTTGTAGGAAAACTCTACCAGATGTAGATGGTCCTCCCACGAACCCTTGAAATCCAACATGCACGCCCTCAGCATGTCCTCCAAGTTCTGAATCGTCCTCTCGGACTGGCCATCCGTCTGCGGATGGTACGCCGTGCTGAGACTCAGATGCGTACCCAAACTCTTCTGCAAACTCTATCAGAACTGAGATGTGAACCTCGTGTCCCTGTCCGACACGATACTCATGGGGACTCCGTGAAGTCGTACGACCTCCTGCACGATTCATGTTACATCACTATCTAAACTAGGAAAAGGAAATAAAACTGAGAGCAAAAGAATTTACCTCCATATATCTCCTCGCTAGTGCCTCAGTGGACTGTCCCACTCGGAATGGAATAAAGTGCGCGGATTTGGTCAATCGGTCTACGATCACCCAAATCGCGTCATTCTGCTTCGGACTCTGAGGTAATCCAGTCACAAAATCCATAGTGATGTGTTGCCACTTCCACTCCGGAATCGGAAGCGGTTGTAGCAACCCTGCCAAACGCTGATGCTCCGCCTTCACTTGCTGGCAAACCATACACTTGGCTACACTCCGAGCCACACTCCTCTTCATACCATGCCACCAATAGTTTCAGACGAAGATCCTTGTACATCTTGGTCCCACCAGGATGCACAGAATACGGCGAACTATGTGCCTCCACCATCAACTCCTCTCTGATATCCCCAGCTGGCACACACAACCTGGCTCCAAATCTCAGCGAGCCATCCTCATGAATCAAAAAGTCAGTCCGCAGACCAGCTTCCACCTGCTCCCGAATCTTCACCAGCTTTGGATCCTCGGCCTGGCCAGCCTTGATCCGATCCACGATTGTCGACTGTATCTGCATACACATCAAAGAAGAAGCCTCCCCAGGAAGAACAATCTCCACACCAGACTCGCAAAAATCCTACTGCAATCTCCACTGCGAGGTCAAAATCATCACCGCTGGAAGCCTACTCAGCGCATCAGGAACCACATTCACCTTGCCAGGGTGATACTGCAAATCAATCTCATAATCCGCCATGAGCTCCAACCATCGACGCTGTCGCATGTTGAGCTCCTTCTGTGTAAAAATATACTTCAAGCTTTTGTGATCGGTGAAGATCTTCACTTTCTCACTCAGCAAGAAGTGCCTCCAAATCTTAAGAGCAAACACAATAGCAGCCAACTCCGAATCATGCGTCGGGTAATTCTTCTCATGAACCTTGAGCTGACGAGATGCATATGCCACAACATGCATGTGCTGATGCAACACACAACCGAGACCCTTGCCAGAAGCATCGCAAAAGATCTCAAATCTACTAATGCGATCAGGCACAACAAGAATAGGGGCAGTCGTCAATCTCTCCCTCAGAACACCAAAGGCATTCTCACAATCACCCAACCAAACAAAAGGTACATCCTTCCGCGTCAATCTGGTCATCGGCTCAGCAATACGAGAAAAGTCCTTAATGAAGCGCCGATAGTAACCAGCAAGTCAAAGGAAACTCCGGATCTCAGATGCTGACTGCGGAACAGGCCACTCCCTGATGGCACTGATCTTCTCGGGATCCACTGAAATACCATCTCCAATCACCACATGCCCGAGAAAAGCAACTCTGTCCAGCCAAAACTCGCACTTCAAAAACTTAGCATACAACCGATGCTTCCTCAAAATCTCCAACACTGTCCTCAAGTGCGAGGCATGCTCCTCCTCAGACTTTGAATAGATCAGAATGTCGTCAATAAAGATAACGACAAACTTATCCAAAAAGTCATAGAAGATCAGATTCATCAGATTCATGAAAACTGCGGGTGCATTGGTCACACCGAAGGGCATAACCACAAACTCGTAGTGTCCATACTTCGTCCTGAACGCTGTCTTCAGAACATCATCCTTCTTCACCTTCAGCTGATGATAACCACTCCTCAGATCCAACTTAGAAAACACCCTCGAACCTCCAAGCTGATCAAAAATATCATCAATGCGAGGCAATGTGTATTTATTCTTGATGGTCACCGCATTCAACTCCCGATAGTCCATGCACATGCGACGTGAACCATCCTTCTTCTTCACCAGCAGCACCCGTGCTCCCCACGGAGACACTAGGATTGATATAACCCTTCTGCAAAAGCTCATCCAGCTGCTTCCGCAATTCCTCCAACTCAGCGGGTGCCATACGATATGGCGCCTTCGAAATCGGTTGTGCTCCCGGAACAAGATCAATAGAAAATTCCAGAGCTCGATCAGGTGGCAATCCAAACATCTCCTCGGGGAAGACGTCATCAAAGTCCCGCACGACTGCTGGCCTCTCCAGCTCCATCTGCATAGCCACAATCTCCACCGGCCTGGCCCTAAACCTGGCAGGACCAAGCGAACTGCTACCTCGGCTGAACTCAAATACTGGATGTCCAGGAATCTCGAACACCACCTTCTTCCTCCGACATTCGATCGTAGCATAGAAGCTCACAAGCCAATCCATCCCAAGGACCGCATCATAGTTGATGATGTCGTGGACGATGAAATCAGCGTAAAGCTCATGTCCACAAACCACCAACGGGCAAGAATTGCAACCAAGATGCACCGAGACCACGCCATTCCCGGTGACGATATTCCAACTCTTGGAAAGAGGGGACGTCGACAAGGAATGCTTCTCCAGAAGCTCCGAGAAATAATGCACATCGATGCACCTGAGTCAAAGAGGACTCGTGCAGAAAATGTGCACACCAAAATCACACCTATAAACAGTCTAACAATCAAGCTCTAGTCTAGCAAACAATCATGTTCAAGCAAGCAACATAATCTAACAATCAAAACTAACTAGGAAAGTAACAGCTAGATTGAGGATTACCTACGATAACCTCATCCACAGCCTCGCTCTCCACAGCGGTCATCAGAAAAGCCTGCCTCCTTGGCGGAAAAGCCTGCTGAAAAGCCTGCCTCTGTGGAACAATAGCTGCTCCACGTCCAGCAGGAACAGACGCTCTCTGCTGCAACGGATGTGCTGCAACAGGTGCCCTCCAAGGCTGCTTCGACCTCGGACAATCCTTCATGGTATGGGTAGGATCTCCACAGACAACACACTGGCCCAGGAATCTCCTACACTGATCCTTGATATGCCCGATCCTGCCGCAGAAATGACAAGTCTTCTGAATAGGCCCTCCTGGCCTCTTGAACTGAGCTGACTGATTAGGCTTGAAACCAGGCCTAACCACCGCTCTGGCCTGCTCCATAGGCCTCTTCCCCGCACCAGAAACATGTCCCCTCCTCTGGCTCAGGTTCAGCTCCTGCCTCCTCGCAGCGACCAGAACCTTTTGATAAGAGTCCAGATCAGAGGAAGACACAAAACTCTGAAGCTCCAAAGCAAGTCCCTGCAGGAACCTCTGAGCCCTCTCATCATCATCCTGCACCATCTTCGGCGCGAACCGACTCAGCCTAGTGAACTCTTGGTGGTACAGGTCCACCGTCAAGCTCCCTTGCTTCAGATCAATAAAGTGCTGCAGCATCTCCTTCCTAGCAGCCTTCGGAAAGAACTCCTCATCAAACCTGGACTTAAAGGTAGCCCAAGCTATCGGCTCCACCAGCATCTTCTCTTCCGCATCCCACCAGTTCCGAGCATTATCCTTGAGTTGCCTCTTCGCCAAATCAACCCATCCAGCCGGGGTGATCTTGGCCATCTTCAAGTTATCCTCAATGTTCCGAATCCACTCATCGGCAGCCAGAGGACCCTCAGACCCATCAAAATATACAGGACCCAGCTCCCGAAATTGCTTCACTCCCAGCTCGGAGCGAGGGGCATCCTGGATTGCCCGACCAGCTCGAACAACTGGAGCATTCTGGACCTGCAGGAGCACGCCCTGCTGCACCTGCATCATCTGGAGCATCATCCGCATCATCTTCCCATTGGTGGGTTCCCGCTCAGGCTCCTCATCATGAGGGGGCGCACCACTATCACCACCACTGGTGAATCGCCTTCCTGCAATCTAATGACACAGAAAACGAAACAATTAGACTCATAGCTTATGACTCGGACGTCGAACTTAGTTTATTGGACATTCTAATATTATTATCGTCATTCCGATAATTGCAGTTACAGAAGAGGACCTGCATGAGCCACCAACAAAACCTGTCACGCCCCGCTTCCCTAAAATAGAGGCGAGACGTGAAAAGGTCCGCACGAGAGTGGAGCTGTGAAGTCCCAAACCCGATAAGCGTCAATAAAACATAAGCAGGTCCTTGTAACCACAAACGGAACAACAATAATAACACAAGGAGAGATAGAAATAAAATCTCAAATCTCAGAATTTGTCCAACATTAAAATTTAGTTCAACATCCAGAAAAGCCACCAGGCTAAAAGAAAGAGTCTAAAAGCCCAGAACAAGGCCAACAAGGACAAACATAACAAAGTATAGGTGCTGCGCACCGACAACTACAGCAGTCTAAAACAAAAGGGGAAGCTCAACGAAGACACTAGGACTGGTCCCCAGTGTCCACGTACTCCTCGCCAAACACAGGCTCGGGCTCGGCGTTAGCAAACACCTCGTCCTCAACAATGGACTCAGGCTCAGGATCTAACATGTGTCACCCAAAAGAGTAAAGTGGCACATGTCAGCAAGTCTAAAAGACTTGGGCAAGGAAACTGAAGGTAAGGTAAACTAACACCCTAGCAGTTATAGTATGATGCATGACATGGCAAGTAACGTAAGGAAGTGACAAGTAAAGGAAAGTACAAGTAGCAAGTATGTCATGGATAACAAGTTTTACAAGTAAAACACGGACAAGTACAAGTCAAGTAGTTCACGTCAAGTGAACACGTCAAGTAAACAAGTTGTGCACAGAGATTTCGTCTGCTGGCTAGAGTGGCTGATCGGGCCAACTCGTAAGCTCAGGTGACCGCTTATCCCTACCCATCCACGTGTATCGAGCCAGGGCGTTACCCCGCACACGGAATGCTCGCTTCTGGAACACGAGCCAGGAAGTGTATTTAACACGTATGGCGTAGGGTTATGCCTACAACGCAGGTGCCTAGCCGGAAACAAGTAGATCGCGCATTAGCTATCAACCAACTCACGTAGCCCGCTTCTGGAACACGAGCCAGGAAACACAAGTATGGTAGCGTGTGCTACGAATGTGACATTCAACATGGATAGCATGGATGACAATTAATTCGTGTACCGTTAATTAAAATTAAACATGACATGGTAGTTGTGCAACATGGTAAATGACGGATCTAGCTTCGTTGTCAAGCTAGTTCCTAAAATTGCGCCTAGGCGAGTATCATTTCGTCGCCTAGTCTCTTTTACGCCTACAACAAGCAAATGGCCTAAAACATGGTCTAAAACCATAAGTGGCAAGTTTTACTTGCCTAGCACCGAGGATGACGATCAACGAGGCCATCACACAAATGCTAACTACGGAGATAAGATCGCTGCCATGGCAAAACAATATTAGAACAACATCCCACCTAGTTTTATTAGGGTTTCACAAAAACACAAATGGGTTATGAGGATATTAAGAGATCGATTTATTACCGTATCGGAGCGGAAGAATGATGCCGAGCAAGCACGGCAACGGAAGAAACGATCCGGGGAACCTAGGGTTCAGATCTGGAATGGATGGGGAAAATCTGGAGAAATGGGGTTTTGGGGATTTTTGGGGGTTTTCCGGCGATCTAGGGGTGGTGGCCGGCCAAAATGGAGAGGGAAACTCCAAGGGGGAAGGAATGGCTTGGGGAAATGTTGGAGGGTGATTTGGGGGAGAAAATGGCTCAGGAGAATGAAAGAGGGATGAAAGAAATCGTGGGTGGGGTTTAAATAGGGAGTGCTAGCGGCTGCCCAGAAATTAGGGTTTTAACACTGATTAGTCGGTCAAAGAGCAACCACTGACCGACTAGTTTGGAAACTAGTTGGTCGGTTGACCAACACAGACCGACTAATTGTAAACAGTAACTCCTGTACAAAATAGGATTTAGATTTAGTCGGTCAAAGAACAACTACTGACCGACTAGTTTCTCATCTAGTCGGTCGACGAACGTTCTTAGACCGACTAAGAATGAATAGCACTTGGTATCAAAAATAATCATAGAGCTAGTCGGTTAAAGAACGATTGCTGACCGACTAGTTTACAACCTAGTCGGTCGACAAATGTTCTTAGACCGACTAACGATAAACAGTAACTCCTGAGTAATTAACAAAGCCCATTAGTCGGTCCATGAAGGTTTGCCGACCGACTAAATCGTCATCTAGTCGGCCGGTTCCCCTTCTTGTACCGGCTAACGTGCACAGAAAGTTCCGAAATGGAGCGCGAAGCTCCGGGATCGATTCCTAAGACTCCTAGGCTTGATCTAACAATAAGATATGACCGATATGGAACCCGTCACGAATAACTTACTCCGAAATCGATGATCAACGGAAGAAGCTAAGAAAACACGACGAAACGATCGAAAGTGAAAGCTACGGAGACGAAAACCACACATAAGGAGAAAATCCACCAAAACATATACTATAATATAGATAATCCAAATACATGAAAACCAGTCGTTACAGTCCTCATCCCCAGCACTACCTTTCGATTCATCATCACTCCAAGTGCTTGCTAAAGATTTTCCTTTCTGCTTCTGGAGGGTATTGGCACATTCAGCTTGTGTGTGGCCAAAACCCTCACATTCTTTGCACTGTATCCCTTTGCCATTGTTCTTCTGATCATGCCTCTGAGTCAGACAACCGGTGTTCTTGCCTACAGAGGGAAGATTTGCCTGCGCCGCATTGTTACCAGATCTGAAGTTTTGACCCTTGGTGCTTATAGCTTTCATCATTCTGCTGAAATTCTTGATCAGCAAGGCAATGTCATCATCTAACTCAGACCATTATCTGACTTAGAGACTTCACGAACTTCTGCTTTTAGGGCAACCCCTTTGTCCCTCTGATTCTGCTTCAGATTCATTTCATTGGTCTGAAGAGATACCATGAGTTCATCCAGTCTCATGGTGGACGTATTTCTGACCTCCTCAATGGATGCAACTTTGGCTGAGGATTTGTCTGGAAGAGATCTCAAGGTTTTCTCAACTAACTTCTTTTGAGAATATTTCTTCCCAAGATGGAAGGCCTGATTGGCTATATCTCTCAACCTCCTATTGAATTTGGCAACAGTCTCGTCGTCATTCATCCTTAGATTTTCAAACTGAGAAGCTAGCATTTGGAGTTTGGAAGCTTTTACCGTACTTGTTCCTTCATTAACATTCTGGAGAATATCCCACGCTTCTTTGGCATACTCATATGTGGAGATCAGCTTGAACTGCTCTTCATCTACAGCCAAAAAATAGCATTAATTGCTTTAGAATTGCACAGGGCCGCATGTTCTTCAATCCTATTCCAGTCTCTTGCCGGCTTAAGATGTTCTTTGCCATCTTTGTCAATTTTGATCGGCGGTGTCCATCCTTCAATGACAGCGATCCATGCCTTCTCATCAAGGGACTTAATGAATGCACGCATCCGAGACTTCCAATAAGTGTAGTTTGTACCAATGAGCAATGGAGGACGAACAACGGAGGCACCTTCTCGTGTAGTCATGATTCAAGTACTGAAATCCAAGATCACACCCTCTTTGATAACAAAGTAACACGGGTGACCTGCTCTGATACCAATTGAGATTCAGTACATATGCACAACCAATAAAACACAAAGATAAAACACGGAAACCAAGATGACACAAGTAACTTGGTAACGCAGTTCGGTGCGCACACCTACATCTGCAGGGCCTTGCTCAGAAAATCAAATAACTCCACTAAATATTAATGATTACAATCACCAATACCATGTAATATTTGGAGGAACAAACTCCCCCTCAATAAAAACCGCTAGGTGTGATCTCAATCAACCCCGTGGAGTAATTTGCGCAAGCTCCCATTGCATGCAAGATCCCCTTGCACAACCAACTAGATCAACTCCCTTGATCCCTACGTGCGTAGCCGTTGGCCTCCGTCCCCGGATGTAGAAAACCGCAAGATCCCCTTACACCACCGACTTGAATCAACTCCCTTGATTCCTACCTCTGGTAGCCGTCGACAGCCCTCCCAGAGTTTTCTGATCAACTTTCGCAAAAGCAGTGCCCTAGGAGCAAAACCGCACATCCCTGATAAACCCCGCTCCCCTCAGTCCACGGGCCAATAGAGAAGGTCGTTCAATTATATCAGATGCGGATCGACAGCCCACAATTTTTGAAACTACTTCAGACAGGTGGTTCTGCGTATCCCCAAGGATACGATCAGTAAAATATTGCGGGCCAGAATCTCTCTAACCGTCTCACAATAAAACCGAGAGATTGCAACTTCCAAATATATTTTCAACAATATTCAACCATCAGAATATATCAAAGATGTTAAAGATACTAAACAGATTTCAAGAGCTTCCATCGACAAAGATCCCATACTCGACATTTATATTTCAGCTTCCGACACAACGTGTTGAACGTTATGTTGTAACATAATGTTCAACATTTCTTTCAACATGGCCTAGCGATGAAGTCTCTCTTCTCCAAAATAATTAAGAACTGCTGATTTGGGAAAGCTTTTTCAATCTTCTCTCATGCAGATATTCCGCCAATGTTTAGGAGTACTTCGAGTAAGAAATCCCATAGATCAAGGAACCATTTAACCATTTTGGGTAAAATGTTTTAAACAAATCTCATGCGGATAGTTTGCCCATAGAATAAGGATTTATTTCTGGTAAATAGAACAAATAAATCTCAGCAAATATTTCCTCCCATCAATTAAGGAACTAACCAGATCCCCAAATATTCTCAGCAATCCTTCCATCAATTAAAGAATTAATTCGGGTAAGAATGACTATAAAAATCTCACCAAGATATTTCATCAATCAATTCAGGAACCCCCGAGATTCTAGGCAACAAATCAGATCTGAATCAGCAAGACAGATCTGCAAACCAAAACAACGTATCTTCATACGAACCATACTCCAGATGCCGCATGTTGTACATAATGTTGCAACATTATGTTCAACATGACTGCTCAAACTGCTCAAAAACAATTCTGATTCCACAAACTGAGCTCTCCAGATTTAGTGCCACTAATTCCAACTTATATCAACAGAAAAACAACCTAACAAGAGCAAAAAGACACACATAAAAGCTTCTAAAATCAAGACACACAACATCAATAAACCTTGCTTGCAAGATGACACAAAAGAAAAGGTTAGCAGTCTTATAAGAGTTCATCTTTCAAGTATTAAGATGCCATTATGCAAGATGCAAATCATGAATGAATGAGCATATAGTAAATCCTACACAAATATGAATTGACGCCATTCTAATTTACATGCTAACTAATATTTCTTGCTAACTATTGTAGGGCATTAGATTGATTAAACACCAATGAATAAGAGTATGTTATCATTTACAAAAGAGCCTTACAATGAAACATCAATTTTTTTAATTAAAATGCTCGCTTGGCATAATTAACATGTTATATTAAAAGGTGCCAACTTTAGGCATGCTACTTAATTAACACCCTAACTTTAAATAAAAGTGTCATGAAAGATATTACCTTTAACACAAGTTTGGCATTTAAGTTAATTACACGAGCATACAATGTGAAGAGGATTGTATCAAAACCACATTATGGTGACATAAGGAAATTACAAGGCGAGCATGCAATGAAGTTGTAGTAACAACATTAGAGTTTGCATCCAACACTAGATTTGTTAAGTTAACATACTACATCAAAAGTGCATTTAACAATAAGGCTAGTTTATTCCATTTCATTTAAATTTTAGTGTGTGGCATTAGGGTGACATGAGGAAAATGAAAGGGATAGCATGCATTAAAATTAAAAGACTATCATACATAGGAATGACAACATAATGAAAATCCATGACTAAAAAGGAGGCATCATAAACTAATTTCAATAAAACACCATTGTTGGATTAAAAATGATTTAGCATCATGAACCAATTTCAATAGGACATAGACCTCTCCAACATAAACCTTTCCAACATTCCAATTTCAACAACTCCATGCAACATCAACCCATTCTCCATCCACATGAACATAACTTCATTAGGGATCTCTTGCATCATAAACCATTTCCATAAACCACCACTAACCATTAAGAATGCAATCTTTTCAATGCAACCAAGTAATTGCTAGGCAAATGTACATTGACGAATGCAACATTTACAACAACTTAGTTTATGTCTTCAAGAAAAATGCAACCAATTAACAACTTTAACATTACCCAAAACTAACATTAACCAAAATACATGGAGAAATAGCATGGGTGATATCAAAGATGCTAGCTTTAATGAAGGTAGCCATGAAAGTTTCCACCTTTAGCACAATTTGGCATGTTATTTAATAAAAATGTCAACTTTAATTTACATAGCCATGATAGATCCCACCTTTAACCCCATATGCAATATTTCTAAAGAAAATACCAACTTGGTTGATTAATATGCAATATTTCTAAAGAAAAATGCAACATCTACTTAAAAACTTATCATGCTTCAACATACTATTTGGAGTAGGATTCCTACCTCTTGGAGAATCAAACCCCTCTTTCAATTCCATGAAACTTCACCATGAATCTCCCTCTTCAAGCTCAAAACCCTAACTCTTCTTTTCCCAAATTCTCCTTTGGATTTCCCCCTTCCTCTTCTCTTTTCTTTATTTCTCTTCTCTTTTATTTTTGGCTTACTGGAAAATTTCGGCCAGTGGGAAAATTCGGCAGACTTTGGGTTGGGAGAGAAAGAAAAAAGAAAAAGAAATGAATGAAAGAAGAATGAAGAAGCTTGGAGAGAAAGAAAAGAGAATTAATAAAAATGTGAATCCCCCTAATTACAAGTTTGCCATTCTTATGAATAAAAGATCTCTTCTCTCTTCTCATAATTCAAGCCCAAAAACAAAGCCCAACAACCCACTCTAGCTACTACATTTATCTAAAGGCCCAAACAATAGTAATAATAATAATAATCAACATCAACAATAACAACAGTAATAAAAATGCTAATAATAATAACAACAACATCATCAACCACAATGACATTCATTGATACCAATAACAACAACAATAATAATCTCTTTAGAACATAATAAAATAATTATCATGAAAATACCATTTTACTATACACACCCACCAACCAAACATCACTAAACACACTAATAACACTAGTAACACTCACTATATCACATCCAATACATTCATACGTATTCACTTATACATCCAAGTCATGACATATTCAACCATATAGCCACGTAGGAAATTACCATGCACACAACAAAATTACTATGCACACATACATTACTATATACACCCTACGAAGGCACACAAGCAAGTATACAGTACATATCAAACAAAAATACATACATTACTGTATATGGCACTAGGGCCATTACACCTCATATAAGCTCTACTGCTCCAGCCCCCACGACACAGCTCATGATATCAAACCAGACCTGAAACCACAAGATGGGACTCGTCGCAACGTGACCGAGTAGAAAGTCTAATAACATTAGGTAGAGGCCAGTCTCAGAGTAGCTCACACTACAAAGGGACTACCTATCTAAGAAGGGTGGTCTAACAAGTAAAGGTCATAATGCATATATAAAAGTACTAACGACATGAGATGCAAGCATTACGAAGAACTTGTAAAACATGCATTAGTAACCATATTATAACATGCAAGTGCAAAAAGTAAACATATGAACATGTTGACATGAGGTAGTAGCATTAAAGTAAACAGAGGTGCAAGTCAGTAAGAGATAACAACATTTAAGTAAATAGATGAGCAAGTAAACATGAAATAACAACATTTATATTTGAAAGACAATTACTTTAGATTATCAATTTACATGTTTATGAACCCGTGTAAATAATAGGTCACTTAAGGAGCAGAACTTTAGCCAAGTTGGTGGAAAATCGGTACCTCAACCAGCGACACGAGCACTAGAGGGGCCTCTCGTAACTCCCCACCCGAACAGAGCAAGGTACGGGAGTGAGACGATCTATCATCTCGATTTTTATTGGGACAAATGGAGCAAACCATCAATTACCGCATGGTACATCACGAGTACACCACCGACCTCTCCAACTCTAGTCAACTCCCCCTTTCGAGAATGACAAAGCGAGTGAAAAATCTATCATCTGTCTGCTCTTTGAAGCCTACTCTTTACACGTGTCCCCCCCAAAGACAACATCTAAAGCTTCACCCATTTTAGAATGGACCGAAGACTCCAGATTCTTATCACTCTTCCTCACTCTCAATTGCATAATAAATTCCACATCTGATGTTTATGTACTCAGTGTGAGAGTGTTGTGGTGTGTTGTATTTCAAATATGGACTGTAATAATGTATGCTGGTTTGAAGATTGGTGCACCTCTGTATTGTAACTATATTGATTTCACTGGTAATCTGTAGACCTGCAAAAGTATTCAAGTAAGTAAAGCCCCCCTCCCCCCCGAAAGCGGGTCGTTACATCAGCTCATCTCGTGGGGCGTAAACGAGAACTTCTGTCTTAGGGGTGACCGGCTTAGTATAGGTAGGATGATCTTTACTTCAAGGGCTCCTATCTCTGGGCCTCTTATCTCAAGACTCCTGGCGGGGGGTCCCCGAGGTTGGTTTCTCTCGCCTCGTGTCTCCGCGGTATGAGGAGGTGATCTTCGCATTAGCTCCGGTTGGTTCTTCCGCCTCCTCAGAGGAAGTGAATCGATCAGTTATGTTAAGCATTTCTGCGACTGTGTTGGGGGAAACTGGTGAAGGGTCCTCCTCAGGTGCTTGTTCTGGACCACCTGGGTGAGCGCCGTTATGACGGTCATGTCCGGTGTCTCTTCTACATCGAGCCTCTCGTCGTTGAATCTCTGGACGAAGGCTCGGATCGACTCATTCTCATCTTGTTTGAGCGAGAAGAGGTGGGACGACCTCTTCTTAGGACATCGTCCTGCGATGAATTGTTTGCAGAAAATTTCTGCCAGTTCGTCGAACGAGCCGATGCAGCCATGGGGTAGCCCTTTGTACCAGCTTTCTGCCCTCTTGAACAAGGTGGCATGGAAGGCTCTACAAAGGTATGGCTCATCGGCCCTGTGGAGCAGCATGACATTTAAATACTTATGAATGTGCGACCATAGGTCGCCTCTGCCATCATAAGCTGGTAGAGCATGTAGCTTGAATTTGGGGAGAGAATGAGCAGAGATGATATTCTCTTTCAGGGGGGGTCTTCCGAATCGAGGATTGGACCAGTAGTGATCCTCCTGCTCCAGGTTGCACGTAGTTGGCTCCCGATGATCGGTTCGGGATCTCCTCCCTCCTCACAAATCCACCTGCAGGGTTCGGTGGGTTATAACAAGGGGAGCCCCGTACATTACCTAATCTACGATGTTGCGGGTTGCTTCTCGGTAATTAGAGGGTGTGGGTTCTCCATGGAGAACAAAAGCTCGATTATCAACCCCCGCTCCGTTGTCTTGGTGGGCCAGGGGGGTTGAATTGTAGAGGTTAATCTCCAGTTGATATGCCCTTGGGTCCTCCAGATCTCAGAGGAAAGCCGAGCCCTTGGTTGGCGTTAGGTTTGGGTTTAGGGGCGGTAACGGCTCATTTCGAGGCTGGAAAGCTCAATATCGACCTTCGACGTTGGATGATGACCGTCGATCTGCACCACAATCGTTAGGGGATTCGGATCTGGGTTCCGACCCAAATCTCCTCCGATGCTTAAGTTAGTATGGAACTTGAGAGAGAGAGAGAGAGAGAGAGAGAGAGCTTGGTGCAGCTGAGATCGACCCACGGAGGTTTGTCTCAAGACTGGCGGCGCAAACTCGAGCGTATAAGAAGTATAAGCTGAGAAAGTAGAGTTCTATGTCTTAGATCTCATACCTTGGAATTGGGACCATTTCCTCTATTTATAGACTTTCAGGGTCCCTTTGGATACGTTGGGATGATAAAGGCCCTTCATAATGGAGCCACGATCTTACCCCATTAATAAGAATAAATATTGTGCACGTCCCCGAGGTTCACGAGCCCGCCTTTAATCCCACGTTCGAGTGAAGCAGACTCAACGGTCGACTGACCATTGGGCTTTGACTGAGTCGATATCAGGCTTCTGAGGTGGGCCCTGCAGGCCATAATCATTTGTCGCCCAAGTTATCTCGAATGCCGGCCCAATGACTCAACAGTTGTGCACTACCACGGAAACACGGACCACCGAAGAACTTCGAAATTAGGATAATCAATCAAATAACAAATCGATCACTGTGAGAATTGCTTTTAGGCCGTTGACCGGCCAAGGGGAACACCGATAAGCTTTATTACGAAAGGACAGAACAAAACAAATCTTCTCTTCACAAGCGAAGAAGAAGTACACAAGATCTCTCCAAAAGCTCACAATACAATCTCTCAGAATTTGCTCTCATAAATGCCGACTCAAATTCTCACAATGTATTCCACTCTAAAAACACTCCTCTAAAACTACATATATATAACCCTATGGTACAATAGGTGCCATCATTGAGGGAGATGCACCCAGAGATACGAATCCCGACTTTAACGAAATTCCGATCTAATCACAGCTCTACGCATTTAATGCGCCGAACCCTAGTAGGCGTGCGGCCGCACCCTACTAGCCTCTGTCACATCCAAGTGGGCCCCACCCCTTCGCTCGACCTAGTTTTCCTATGACGACCAAACAACCGAATTGCTAATCCTAGCTGTTTGACCTACTGGAAGGTCGAACCGTTCGACCCACTGAGAGGTCGAACCATAGAGCCGACAATCTATCTGAGCCGCCGACCCTTACGACCGAGAGTCCAATGCGTTGCTGACGTCTTATAGCTCGGCATTCGACCTATTTGACTTGTGTCGAGTCAGATGGGTCGTATCCGAGCGCAATCGAGCTATCTCAGCACAAGATAACTCGACTGAATAACCAATGACTCGTCAGCGCCGAAATCAAGCCAACTTCCTCAATCTCATCTTGTTTTGGCACATGGATGCAGGGATGTATAAGTATGTATGTATATGTATGCATGTCCCCCCCGTTTGGCACACTAATTTCCCTCAAAAAATAAAAAACAAAAGATGAAGTGCACAAAAACAGAAAGTAGATAAACTAACGACTCTAACAACATCAAATCGATTTACTTAAAAAAACGTTTACCATTTGAGCAAACAAGTTGCACTAGTCGTCGGAATTATTTCTACATTATCTATATGATGATGACTACCTGCACCTCAAAAATGAGGTGCAGGTAATGATTGCACTCATATATAGAAAATAAGAATATTATACACTGTCCCTTCATAACCTCTCTCTTAACATTTTTATCATTATTAGAAACTTATCCTTAACTGCACCTCATTTTTTGAGGTGCAGATAGTCCTCACCATCTATATTTGCTCCTTAGACAAGATGGCTTTAGGGTTTAGACCAATTTTAGTAATAGCATAGATCAAAACATCACGGATCTAACATGAACCTGGAGCTGTACTTAACCAAATAATTTAACAATATTCACATGAATTGATGATAATATTAGCTCCACGATCACTGAAACCGATTCAAAGCCCTCCTCCAAGTCAAAATGAGCAAAGGTCTAACTTTCACACTACATTAGTTAAGTTTAAAAATCAACCAGTTAAAATCTCTCAATAATTAATAATGCCATAATGCCCACAAAGAGGCGCACTAGACTCTATTCGGTAGATCTCCAGTGTAAATTTTGTTATTTAGCCCATAGAAAGTCTAATTAATTTAATTAAATATAATCCACAGTCCCATTGCCGACGTGGAAGTAAACGCCTGCTCCCCGCTAAAAATTCTTCGCAGCCGACTTTTTTTTTCTCGCGTTCATTCTTCCAGTCTCACTTTCTTTTAACGCGTCCGTCCGAAACCCCGTGGAAAATTTCCAACCCCCTCTTCTCCTCAAATACCCTTCACTCTTCAAACGACACAAATTTTGTGCCACAAATTTGTATCGCACCGTAACACAATAACAACAACAACGACAACAAAGAGCAGATATCTTTGAGTTTTAATTACCATGGTTGTGCCCAACCCCAATGATGCCGATCCTAGGGGATCCAGCGGCATCGGGATCCTCGCCTTCGAGACGGCCGCGGCCATGTCACGGCTCGTCTCGCTGCACCGCATGGTGTCGGAAACGGAGATGATGAAGCTCCGGTCCGAGACCATGCGGTCACAGGGCGTGGCGTACCTCAACTCCACCGACCAAGCTCTTCTCATCAGGCTCGCGTGCGCCGAGCTGGTCGACGAGCTCGACCGCACCGCGGTGGTCGTGTCCCGTCTCAGCCAGCGGTGCCACGGGCCGCTCCCGGTCGGATTCGACCGCGTCTACACCGACCTGAAGACGGGGTCGATCGACCCGAACCGGCTAGGACTCAAGTACGCGGGGAGAGGGGTCGACAAGAGGGTAAAGAAAATGGAGAAGCACATAGCGCGGGCGTCAAGACTCTACTCGGAGATGGAGGTGCTGGCCGAGCTCGAGGCGACGGAGCGGAAGAAATGGGGGAGGTTCAGCGGTCCGATACCGATGCAGAAACCGAACGTCGACGATTCGATACAGCTCGACATCAAGTCGCAGCATCACAAGGTCCGCAAGCTGAGGGAAAGCTCGCTGTGGGGCGGGCCGTTCGACAAGGCCGTCGAGCTCATGGCCCTCGCATGCTACTCGATTTTCGCCCGAATCTGCGTCGTGTTCGGCCCGTTCGTAACGGGCTTGCCCCTAGTCGTCGTCAACAAGGAGTGCTCGCGGCTCTTCTTCGCGAGCTCGCACGTCAAATTCAAGATTTACCCGCAATCGGGGCCGCTGGAGAGGCCCGCGCGCGCGGCGAAGGAGGTTGCAATCAGGAACTCGTGCCCGATCACGAGCACGAGGGAGGAGGGGAAGAGGTTAGATGTCAGCTGGGCCAAGATGCTGGAGCCGGCGGGGAACACGGTGGGGGGCTCGGGCTTGGCCCAGCGATACGCGGAGATAATCCTGCTGGCGGAGAAAGTGATGATGGACGGGGCCGAAGAAGCGGAAGCGGAGCGAAAGGAGTTGTACGAAATGCTGCCGCTCGGGATGCGGGCCGCAGTCAGAGCGAAGCTCCGGATGTGCTGGCGGGAACGGGGGCCGCTGGACGGAAGCCTCGCCGACGGCTGGAAGGACGCGGTGTGGAGGATTTTGGGGTGGTTGGGGCCGGTCGCGCACGACACGGTGGACTGGCAGGCGGAGAGGAACATGGACAGGCGGCAGAGGTTCGTGTCGGGGCCGAGGAAATACCTGCTTCAGACGCTGCATTTCTCCGACAAGGTGAAGACCGAGGCGGCCATCGTCGAGGTCCTGACCGGCCTCAGCCTTGTGTGCTGGTACGACGAGCAGTGCCGCAGCGGATCGTACCGATACTTGTATTAGCAGTGCGTTTGTTGATATCTGGATGCAAACTCTTGAATTCAGGTTTGCATCTTGGTTTCAAGAAACTGTACGTACACATACAAACTGTTGCCCGCTTGAGGTTGTTAGTTGATACTTGTTTCCGAATGTAGTATAGACGATGATACAGTTCTTGGTTCCATTTTTGTTCACCATCCAAAGTTTTGGCCATATGATTGAAGATTACTGTGCTATGTGCTGGATTTTGATTCAAATTGTGCGTGTTATCCAGGAAAAAAAAAGACCCCAAATGGTCATAGACGTACGAAGCGGAGCGCCCCTTTTGTTGACAAATGACGAGTTTTTAGGCGAATACTCGTTTGCAAGTTGATTTTTTGACCAAGACTTGGAGGTTGCAATCAATTTGAGTATAATACTTTTATCTTGACCAGAGACTAAGTTATCAATATGATGTTGCAATCTTATTATTATCTGTATATTGACCCGATCGACAATGAGCTAAAATATAGACTGGTTCAAATTTGTAACGTCCCCTGATTTCCAAACGCTAGAAAGTTGCCAGTGTGCGTACAAATGGAAACCTCCGGCATTTGTACCATATATAAAATTATAAAATTATGGTATTCTTGGCGAACCCCTGTATCTTATGTAGCTGCCTGTCGTACTACTTGCCATCGTAATCATCGATCGTTTTAAAAGATGAAGAAAAGTAATTAGAGGAGAATTAGACTTGCCGTGACCTGCTAAGATGTGACACATATTGTTACATGTTTGATTGGCTAAATTACAACGACCAACTAAGTAGGTTATCTACAGCTGACCACTTGCTTATGACTAGAAAAAGTCGAAGGTTCATGACACACTATTAACATATACGTGTCACCAAATTTACAAGATATACGTACAATAGTCGAAAAGAATTAAATATCACGTCATTTTCGCACGTCAAGCTCGTATCAAGTAGCTTGTCGATGTATGTAAACTTCAACAGTATTGACTGGCTACTTAGCCTAATTGTTATTAAATAATTGCATCATATTTTTGAATTTATGTAACTAGGTTTTGTTACTATATTCGGCCGGTCCACGAAGAGGAGAAATAATATTTCATCCGAATGAAGAAGCCCACAGAGAACATACGGCATATCCCCAAAGGCCCGAGAAGTCTTCATGGAAAGCGAACCGATTACCCAGTCAAAAGCCTAGCCACGTTTTGCCCGTTGAGCTTCCGAGCCTCATGGGATCGGTTGATGGTGGGCTTAATATTAATGGCGGGGTAAGTAGACAACAGTTGTTGAATCATTGGGCCGGCATTCGAGATGACTCAACTGACTCACCTTGCTTTGCTTTTACGTAATGCGGGAGTGACTAAGGCACACAGAGCCCACAAGAGAAGCCCGATATCGACTCGGTCAAAGCCCACCAGCCAGATGCCCGTTGCACTCCCATCACTCGAACGTGGGATTGATGGCGGGCTCATAAATAGCGAGAACGTGGGCAACGTTTAATCCTAATAAACGAGGAAGATCATGGCACCATAATGGGGTGACCGTTACGTTGCCAACGTCACTGAAAGGACCTAGGAGGCCTATAAATGTCAAAATGGTTCCAATTCCCAAGGAACGAGATCTAATACATAGACTCTACTCTTTCATCATATATTTCTTCCACAAAAGAGCTTGCGACGTTAGATCTGAGACGAACCTCCGTGGGTCAATCTCAGCTGCTCCAAGCTCCCTCTCTTCCTTAAGTTCTCATTCTAACTTAAGCATCGGAGGGGATTTGGGTCGGAACCCAGATCCAACCCCCCTGACGCTTCCTTGTGGTGCAGATCGTCGAGTCACGATCTTCAGTTAGGGTCGTTCCAGAGCTTCCTAGCCTCGATCTAATGACTTACGGACCGCTCGAGGGTCAATCGGGCATCGCAAGCCAACCATCATCCATTGAACGACACTGGTTCTTCTAACTTAGGGTCCCACTCAACTCGCTGACGAGGCTCCGACTCGGCACGAAGGGTCCACGTCAGCAAGACAACTGTTTTGGTCATTTTTGGCCTTAACAACAGTTATGCCCATTTTTCAGGGACAATCATGTCACCATTAAAGAAAAGCCGTTATCTACTAACAGCTCGAAGGGGGAAACCCTCGCCTATAAATAGTCCTAACGACAATGAGACAAGTGAAGCTCCAGAGATACTAAACATTAAGATACTCTGACAATTTACTCTCCCACTTACACTTTATATTTCTTGATCCATAGCTCGGTGTGACAGTGATCAGACCACCTCCCTTTAGGTCGGACATAGCTGTCCCGAGCTTCCTTTAAGTCTCTTACTGACTTAAATATCAGAGGAGATATGGGTCGGAACCCAGATCCGACCCCCTAACGATTTATCTGTACTGCAAATAGCCAAAGATAGCTCGGAGTTAGGTCGATCTTCATCCAATAAATCGGACTTAGCTCTCCTTGACCCAGGTTCAGCCTTTTTCGGGTCCCATTCCTCTGCCGACGAAGCGTCACGTCACTAGAGGCATTCTCATCAGTACCACTCTACTGTGTGATGAATTTACTCGTCAATAGGTTTATTAAGTATGCTAGTAATTTTTGGTGCAAGCTTAAAAAACGGTGTAGGGGAACCAATTGGATATGAAATCATATGTGAATCATATTATAATTGTGCACATTGTTGGACGTGGGCCTGAATTAGGACCCAAACCTAACCGAGCCCAACTAAATAGGGTCGGCGGCTAGGGTGGCCTAGCCGCTGTCCAATTCCAAGCCAGCAAAAGATGTCGACTCGAGGCCCAAGCTCAGGTTTCCCCTTTGGAAAGGGGAAATCATATAGCACCCTCATGGGCTGCACGTTGTTTATGATGATCAGAGATTGCTTAGAGAGGAGGTCTACCTCTGGGACGTAAAGCCTATGTAAAATGGTTTGATCCTTTTCTCCCAACACACACAAAAAATTCTAAAGTGATAGTCTTTGCTCGATTCTTGTTCTAGCCTGTTCATTGTTCCTAGGATCATTCATGAGGCTGTAGCGTGATGGATGCACAAGGAAGATCCAATCTTATGAGTGTCTCGCCCATCAAGCAAGGCATTGTTTTGATCATCATTAAGTAGATCTGAGAAGCATACTAGCTACACGTGTATATTCTACTTATGTATATATCTAAAGTATATATGATGTGTGTTGCGCGACGGCGGATGGTCGTCGAAGATCGGATGACGAAGAACGAGCAATAATCAAATAAAGCACTATGAAATATATCAACTTTATTCCTTTAGCAGGCCAAGGGAACACCAATGAGCTTTATTACGAAAGGAGAGAACAAATACAAATACAAATCTTCTTCCTTCATAACGAAGAAAAGGCACCCACGATCTCTCCAAAAGCTCTCAACACAATCTCTCAAAGGTGGCCCTTACAAAGGTGGCTCAAAGTTCTATCAATGTGTTCAGTTCGACCACATTGAGATAAATTGTGATAACTTTGTTGTATTATTTTTTAAATCCCTATTCATACCTTCTAATATCTAACATCATGATATAAAATCCTTTGAAGTCCAACGATAGAACATACTGTGAGAACTAAAGATCTAGATTAATCATTAAGCAAGACCATGCAAATAATAATCTAGATATACCACATGCTGAATCTTAAAAAGTTATCTACTCTGTTTAGCAGAAGCGTACCTGAATCCATCGCTAATAGTCTGAAAGAGATCCTGACGATAACGTAGCAGATGATCGTCCAGAACAGCACGAATCAACCGTTGGAGAAATCCTTTGGCTTTCTCCCGGTTTCTCTCCTAGCGACGGGGCATAGAAAAGACGGCTAACTTGTACGTGTGCTCCGGGGATCATGACCGCACATATATTGGGGCTAGCCTCCTTAGCCCTAGGGTTTCCAATTCGGCCCATCAACGAATTGAAGTCCAATAGCCTCTACACATAAAGGCCCACAACCTATATGACTCATTTAAGCCCACTCAACTTAATAAATGAGATCACTTATATATTGGGCTTTAATATAATAGTGTAGCACTATATAATTATATTCGCATATTAGCCCAACGTTGGATTAAGATCCAACTGTGTTGGATAAGTTCCAACAATCTCCCACTTGGGCTATATGCTAAACCTTATAATTATATTTCATTGTGCATACAACCGAATAAGATCTTAACTTGCTGTCATTTTTTAATGAGTCAAAAAACAATCCGGTCCATCAATTAGATTAGCAAGGGATCAAGGAGATCTTCGTCGCATCAATTGCAGCTCGACCCATCAGTGGTCACCGTACTAATACAAAAGAATGACATGTATTATGAAGTGGATGTGTAGCATGAAAATTACATGTAATGTGATCTAACATGTTTATTTCCAACTGATCCTCCTTAACCTTAGTGAGATCATAAACATACCAAAATCGGAGTGAAGCCGAACTGAACCAAAACTTTATTTCTGATCAGAAAATAACCTCAAGCTTAAGCTGGAGACTTAATTTTGTCTATCATATGAGCACCCAAAAGAACAAACTCCCACAAAACTGAATGTTCTTAATGAAATGACATCATATGAATAGCGAGCTCACAAAACCTTTTGGATGACATTTCCTTAGTACAACGGATCCGTAATTACATGGTTTGTTCCGATGTGCTCATTAGACAATTATACACTCCGAATTATTAATCAACAATCTAGGAACTTGATCTCTGAATAACTAAACTTTGTCGAGTTCTTGTTGCTGCTGGAATATAAAACTGCACACTTTATTGTCACTAAATAAACTGTGTGGTGTTTTAATACTATCCCTGATTTGCAGCATAGTGAAAAAATATGCAGATATATTTCATGATTTGGATGTCATATAATATGATATGAAATCTAAAGCCATGTCAGACGAGATTATATAAAGGGGACTGTTTAGATCTCTTCTAGTAGATGGCGCCTAATATAGATTTTTCATACATTCTTTGCATCCAATAAATAATCAGAGTCAGTATACCAAAATGATCTCAAACCTTCTTGACTACTGATCCTTGAACATGTAACCCTTTTGTTCTCCATAAATACCGTAAGACACATTTGGCTGCTGTCAAATGGTCAACTCCTGAACTTAACAATCTGTCCAACACACCTGTAATATATGCAATAACCAAATGCATATAAAACTGAGCATACTTTAGACTCCCTATTGGTGAGATATATGGAATCTTCTGAAGATTATTCTTAGGGCAATTATCGAGACTAAACTTGTCTCCCGCAGAACTTAACATTTATTACCATATAGATATTATAGAATTTACATGCTCCCACAGAACTTAAGATATATAACATCATTAAACATCATCTCAAAACCGAAAGAGGTGATCACTTAATGAAATTTAATATATCATTAACGATATTAAAATGCTCTACTAATGCCATTCTAAACCTTATAGAGTCTTTCATGAAAACCGAATAGAAAGTCTCTTTACAATTAATGCATTCTTTTCCGTATAAAGTCTTTGAGTGATACGCTTTAAATCTTTTCTTAATACCCTTTTGAATTCATTTTGATTATAAAAAACTATTTACAATCAATAGGGTTCAAACCTTATGGCAATGAGAAAAGATTTTAAGTATCATTCAAAGACTTTCTTAATTATTGCATTAATCCATTTTAGAGATCGATGTAGAACTTTTATGACTTGATGTAAGTCGAACTTCCATTACCCTAATGTCAACCATATGTCCTTGAGAATTACAATGTAATATTTCAACAATGTACTTTTCATCTCTTTAATGGATTTTCTGAATGGCAATTAGTTACTTGAGGTGCTAGAGTTTGTCCTTATGAACAATTTCCCGAATAGGAGGAATTGCAACATTATCTTGAATTCATTGTGTCTTGAACAATGTATGGAATACCATCCTGAACAATGCCAACAACACCTGTGGGAATATAATCCTCTTCAAGAATAATGTCACTAAC
This sequence comes from Scilla litardierei, assembly GCA_030789695.1. Taxonomy (NCBI): domain Eukaryota; kingdom Viridiplantae; phylum Streptophyta; class Magnoliopsida; order Asparagales; family Asparagaceae; genus Scilla; species Scilla litardierei. Next base: position 157,553,757 of record CM061140.1, on the reverse strand, counting down.
TAAATTTTCCCCCTCAAACTCAGCATCCTCAAATAGGTATGCATTTCCTAATTCGTAAACTAACTTAATAGTGGGATTATGTAAAATCATACAAAATATCAGATTTTAAATTATTCAACAAAAAACTAAAAAATTATTAGCATTATGTCCAATTTCTTTATTAGGCTTATAAGGCCATACCTTAGTTGGACATCTCCAAACATGCAAGCGATTCATTTGTTGAAACTTTATTAAGGGTATAAGTTGCAATCAAAAATAACTGAAATTCTAAATTGTTAATTCTTTCATTATAACACATGTACTTAAATGCAGGAATTCTATATATGAAGCAACATTTCCAAATAAATGAAGATTATAATGAACTTTTAAAGAACCAGAATAAACAAATTTTGAATTATGAGACAACCAAATTTTCCATTCAGTTTTGAACAATAATAACCGAATTTGTTCAAAATAGAGATGGAAATCCAAATTCCGTTAAAACGGTACATAATAGTCTTATAAAATTCAAATACAATTTAGCCTTTAAAAGAAATAATCTAAATTTAATTTGCTTCTATTGAACCATCTTGCCATTGCCCATATCGATATATCTTTCAGCATCATTTGGCTCTAGGCATCTTAGGCAATCCTGCATAGACACAATGATGTGAATGGTTATACCAGGATCTTTCCATCACGTGTTTAGAAGTACCAAAGTTTGCATGAAAAGAAATTAACTAAGAATTAAACCAAATTAAAGAAACATACCCTTTTTAGCATGTCAAGCGTGATAATTTGTGCAATTCTTCTTTACACGCCCTTCAGCTCCACAGAAAAAACAACCATTACCTTCTGAACTTTTCAGTTCCCTTTGTTGTTTCTTTTGAGAAGCTGTATCTGCAGCTTCAGTATCCTTCTTCCTTTTGTTGAAGGTGGAGGTCAGTTGAGTACTTTCTGTCATCTCTTGCTTAGGCCTTTCCTCTTCCTTGACACAGTATGAGATGAGCTCATCCAGAGACCAAGTCTCATCCTTCAGATTGTAGCTCATCTTAAACTGGCTAAACTGTAATGGAAGAGATATTAAAACAAAATGCACTAGCAGATCCTCAGAGAGGTCTAGCTCAAGTGCCTTCAATCTTGAAGCAATATTAGACATCTTCAATATGTGCTCCCTGATGTTTCCTTTACCTTCATATTTCGTTGAAGTTAGGTTTGTCAAGAGTGTACTAATCTCACTCTTTTCATTCTTGACAAGCCTCTTTTCAAGCTCAATAAGGAACCATTTAGCTGTGGCAATTTTCTCTGAAATAGAGCCCATGCGATTTTTTAGAATGGCATTCTTCACAAGCATAAGTCACATGTGATTTGATCTCTTCCACTCTTCCATCTCCCTCTTTTCATCAGAGATACTCTCATCAGTGAGTGGTGGTGGACTATGAGTCCTTAATGCCAGATCAAGATCCATGACTCCGAGGATTATCAAAAGATTCTCCTTCCATGCCTTGAAGTTAGTGCCATTAAGTACTGTAAGAGATTTGAGGTTGGCAGAAAAATTTTCAGGAATAATAGCTGAAAAAGAGAGCAAGAAAACAATTGTAATATGTTCATATGAGTATTAAACAAAACAACACCAAATTCAAATTAATGTTATTTTCCCATCTCAAGACATCCTTTACTAACTCAACATTTATCTTTGGATAATCTATTGACTAGCCATTGACATCTTGTTGTAGCAATCAGACAATGACAATAATGACATGCCAAAAATAAAACTTCTTTTGGGCCGAATTAAATTTGTATGCATTGATCTCACGAATCATCACCTTGTCTATTGCCACAGGTGCGCATAAAATGATACAGAACGGTAAATCTTTCTTTGGGCCGATTTAGCATTCATTTCAAAGTATGCACATAAAATCTTTTTATATTTATGAAATAAAATAATGCAAAACAATAGAGCCCACTTTGGCGATATGATGATTTCATCAAGTCATTTCAAAAATATATAACTTTGCAAAATTTGAATCTATGTCGTATTTTAATACATGAATTTATACTTTAAGTGGAAATATTCAAGTCCACTTTTATTCAAAATCAAATTTAAGGCAACTAAAATTTTCATACAAAAGTATATAGTCAACTTATTATATATCGAGAGTAAAATTAATCTTCACAAGAAAACCCACTTTGATGAGTTGATGATCCAATCAATCTATATTCGAAATATATAATTAATTGTGCCAAAATTTTGATTTTTAAACTAAACTGAATTTAACACAAAATGATTACACTAAATGGAAATATATATAAGAACCTTTTATTCCACCTTTCAAATCATTTATATTGAGTTAAATAAAATCCATAATTTCAACACAAATTTTCTTCTTCAAAATGAGGCATATAGGTGTACTAATGTGTATATAAACATACATATAAAGTTATATATATATACACACACACACCATATCCCATTTTATATAAAACTTTAAAATGTGTGAAATTTCCGTAAGGCCATTTACTTGATGGTTAGTGAACAAAATTCCTTGGGGCCTTTAAAAATTATCGTTGAGGAGAAATATACGTTAAAACCTTTTATTTCCTCCCGAAGAAAGTACTTGAATTTTGTGTTTTAATTTAAATCTAAATTAGGCAAATTGAATTTTCATATCAAGGTATGAAGTCAACTTGTTATATACCAATATATATGTGTATATGTATATATATATATATATAGGGGCAAATGTGCCTGAGAACGTGCGCAGGTAGAATTACCTGCGCACGCCCCCTCTGTTCGGGGTTTCTAAATATTTTTTTTTGAAATTTTTTTTTTGCAGTAGCTAGATATACTTTTTATGAAGCTCCCCACAAAATTTCAGGTCAATCCGACACCGTTTGAGCCTCCGTTCATCGATTTCAAAAACGTTGCGCAAAACTGTCCAGAATTTGGACAGTTTTGCGCAACGTTTTTGAAATCGATGAACGGAGGCTCAAACGGTGTCGGATTGACCTGAAATTTTGTGGGGAGCTTCATAACAAGTATATCTAGCTACTGCAAAAAAAATTTCAAAAAAAAAATACTTACAAACACCGAACAGAGGGGGCGTGCGCAGGTAATTCTACCTGCGCACGTTCTTAGGTACATTTTTTGCATATATATATATATATATATATATATATATATATATATATATATATATATATATATATATATCTGTGTGTGTGTGTGTACATATATGTATATTTATGTACATATATATACATATGTATATATATGTACATATATATACATATATGTACACACACGCACACACGCACACACACACGCACACACACATATGTACTTATGCCATGAATTTAGAATTTAATTTGTTTTACCACAAAATTTATCTTTGAGGAGAAATATGCATAAAAGCTTCTTATTTCCTCCTTCAATCCAATTAAATTCAATATTAGGCAACTAATCATACAACATATGTCCACCAAATGTGCCCAAAAATTGAATTTAAATGAAACTGAACTTAAATGTAAATATATATGAAAACCTTTTATTTACTCTGTCGATCCAGTTAAAATTCAATCAGGCAACTAATCATACAACGTATGTATTTAACCGTTTACATTCCGAAATAATAATAATTTAACAGTAGAGCCTACTTTGGTGGGATTTCAAAAAAATTAGAATCATTTCGAAACGTATAAATAAAGCAAAGAATGCCTAAAAGAATTAAAATGGAACGAATATAATTTAACACACAAATTGGGCCTAAAGGAATTATATATACACATAACCATTTATTTCCTCATTTAACAAATTTAAATTCAAAATTTTAGGCACTAAATTTACATACAAAGTATGTTCGTAGCTTTTTTTATATATCGAAATAAAAGTATTCGCCATAATAGAGCCCACTTTAGTGGGGTTTTGATTTAATTACAATCATTTCGAAATATATATAGTGTAACATGCCTAAAAGTAAATTTAAATAAATTAAACTATTTTAACACAAAATTTTGCCTTAGTGGAAATATATATGTATATAAATAAAAACTTATTATTTCCTTGACAATATTTGAGTTAATATTCTTAAGGAACAAGCCCAAAATAGTGTCCATGTAGCCCAAAAGAGTCCATAACATCAAAATAACCCAAACAGGCCAAAAAAACAAGCCAGCCCAATACTGTTTTTAATTTTTTTTTTGAAAAAAATGCTGTTTTGGGCCTAACTCTGGCCCAAGGCCTGCTAGGGTTTGAAAACCCTAGCAGGTGGCTTCCCTAGGGGGGCGGACGCCGTCGCCCCCTCCTTCGCAGTCGGCGCCGGCAGGGGGCCGGCGCCGCCGTCTTCCGACAGGGGGCGGCAGGGCGCCGCCCCCTTTCCTGCCATTCCCAGCGAGGGGGCGGCTCTGCCGCCCCCAGTTTTCCGATCCGTCGATAAGGGGGAGCCCCCCGCCTCTGATCGCCGACTGGGGGTGTCCGGCGGAGCGCCGCCCCCCTTTTCTTGGGTTTGCAATGGGGGCGGCAGTGCACCGCCCCCTCTGTAGTCTGCGGTAGGCCCCCCACTGGGGGCCTGCTCTTCCGATCGGAGGGGGGTGGCACGGTGCCGCCCCCTCCGATAACAGGCTGAGGGGGCGGCATGAGCCGCCCCCTTTGAGACTTTACTGGGGACGGCGGGTGCCGCCCCCTCTGGCCTCTATTCCCGATGGAGGGGCGGCAGGGTGTCGCCCCTCTCTCCGTTTTGTCCGACAGTGACGGCCAGGCTGCCCCTTTCTTACTGTGTCGGCGACGGCAAAGCCGGCGTCGATCTACCGACGGGGGCGGCGTAGCCGCCCCCTCTTGATCCATATCGGGCGGCGGCCGGCGGGCCGCCCCCAATCTAGGGTTCGATTTTTTTTTCAACAGGGAAAAATCAATCAAAAAACCCATTAAAATTACAGATCTGAATCCAAACAGATTAAAAATCTGATTTTTATCAGATCTACTTATGAGCAGGCATAAAATTTTAAGATCCAAGAATGACGGCTCTGATACCACTTGTGAGAACTAAAGATCTATATTAATCATTAAGCAAGACCATGCAAATAATAATCTAGATATACCACATGCTGAATCTTAAAACGTTACCTACTCTGTTTAGCAGAAGCGTACCTGAATCCGTCGCTAATAGTCTGAAAGAGATCCTGACGATAACGTAGCGGATGATCTTCCAGAACAACACGAATCAACCGTTGGAGAAATCCTTTGGCTTTCTCCTGGTTTCTCTCCTAGCGACGGGACGTAGAAAAGATGGCTAACTTGTTCGTGTGCTCCGGGGATCATGACCGCATATATATTGGGGCTAGTCTCCTTAGCCCTAGGGTTTCCTATTTGGCCCATCAACGAATTGAAGCCCAATAGCCTCTACACATAAAGGCCCACAGCCTATATGACTCATTTAAGCCCACTCAACTTAATAAATGAGATCACTTATATATTGGGCTTTAATATAACAGTGTAGCACTATATAATTATATTCGCATATTAGCCCAACGTTGGATTAATATCCAACTGTGTTGGATCAGTTCCAACACATACATGGACTATCAAGCTACATGGCACAACTAGATTTACTATACTGTCCATTTGCATACAAAAGAAATATTTATAAGAGTTACTTAGGATATTCTCAAAATTTTGCCTCCAAACTTAACAGTGTTCGCATCATGCAAGTATTTAATCTTAGAGGTAAATTGCACTCAAACCTCCTGAACTATGTGTAATATGTCACAAGATAATACCTCATTCAAAATTATGTCATCATGAGCAATTTATGAAATAGCACTTAGATCCCCTGAACTATGGAAGAAGATTGGAGCCTGTTTATGTGTGTTTTCTCACCACAGTTCATTGACCGTCGGCTGTGTGGTCAACATGGTCAAGGGGCCGACTTGGGGGTCCCTTGGGATCGCCGAGCCCGCTTGTTCTCGGCGTGGGAGGAAGGAGGGTCGGGCGCAGACGGGGGAATCCCCGGGTAGCGTCAATCCTCTGCCTTCGGGGAGTTGAGGAGAAGCCTCGGCTCGGTGGGTCGCGCTCGGCCTCGGTTGGGTCGCGCTCGGCCTCGGTCGGATCCGCGTCGAGGGGCAGCCTCGGCGCCTTGCAAGTGGGTTGGTGCTTGAGCAGCCGTCCGCCTGACGACTGAGATGAGGGTAGCCGACCGACGCTGAGGGGTAGCCTCGGCGCCTCGGATATCTTCTTCCTGGACAGATGAGGAAACTCGTCAGGGAGGCCGGACCTAGGTTCCGGCCAAATCCCCTCCGATGCCTAAGTCAGATCAAGGTCTGAAAGGATACTCGGCGGGGGAGATCCGGCTTGTAAGGAAGCCGGAACGTCAACCCAGGCGGCGCGAGTTTGGGGGAGGGAGGAAATAGAGTGGCGAATGCATAGGTCGTTGATGGAGTACCTCTCTGTTGATTACCTGAGTCTCGATCTCTTTCTCCGTTGTTCTGGCCTTCCCCTTATAGGGTCCCTCGTGATTGCCCCACGTCCCACCTCCTCTCACGTCCCCATGATCTGCCTCCGCCTCCTCCCACTCGTGCGTAGTGGAGGGGTGGCCCATTAACGGGTCTGTTAATGGCCATTATGGGATCACGGATTCCGAGGGGCGGTTAATCGAGCCGAATGGCGGCTAGTCGGGTGCCCCCGAGGGTGGAGTGGCCGGGCCTTCAGCCCCGTCCGTGGGCCCTTCCGGGCGGGCCCGTCTTCTCTAGTGGGCGCCTCCTTTGAGGTTGGGCCGTGGGCCGTTGTAATTCGGGCTGGTCCAAATTAGTCGTAACAATTGCCTCCATCGCCCGGGCCGTTCGGCTTCCGTCGGTTCGGTTCGGGTGATGTGACTCTTTCATGATCCGATGGGTGCGTCAGTCGAGGCTCCGCCATTAAATGAATGTCATTATTGCCGCTCCGTTTGGACTTCCGTTGGTGCGGTTTTCGAAGCATCGTCGCCGTCTTGATATCGCCATGTGCTCTCCCCTGGCGGTTCAGATCCAACCCTCGTCCTCTATATATACGTTCCAATCCCTCGAGCTTCAACTCTTTCGCGCTCATTCCTTCTTGATCTCCGTTCTGCCAGCTTCTTCTTCCTGACATATGCCCTCTTCCCAGCTCTGATTAAGGTAATTCTCCCACTCTTTAACTCGGGCTATGGCCATGCTTAGAATAGGTGATACACGTCCTGGCGGGCCGACGCCTGGTCCCGATCGTGCCCATCCCTCGCGACTCAAAGCTCCTTCGCCGCCCCCGGGGGTCCCGGATAAAGGGAAAGGAAAACTTTTTCCGGATCCCGTTGGGAATGATGTGGCCTCGTCTTCCGAGCGATTAGGCATCCCTCCATCGATCCTCCGGTCGTCATCTATGGCCCCTTTCTTAGTCACTAGGGAAATACGGGAGAGGTATTTATGTCATCCCTATGACGTCCGGATTCCCTTTGGAGATGAGCGGATCTGCTTCCCGCAGAGTAACGAGGTTGGCGTCTACGTTGGCGTCTACGTCGAGCTGTTCCATCTGGGGCTCCACTTCCCCCTCCATCCTTTTATCATTCAATTCACGGATTTCTTGAAAGTCGCCCTGTGCCAGCTAATGCCATCCTCTGTCGCGGTGCTCACCGGGTTCATTGTGCTTTGTATCACTCACGGCCTGGAGCCGTCTCTCCCCCTCCTCTTTCATTTTTACCGGATCCAGACAGTTGGCCTCGGATCTTGGCTATACCTCCGAGCCCGCGCGGGGCGGGTGTGCCTGCTCGGTCTGCCCCCTTGGTCGGGGAACTGGGACTCTAGCTTTGTATTCGTTGTCTTTCCCCGGGTCTCGGTGATCTTGACAGGTTGGGGGAGTTCGCAACAAACCGACAGGGCGGTAACCTTATTCGAGGCCGAGCGAGCCACGGTCCGCCTCCTGTCGTCACTTTCTCTTGAGGAGAGGTCGGTCTGGCATTTGCTGGACGACCTGCTTCTTAAGTGTACTCTGTGGTCCCCCGGTAAGTTGTCTCCCTTCCTTCCGTTTATCCTCTGGCTCACCCTGATTTCGCTTCCTCTCGCAGGGATGGCTGGCCGCGAATTCACCCACGATGTTGACGAGCTTATTCGGCTGGGATCTCGCCGGGGCCGTGGGAGCTCCTCCGGACGGGTGCCTCGCCGCTCTGTAGATGAAGAGTTGCGCCGGTCCGAGCCTCCTTCGGGGAGGATTGAGGCCAAGTCTCCCCCTCGGGTCGCATCGGGTCCTCCCGGAGGAGAAGTCATTGGGATCGGCCCCCTCCTCGCTGAGGGTTCCGGATCGGCTCCTCGGCCGTCCGTAGGCGGGAGCCGTAAGCGCTCTCCTCCAGTTACCGCTGGCCCCCACGGGAAGAAGTCGCGGAAGAATGGCGGGCGCGCCGCTTCTTCGGTTCCCTCCGTCGTGCTGACAGATCCCGGCTAGGCAATCGTGCTAACCGCTGCGGTCGACACTACCGCCCACGCCGTCGTCACTTCCTCGGCTACCCCTTTGGTCTTGGGGGTAGGCTGTGTCCCGTCGAGCGCTTTAGCGGGACCGGTTGATTCCCCCGGGGACTCTGTGCCCCTTGATATGGCCTTGGCGAATCGGCCGGCGGCGGATTCCGTCCTCCCGAGGGACCATTCCCTCTTGGAGTTGTCCCTCGTGGACATATTGTCGGACTCTCTGGTCGGTCATCTCGGACAGGTTCGAATTCCTGTCATTTTCGGGCAGTTGCCTTGCCCTTCGATCTTCCTTGGTATAATCCACCTCTCTTTCGTTTGCAGGCCACCGCGATGGCTGTTGAGGCGCAACGCCGGGCGACCCGATTGAGAAACCTCGAGGAGTCCCTAAATCGGGAGCGCGCTAGGGCTGGGGAGGCTGACGTAGCCCTTCAAGGTGCCTGTATGGAAGCTCGGCAGCAACGCCGTCGTGCCGACGAGCTCGAGTCTCAAGTACATGATCTCAAACTAGATCTTGTGGATGTCCATGACTTGAGCCGAGAAGCGGAAGAAAAGTTCCGGCGGAAGAGGGAGGATCTCTGGGGCCAACTCGCCGAGCTGCGTCGGAGGCTCCGTTTCGCCGAGGAGGCTGAGAAGGGCATCGACACGGCCATAAGGCCGAAGATTGCGTCGGTCCTGAGGGAGGTCTTCGGGACTTATGAGGACCTCCTCGCCCCTCGCATAGTGGAGGTCGTCAGGGAGTCATTCCGGCAGTTCGCGGAGCTCGCTCGGGAGCCGATCCTCCCTCCACCGGGACACGCCGATCCCCACTGCTCAGAGCAAGGCGAGGCCCTGGATGACGCTATCTCTCTCGCTCCGGACCCCTGAAGAGCCCTTGTACCCTGTCCCCCCTTTTCTTTTCTTGGGTAACAAATTTTGTTGTCAACAACAGTGCTTGAGAGGATGTTGCTGAGTGATATGTAGCCCATACCATTAATGAAAACGATTTCTTCTAGTCTGTTCTTCTTGCGCCACTGGTCTCTTCTTCGGGGGTTCTCCCCTTTGGAATAGCTTTCGATGTTCCTAAACCGGACGGGCATCGTCGCCCTCGTCTAGGGGTGTTGTCCCGGGCTTTGTCTGGCTTGGATGTCGTTCTTCCCGCCGATTTTGTCTGTCGGGGTGATTGTCCTCAGCCTGGCGAGCGAGTGGGTCACTTGGTCCATGATGGAAGTCATCCCTCGGCTTGTGGCCGGCCGTCATGCTCGTTGGCTGGGTGAGTTGCCCCCATCCTTACGAGCGGGCGGTTTTGCTCGGTCCGTGGGGGTGAGTACCCCTCGGCTTATGACCGGCCGTCGTGCTCGTCGGATGGGGGAGTTGCCCCCAGCCTTGCGAGCGGACGATTTTCGCTCGGTCTGCGGGGGCGAGTACCCCTCGGCTTATGACCGGCCGTCGTGCTCGTTGGCTGGGGAGTTGCCCCCAGCCTTGCGAGCGGGCGGTTTTGCTCGGTCCGCGGGGGCGAGTACCCCTTGGTTTATGACCGGCCGTCGTGCTCGTTGGCTGGGGGAGTTGCCCCCAGCCTTGCGAGCGGGCGGTTCGCTCGGTCCGCGGGGGTAAGTACCCCTCGGCTTATGACCTGCCGTTGTGCTCGTTGGCTGGGGGAGTTGCCCCCAGCCTTGCGAGCGGGTGCTTTTGCTCGGTCCGCGGGGGTGAGTACCCCTCGGCTTATGACCAGCCGTCATGCCCGTCTGCTGGGGGAGTTTCCCCCAGCCTTACGAGCGGGCGGTTCGCTCGGTCTGCGGGGGTGAGCACCCCTCGGCTTATGACCGGCCGTCATGCCCATCTGCTGGGGGAGTTGCCCCCAGCCTTACGAGCGGGCGGTTCGCTCGGTCTGCGGGGGAGAGTATTCCTCGGCTTATGACCGGCCGTCATGCCCGTCTGCTGGGGGAGTTGCCCCCAGCCTTACGAGCGGGCGGTTCGCTCGGTCTGTGGGGGTGAGTACCCCTCGGCTTATGACCGGCCGTCGTGCCCGTCTGCTGGGGGAGTTGCCCCCAGCCTTACGAGCGGGCGGTCCGCTTCGGTCCTCGGGCTCGACTGGAGAATTCTTTGGGGGGCGACATTCCTCCCACTTAATGGTTAACTGTGGTTGCCTTGATTGAGTCCTCATATGTGTCCTGAATCGTCTGCTCAAAACAGGTGATTGAATCTGCACTGACAGTGTATGCCTTCATTTCCATGAGACAGTACATTTGGAGTAATGAAAAAAGGAAAAGACGACAAAAGACAGGGGAGGTTCTGGCAGGGTAGCCCTCCCCCGGCGAAGCGACGGCTGTTTACTCTATCCCCTCACTCGATGATACGCGTAACCGTCTGGACCGCGTTCTCCCTTTTTCCCTTGTCATGCTGTTTGGACGTTCCTTCTCCCGAGGCGGGGTCGTTGGCGGAGTTCTTCAGGTGCCCCGGCTCATAAGCTTCTCGATGTCTTTCTTCAGGTGCCAATAGTCGTCGGTATCGTGGCCGTTGTCTTTGTGGTACTTGCGGTACTTCTCTTTATCCCTCCCGCCTTTCTTCATCCTTCGGGGAGGTCGGCTCATATGTCCCTCCTTCTGGGCTTGCGCTAGGATCACGTCCGGGGCGGTCGTCACCGAGGAGTGCCGGGGCTCTTCCCTCCGTGGTCTTCCTCTGGCCCTCTTCTCTTGTCGATGCTCCTCCGTGCCGCGACGCTCGTTCTCGTCGCGCTTGGTCCCGCGCCTGGTCTTACCCTCATCGACGGCCAGGGCCTCTTCTGTCAGCATGAAACGTTCCGCTCGGGCCATAATTCCAGCGAGGTCCTTCGGAGGGTCGCTGTGTAGTGATTTCTTCAAGCCCATATGTCGCAGGCCTTTCTTCAGGGCCGCCTTCACAACCAGTTCGGGGCAGCTATCCACGCTCAATCGCTCCACATTGAAGCGACGCATGAAGTGTCTCAGAGATTCGGCCGGTCCATATACCAAATTGAACAAGTGTTCTGAATCAGGTCTTACCTATCGCCCGGCCATAAATTGCTTGCAGAACAACTGGGTGAGCTCCTCGAAGCTGTCTATCGACCGACCGGGCAGGCTGAGGTACCAGGTCCGGGCGGCCCCCCGTAGGGTGGAGTAGAAGCCCCTGCAGAGCAGGGTGTCATCGGCCCCCTGGAACGCCATGACCCCCTCGTAGTCCATCACATGATCCGCGGGGTCGCTGATGCCGTTGTATTTCTCCAGTGTCGGTACCTTGAAGTTCGAGGGTATCCGCGCCTCGGTTATCCTCCGAGTCAGGGGGCATCGTTCTCCGCTGTTGCACCCGGGTCGCTCCCCTTCGCCCGCCTCCTTGCCGTTCGGCTGCAACGAGGGGGCCGACGGAAGCTTGACCTCCTCTTGGGTCTTCGCCAGCTTGGGTGCCGGACTCCATCGGCGCAAACATTCTTTCCGGCTCTTCTGGTGGTGGGTCCTTGCTCGTCGGCTGCCTCCGCTCTGGTAAGACCGGACGCTCGCTGATCGGCGATCATCCCGCCTACGTTTGTACGATCCCGGACGTGCGGACGAGGCCGTCCTTGAGACGTCGCCCGTCCGCTCCGAGTCCCCCCATTTCCCTCTCTGAATGAGGTGGGAGTGGGAGACCGCGCCGTGGAAAAACCGGGCATGGTGAACCTCCTTTCCGTGTTCTGCACTCCTTTTCCATGGTCGGCAACCACGGCGGAGCGAAGAGGTCGGCGATCCTCTTCCTGGCGGTAGGCCCGTCCCTCCCCACCCTCGGGGGTGGGAGCGCTGCTAACGAGCTGTTGAATCGTCGTGACTAAAGTTTGAATGTTGGTGTTGGTCTCCTGCGCATAGGCTCGGAGTTGCCCCTGTGTGGCCATCCGGGCGTCGTCGGTCTCTCCGGTAGCGCGACTGTTCGGGTTCTCGACAGGGGCGTGGTATGCGCCCTCCTCCGGGATGGGTGGCATGCGCCCCAGGCCATTGCCGATGGGTTCCATCTCGGTGGTTTGACGTGGGTGTTAGTTCGTTCCCACAGACGGCGCCAGATGTTTACGGGTGTTTTCTCAACACAGTTCGTTGACCGTCGGCTGTGTGGTCAACGTGGTCAAGGGGCCGACTTGGGGGTCCCTTGGGATCGCCGAGCCCGCTTGTTCTCGGTGTGGGAGGAAGGAGGGTCGGACGCAGATGTGGGAATCCCCGGGTAGCGTCGATCCTCTGCCTTCGGGGAGCTGAGGAGAAGCCTCGGCTCGGTGGGTCGCGCTCGGCCTCGGCTGGGTCGTGCTTGGCCTCGGTCGGATCCGCGTCGAGGGGCAGCCTCGGCGCCTTGCAAGTGGGTTGGTGCTTGAGCAGCCGTCCGCCTGACGACTGCGATGAGGGTAGCCGACCGACGCTGAGGGGTAGCCTCGACGCCTCGGATATATTCTTCCTGGACAGATGAGGAAACTCGTCAGGGAGGCCGGACCTAGGTTCCGGCCAAATCCCCTCCGATGCCTAAGTCAGATCAAGGTCTGAAAGGATACTCGGCGGGGGAGATCCGGCTTGTAAGGAAGCCGGAACGTCAACCCAGGCGGCGCGAGTTTGGGGGAGAGAGGAAATAGAGTGGCGAATGCCTAGGTCGTTGATGGAGTACCTCTCTGTTGATTACCTGAGTCTCGATCTCTTTCTCCGTCGTTCTGGCCTTCCCCTTATAGGGTCCCTCGTGATTGCCCCACGTCCCGCCTCCTCTCACGTCCCCACGATCCGCCTCCGCCTCCTCCCACTCATGCGTAGTGGAGGGGTGGCCCATTAACGGGTCTGTTAATGGTCATTATGGGATCGCGGATTCCGAGGGGCGGTTAATCGGGCCGAATGAGGGCTAGTCGGGTGCCCCCGAGGGTGGAGTGGCCGGGCCTTCAGCCCCGTCCGTGGGCCCTTCCGGGCGGGCCCGTCTTCTCTAGTGGGCGCCTCCTTTGAGATTGGACCGTGGGCCGTTGTAATTCGGACTGGTCCAAATTAGTCGTAACAGAGTCAAAGGAGAATGAAGGGTTAAACTGGAAGAAGATTTTGATTTGTAATGCTTTCGTCAAGCGATGAGGTCTGAATGCTAATATCTAAGACTATGAGAGATTAATGACACACGGCTTATATTTCACACACGATGAGTGTAATTTACACTAATCCCAATTAAAACAATCAAGTTGATATCTACTCTGTATCTGGGCTTTAACGTCTTGTTAATCCGAGTGGGCCAATCCAACCAAAGAGCCCAACCAACGAAGTACAGGTCATACAAAGTAACAGGTAACCATTATACATTACATCCAAAAAAGACTTCCGAATTTTGTAATGGTTTATTCATGCAAATTGTAAATTTAGCATTTTCAAATTGCACTAAAATTCTGATTCTCAAGGGTATAAGTGCAAAAGAGCAAATTTCAGATTTTCCAGGAATTTCTATGCCTCTTACATGTAGACCCGACCGCGGTTTAGTTCCGGTTCGGTTCGAGTTCCAAACAGGCAGTTCCGGTTTCAGCCGAACCTGGAACCGGAACCGAATTGCTTTAGTAGCAGTCCAATTCCGGATGGATTCCAGTTCCGGGCCGGTTTCAGTTCGAGTCCGGTTCCGATTCTGGTTCGGTTTCGGTTCGAAACCGGTTTCAATTTTGTGGTGAAAAATATATGAAAAGTACAAATTTAAAGACAATAACTTAAAACCCAAATTTGGGAGGTGTGTGCAAAAACCAAATTTTGGGGGAGGGAGAGCGGGTGCAAAAACCAAATTTGGGGGATGTGGGGGTTAAGTGAAAAAAATAGGAATAAGAGAAATGGCTAGCCCCCCCCCCCCCCCACCCCCACAAGCAGTTGCTCCTTTTCAAATTTGAAGGGGTAACGGCTAGTGGGACAGTAGTTGCCCATTGATATTAGTGTTGGCTGGTCTATATAGCGTTCAAAAAGACCCGGGAAACTTGAAACCTGAACTGCTGGTTTCGGTTCGGTTCTGTGCAATCTGAAACCGAACCGACTTTGATTTGGTTTTTAGTTCTGATCCTTTGAAACGGCAGATGTCCTTGGTAGCCTTCACCGAAGCAAAACCTATTTATATCCTCCCTTTCAATTCCCGACTTTCCCGTCCACAACCAACATTCCTACCCCCATCTCCTCACTCTCTCTGATCGCCGAGCTCGAAACCCTAGAAATCGATTATCATTCTTTTGATTTAACACGCGTCATCTCGAAACCCTAGAAATCGATTGTCATTCTTTTGACACACACACACAATGGCGAGCGACGTTTCCTCCGTCTACATCAACGTGGTTGACGACGTCGTCAACAAGGTCCGCGAAGAGTTCATCAATTCCGGTGCTGGCGAGGCCGTCCTCAACGAGCTGCAAGCGGTAATTTCTATCGCCACTCCTGATCTTCTGTTTCTTGCGGTATAATTGATATGTTTGGAAATTTTTTGAAGTAGTTGTGGGAGGCTAAGATGATGCAGTCGGGCGGGATATCGGGAAACATAGAGAGGCAGCAGATTCAGAGGCATGCGGTGCCCGCCGCGCCGGTTCACGATCTGAACGTGCCGTACGAGGGGCCGATCGAGGAGTACGAGACTCCGACGGCCGAGATGTTGTTTCCGCCGGTGAGCTCTCTGTGCCTTAAATTGTTAATTTGTTCAGAAAAAA
Organism: Scilla litardierei; assembly: GCA_030789695.1. Taxonomy (NCBI): domain Eukaryota; kingdom Viridiplantae; phylum Streptophyta; class Magnoliopsida; order Asparagales; family Asparagaceae; genus Scilla; species Scilla litardierei. The sequence continues at coordinate 157,538,687 of CM061140.1, read as the reverse complement.
TGAACTTTTTGATGGAGAAATTGTTGGTTTCTTTGTTTAATAGACTCCGCTCCGGACTCCGATGCAAAATCCGTTGCCCCCGACCCCGATGCCGGGGACGGTGGATTGTAACATCCCAACTGCCCCGTCTGATTTCGCAGGAACTCTGGCGAATGGTGCAAGGAATGATATTGACATGAAGGCCGGACGGCCGAGTCCTTACATGGTATCATATTTTTGGTCTATGTAATGTAGCTTCTAGATTACATGGTAAATAGTGCATCGGATATCATTAAGTAGCTTCAAAGACCAGAAAGTTTTGTGAGGTGGGATCTTCATGATGTTCTTCTTTTATGCGCAGCAACCACCTTCGCCTTGGATGAATCAGAGGCCTCTGGGTGTTGATGTTAATGTTGGTAAGTAGTGAAGGATGGCATTCAGTAATCATGACTTGTCTTTTCGCCCCTTTTGTCCTGCTTTTATAAGAACATTGTATGTTAAACGTATTTTAAGTAAATTAGAAGGATGTTAAGATTTTCCTTATGGTGTCTCTCATTAGTTTTTGATGAAGGCCTTGATGAGCAGGCGAGAGGATATTCTCATCAACCATCGACTCAGGTGAATCTCACTTGGGCATTGCTTGACATGTTGCTTCCTGTTTATTGCGATTAAAGCTATGAAACTCGTGGATTGTCTTGCACAGTCATGCATATAGTGTGAACCACAAGCTTTAGATGTTAGCTGGTTTTTAATAGACATTTTCTCCCCTAGTTTCACTTGAATTGTACATATTTGGTTTTGTTATGCTTCTTCTTCTTATCACACACTGCTTTCACTATACTATGAGAATCGAAAGGGTAACAAGCCCACGTGTATTAAAGACTTCCTGTAATTTTCTCTCCTCCCTCATGTTAAGTTTTTCAATTTTCTAGATAAATGATTAGCTACAAAAGGATTTTTTTAGTGAACGTATCACAGCTGATTACTCCTTTTTTTTACATTTTAAAGATTGGCATTTCATGTCCAATAGAATATAATATCCCGATCTAAGCTATGAAGGTAAGAATAAATACAATAATGATGAATGAAAAAAGAGAGAATCCTTTAGCTAGATAAGGGGCGGATGTAGCCAAGTGGATCAAGGCGGTGGATTGTGAATCCACCATGCACGGGTTCAATTCCCGTCATTCGCCCATCACATTATTTATTTCAAATTGAAACCTAGATATGTAATGCATTTGTAATAATTCTTATGGTTCTAACTAATAATGACCAACTATTAGTGTGGTTTATATATTATAGGATCGATGAATAGAAGAGCATGGAAATAAGAAAAGAACTAACAAATAATAAACATGTCCAGGCCTACAAGGAATAACCTTGGAAATATCTGGTAGATATTCCTAAGAACAAAACAAAACAAAACAAAAAGAATATATGTAGTAGGACTTGCTTACATAGGTTTTCCAGAGAAAACAATTTTTAAAAACATACTAAATTACATCATGAATAAGATGAGCATACATAATGTAATATGACAATCATAAACAACTGTATGAATATGAACAATGATATATAATACTCATCGTATAAATTATGATTGAACTAAGTAAGCTATCTATGACATGACTGTGGTATCCCTAATCTAGTGTTGAGCTCATGTTCGAGGATAATATATGTAAATTTAATATAATCATGGACACATATCATGTGGTTGCACATTCAAGTGTGTCAAGAGTAAATGACAGCACTTCTACTACTAAAGAGCAGAAAATAGGGTGATAATAATATAATCTCACTTTTATTACTGGAAACTAGAAAGCATTGATACATTAATATAACCCCACCTTTATTGTTAGAAAGTGAAAAATATGGATATTGTAAAAACCATTGTCGCTCCTGCACCCTTGAGACAATGTGTTTCTAATACCAATGCATTCTATACTAATACAATATCTAATACGATAAGTATGTACAATGTCATGAAATCAAGTACAATAACCGAGAATAATATCAAATATAGAAGGGACAAATGGGTCGGTTTGGGTTGGTTTGGGTCTGGTCATGTTTGACCCGACCCGGATTGAATCCGGGCCAAAGTTAGGAAACATGTACCTAATCCAAGTGTAAATTGGGTCACCCGTACCCGGACTGGGTTGTCTGATTGGTCAGGATTGCGCCAAAAAGGAGAAAAATAATATGTGGCCAGCAGGATATGAACACTTAACCTCTTATTTGTTGATTTAAACACTTACCAAGTGAGCTACCAAGTGATAATGAGAATAGTTATTATTTATACATATATATTTAAAAGATAAAGCTGAAATTGATTTATATGTTGATTAATAATTTGAAAAAAAATAAGTCCAAGCATCCCAGCAGTATTTGAACATGAGTCGACTGGATGTTAACATCATCACCTACCAATGAAGCATGCAAGCTTTTGGCTATGATAATAATATGTATATATTTATAATATATAAATAGGTGGACTCCAGACACAGTCGAGTCAGCGGGTCAAGATCGTACCTGACCCAGATTTTATCGGGGTCAGTTGGGGTCGATTCGAATCCTACCTGACCCGTATTGACCCCTACCCATACTGGCCCAAGAAGACAGGAACAGGTCGGGTCAGGTTCGTTTTTCACCCTTTATCAAATATTGTATTATGAGCATGTAATCAGGTATATTGATCATGAATAGTGACTGTAAGACAGTAGTGATTGTGATATACTGATATGATCATGGATATGATACTAAGGACATGATAAAGCATATTACATTAACACATTAATTATACCATCATTAAATCCATTTATTAATTAATGGTTACATTTTCATAGTATACTTATGGGAATATATGAGTATATCATAGATTACGAGATACGGTCTCAATATCTTACCCTCAATATCTTACCCGAGGTGTGTAGAAATCATTTACTGATCTTCATGTATGTGACTGGACTTATGCATATAAAGGACTGTAAATCGGTAACATACTGAACTCATATATAACCGAAGCAAGCAACCATAATAAGCATCAGCGGCATAAATTGGATCATCGATATAACCAGTGTATAATCTGTAAAGTAATCCTATCGTGGCTCAATCATAACTACAAGGATTTGACTTAAAAGTCAGATCTAACCGTTATAATCAATTATGCACATATCCTATAGTTAAATACTATCATATCAGAACATAAACCCCAAATTTTGATTTATTTTCTACAAACAAATGAGTATGATACTCAGATATAGCAAGGCATCATATAGCATCACAAGAATGGGTCAAAATGATCACAACAGTATACAACCCAAGATTGGGACCTTAATCAATAATCTCATGGACATGTCATCTCAAAAGCAAGGAACATAGAATATGATAGCCTTATTTACATAAGATCTGACCCCAAACTAGATGCTCAGGGGCAAAATTAGTCCTGGATAGCAGCACAGTGAGCAAGACAATCTTGAAACAGTGATTCAGGGATCAAAACAAACCTGAAATAGTAACACAAGAACAAAGCAACCATGGGTCAGCAACACATGGACAAAAACATCCCCGAACGGTCACAAAGCAGCCTCAAACGGCAATATAGTGACCCAAATAGCCCCAGATAGGATCGATGCAGCTCATGAACCAAACAAGGAGTCTTTAAAATAGAGATCCGAATCTCCAAACAAGGAGCACAGGAGCCAATGAGTCTTTAAAATAGAGATCCGAATCTCCAAACAAAGGGCCAGTCAAGCCATCCCAAAAACAGGAAATGAAACCTCCAAAACAGAAAATTCTAAGAACCAACTGTGAACTGGAGATCATTACAACACCATAAAAAACAAATAAGGTACATTAATTAACAAGTAAAAAAACCAATTAGCCCATAATGAACGGGCCAGCTGCACACAGTTGCCTTTCTTGACAAAGGAAAAGCATGAAGAAGTTAATACCTTGTCTCCTTGTCCCCTAGTGGTCTATTTCATGTGAATGTCATCAATGACGTTCTTTGTTAGGCTTTGAGCCTATTTATAGAGATGCGATACGCAGCTTTAAATCATCCCAGAATCACAAGTGGTATCAGAGCCTAGGTGAGCTGTGTGTGAAAGAGTAAAAAAAAGAAGTGAATTTTTTGGGAGGGAAAATTTTTTTTACCATTATTTTTTCTCTTCAAAATATCAATGGAAGAGTCATCATCGTCAGGAGCTATGGTCAAACTGACGGCCATAAATTTACACACTATGTAGACCTCGAATGGAGGATCTCCTCAGTTGTAAAGATTTATTTGACCCATTGAAGGTCAAAGGAGTAAAGCCAGAATCCACCAAAGAAGCTGACTGGAAGAAGATGAATCGAAAGACGATCGGTCAAATCCGACAATGGATCGATCACAGCGTCTTCCACCATGTTGCACAGGAGACGGACGCATATGCCCTCTGGCAAAAGCTAGAGGACATGTACCAAGCCAAGACTGCTCGAAACAAAGCCTTGTTAATGAGACGACTGGTAAATTTGAAGCCGCGGAGTGGAACTTCTGTTGCGGAGCACACGAGCAAGTTCCAGAGTCTGGTGAATCAACTATCTGCGGTGGAGTTACAGCTTGGAGATGAAGAGTAAGCTCTTCTTCTTCTCAGTTCTCTTCCGGACAACTGTGAGACGTTGGTGGTCTCTCTCAGCAATTCGGCATCAAACGGCAAACTTACCATGTCTATGGTTAAGGATGCACTCTTCAACGAGGAGGCCAGGAGAAAAGAAGCCGGCACCGACCAATCGCATGCCCTCGCGACAAAGACTCGAGGAAGAAAACAAGGAGGTGGTCGAAGCTGGGGCAGAGGCAGGAGCAAAAGCCGTCGTAGGTCCACAGACGAGAGGAGACCTGCCTACAAGTGTTACCATTGTGGCATGGAGGGCCACATGAAGAAAAACTGCCGGAAGCTGTTACGAGAACAAGGTCAAAATGGTTCTCAACATAAGACGAAAGATGGAGAGGCGTTAGTCACTTGTAACGGTGAAGTTGCTATTTGCTCTATCCAAGAAGAGACATGCCTTCACGTCTCCAACCAGGACAATGAGTGGGTGGTTGATACAGCAACATCATTCCACGCCACTCCTCAAAGTGACTTCTTCACCAACTACAAGGCATGAGACTTTGGCATCGTGAAGATGGTGAATACAAGTTCCTGCAAGATCGTGGGAATTGGCGACGTTCGGATTCAGACGAACGTCGGCTACACAATCACGCTGAAGGATGTCCGCCATGTGCCAGATCTCCGGCTGAACTTGCTCTCTGGGACAGCCCTTGACAAACAAGGCTTCGACAATCACTTCAGCAACGGCACATGGAGAATGACGAAAGGTGCCATGATTATCGCAAAGGGGCACATTTGTGGTACGTTATACAAAAGTCATGTGAAGATATGTACCGACAGCCTTAATGTGGTGGAACATGAGGCTACTCCAAGTCTGTGGCACCAACGACTTGGTTACATGAGTGAGAGAGGATTATCTCTCTTGACAAAGAAGGAGTTGATCTCAATCACTAAGGATGCTGGACTAGATCATTGTCAGCATTGCTTAGTTGGCAAGCAACATCGAGTCTTCTTCAGTTCTTCTTCAACAAGGAGATCAGAGTTACTCAGTCTGGTACACTCTGATGTTTGCGGTCCCTTGGAGGTTGAATCGCTGGGTGGCAATAAGTATTTTCTGACCTTCATTGATGATGCTTCTTGAAAGGTGTGGATCTACTTCTTGAGGACGAAAGACCACGTGCTCGACTTCTTCAAGCTGGTCTACGTCATGGTCGAACGTGAGACATGAAAGAAGTTAAAGTGCCTCCGCTTAGACAATGGGGGCGAATACACTTCCAAAGCATTCGATGTCTACTGCAGAAGTCAAGGCATTAGACATGAGAAGACGGTTCCTCGCACTCCACAACACAACGGCGTAGCTGAAAGGATGAACCGGACGATCATGGAGAAGGTCAGAAGCATGCTCAGTATGGCTAAGTTACCAAAGCCATTCTGGGGGAAAGTTGTTCGTGCCGCTTGCTACCTCATCAACAGATCACTATCAGTACCTTTGGATTTCGCAATTCCAGAGAAGGTGTAGTCTGGTAAGAATCCTTCATACTCTCACCTGAGGGTATTCGGTTGCTTAGCCTTTGCACATGTATCCAAGGAGCAAAGGCAGAAGCTTGATGCAAGGACCATTCCTTGTGTCTTCATCGGCTATGAAGATGAAGAATTTGGATACAGGTTGTGAGACCCAAAGACGAAGAAGGTTATTCGAAGTAAGGATGTGCTGTTTCAAGAAAATCAGACATTGGAAGACATTGAAAAGCCCATGGCGTCTTCAACTGCAAGTTCAAGTGCTGAAGACATTGTTTCAAACCTAGCACCATTGCAATACGAAGAGGTGCATGAAGAAATACCAGAAGAGGAGGCTGTTGAACAAGACGTGGAAGAAGAGACAGATGCTGAGCAGGGGGAGCCACAACCCTCTCCAGCGACTACTGCACCACCATCACCGCAGGTAGATGCCTCCTGAAGTCAACAACTCACAAGCACGAAGATCTGAACGAGGCCGGATTCCATCAACCAGATATTCAGAAGCTGAGTATCTTCTACTTTCTAAAGAGGGGGAGCTAGAGAGTTTCCATGAAGCGATATCTCACAAGAACAAATAAAGTTGGTTGCAAGCTATGCACGATGAGATGGAATCTCTGCAAAAGAATTCTACTTATGAGTTGATCACGCTTCCACAAGGAAAGAAGACGCTGAAGAGCAAGTGGGTGTTCAAGCTCAAGAAAGATGGCAACGGAAAGATGGTGAAGCACAAAGCTCGGCTGGTGGTCAAAGGATTCCTTCAGAAGAAAGGTATTGACTTTGATGAGATCTTTTCACCTGTTGTGAAGATGGCTTCAATTCGCGTCATCTTTGGATTGGTAGCCAGGTTAAATTTAGAGCTTGAGCAGATGGATGTCAAGACATCATTTCTTCATGGTGATCTACATGAAGAAATCTACATGGAGCAGCCAGAAGTTTTTGAGGTTTCAGGCAAAGAAAACCTCGTATGCAAGCTGAAGAAGAGTCTGTACGGCCTCAAGCAAGCACCATGACAGTGGAACATGAAGTTTGACTCATTCATGATGAGTCAAGGCTACAAAAGGACCGCTGCAGACCAGTGTGTTTATACACAGCAGTTTTCAGACGGCAACTTCGTTGCATTGCTTTTATATGTCGACGATATGTTGGTCGTTGGACAAGATGCAACAAAAATCGGCCAGCTGAAGAAGGAACTCTCTAAGTCTTTTGATATGAAAGACTTAGGTCCGGCTCAACAAATTGTGGGAATGCAGATAGTCCAAGATAGGAAGCATACAAGCTATGACTATCTCAGGAGAAGTATGTTGAACGCGTGATCAAGAGATTCAAGATGGATCATGCCAAACCAGTTAGCATTCCATTGGCCAACCGCTTCAAATTGAGCAGGAGGTCAAGCCCTTCATCCAAGAAAGAGACGGAGGAGATGTCATCGATACCTTATTCTTCAGCAGTTGGGAGTCTGATGTATGCAATGGTGTGCACACGTCCTGACATTGCCCATGCTGTGGGAATGGTAAGCCGATTCCTTTCTAATCCAGGAAAGGAACATTGGGAGGCGGTCAAGTGGATTCTCCGATACCTGAAGGGTACTTTAAAGGCATGTCTGTGCTACAGAGAAGTTGATCTAATCTTGGAGGGATATACAGATTCAGATATGACTGGAGATCTTGATAGTAGAAAATCTACATCGGGTTTTGTCTACACTTTTGCAGGGGGGAGCTGTGTCCTGGCAGTCAAGATTGCAGAAGTGCGTTACGCTATCCACAACAGAGGCAGAGTATCTTGTAATTACAGAAGCTGGTAAGGAAATGTTGTCGTTAAAGCGATTTCTCCAAGAATTAGGGATCAAGTAGAAAATGTACAAGGTACATTGTGCTAGTCAAAGTGCTTTAGATCTGAGCAAGAATTCGATATATCATGCTCAGACAAAGCACATTGACATTCGGTATCATTAGATACGGGAGGTGATGGATCAACAACTGTTGAGACTAGTGAAGATCCACACAAAGGAAAATCCAGCAGATATGTTCACAAATGTGGTGACACGGAAGAAGCTAGAGCTGTGCAGAGACAAAGCTGGGATGGTTGTTAAGTGACAATCATTTTTGATGCAGCTGAAGGGGGAGAATTGAAAGGGCCAGCTGCACATCCAGTTGCCTTTCTTGACAAAGGAAAATCATGAAGAAGTTAATACCTTGTCTCCTTGTCCCCTAATGGTCTATTTCATGTGAACGTCATCAATGCCGTTCTTTGTTAGGCTTTGAGCCTATAAATAGAGATGCGATACGCAGCTCTAAATCATCCCAGAATCACAACACATAAATCCAACGATTACAAGCAACATGCCATAAAATACGTCAAGCATCAAAGTTCGCACACCAAAAGTAAAAATCAGTTTTATCAAGGTTGTAAAAATAATTAAACGAACCTACATGTCACTGCAAATTACAAAAAAGAAGATGCGACAAAGAGAAGAGAAGGTCTTTTAGCATGAGGGCTCAAATCTTAGTTAGAGAGAGAAGATCAAGAAAAGTTGTAACCCAATTTCTTATTCTAGGGTTTAAATAGATTAGAGAGAAATAAAAAGTGAAGGAGATGAAGTGAAGGGAGAAACATGAAGAGTAATGGTCATGGAAGATGCATGGGCAAATAATGCCAATGGTTTTGTACTGTTGAGTTGTGAAAATGTAACAGACGGGACATCCGTGGAAGGGGGAGAGCTGTCACCTCCATCTGATGGTAGGAAAGCGATGTGAAGGTTAAATGAGATGAAAATTAGGTTTAAAAGGATATTAAGGGTTATTTAGTACCGACCCCCTGTGTTTTTTCCATAATTAGCAACACCCCCCTATGGTTTCAATTATTAGTAAGACCCCCCCCCCCCCCCCCCCCCCCCCCCCCTATTGTATCCAATTTGGACTCCCCCGCCTATGGTAAGACCCTCCTAAACAGGGGACGGGGGAGTCCAAATTGGATACAATAGGGGGGTGGTCTTACTAATAATTGAAACCATAGGGGGGTGTTGCTAATTATGGAAAAAACACAGGGGGTCGGTACTAAATAACCCAGATATTAAATAGGGTAGTAAATAAATGGGTCTGATGAAATGGATTTGGTTTTAAAATGAATTGGGTTAACATGTTTAAGTTAAAATAGGCTGTGGGTTTAGGGATAAATGGGCTCAAAAATTGGAAAAAATAAAAAAATAAGCAAAAGTTAAATAATCATTTTGGGATATAATTGATATTTTTAAAATATTTTATAATATGAAAAATAATGGGCATGGGTTAGGGTTGTTACATCGTACATCCCTTACAAAAAAAATACCATCTTTGAAATTTCACAAAACAAAGATATAGAAAACAAAAGTATATTATTAAACGAAAAAACATGATTTAAGGAAGGATACTGCAATTCATGGATTGATAGTCTCTGTTTCCTCTACTGTCATGATGTATGCTTGATGCTTTTGAGGCTTCTAGCGTGCTTTGGGGGGGGGGGGTAAAATTGCCCTCTGCTAACTGGTATTGATAGTTGATATGGTTGTTGTAGGTGTTGTCTTGTCGGTTCGCCAAGGTAATCTCCGATAGATACCACATACCAAACACAACTTATTCCAATACCAACAGTTACTCTTATCTTCTTGAATTGCATAGTTTGTGTAAGCTGTACACTTTTTCTCCAGTTTAACGGTGCGCTTGCGCTTCTCGATCATAACTGTATTGCTATATTTATCCATCACCTCATATCTCCTGATTGATGATAATACTTCGTCGTACATGGTCACATTCATTGCAATCATCAGCTTTGTATACTGAACCACAGATTTTGTTGAAATCATCTTGACGAGTAAGGGAAGTAGCAACCATTTCAAGAGTAAATCTGTAACCAGAAAAAGCATCATTAGAATGGTTTTTGAGGGAGAGATATGAATGCCAAGGATTGGATTAGAAATCATTACAAGTTAAGCATAAAGAACTCAGCATCGTACTTGTCAACGGTTAATCGGTTATAGAGCCCCATATCAAATTGATAAATTTCTGCTACAGTTCTATCTTTGCCTTCAATGGGAAGTACTTGATATTGAAATATTTTTTGAAAGTGACCCAAAAAATAGGTTGATCCAATCATCCTTCCGATTGTCACTAAATTCTCACATGATTAGTAAGCTGGAGTTTGACGAGATCAACATACGAGTCATCTATCATATGAGCGGTCATCAAGTTATTCTTTGTACCATGGAACCTCTCCTTAGCCTGGAGAGGCTACTCTTTGTCAGAAAATTTCTTTGAATGAAGTATCTGAAACCAATTGACTAAAGGTTCAATCTAAGTATCATACTGAACCATATGTTGAAGGACGTTCTGCTATTGATGAAGGTCCAACAATCCTTTTAACATGTCTCTGATCTTAGGGTTGGTCACAGCTTCATCAGCGTGAAAGATGTTCTAACACCACGCTTTCTTCTGATATATGTATGCTCGTATATGATGTAATACTACAAAAGAGAAAGATTGGAAGTTTAAGTCAAAGATTCCTTCAAGGTTCAAGGATGGGTCATGAATTTCAGAGAGAAGAGATTTCAAAAGGTATATGATTTATCCAGGAGTTGAATGAATCTCAAAGAGTGAGTCAAGTGATTTTAAGGATTTAAACCATGGTTTGAGGTATCGGCCGAAACCCTCGGTCGTTTCGTTTAGATCTCAGAGACAAACGAGACCAAAACGACTAGTGGAACTCGGTTTCGGCCTAAACCCTAGGGTTTCGCCTTGAAAACGATGACGAAAATAATCAAAAACTGCAGAAGAGGAAGAAGAGGAGGAAACCGGAAAAAATTGGAGAAAAAAGAAGAAAAAGAAACGAAGAAGATGAAGTTGAACTCACCGTCTTGATCCCGCTGTCTCAACGCCTCGCCGTGTGCCCTACACGCCGCCTCGACGAACGGCCTTGCCGACCCACCTCACCGACCCGCCCGACCGCCCCGCACACACACACACACAGAGAGGCGCAAAGAGAGAGAGAGATTGACAGGGATTTGCCGCTGAAGGGGGTTGATATTTTGAAAGTGTAAACATGTAAATAAGTGGGATATGTGCAGAGTAAAACGGTGGGTGCGCAAAGCAACTCTCTACTTAAGTTTTTTTACTGGCATACTTGTAAATAAGTGGTATGTGTGCAGAGTAAAACGGTGGGTGTGCAGAGCAACACCATTGCTTTGTTTTGTAATGTAAACTTGTAAATAAATGAAAGTGATGGCTGATGATTTTTTTGGAATAGCAAACTTGAGGTTTGTTTTGTAATGGCAAACTTATAAATAAATATATATACACAAATTTATAAATAATTATTAGTAACACATATTTGACAAGTATTTTGATAGTATATGATTAATAGTTTAGTTTTTAAGCATTTGATAGTATTTGATAGGTTTTAAGTATTTAAAACTACCGATACGGATAAAGAGAAACTCACTTCCGAAACAAACCGTCGAAACGGACGATACAAATACCGAGACCTATATATTTGACAGAGCTATACCGAGACCGATACCGAGATCTCAGAACTTGATGTAAACAATGGATTACCCATTAAAATTTTTATGCAGATTTGCATGGGTCGTTAACAAAACTTGTCACGTTCCCATTTCCTTACATACTGTAAGAATTGGAAGGATGATAAGTTCACATGGATTTAAGCCTACTTGGTATCCGATTTTCAATCTAAATATGTAATACGTGTGAAATAATTCTCTAAGTTCTACTGCTTTTAACTCATAGTGAGCAACTATCGGTGTGGCTTATATATATTATAAGATCAATGAATAGAAGAGCATGAAAATAAGAAAAGAACTAACAAATAGTATGCATGATAAGGCAATCATAACTAATGATGCGAATGAATGGAATGGTTAATGAACTTAGGTTATCATAGTGCAGAGTAGTCTCGAAAATGAGTCCATACCTACAATGAAGAACATTAGGAATCCTTGCCGGATATTTCGAAGAATAAAACAAAACAAAGAGAATGTCAGTAAGACTTGCTTATGTATGTTACCCAGATAAAATAATATAAAAATGCATATTTAGTTACAACATGGATAAGGTGAGTATACATACTGGAATATGGAAATAGTAAATAACAATATGAACATGAACAATGATACATTGTAATTATCATGTAAATGGTGACTGAGCTAAATAAGCAATATATAATATGAATAATGCGATGGCCCTAATCTAATGCTGTCCAATGGTACGATATGTAATTTTGATATAATCAGAGATATGTGTCATGTGTTTGCACATCCGAACGTGCCACCAGTAAAGGCTCCTGCTTTCATTACTGGAGAGAGAAAAATACAAAAACAGTAATATAACCCTACTTTCATTGCTGGAAAGTGAAAACCACCGATACAATAATATACCACCGCCTCCATTGTTGAAAGATGAAAAACATAGGTATGGTAAAGACGCATGTCGCTCCTGCACATTCTGAGAATGAGTTTTTCATCCCTAAGTGTTCTAATGCAATATCTAATATAGTAAGCATGTATAGCGTTATGAAATCAAGTACAATAATTGAGCATTATATCAAATACATTATCATGAGTATATAATTAGGTATAACGATAGGGAACACTAAATGTAAAATAATAGTGAACGTGTATAGTGCAAGATCATATGGTAGATAGATAAATCTCTTTCTATACAGTGATATGAACATGGATAGGAGTAAGGCATGATAAAGCATAGTGCATTAACACATTATTATACTATCATTAAATCCATTTGTTAAGTAATGGTTAGTGTTCATAGCACAATTATGGGAATATATGAACATGTTATCATATGCGCATATTATAGATAACAAATAGTCTCAATGTCTTATTCAAGATGGATAGAAATCATATAATGATTCTTATGGATGTGACTGTGCCTGTGCATATAAGGGATTATAAATTAGTAGCATACTAAACTCATATAATAGAAGCAAGCAACCACAATAAGCACCAGTTGCATAAATCAGATCATCAATATAACCAACATAATCGGTAAAGTAATACTAGCATGGCCCACTCACAACTACAATGAAATGAGTTGATCTGAAAGTTTGATTTAACGATTCTAATCATTATGCATATATCCCATAATTTAATACCATCATTTCTCAACATAAGCCTTCAGTATTATTTATTTTCTACTAACAAATGAGTAGGGTACTCAAATATGGCAAGGCATCATATAGCGTTACAAAATTACAGGTCAAATGACCACAACAACATACAACCCTAGATCGAGACCGTAATTAATAATCATAGAGACATGTCATCTCAAAAGTAGGGAACACATGACGTGATAGCCCAATATACAGGAGACCAGACCCTAAAGCAGTGGATTATGGGTGAAATTAACATCGTATAACAATACGATGAGCAAGACAACACCAAAACAACAACTCTGGGATCAAATAGCAATACGAGGAGTAAGACAACCTCGAAACAACAACTCTTGGATGCCTCGAGATAGCAACACTGAGATAGCAACACAGGGATAAAACGGCTCCGAACGGCAACATTGGGACCCAAATAGCCCCGAATGGCAATACATGGACTCAAATAACACCAAACAGTAACACAAATCCAAAATGGAGAATAGGGTCGGTGCAACCCCAAACATGGATCACATGAACTAGTGAGTCCCCAAAATAGCGAACCGAACCCCGAAACAGAGGGTCAGTCAAGCTATTCCAAAACATTAATAAAACCCCAAAATAGAAAATTCCAGACCCATCTGTGAGAGATTATAACATCATAATAATATCATAACAAAGCAAATAAGGTACATCAATCAACAAGTAAAAAGGAACCACTCTATCCATAAATCCAATCATTACAAGCAACATGCCATAAAATATCTCAAGCATCAAAGTTCACCCATCAAAAGCGAAGACCAGATTTATCAAGGTTGTAAAAATAATTACGTAAACCTATTGTAGATCAAAGAGGATGAAGAAGATGTGTCGCTATTATTTAAAGCTCGCCGACACATCATAGATCGGCTGCAACTGCTCAAATTGACGAAGACATGGGAAGATCTTAGCATGAGGGCTCAGATTTGAGTTAGAGAGAGAAGATCAAGAATTTCAGATTCTCGGGTTTAAATAGATAAGAGAGAAAGAAACTGTGAAGGCGGTGAAGAGAGGGGAAAAACATGTGGAGTAATGACCGTGGAAGACGTGCCAGCGAAGGGTGCCAATGGTCATGCCTTGTTGAGCCGTAAAGATGCAACGGAGGTGGCCTTTGTGGGAGGTGAGAGCTGTGCTTTTATTGGTTGAGAGGGATGAGAGAGGGGTGAGGGTTAAATGAGATGAAAATTAGGTTTAAAGGGCTATTAAACAGGGTAGTGAATAAACGTGCCAAGTTATATAAATGAAATGAGTTTGGTTTTAAAATTAATTGAGTTAATGGGTTTAAGTTAAAACAAGTTGCTGGTTAGGGTCTAAAATGGGCTCAAAAATATGAAAAAATACCGAAAAATCATCAAAAATTAAAATAATAATTTTGGGATTGAATTGAGATTTTAAAATAGTTTATTATATGAAAAACAATTAGTATTGGTTAGGGTTGGTACATTTCTTGTAGGATTCTACCTGTAGTTCTTTTGCTTTTGCAAATATATCTCCTTCTTCCAAAGATGCCCTTATATTTGAGCAGTGAAAGTGAAGGCAAAGCTGATGTCCTGAATTTACATATACAGGACTTCTTTATGATGGCATCAGGAAAACGCAAACGAGATGAATATCTGTTGACTTCTGGACCTTACATGCCACAGCAAGATGGAAGTGGCGACATAACGATAGAGTTCTTGCCGCCAGAGGTACTCACGTTGTCCTATATGTTTGGGATGTCTTCTGCATGTTATATGCCACTTTATTAGTCTTTACTATTAGCTGATTGTACACGTTAATAAAGAATGCATGTTTAAACATGTAGAGGAGAAATACATATATTCCTATGACCTGCATGTCATTTCTTTTCCACTCCTGTAAGTATACTTGTTTTCTTATACCCATCTGTCTACATGGTATTTCATCCCCCAATCTATTGTGTTCCATATTATTGAACGAGGTAGGGCGTATTTTATTTGGTACCCGAATGTAATCGCAAAATTTAGACTTATGAAAAATGTACAACGCCATTTATATAAGGTGTAAATATCTTACTATTCTAGGTACATATCAAACTTGTATCTAACTCATACAGAGGTTTTTGTTTGGAGACTACAGCTTTATTCTAAACATATATGGATTATGTGCACAAAGTAATTTGGTGATTTGTTGTGGGAGGTAGGTTTACTATGACACTGTCTCATTGCAGAGAATGTAAAGCAAACACATATTTCTTTACTTTTTTGGATTTGGTGGCCTTTTTTATTCTGTGTGTGTGTGTGTGTGTGTGTGCATGCGTGTGCACATGTGGGATGGGAGGAAAATTGACCGGGTTGATAAAAGATTGCAATATCAATGGGAGGGGAGATAGGGGGTAAAGGACTTGAATTTGTGGAAAGTGAAGTTATTCACACAAATCAGGACAGGCATAAATAAGAAAAAGCACGCAGGTACAATTAATCTACAATTATGCAGATGCTGAGGATCTGTAACAAAAGTGCTTTGAATTGCAAGAAAATTTTGAAAACTTGCCAATGATATGTAATGGTCGTATCATATCGGACATGAAGCATGCAGATCAATTTGGATGACATGTAATGGTCGTATCATATTAGCATGCTAATCAATTAGGCTGATGCAACTGATATTTTCTGTTAACTGGCTGTTAACAACTAATACAATAGGCGGTCTGGGTTTGAACAATCAATAGCTTGATTTGACGGTGTTATGTACAGGGAAATTAGACAACATCAATGAGTAGAAAGCTTATGATTAAATTGGTTTATTCCATATAAAAGCTGAATGATTCATAAATTTTGTAGTTAAAAATTTTCAAGACCGACACCCGAATTAAGCTGCAAATCATTCTTTTAAAAATCCATACATTCTAATCAATTAAAAATAATTAGAAATAGAGGTAATGGTTGGCATATCTTATATTTTGTTTATTAATTATAAAAACCATAAACCTCTTTATCTTATTGCAACCCTTTTTATTATATTGTTTTACAAAGTGGTCCCTCCATGCTGTTAGATCAGATTGGTTCAATTACATGCCTTTCCTTCTTTGATATTTAATAGAACTCGCCAAGCGTATTTGTCAATAGTTAAGATGGAGCACATTTAAACTTTAAAGTTAATTCTCTCAATTTGTTAGCTCCTCTAGCTATTCATATAAGTTTAGATTAGTAATTCAAACAAAGAGCAATATGGGTGTCAGCTGGCCAAGGAGGAAATTTTCTCACTGGCTAGCTCATGTAAACCCCTTCCTCCCATTTTTTTGATAATTGGATCTGAACAAATTGTTTGTTCATGTTCTAAAATCACAAATTACTAATATTGGTGTGATTCCTATGAGTTTTGTTCGTTCATCTAACCGGTGCAAAAAGTTCTGATATAGCAAAACTTAGCAAAACTGTTAACTTATGATGGATGGATGAACGAGCAAAACTATTTGGAATCATTAGAAAATTGATGGTTTGGGGTTTTAGAACTTGAAGATCAAAACGAATGGTTCAGATCAAAGGGAAATTGGGGGGTTGGGTGGGGGTTTGACGCCACCCATGGAGGAAATTTCCTCCTTTGGTAGCTCATTCACATTATTCACTTTGACAAAAAATCAAGCGTGACTAATGGATTATTCAAGTTTGATCGACACCTGCTCATCTTCATCCATTGCTCAAAGAAGAAAATTTGCCAAATATTGCCATTGTTCTTCACTATTTCTTATAATTTAAAGGTAATTCTTTTTTGTTTTTAAAGCCACATGTATTGTTAAGATAATTATGCGTATCTTTAGAAAATTGTATTGTCTCCTAGGTCATTGTGTTTTGATCCTTGGGTTCTTGTGTAACTCTTGGGTTTTGGTTTTGGTTCTTGGGTTCTTGTAACCATGAATAACTAAGCAATACAAGCTATCGTTTTCATCATCAAATTTAACATGCTATCAAATTTAACATGGTATCAGAGCCAAGCCTCTTGTGATCCAAACCCTTCTGCCGTTCAAACTCTCGGGGTGATCATACTCCAATCAATCCATGTAGCATCTACATAACTCTAACCTCGGCTACGCTCAACGGTGCCTCGTCGTCTGCTCTGTTGAGCCTATTCCAACACCGTTGACATTCGTTGAGCTTATTACAACACCGTTGACATCCCTCACCGCCAGCCCAGGTGAAATGAGAGTTCTTCTCCGTTGGGCATCTCGCTTCGCTAAGCTCGCCCTCGTTTCTTGTCCAGAAATTTAACTATGTGCAACCATTTCGGCGTCAAATGGATGCTCTTACATATTACTGAATGCTTTCCACCAGAAAGTTATGATCTTAATTTGCTACACTTTCTACATTTGCGATGCTTCCATTCCTTCTACATCATCACTTTATGGTCACATGCTTGTCGCAAGAAGCCGCAGGTCAAGGAGAGAGATTTTCTATTTTCCTTCCTCTCTCTCTCTCTTATCTCTCTAAAACGCTCTTTCTTTCACTCATCCTTAAACTTCTCCTTCTCTTTGAATTCTCATTTGTCCGCAGCCTCTGCTCAAAATTCCTATATTAAAGTGCTCACTTCACCCTCTTAAACCGCAAAAGAAGTTAGGATCTTTCTTGCCAAATGTCGGACTGGAGATCGCCATCTACCCAATCTTGCCAGCGGCCTCTTACGGGTCAGCATGCGACCATGATCCGAGCATGAACCCGAAAATCCATCACTGGTGCCTTCTTATGTACCTCACAAATGGAACTGGGACAGACGGTTACTCCTGCACATTCTCACATACTCCTGCACATTCTCACATATGCCGATCCATAAAACATACCTGTGTCGTTAAGATTATTGGGGAAGGTACATGGAGCCAGTGCTGATAGAAACCCCGATAATGTTCATAGAAGGAAACCACGCGATAGAACAAAAGACTAAGAACACGACATTTGTATCATATAGCTCCAGATTCACATTCCCATCAGAAGACAGCTGGTTGAATTCCACATTTTACTACTCATTTAATGCCGGGGGATACATTTCGTTATGCTTGGTGCATATACCAATTACAACAAATCAGGGCATCAATATAAGTGGCTGGAGAGAGACTTGGCGAGTATTGACAAAAATGTGACTCCTTGGTTGATAGCTATGTGGCATCCTCCAATAATGATCTCAAGCTCGGCCTGTTGCAGCCTGTTGCAGCTCCCCTGTTGCAGCTCGGCCTTCATTAATGATCTCTAGCTTTGCGGCCTCCCTTCATCTACTTGGTGCCCATCATGTGTTCGAGTAAATGCTGCAACTATGTTGGAACTGACGATGCCTCGCATCGACGATGCCGAGGCTTTTCTCACCTTTGTATGGCCAGTTAGGCAGTAACTGTGCCTCAACCTTCTGTTCATATCCTTTTGCAGTACATTGGATCTGCGACCTCTTCCACAACATCGGATCAACGCCTCCTCGGACCCCTGCGGCCTCGGTCCTCTACGACATCTGCCCCTTGCGGCACATCATCGGCCCCCCAGAGGCCTCGCCCCTAGCGGCATCTCATCGGCCTCAGGCCCCAGTGGCCTTGCCCCCAGCGGCATTTATTCGGTCCCCAGTAGTCTCGCCCCTTGCGAGACCTCATCGGTCCACAGCAGCCCCATACACTCTCCAACCCATACGTCTTGTACTTCGTGGTCATCCGATGCCGCTATCTCCTCTCACTTGATCTTTCTTTCGGTCTATCGAAACTCAAAGTTACACGTTGAGTTTGAGGAGGGGTGTTGACTCGTCTCAAAGATGTGAGCGCTACTCACAAGTGTAGGAGATCGAACAAGTAATAATCCTGGTGAGTCCAAGTATTGTATCCACGGAACAACCGACCTGCAAACCACAAATTTCAGTTTATAAATAGTACTAAAACGATAAGAAATGACCACCTTTCGAAGGCATACTAATAATGATGATGGTTTTAAATAATAAAAACAATCCTAAGATAACTACGTGGAGTCGATATTAGGGTACCAATGAGAAGAGAATGTGTCAGTTGTGGTTTCGTTAGTGTATCCGCAAACAATGGTTCTTGATGTCTTGGTTAATCAAGTGGTTCATATCATTCGCGATCAGGATTCATCGATGAGTCTCGCGGATCATCGCCCTCTCGAGTCCCACCGGGTATGCACACATAGATGTATCCTTGCGATACATCATCCTCTCGGCATCCTCAAGGTATGTGAGTGAATTAAGATCAAAAACATCAAAAACAATTGCTTAACCTAAATAACGCAACGTTTCACCTCGCAAGGGTATGAGAACGTTGGAAAATATAACGAGCATGAAATAACGCCATAAGTATCGAATATATTATTGTTTCATGAGGAAGTTAAGCTCTTATGCCCGCAAGGGTCACGGCATGTCCGCAAGGATCACGTCACGAATAAGTTCGCAAAGATCATATTCGATCCAAGTACACCAACAACAATAATACTTGAATAATACGTGTAGAAACTAATATAATACGCGATATAACATGCAAAATATGGCGAAACGACATCAAAACCAGATATTACATAGCCCTAAATACATCACAACCAACACATGGAGATTAGCCAAGCATGTAGAGAAAAGTTTCAATATTCATTGCAAAATACATCATCAATACTCAAAATACAAGGCACATTCTCCAAATAAAAGAGAAAAGTTAGGGAATTTATCACCAAATCTCTCCAATTGAACCCCAAATCTTCTTTAGAAAATAGCATTTGCCTCTGTCTCCAGGGCCTCCAAAAGTTACGCACGAATACGCTTCCTAGAGCTCAAAATACATCAAGAATACCCCAAAACCCTAGCAAAAATGCTTATATAATGATATTGGAGGTTTTAAATCGTTATCGGATCTAAATCCGCACCCATTAGCACTTTAAACCCAGTCCAATAACCGCATCATCCCTTAGCCGTTCATCTTGAACGAGATTTAACCACGTTTTGCCACGCGTCCAGTCGGATCTTCGCGTCCCCGCTCCGAATCCAAACCTAATTCGGTTTTGTCGTCGGCCATTCGATCGAGTGGGGGTAACGCATGGATGTTGTCACGTGTACCTATGATTCCAGCTCCCCTTTGTTGGGTCGGGGCAGATGTCAGCCGTTGGATCGGGGCACAACGGTTCAGATTGAGCCACGTCGCCTCGATCAGATCCGCTTCAGCGCCTCACTCTGGGCCGTCAGATGAAGCGGGCGATAGATGAGATGCTACCATGTGGCGTAGCCGATTGAGCGGGCGATGTACAGCTCTATATTTACTCCATTTTTTTCATTTAAAATAGTATTCTGCATTCCAAAATTCATAAAAATTAGCACAAATCTTAGAAACTATGAATAAATAGCCGTTGGAATCGTGAAACTGAGAATCTACACATGAAAAATATTAAAAAGACCAAATTGCTCAATAAAATGATATTTTGTGCATAGAGTAAGAGTATGCTCTAATAAGTAATAATAATCTAAGTACGATTGTATTAGAGACCAAATACGCATCAAATACGCACAAAATGGTGCTAGATGAGGTGTTAAATATACAATATTTACCCCAAATCAGGTGTTAAGATAATTATGAGCATCTTTAAGAAATTGTATTGTCTCCTAGGTCATTGTGTCATGACCCTTGGGTTCTTGTGTGACGTTGGGTTTTGGTGTTGGCTCTTGTGTTCTAGTGCATATACCCAATAATGAGTCATGGAATATATGTATGTATGTATGTATGTATGTATGTATGTATGATGCAAATGTGTCTGAGAACGTGTGCGGGTAACATATCTGTGCACCCCCTCTCTGGGGTTTTAAAGTATTTTTTTGAATTTTTTTTTGCAGTAGCTAGTTCTACATGTTAGGTAGCTCCCCACAAAATTTCAAGTCAAACAAACACTATTTGGTCATCGAAACATTTATCACAAAAAAGTTGCAAAAAAATTCCAGAATTCTGGACTGTTTTGCGCAACGTTTTTGTGATGAATGTTTCGATGACCAAATGGTGTTTGTTTGACTTGAAATTTTGTGGAGGGGCTACCTAACAAGTAGAACTAGCTACTGCAAAAAAAGTAAAAAAATACTTTAAAACCCCCGGAGAGGGGGCGTGCGCATGTAACAATACCTGCACACGTTCTTAGGTACATTTTTTGGATATATATATATATATGGTCTTCTCTTATAACCATGAACAACTAAGCAATACAAGCCTCCTTCTTCTTCTTCAAATTTAACATGTACCAACAGTTGGATAATATAATCCAAACCTGTTGAAACTGCCAAAACTTCTGATCTATTCAAAAAAGGTGAATGGGAACTGCAATAATACTGATAGTTTAAACCTGGACGATAACCAGATATCACCATTTCGCTCATTTTTATATTGGCTATATATTATCTTAATTCTGCCTGATGTCATATATAGATATGGAGGGCATACCCAGTTCCCGTATAAGGTGCTTGATGATAAAAAGAGAAGACGACCTTAAACATGATTTTTTTTCCTGATGTGTATGGGACTGATTTTTGGACTTTGGATGCTGTTAAATTGGCTGCTTTAGAAAACTTGGACATCATGTATTGTCTACTCCTTACTGCTTCAATTTCTGTAGTTCTGCATTTTGGGACTATTTGACCTTCCCTTGAAGCAATTGGTGATTTGGGGGTCATGACTCCCTATTTAAATGGAATTGCCATTTTTCGTCACCGGAGTGAAAGATTCACTTCTAAAGTCGTCTTGACCTCTTCATTTAACTTGGATTTGAGTAATTATCAATTTTTCTTCTGGATCATTCTTTCGTCATGTTGACAAACTTTATTTCTGACTAAAAATGGCATTGTATTTGTCAGTAATTTGCGTATATCAATGCTCATGCATGCTTATTTATGATTGTAGTTTTGACTCTTTTGAGTCTAAATGGTATATTAGTGAATGAGAAGTTGGAGAACTAAATGCCTAATTTTGACATCAAAATATCAATGTATGCCTACTTGTACCAGCCTTGTATGTTTTGGAGCTTTCCCAACTGCAATAAAAATTCATGGATGGAATGTTTTCCCATAAGAGTATGATGTGAAGCGACTGCATTTGTCCTTCTGTTCCACTCTGAATGCGCATGTGCTTGTGCGTGTGTGTGTGGAATGGAATGGATATTGTCCATCTGGTATGCAGTCACTCTTGTATGCACTTAGCCTATATTGGAAGCTTGTTTTTGTGAAAAGAGCGAGATTACTGTGTTGATGTCAACGTTCCTAATGATTTAGATATGTGATGCCTGAACATTTTTTGTATTGGAGATATCATTTCTAAGGATATAGATTTATGATGCTTGAACGTTTAAAATTTTATTGGGTCCAAGGCTTCAAATTACAATGCACGGAAAAAATATTGGGTTTGATTTCTTATAGAGGTTCAGTTACATATACAATCTCGCATACTTGGTTGTCATTCTTGGTCTCTGTATCGTAAACTTATAACCCTTTATATCTGCATTTGAATTAGATAAATGGAGTCAAAAATTCTAGTGGAAAACACCGAGAAATTGCAATAGCTGCAGCACACTTTAGTCAGGAAGCAAAAGCCGGTTATTTGCTTCCACAGCGCGATGGGATCCACGATGAATATGATAATGTACTTTTGCGGAATAAGATACTTATTTTATACTCCCCTAGTTATCTCCCTTTTATTAATCAATGTTTTGTGCTTTTTCCCTTTCCGAAGCTGTTTCCTTATGGAGGAGTTGCAACTGAAGATTATAATGCAGTTAATACTCCGGCAGACCATGGTAAGTTCTATAGAAAGATTGCCTGTTTACACAGATTATTATTACAATGTGAACTTGAGAGTTTTTTTGCTTGTCCTGATTTTTTTTCCCCTTTTTATTCATTAGTTGAACTACAGGTTGGCACACCCTCTGTTGGCACTCCAAGGCCAACTAAAAGTGAAGATGTAGAGGATGAAGAACCTCCTTTGAATGAAGATGACGACGACGTGGATGACGTGGATGAGCTTGAGCAAGGAGAAGAAGAACCACAAACACAACATTTAGTGCTGGCTCAATTTGATAAAGTGTTTTATCCTCTTGCAGAAATGCTGTTTTAGTAAATATAATCTCTGCCTCTTCTGTCATTTCTCATATTTAAATTAAAATAGGTTACACGGACGAAAAGCAGATGGAAGTGCACTCTCAAGGATGGGATAATGCATCTTAACGGCAGAGATATTCTTTTTAATAAGGTGCGTAACAAAGAGATACCGACTTAAAAGGCAGTTTCTTTGCTTCTTCAAATGGATATCTGTAGACTTAATTGCCATTGATTCCTTATTCTCGCTTTCGCTCTTACAATTTAATTCCTTGGTTGCAATGTCTGGAGGACACACACATGTATATGGAAGACACAATTACACATATCATCCCCCCCCCCCCCCCCCCCCCCCAATCTGTGCAATGTGCTGCATGAATTATTGTGCAGTATTTGTCCAAGGTGTTTTTCTTTTCTCTCTATCCAAGAAATGAAATCTGAAAGCATGTGACCGTTATATCACTTTATCCGTTGCTTTCAGAGAAATTGAGATTTTTCATTTGCTTCAGTAGATTTTACTGTTGATTCATCTTGGCAAAATCATAATGGACTTGGGGTTTAAATCTTAAAACCCTTCAACTTTCTTTTTTTTTTCTTTTCTTTTCTTTTATTGACTGACACATATTCTAGTTCATGGATCCTCTTAGATTTGATACTTGATTGATTTGGTAATTTTTGGACATTGTGTTTTTGGGCCCGAATTAATGTTTTTAAGCTCTTGAAAATTTTGATGCAAATATTTGGTGCTTTCAATTATATTACTTCCATCAAACTTCTGTCATCCGGGTGGAATTGTGCAGACAATACTATCTCTAAAAGTTTAAACATAGCCTTACTGCAGTTAGTTATGATCAGTGTTTTAAGTGTTTTAAACATGGTTTGCGGTTTCGACCGATACCTTTAGGTATCAGCCGTATCATCTCGGTATCGGCAACTGACGAGACCGAAACCGGCCATTGTTATCGGTAGCAGACGAAACCGAAGGGTTTTACTCAATTTCGGTCGGTACCCGGCCGAAACTAGGCGAAACCCTTAGGTTCGTCCTGAAATAGAGGAAGAGGAAGAAGGTGACAACCAATAGAGGAAGAAGAATCAACAATCAACACACAGTGAAGCTCCCCCATGAGTGAACATGAATAAACCCTCGTGAAGGCACAGTGACTCCGTGAATGAACAAATACCGACCGTAAATGCATAGTGTCCATCGTGAACGAGCAGTATAAAAGGTGAAGAGGGGAAGAGGAATCCACGTAAATCATCATCGAGCATCAATTTAAATTAACTTCAAAGATAAAAACCTTATCTTTCTGCCCTAGCTGTCGATCACCGCCCGTCGCCGATCTTAGAAGCTTCCCTAGCCACAGACCACCGTCGTCGAAGAAGATTCGTTCTTGGACGCTGCAAGAGGAGCCGATCACAGATGCCTATATAAGACGTTGTCCTAGACGCAGTCGTGAGGAAGCACCGAGAAACATCAACGATTTGACGGAGAGTCGGAGTCGTGAAGCAGCACCGAGTAACGTCGGTGAACAGTCGGAGAGTCGAAGAAGCCCTAGAAATCGCAGCGGAACTGAGGAGCTTGTCTTCTCGAGTCGAGGTATTTTGATTTTAATTTTCTGTTGAAATTCCCTCGTAAAATTTGTTTTAAAACACGTCGAAAACGAAGTACACAAAGGCCCGTCATCTTTATGTTATTTACAAATCTGTCATTAACTTCAATAACACTGGACCTAATGGAATGGTAAAATTGTAAATAAGTGTAAACAAGATCGATAGAGAAGTAATTACGCTCCGGCTACATGTGGGTCACCTGCGATCGCCGCTCAGAAAATAACATGCGAAACCCCCCGAATAAACCGTGTTATTTACGTGTTTGCCATTATCTTTGTTAACCTTAAAAATAAGGAATGTCAAACATATAAATAATGTAATATGGTTGGCCAAAGGATAAACATGTTTAAGCATGTTATTCACACTGTACTTTTTGCTAAATTTATTTACATGTTTGTCATCCCGTGTGTACGTGTGAGTATGTTTATGGAAAATGCGTGATGTGAATAGTAGATGTAATTATAATTAATCAAATACTCCAGAAATACTCCAAAAATACTGAAAATAGGAAAAAACGAAAAAATACTATTAAGTCTTAAGTTTTAAACTAATATTGTTAGTAAGCAAAAAATAATAGTAGTAACAAATTTTAAGTTTTGAACTAATGATGTTAGTAACAAACTTTCTTTTAAGTTACAACTTTTAACGTAATGTTTACGAATTTTAAGTGACAAATTTAAACATAATGCTATTACTTTTACGTTACAAATTTTCACCAAATGTAAGTTACAATTTTTTTGGTATTTAGTATTAATAATTCTTAGATTTTCTCACAAATACTTATACATGCTAGTACTTTATAGTTTATATTAAAGAAATACTAAAAATTAAAAGGGGTTAGAAAATACTTTAGAAATACTAATCAATACTAAAGAAATAGTGATATTAGTAAAAATACTAAAAATACTAAAAATATATAAGGACTTTCTTGGTTTTACTTAAACTTAAAATACTAGAAAATATTTAATACTAAAAATACGAAATTTCTTAATAATTTTTATACCAAAATTTCTTAATATCAAAATTTCTTAAAAATAATTTAGAAATTATAAAAAAGGGTTAGAAAAATACAATAAAACTACTAAAAACAACTAATGAAATACTGAAAATAATAAAAATATTAAAATTATATAAGTAGTGGAAAGGTTCTACTAAAAATACTAGTAAATAAGAAATACTTATTTCTTAAAAAGTATTGATACTAATATTTCTTAATCAAAAGAGGTTAGAAATTAGAAAAAAGGGTTAGAAAAATAATATAGAAATACTAAATATTCCTAAAGAAATACTAAAAATACTAATAATAATAATAATACTAAAATCATATAAGTAATTTCTAGGTTCTATTAAAAAAACTAGTAAATGTTATTACTAAAATTTCTAGTAAAAATAGGTTAGACATTATCAAAATGGGTTAGAAATGTTTGACTAAAAATACTAGTAAAGATGAAACACTAAAAATACTAACATTTCCTAATTAAAAGAGGATGTTAGAAATTCTAAAAAAGAGGTTAGACAAATAATAAAAATTTAAGAAATAACACTTTTAACAAATTGCGTTAGTACCATCTAGTTGCTAAAAACAATAAATACTAAAAATACTAACATATCTAAAAATGAGTTTAGAAATTATAAAAAAGAGTTTCTTTTTCACTACAATTTTACCTCATTATATGCCACAGTAATTAAAATGTCTCGAAGAATTCCAAAGGAGAAGATGGTGGATATTGGATGGTCTCATTGTACAATGATAAAAAATAACCATGAACATATAAGGTGCAGCTATTGTCAAAAAAATGCATGGAGGCGTGTCTCGCCTCAAGGAACACTTGATGGGAATTATCGGGATGTCCTGACATGCCTCAAGGCATCGAAAGAAGTGTGTGCGGGGATGAAAGCACATGTATTTGAGAAGAAGAAAGGGTACATACCAGATTTGAGAAGAAGATTGAGGAGAGGACAAGGACTACGAAGGAAATATCAGATAACTCAGATGAGTATGAAGATCATACCGATGAGGCGAGAGACCTTAGAAGAGCTCGTAGAGCAAGTAGGCAAGAACTTGCTGAAAAAGAGATTAGACGTGAGTACAGAAGGATGAGACTATGATCATCTGGGACCTCTGGGCTAGCCAGATTAGGTAGTCGTGCCGACAGAATGGCCGGGTATGTTCGCGTATGGTTTTGCTCGTGATGTTGAACTTACTGGTAAACCAGACTGTGTTCTCAGACCCGGTGACGACCCTTTTTCTCTAACGAAGAAGGGTAAATTCCAGTCAACCATAAAGAATTCCTTCATAAAAAATGTCAAGTCCTTTATCCGCCGAGCTATGGCCAAAATTTTCTTCTTCAACCGCATTTTATACAATGTGACCAATAACCCATATAACAAACCCATGGTAGATGCTATTGCCGAAGCGTGTCGTGACATTGCTCCACCCACTGCTTGGGAGCTATCATACATATTTGGGCATGGAGTTTGTAGCGATCAATAAGTATGTAGAAACTTTTTGTAGTTAGTGGATGAGTTTGCACACTGATGTGTGATGGTTGGATAACATAAAACAGAAGGAAGATTATTAATTTCCTTGTGTATTCGACTCATGTCCATTGCTTAGGAGCTGACACACATATTTGGACATGGAGTATGTCGCGATCAAAAAGTATGTAGAAACTTTTCGTAGTCAGTGGGATGAGTATGGTTGCACACTGATGTGTGATAGTTGGACAACACAAAACAGTAGGAAGATTATTAATTTCATGTGTATTCGACCCACAGAACGGTGTTCCTGGACTCTGTGGATGCAACTGGCCAATTCCAGAACGGTCCATACATATTTGATCTTATGGACAAATACATAGAAATAATTGAGGAGTATATAGTAATCCAAGTAGTTACCGACAACGGAACAAACTACAAATCAGCTGGGTCGATGTAAATGCGAAAGAGACATTATCTGTATTAGACTCCATGTGCGGCGCATTGTATTGACTTGATATTTTCTTATATGGCAAAAGAAGTAGTCAAAAATATCGTTGCACAAAAGTCAGATGATAACATGCTTTATATACAACAAAGGATGGTTACTCAGCTTAATGAGAAGGGAGCCAGGTAGAAAAGAGTTGATCAGGCCCGCGATCACAAGATTTGCCCCATTTTATTGCTTTGGACTCTCTAATACGTGCATCGAGATGACCTACGGAGAATAATTACCTCAAGGGAATGGTCTGAGAAATTCTAAGGCTCATACCAAAAGATTGGACCGTTGGAAATACCGTGTATGATCTGATTCATGGTGATAAATTCTGGCAAGAAATCTCTAATGTTATCGCTGTATTTGAGTCGGTGAACGGGTCTATATGATGGTAAGGCCGAGCTGGGTTATCTCTACAAGGACATGGACCGTGTAAAAGAAGAAATTCGAAAGAATGTTGTTAGATGATACAAAAAATGGTGGGACATGATCGACAAAAGTTGGGATATAGCAAACTATTTTCTGAATCCTCGTTTCCAGTACTTCTCTAATGCCACAAATGACAACGAGATGCTGATTGGACTCAGACGTGTGATCGAGAGGTTGGAACCAGACATCTCGAAGCAAATTGATATAGAAAGAGAGGTAAATGAAATTCATATATTTTTATTTTGATATATGATTCGATTACATCGTTCACATTCTAAAATTATGCTTAATAATTGCACATTGAGGCCTATAAGATGAAAGTTAGTTATTACAGCTCTAGTAAGGCAGAAATGGCGATAACAAGGGTCACTCTAGGCATTTATAAGGATCTTATTTTCTATATGTTCCTTGTAAAACGATCCATATTTTTCGACAATAAAACTTTTGTAGCTTAATGGTTGTTAAACATTGGAATATAGGAAACTCTAACTCTTACACGCATAGCTGTGCGTGTTTTAAGCCAAACGATCTCTTCTTCCGTCTATAAATGAAACCGGACCACCTTCTCACTCATTCATACTAAGACCGAGAACATGCTAAAAATGGAACACCTTAAAAAGCTAGTCTATGTGCATTATAATATGAGAATGAGACAAAGACATGTAGGAAGGTGCACGAAGGATGACCACTGAATGATTGACGTGGATCAGATTTTCTATGATAATGATCCATTGCAGGAATAGACCAAGGAGACAGAAGATAGGGTGCTTGATGACAAAGATAATTCTTGGTTTGACGAGACACTTGCGGAAGCAGAACGTACATGAAGCAATCAGCCGCGACCAAGTCACGCCCAAGCGAATATCACGTACAAGCGAAAGAAGGTAGTCGCTCGGCACGATAGCGATGATGATTCGTTTCTTGATGACCAAGGTCCTACAGACGAAGGTTGTGGTCCGTCGGAATCCATTCGTTATATTGAGAGACATGTGGACCATGCTTATGATACAATACATTCACATGTGTATTGAGATCATGATAGTTAGCACCAAAGTGAAGAACGGGGAGATGATACCTTCGGTAAACAATTTGAACAACACAGTTATCAACGTTTTTTTGCTTATTATTGAGGTTATGAAATTCATGTCATTCATGAATCCTATTCATGTGGTCATGACAGTTATTTCGTACCGTACAGACACTTTGATGTCTATACAGATTATGGTAGTTAATACAGTATGGTTCGAATTTGACTTAGCAGTCCAGCAGTCAAGACAGTTATGACACGCTTTTCATCGAGCTGAGTCGGCCCTCAGCATATGATAACATGATATCGTTTTAAGGGCCGGAACAGATGTAATATTCCTATCCACCATACTACTATGCACCACAGCTAGATGATAACTTCGAATGAGAATTTTATATTATTTATTTATTTTCTTTATTTTTGTATTTTTGATGTATTTTATTCAGTTTTTGTATTATGATGTCATATTTATGGCTCATCAATTTTTATTTGTTGTTTTTAATATTAATTAGTTAACTATTGTTACAACTGAGTAATGTAAACAGGAAAATACACAAAAATACATTAAAACAGGAAATATACCGAAAAATACAAAATATATATGCAGATCTTTAGAGGTATTTCATAAACGTTAGCTATATTTCATACTTGTTAGCTATATTTCATAACCACTTACACCTTTTTACATGTTAGCTCGTTACATGATTACAAGTTTACAAGTTAACCATCGATGTGATGAGTCTGATGACATGTTACGAAGCATCGAAAGATGGGTGTGTAAAGATTTTTCAAAGTGAAGGTGTCTTCTAGTCCCAGCAATAAAGTGTTCGTGTTGCCTTTTCAAGTCGAGGTCATGCCCGGTAAGAAAAGATGGCACATTTAAATACATACTCTTGACATATTTCTTAAATGTGATTATTTCATCTCACTTCAATTCAAAAGAAGAATTTCAACGGCAAGTTTCCGAAATACCTCGGTATTATCGTAAAATGGCCATTATGAGGCGTATAGACAATAGAATTTTGAAGCATGCAATCTGTTGTTTGAATGAGGCGTGCACGTGGACATATGCAGTGCTTATGATACTTGCCTTTAATCTGATTAAAGTAGAAATCAACCGAGTTGCTTTCTCCGTTAATCAGTTTAAAGGCCAGTATCATAAGTATTGCATATGTCTATGTGCACGCTTTCATTCAAACTACAAATTGCATGCTTCAAAATACTACAATTTGCCGCCTGGATCGCCCCCATTCAACTAGCGTTTGTGGTTGTGTGTGTGTGTAGGAAATAAAATTAAATGAAACACCAAAATTGTATTTTGTTATGAAAAGTGATGGATCCTAAAATGTACAGACCCAAAGAAGACAATTCCCTCTTTAATTAGTATAGATAGCCATTCTAATAATAATTTTTGCGGGTATCTTTAAAGCAGACATGGATGATCATGAAACTTTTTTAATTTAACTTCACCCAAAATGAATCTAGAGAAGCAAAGGTCAGAGTTAATGCATGTATTGCTGGATCAAATTATTAAATCATTACAATGTTACTTGAGATTTTGTTCGTATTACGTCTTTATCATCTAAAAAATATTTGAACTTAAATTTAACAATTTTATAGATCTCATATAAGAATATATAATTATCGGAAAAGCAAAATTTTGCATAATACTTGTCTAACTCTATTTAAGATCCAACCCCATTATAATAGAACTGGTCTGACCTGAACCAAGATTGCTGGACCAGATTTCTTTTCGGATGTCCTCTGAATCCCACCTGAACCCTACCCCATTGCAGCTTTTAGTACAGCAGGGAACTGTTTAACCATGGGGAAAGATATGTTTATATGCATGTCCGTCTGCTTCTAAAGTCTTCTTTTTAACCCATTGCATAAATTTCATGTGTGTTTTGCACCTCCCTTCCCTATCTCTTCACCTATTACTGGTCCTTTCTTAAATTCGAAAGTATAGTTCTCAGATTGACGTTATCCTCCATATATTTTCCTGCCATAGTTATTTCCTTGTGTCTCGCTTCTTTTCCATATGTCAATTTTTGGTTGTTACCTTTTTTTTCTTTACATACAATTTCTCTTGCAAACATATTGCAGTTACTGTTTACTGATTGATGTTAACAATCACAATTTGAAGGGGAAAATATATGGTGCATCTAGCTGAAATAGTTGTCTTATGGATGTAGGGTGCTTGGTAGAAGTTAGGGAAGGATTGGAAATTGTGAATGATAGTTGACAGGGTGAAAAATATGATCGTATAAGCATATTCTCCTTCTATTTTATCCTGTTCATTTTGAATCAGTGATGCAACTCATAATCAGATAGGCTTGTAAAAGTTGGTGTTCTAACTAGTCAGAAACATAGCATCTTCTTGTTCATTTAGAAAGTGGACTTTTGAGTTTTGACAATGTATACGAGATGATGAATCTGATCTTGTAAATGGCGGTATGTTTTTTTATGCACCAATGACTGAAAATACGTGCTTCTGTTGTTTAGATCAATGGTAGACATTTAGAACTAAAAACAAATATGTTTCTAGGCATAAAGCATTGCAGATGCAGTAAACATTTGATACGGCCATCACATGCGAGAGGAGGCGTAGGAGGCCTAAGGAGTGATTTTTCTATGCGCACCAACTTTTGGAGGGAATTACTTTATGCACAATAAGTTGTGGTGTAATTGCTGTACACACCACGACTTACATTATATAAGTGTTGGCTAGCGCTAGGGTTAGGGTATGCATTTTGGTAGCCGTCATTTTGACATTTCCTAGAATTCTCCATCGAGATCTAGAAGAGAGTTTTAGGCTTTTCTCTAAGCAAAAGCTAAAAGAGGTGCCAACTCTCCCAAAACCGGCCATTATCCCTGGTTTCTTCATCTTCAATCAATAAAATTCCCCCAATTTCATCTTACAAATCCTAGTTCGCATCAAATTGGTATCAGAGCATCGATCCAATGGCGTCGACGAGGGCGGCTACCGCGAAGACTCTAGAAGAATGGTTAGATGCAGAGATCGTCGAGAGAAAGGAGACAGAAGAGATGAAGGCCTTCATAGAGAAGAAGATCGACGACAACATGAACCAAATGAAGGAGATGATCAAGCAATTGGTGGTACAAGTTACGCCCCAAATTACAAACTCGAAGAAAGGAGAAACCTCAGATTTGAATCACCAATCAGATCCGAGAACAAAGGAGATCCGCGTAACAAAGGAAAGACGAAGATGATCCCCAATCATGAGGGGGTGATCTTGGAAGAAGAAGATCTAAATTCTGAGGAGGAGGATCGGCGGGAGGATCTCTCTGAAACCCTAGGAGAAATCTCCGAGGAGGAACAAGAGAAGCGACAGAGGCGACGAGCGTGCACGGCAGCCCTAGCGGCCCGTCAGGGGGTTGGCGACCCCCTGACAGGCCGCTGGGGGGCTACCCATGGTAGGCGACCCCGGGGGGTTTGCCGAAGGTGGGTGGCCCCGCCTGGGGCCCGTCGAGGGCGGGCGGCCCTGCCTGGGCCTCCGCAGGCCTTTGGCGGACCATGTCGCCCAGGAGGATCCCCTGCCAACCGCAGGGGGTGGGGGTGTCCGGGGGAGCGCGTGCAGGTGGCGTGTGTCCTAGAATACTCCGAGGACATGGACGAAGCTCTGATGTGGCACCGACGAGCTGCTAGGCATGATCCAGAGTACGAGGAGTTCAACCGCGATCATGATTGAGTATGCGGAGGACGAGGAGCTAGATTGGAGGGAGGATAGGCGGTGGGGCCATGAGGGAGCCAGATTTGGAGACCGTCATTGTCAGCAGCATCCGGATCGTTACGGTGAAGGGGACCCATGTGCGGATGACCGCTTATAGAAGCTCTAGATGCCCATATTTGAGGACAGTGATGCCTCGGGTTGGGTCTACAAGACAAAGAGATATTTTGAGATGACGCGGTTGAAGGAGGTGAAGAAATTGCAGGTGGTCGCACTCTGTTTGGAGGGGGAGGGCACTGTCTTGGTACCGATAGGAGCAGTAGAGACTCTGAGGACCTGGGACGGGTTCAAGGAGGCATTGTTACACCACTTTCGAGAGTCCCAGGGAGGAGGCGTACGAGCAGCTGCATGCTCTGAAGCAGGTCGGCTCGGTGCGCGATTACATAAAGCAGTATGAGGTGCTTACTAGTAGAGTACGTGGGATGCCTGTGGAGTCCTTGAAGGGTTTTTTCTTGAACGGGTTGAAGCCTGCCATCAAGGCCGAGCTTCGTACCCTCAGACCTCGGGGGCTTGAGAAGCAGATGAAGTTAGCACAGTCGGTAGAGGACAGGTTGGCTGAGGAGCGCCGCACCAGAGGGGCGTGGGGAGGAAACTTTACTCGACCACAGACTGTTCCAGGAGGGCAGCCTGGTGCTACAGGAGGTACACTGGCAGGCGCGGGAGGCCCGAAGAGGTAAAGCCAGGCGGGCCTTACAAGAGGATGACAGATGCTGGGATGCGGGACCGGAGGGCGAATGGGTTGTGCTTCAATTGCGATGAGAAGTTCACCCTGGGTAGCCTGGTGAGGGGAGAAAACTTTACTTGACCACAGAATGTTCCTGGAGGGCAGCCTGGTGCTGTAGGAGGTACACCGGCGGGTGCGGGGAGGCCCGAAGAGGTAAGGCTAGGAGGACCTTACAATAGGATGACAGATGCTGAGATGCGGGACCGGAGGGCGAATGGGTTGTGCTTCAAATGCGATGAGAAGTTCACTCTGGGGCACAGGTGTCGCAACCAGGCCTTACAGGTACACAAGGTGTACGCAGAGGCGCTAAAGGAGGAGCCAGCAGAGGGGATAGTGGCGGAGCCCGAGGAGGACAACGAACCCCTGTTCTTGTATGCAGCGGAGGTTTCACTCAGTTCCATAGCGGGCCTTACACGGGTCCACACTATGAAGTTGGCCGATAGAGTTCGGGACATGGATGTGATGATTCTAATAGACAGTAGGGCCACCCACAACTTCGTATCTCCTTGTGTGATTGAGAGGCAGGGGATCCAGCTCACCGAGGCAGAGGGTTTCGGAGTCATGTTGGAGACCGGCAAGGTAGAGCAGAGTAGAGGCATCTGTCGAGACTTGACGGTGTCCATACAGGGGGTGTTAATCACATGGGACCTTTTACCTTTGACTTTAGGCAACGTCGATCTGATTCTGGGGATGCAGTGGCATCAGTCCTTAGGGGAGACAAAATTCAACTAGAAGCTATTGCGGATGGAGTTCCAAGTTGATGTGAGGAAGTTAGTATTGATGGGGACTCAAGATTATATTCGCCAATGTCTTATAAGACCATGACGAAGAACTACAGATGGAGGGGGTGGGTTCTTGATAGAGCTGCATGGGTTGGTTACTGAGGACACAGAGGGCACAACGGAGGTGTCACTGGAGGTGGAGCAGCTGCTGCAGGGATTCGAGGTAGTGTTTCAGCCACCTAGCAGCCTTCCACCGCCAAGGGATCATGAGCACGCTATCGTGCTTAAGGAGGGGTGTCTCCCATTAGTGTGCGTCCTTACTGATACCCACAATTACAGAAGGATAAGATCGAGCGGTTGGTACAGGAGATGCTGCAGGCGGGGATCATACGGCATAGTGCGAGCCCTTTTTCTAGCCCAGTGCTGCTAGTGAAGAAAAAGGACGGCAGTTGGAGATTCTGCATCGATTACCGAGCCTTGAATAAGGAAACTGTGCCAGACAAGTTTCATATTCCAGTGATCGATGAGCTGTTGATGAATTGCATGGCGTGACGGTGTTCTTCAAGATCGACCTGAAGTCAGTGAACCACCAGATTCGCATAAAGACGGAGGATGTGCAGAAGACGGCCTTCAGGACTCACGAAGGCCACTACGAGTACCTCGTCATGCCGTTCGGGCTGACGAACCCCCTCCCCCGCTACTTTCCAGTCATTGATGAATAAGGTCTTCAGGCCCTATCTACGAAGGTTCCTCCTGGTTTTCTTTGATGATATTCTAGTTTACAGCGACTCTCTACAGGATCATTTGGGCCACCTGGAGATAGTCATGCGGTAGCAGAACCATCAATTACAGGCCAACCGGAAGAAGTGCATGTTCGGACATGCGCATGGTACTTGGGGCACATTGTCTCTGCGGAGGGAGTAGCAGCAGATCGTTCGAAAATTGCTACCAAGTTGGACTGGCCTCAGCCAAGAATGCTACGGGCTTTGAGGGGGTTCCTGGGGCTCACAGACTACTACTGGAGGTTCGTGAAAGGGTACAACACCTTGGCGTGGCCCCTTACCAAACATCTGAAGGACAATTTCCACTAGGGGAGGAGACTACGAGGGCATTCCAGACCATCAAGCAAGCTATGACGACGGTACCAGTGTTAGCACTTCCTGATTTCGAGAAGCAATTCATTGTGGTGTCAGATGCATCAGGATTTGGGTTGGGGGCCGTGCTGATGCAGGATCAGAGACCGATCGCTTACTTCAGCCAGGTGTTATCTGCGAGGAACATGCTGAAGTCCGTTTACGGGAGGGAGTTGATGGCCATAGTGATGTCGGTGCAGAAGTGGTGGCCTTACCTTTTGGGCAGGGAGTTCGTAGTGCAGACTGATCAGAGAAGTCTGAAGTATATTCTAGAACAGCGCATGGTAGCCAAGGAGCACCAGAGATGGTTGTCCCATCTGGGCGGATACAAGTTTGAAATCCATTATAAGCCCGGTCTGGACAACAAGACGACGGATGTGCTTTCATGTCGGGATGAGGAGGTGCAAGTGGTAGCCCTGTCCATTCCAGTGATACTTGGGAGTAAGCCGTTGTTAGCAGAGATTGAGGCGGATGAGCTGTTGCGGCAGATTAAGGAGGCTATTACTCAGGGATTAGGAGACTTCCTGGGTTATTCGATGGAAGGCAGGATGCTTCTATACAAAGGGAGGTTGGTGATCATCTGTACGTCTGTACACATTCCCATTCCTTTCCAGGAGTTTCACAATAGTGTAGTGGGAGGACATTCAGGGGGTATCAGACGTACCAGCGGATGGCTAGAGGGAGATCTATTGGCCGGGTATGAGGACGGATGTCGTGCGGTTAGTTTCATAGTGTGACATGTGACAGCGTCATAAGTATCAGGCGACATCACCAGCAGGACTTCTACAGCCCTTAGACTTGCCAAAGAGAGTATGTGAGGACATTTCGATGGACTTTGTGGAGGGGTTATCACTGTCGGAGGGGTACACTACCATATTTGTTGTGGTTGATCGCCTCAGCAAGTATATCCACTTCATTCTACTTTGCCATCCGTTCACAGCATCAGTGGCAGCCGTGTTCTTGAGGGAGGTAGTATGGATGCACGACTATCCCCGTTCCATCGTATCTGACAGAGATAATGTGTTCTTAAGCACCTTCTGAAGGGAGATGTTCCAGATGCAGGGTATAGCACTGAGGAGGAGCATAGCATACCACTCGCAGACGGACAAACAGACCGTGGTGGTCAATCGGAGTGTGGAGACATACTTTTGCTGCTTCGCTTCGGAGACTCCCAAGAAGCGGGCTGGCTGGCTGATGTGGGGCGGAGTATTGGTATAACACCTCGTACCACTCGGCAGCGAAGATGACACCCTTCCAGAATGTTTATTGCAGAGACCTACCCCATTTGGTACACTACAGCAGAGGGTTTACCCCGGTGTCGGGACTAGAGCAGCAGTTGGAAGAGCATAATCAGGTCCTGGAGGAGTTGAAGCGTTACTTGTTGTGAGCTCAGCAGATCATAAAGGGGGAAGGTAGATACACATCGTAGGGATGTGGAGTTTGCAGTAGGGGAGTGGGTGTATTTGAAGCTCCGACCTTACAGACAGCATTCGATGGCTCAGCGGCGGAACGAGAAGTTAGCAGCGAGGTACTATGGGCCTTACGATATTGAGGCCAGAGTGGGCAAGGTGGCCTATAGACTAAGGCTGTCCCCATCTTCCTGCATCC
This sequence comes from Scilla litardierei, assembly GCA_030789695.1. Classification (NCBI taxonomy): domain Eukaryota; kingdom Viridiplantae; phylum Streptophyta; class Magnoliopsida; order Asparagales; family Asparagaceae; genus Scilla; species Scilla litardierei. The sequence continues at coordinate 157,501,395 of CM061140.1, read as the reverse complement.
ATTCAGTTTTCTATGTCTCACAGTTACTTCGGGTGATTTGCTGTCATACGACGTCAGCTACACTTCCACCGACCCTGACAGATGACATGGAGGTCTTGTTAGAGCCCGAGGAGGTTACAGGTGTACGGTTGGGAGCTACGGGGGCGAAGGAGGTGTTGATCCGTTGGATGGGACTACCGAGTGCGAGGCGACTTGGGAGCCATTTGATCAGATATCGCAGTAGTTTCCAGACTTCCACCTTAAGGATAAGGTGAAACTCCTGGGTGAGTAATGATACAACCATCACATACGAGAGGAGGCGTAGGAGGCCGAAGGAGTGATTTTTCTATGCGCATCGACTTTTGGAGGGAATTACTTTATGCACAATAAGTTGTGTAATTGATGTACACACCACGACTGACACTATATAAGTGTTGGCTAGTGCTATGGTAAGGGTATGCATTTTGATAACCGTCATTTTGACATTTCATAGAATTCTTCATCGACATCTAGAAGAGAGTTTTAGGCTTTTCCCTAAGCAAAAGCTATGAGAGAGACCAACTCTCCCAAACTGGCCATTATCCCTGTTTTCTTCATCTTTAATCAAGAAAATTTCCCCAATTTCATCTTACAAACCCTAGTTCGCATCGGCATTATGTCGTTGAATGTTAATAGTTATCTTTCGGTAGCGCATGCGGACTGAACAATTTAAAATTTGGTTTGACGTGCATGTGTAGGGACTGTATTACGTAGAGTGGCACAACAAACGGAAGGCGCAGGCTTAATTGGATTAGTAGCTGGGGCAACAGGACTACTATGTAGTACATACATTTTTATTACACAAATAATATACGTTTTGAAGACATGTGAAACTAAGAATTACAATACCGTAGCTTGTGTTTTCTTTTAATATCTATAAAACCCTAATGTTCTACTTATTCAAAGTACATTAGGCAACTAATTTATTTTAAAAAAATCATAGTTATTGTAATTAATTGAACCATCAAAAATTCAAGCCAAGATTTACAAATAGGTGGTATTGAAAACACCATTTCTTACGAGGAAAAAGTTATATACTGATGGAAGATATGTTGAAATAACTCAGTGACCGAAATAACCATTTCTCCTCTTCCTTTTTTGAATCACTAGTTTTGATGATGATTATGACCGCACCATGAATGGTTTCAGGAACTGGATTGTTATTTTTTTGGTTGGGGGTGTGTGTGTGTGTGCGCGCGCGTATGTGCGTGTGTGCGTGCAGGCATGCACGTGTGTGTGGTCGATTAAGTTACAGTGGGAATAAGAAGAATTAAAAATGTCATGAACTCATGATTAGCATTTGATGAATTACGAGCGTCTAATTTACATGTTCAAGCATCTCTCATAGTCACAGTACATTTTACTAAGTTTTATATACTTTAAGTTATTCCAACGGTATGGAAACGATGAGATCGCACAAAAAGGACAAATCTGTTGTATTGACACTTTAGGGGCATTTTTGTAATTTTATGATTTCTTGGGGTTTTTTCGTTATTTTCAATTTTAGTGGTCTTTTTGTAGTTTTCACTTTTCAGTTTATTATTTATAGGGGGACTGGGGGATTAGATATTTATGTGTGTTGAATATGAGAGAGAAAGGACTCTTTTGTGGGAGGTTGCGGATTTGCCTCGAATAAAAGCTTGGGAGAGTTGTTCACCTCTCGAACGTGGCCAAGGGAGCGGCCTTCTCTCGAAAGTGGTCAAATTATCTTTGTATATCTTCTTATTTTCAGTTTTCCATCAATAAAAATCCCTCCTTTTTCCAATTCTTCTCACCAAAACCCTAAAATTCTTTCTTTGCCCAAAAATCTAATCTTTCCCATAAAAATCACATTTTATCCATCAAAACCCTATAAAATCCTTCAAGTGGTATCAGAACATAGATCATGATGGCAACGGTGAAAAAGATTGATTTTTTGGAGGAAAAACAGCAAGCGATCTTGAAGGCCATCATACAAACAATGCAAACAACCCAACAACTCATGCAATCGAAACAACAGCTCTTGCAATCAAATCAGCAGCTCAGGCAACAGATCGCAGCGTGGTCAAGAGCGAACGACTCAGATTTGGACGAAAACCCAGATTTAGGACAAAATGCAGTAACTTTGGACAAGAAAGAGGAAAAAGTCGACAACTTTGACTCAGATCGGCCATTGGAAGGCAAAGTTCTGCGCAAGGAGGAAGTGGAGGGCTTGTCTATCGACCCAGTGGCTCACCGGCCCCCAGGAAGGCCGTCAAGGCCTGCCCGCAAACTTGCAAGGCCAGCTAATCCCTACAGGCTACCGACAGGGCCGGCTTTGCCCTGCATCCAGCGCTGCAGGAGCCCATCAGGGCCGGCTGGGCCCTACCGCTGGGGCCAACATGCCTTGGGCAGCATCCCACTGGCACTGTAGGCCCTGGACTGTAACCCACGGGCACTGCAGGTCCTGGACTGCCGCATACGGGCGCTGCAGGCCCTGGACAGCAGCCCAGGGGCCCTGTAGGCCCCGTACTGTAGCCAACGGGCTCGGCAGGCCCCTAACATTGACCAAGGGCATGGCAGGCCCCAAACAAAGAAACCAAGGGCGTGGCAGGCCCCGGACATCGTGTCAGGGGGCCCGCATGGCCTCGGGGGTTGACAGTGGACCCGTTTGGGATCAATGACTATCTTCGGTGCACGACAGATCTGACTAGCTTCGGTGCACGACAGATCCACAATGGACTTTGGTGATTACCATAGCTTGTTGAGTATTGGTGTTTCATATCAATCTTATTTTGATGATGATCACAACATTATGTTGTTGCTAATGACTCTCTTGTTTTAGTCTCATAGTTTCATTTCAAGAATATCCTTCTTGGAGACTAAACACTTGGTGCAAGGATGGACATCAAGTGGAGAAGGGCCAAAGCTTAATCTCAAGGAGTGCTAAAGCTTGGAGATGATGGGGAGCATCAAGGCATCAAGATTGAAGACATAGACTCTAAGGAAAGCAATGTAATCCATGTAATATTTCCTTTGTTGCTTTCTCTCTCATTTGAGTCTAGGTTAATGTAATGCCTTGATAGATGGTCTACTCATACATGCACATGCATTTAACCATCTTAGTGAGCCTTAGGATTATCATAGAATCCAACCTAATAGGCTCATCTTGATCAAAGACTCATTTGGAGTCTCTGGTTCTCCATCAGTCGCCTGCTGAAGAACTCACAGTCGACTGGGTGATTTCCAGTCGCCTGTCGATCCTTCTACAGTCGACTGTTATGCATAGCTCAAGAGTCGACTGATGCTCAGTTTACAGTCGCCTGTAGATTTACAGTCGCCTGTGAATTGGTCAACAGTCGTCTGAGTAGCATAAGTGCATATACTGCTTCTCTATGTTATTCTCCATCTCCTGCAGCAGACGACTGATGAAGGGTTTATAGTCGCCTGACTATTTCACAATCGACTGTATACTTGTCATCAGTCACCTGTAGGCTTATCTGGAGAAAGAGTGCAGCTCTCCGTTTATTCCATTCCATGCAGCAGTCGCCTGCTGAAGGTTTTACAGGCGCATGTCCTGTTCACAGTCGACTGTACTGACTTCATCAGTCGACTGTCGTGGCTCAAATTATAGCCGTTGGATATTTTCTAGCCGTTGCAGCCTTGTGCTTTTGGCTGTTTCCATGGGTTCTGAGGGTTGATATAGGGTTCCTATATATATGGGTGTGTTGAGTTCATAGGAACTTCTTGATGCTATTGCAATCATAAGAGTTTTATAAGCCACTCTCAAACTCTCTCATTTTCCCTCTTTGAGCTCTCATTCCTCTTCATGCATTGAAGTCCAAATCAAGGGAAATCATCCAAGTGCTTTCAATCAAATCTCAACACTTGGAGATCCTCTTTCATGCCTTGCATTCATCTATAAGTAAGCATCTCAATGCATAGGTAAGAGTATTTATTTTACTTGGTGTTTCTTGTAACACTAATTCTCTTTGTGGGAATTAGTCTTTCTCTCTTTGTGGGAGTTTATCTCTTTGTGGGATTAGGATATTCTCTTAGTGGGAATAACTCTCTTTGTGGGAGTAACTCTCTTAGTGGGATTTTGGTGTCATAGTGTAGGGCTAACCCTAATTCTCTGAGTGGGAGTTAGTAATTCTCTAGGTGGAAGTTTGACCCCTGTGTAGGGTTGGTTGGGTCTTTGTGTAGGGCAAAATCCTTTTGGTGAGGTATCCCCTTTGTGGGACTTGTATTCACTTCTCTTTGTGGGAATATAGTGAATATTGGTATGGCTGGACGTGCCCAAGTTTTGGGGAACCATGGTAAAATCTTGTGTTTGCGTTTGGATTGATTGTGTCAATTATTTTCTCTTGCATATATTATTCCGCATTTGCAAGTTTAATTTTAATTGGACAATTTATTGCCATACACTATTCACCCCTCTCTAGTGTGTTGTTAGTATTGCAAGGGTAAGGCGGTCCTTACAATTGGTATCAGAGCGATGTTATAGCTTACTGTAACGATGGCATTCAACGCCTCATCCGCGTCTCATGAAGAAGGTCATTCAACCGTTCGACCACCGCTCTTCAACAGAACCAACTACCCGAGTTGGAAGATCAGGATGATGATCTGCATTGAGGGTCAAGACCTATGTGACATCACGGAGGTGCCATTTGAGAAGCCCACTACACCTGCGGCTTTAAAGACAAAGGCGGAGAAGGACTCGATTAAGTTCAATGCGTGGGTTATTAATGCATTCCATTGCGCCCTCTCAGTAAATGAGTTCAACCGCATCTCCATGTGCAAAACGGCCAAATAAATTTGGCATACTTTGGAGATATGTCATGAAGGGACTACAAAGGTAAAGAAATCTAAACAAACTGTGTTTAGATCTAAATATGAAATGTTTAAGATGCAGGAAGGAGAAAGCATTTCAGAAATGTTCACAAGGTTCACAGATATCGTGAACGCTTTGGAGGGACTTGGGAAGACAATTTCCCAAGAGGATCGTTAGAGAAGATCCTTGACTCTCTCACGCATCATTGGGAGTCAAAGGCCAACGGAATTTTGGAGTCATATGACACGTCCAAATACACAGTTGAGGAGTGCATTGGAAATCTCATGGCGTATGAAGTAAAGCTTCAACATAAGAAGGAAATTCAACCATCGAAGCCCGAGAAGCTGGAGAAGCACAATGGGGTTGCATTCCATGCCAAGGAGGAGCCAATCAAGTGGAGGAAGAAATTCCATCGAGAAGCTCCTAGTGAAGAAGATGAGCTAGAAGAAGCGAGTGGAGAAGAAATTGAGGATCTTGTCGAGCAATTCAAGGCATTCCGCAAGTGCAAGTAAGGTAAGTATTTGTCAAAGTTTGCCTCCAATTCTAACAAGGTTCCTACTTGTTATACTTGCAGTGGAAAAGGTCACTTATCCACCGAATGCACTTCCAAACCCAACAAAAAAACTTACAAGGGTAAAGAGAAGAAGCATTGGAAAGGTACGTCCAAGTCCAAAAACCACAAGAAGGGGCTTGTCGGGACATTTGATGATTCGAGTGAGGATACATCAATAACGAAGAAGAGAATGCAAAGGAGGATGCTCACACGTGCTTTGTAGCCATTGATGTTCCTACACCAATCCCATCTGGCTCAAATGAAGATGAGTTGGAAGCATGTCTCAACTCCTATGAGGAATCGTGCCTCATGGCAATCGGGGAGAAGTCATCATCAAGCTCTAGCGAGGAAGAAGTCGATGATGAGATTGAGGAGAAGATCTCATACGAGGAGCTTGAATATCGTTTCGGTATGGTTTCTGAAAATGCTTGTAAGTGCATCAACTCTTACAATAAATTAAAAGCAAAATATAAGATTGCTAAGAGTAGATTGCATGAACTAGAAATTGCTAGTGTAATCCATGATGAAATGCATGAAAGTAACACTAGTGAGAGAGACACACTTCTCTCTCAAGTTAAGGAATTGAGCTTGACTAATGATAATCTTATTGCTCAAAACCTTAGCTTAGAAACTCGCATTCAACAACTTACGTTGAAATGTGAAGAGGAATCCCGTAAGCTCAAAAGCTTTGTGTATTCTAGGGATTCACTCCACGATTTGCTTGAAAAACAACATCCGGTAAATCATATAGGAGGTTTGGGGTATATTCAAAATGTGGTATCCAAACACACCTCCAATTTCTCTTACGGTGCAAATACAAGAATATTGCTAAGGCACCTAAGAAGAATCACTATGCTTTCTTGTATAACAATAACATCAACAAGAAGCATGTAAATCACGAGGTAATGAGAAAGAATGAAAACTCTTCATTTTTTGCTAAGAAGCAAAATCCTCATTCTTTACATGCCAAGAAATTCTTTTCTACACCTAAGCATGCCACATCCACCCCTCTTGCAAAGGCAAAATCCTGCCTAGGAAATCCTTGAGTTTAGGATTTCCACTAAGGTTAGTGTGCAAGAGAGTGATAGTTACACCAACTCTCTAATTAGGGATGTGATCACCTCATGTGATTACATTAGAAAATCAAACTTCTCTTAGGTTTGGTTCCCTAATGTTTAGGTTTCTCACACATATGCATATTGTATGTGTATTGTGCTTAAATGTTTATTTTAGCATACCCATTGTTTGTTTGTGTTTCATGATTTTGAAAGTGGTTTCAAATTTATTTTTTTCATGAAAATGGGAATCTTGGGGAATACATTGACATACATGCATTTGTTGATCCATATGTATGTCAATGAGGGAGTTAATATGTATATGTTTAAAATATTTTAAAACATATTATGACTCTCATTTAGGGGTGTGTTTGAGATAATTGTTTACTATTGGTTATTTTTGGTCTCAAACCAAACCCCTTAGATATTGCCAACATGTTTTAAGTTATATTCCTTTTGGCAATGTCATTGTGTATCATTGAAGCTTGATTTTTCCATATCTATTGCTTTGATACACTTTAGGCCCATGGCTCCATTATATGTATATCAATTAGTAAATAGGATTATTTTCCAAGATTCTTTTTCTTCAATTGGTATTTACCTCAATTGTTAGATACTGTTAATCTCCTTTACAATTGGTATTAGATCCTAGAAGTCAAAATTTGACCATTTCTATTATCTAGGGGGAGCGTGGGATAGTGATTGATACCCACTAAATTTTTAAATTTGGTATCATACATCTTCTTATATCTTGCATAATGTCACATCTTTGATTAAGATGACAAATGGGGGTATTTTTGATGTCCACTTTTTGATGATGTCAAGGGGGAGAGATATATGCATTATGTAAATGTAATTCTTGTATCTCATACGTATGCATTTGGGTAGAGATATATCTATGGGGAGAGATATATGGGATTGTATAAACCATTCATGTTTGCATGATATTGTCTATTGCAATTGGTTTATGTAATCCATGCCTATTATATGTCACCATGACTTTATTTGATATAATGAGTATTTACTATTATGTATATCATTGTATAATTGGCGCATATAAGGAGGGAAGCTCATTAGCATTGTGCTTTATTTCTTTATGTTTTACATAATGTGTGTCATCATAAAAAAGAGGGAGATGGTTGAGTATTGGTGTTTTATACCAATCTTATTTTGATGATGATCACAACATTATGTTGTTGCTAATGACTCTCTTGTTTTAGTCTCATAGTTTCATTTCAAGAATATCCTTCTTGGAGACTAAACACTTGGTGCAAGGATGGACATCAAGTGGAGAAGGTCCAAAGCTTGGACTCAAAGAGTGCCAAAGCTTGGAGATGGTGGGGAGCATCAATGCATCAAGATTGAAGACATAGACTCTAAGGAAAGCAATGTAATCCATGTAATATTTCCTTTATTGCTTTCTCTCTCATTTGAGTCTAGGTTAATGTAATGCCTTGATCGATGGTCAACTCATACATGCACATGCATTTAACCATCTTAGTGAGCCTTAGGATTATCATAGAATCCAACCCAATAGGCTCATCTTGACCAAAGACTCATTTGGAGTCTCTGGTTCTCCATCAGTCGCCTGCTGAAGGACTCACAGTCGACTGGGTGATTTCCAGTCGCCTGTCGATCCTTCTACAGTCGACTATTATGCAAAGCTCAAGTCAACATTTCTATTGACTCTACTTGAGCTTTTCGCATCAGTCGACTGACGCTCAATTTACAATCGCCTGTAGATTTACAGTCGCCTGTGAATTGGTCAACAGTCGTCTGAGTAGCATAAGTGCATATACTGCTTCTCTATGTTATTCTTCATCCCCGACAGCAGACGACTGATGAAGGGTTTACAGTCGTCTGGCTATTTCACAGTCGACTGTATACTTGTCATCAGTCGCATGTAGGCTTATCTGGAGAAAGAGTGCGGCTCTCTGTTTATTACATTCCCTGCAGCAGTCGCCTGTTGAAGGTTTTACAGGCGCTTGTCATGTTCACAGTCGACTGTACTGACTTCATCAGATGACTGTCGTGGCTCAGATTATAGCCGTTGGATATTTTCTAGCCGTTGGACAGTCGACTGTCATTTGTTCATCAGTCGTCTATCAGTGTCGTTTTCGTCCAGTTTCTAGCCGTTGCAGCCTTGTGCTTTTGGCTGTTTCCTTGGGTTCTGAGGGTTGATATAGTGTTCCTATATATATGGGTGTGCTGAGTTCATAGGAACTTCTTGATGCTATTGCAAATCATAAGAGTTTTATAAGCCACTCTCAAACTCTCTCATTTTCCCTCTTTGAGCTCTCATTCATCTTCATGCATTGAAGTCCAACTCAAGGGAAATCATCCAAGTGCTTTCAAGCAAATCTCAACATTTGGAGATCCTCTTCTATGCCTTGCATTCATCTATGAGTAAGCATCTCAAGGCATAGGTAAGAGTATTTATTTTACTTGATGTTTCTTGTAACACTAATTCTCTTTGTGGGAATTAGTCTTTCTCTCTTTGTGGGAGTTTATCTCTTTGTGGGATTATGATATTCTCTTAGTGGGAATAACTCTCTTTGTGGGAGTAACTCTCTTATTGGGATTTTGGTGTCATAGTGTAGGGCTAACCCTAATTCTCTGAGTGGGAGTTAGTAATTCTCTAGGTGGGAGTTTGACCCCTGTGTAGGGTTGGTTGGGTCTTTGTGTAGGGCAAAATCCTTTTGGTGAGGTATCCCCTTTGTGGGATTTTCATTTACTTCTCTTTGTGGGAATATAGTGAATATTGGTGTGGCTGGACATGCCCAAGTTTTGGGGAACCAGGGTAAAATCTTGTGTTTGCATTTGGATTGATTGTGTCAATTATTTCCTCTTGCATATATTATTCCGCATTTGCAAGTTTAATTTTAATTGGACAATTTATTGCCATTACACTATTCACCCCCCTCTAGTGTGTTGTTAGTATTGCAAGGGTAAGGTGATCCTTACATAGCTTCCTTTTGAGCTTCGCAGAAGACGATACGATCTTGGGTATCCTTTTGACCGAGGAGGAGACGACCATCTTCACTTGGAATAGCACGTTCATGTACTTCATGCACCACCTCGATGCACGACCTCGATCACTTCGAGTTTCGGATTGTCTAAGATACTATGCCGTGAAGGAAGACAAACTCGATGCACAAGCTAAGAAAGCCTTCTTCTTGGGCTTCAGCAATGGTGTCAAGGGATATCGACTGTGGTGTCCGACACAGAGGAAGGTGATCCTGAGCAGAGACGTAACGTTTGATGAGTTGGCGTTACTGAAGAAGGAGAATGTGCCAAAGGTGGAGGTCGAACAGACACAATTGAAGCATATTTTCGACAACGTGTCTGATACTCCACAACGGTTAATCGACGACTCAAATCGACCACACCAGAAGTAGCAGAAGACGGGCACCCGTCGTCGATGGTGTAAACGGTGGCTCAAGCTCAGTTGGTGGAGATAGCTTGTCTCCAAGGGTCGTTCAGTCGAAGGATTCCATAGCAGTGTCGAGGTCGAGGCGTGAGATAAGAAACCCTGTAAGGTACTCGGAGTTGGTATCATTTGTCTTTCCCGCAGTATGTATCGATGTTTCCAACTCATTCAATGAGGTGGAGAAAACTGAAGACCCGAAGTGGTGGAGAAGTGCGATGGACGAAGAGATGGAATCATTGGCGAGGACCGACACGTGTGATCTCGTGGAGCTTTCAAAGGGCAAGAAAGCAAGTGTGTGTAAATGGGTCTACACCAAGAAGGAAGGGGTCGAATCTGGAGATGTTCGTTGCAAGGCTTGCTGGATAGTGAAGGGATTCACACAGAGTGAAGGCATTGACTACAATGGGGTCTTCTCTCCTGTAGTGAAGCATTGCTCGTTTCGAATCCTATTAGCATTGGTTGCTTAGTTCGACCTTGAACTGGTACAGCTGGATGTCAAGACGACATTCTTGCATGGCGAGCTTGAAGAGGAGATCTATATGGCTCAGCCCGATGGCTATGGGGTGGTGATGGTCGTGCATGTCGACTAAAGAAGTCACTCTACGGGTTGAAGCAATCACCACGACAGTGGTATAAGCATTTCGAACGCTTTATTATGGATGATCAAGGATATGTTCGCAGTGCCTATGATCATTCTGTGTTCTATTGGAAGTTGGTTGACAGGTCCTTCATCTATCTTCTGCTTTATGTTGATAATATCCACATAGCTTCATCGAATAAAGAGGAGATTCAGAGATTGAAATCTCAATTGAGTTTTGCATTTAAGATGAAGGATCTAGGCGAGGCACAGAGGATTCTTGGGATGGAAATCACAAGAGATCGAAGTGGAGGTAAAGTTCATCTTTCATAGAGTCGCTATTTGAAGTCTGTTATACAGAAGTTTGGTTGTGAGAAGATGAAGACCGTAGTAACTCTGCTTGCACCTCACTTCAAACTCAGTGCCGAGCATTGTCCGAAGAACGAAAAGGAGAAGAAGCTCATGACGAGCATACTGTATGCTAATGCGGTAGGGGCCTTGATGTACGCAATGGTATGTACTCGACCTGATCTATCACATATTGTTAGCATGGTGAGTAGATGCATGCACAACATGGGAAGAGCACTGATGAGCAGTGCGGTGGATCTTGCGATACATCAATGACACAGTCGACGTCGGACTACCATACAGCCGAAGTGTTCATGGTCTGCACACTGTCGAGTATGTCGACTTCGACTATGCAGGCGACTTGAATGGGAGTCGATCGATGACAGGCTACGTCTTCATCCTGTCAGGCGCTCCAATATGTTGGCGGAGTATCATTCAGTCTACGGTGGCCTTGTCTACGACGGAGGTAGAGTATATGGCATTGACTGAAGCGGTAAAGGAGACGATATGGCTGATGGGCTTGATGGATGATCTGGGAGTCTACCAAGAACGGTACGATGTCCGTTGTGATAGCCAGCGTGCAGTGCACTTGGCTAAGAATCAGGTCTTCCATGCTCGTACCAAGCATGTCGATGTTAGATTCCACTTTGTCAGGGACTATGTGGGAGAAAAAGACGACGACATCAACTTGTTGAAGATTGGGACAGATGACAACCCGGCAGACATGCTAACGAAGGTTATATTGGAAGTCAAGTTCAAGTATTGTTTGGACTTGCTCAATGTGGTTCCTCAAAGAAGTTGACGTCGGTCTCAAAAGGGGGCATTGAGGCTTGGGGGAGCCATTTGTGACTCGAAAGAGTCAAGCCAGTCTCAGGTGGAGACAGTCGTAACTCTGGCAAAGCATTTGGTCCTTCGGAACATTTGGTTCTTCGGAACAAAATAGGGGGAACACCATTCGATGCTCTACCAAGGTCAGTGAGAGTCTTCCGTTGGACGGAGGCTCGAATCTCGCCAATGTGGAGATTTGTAGAGAAGTTGACTCGATTCGGCGCAAGAGAAGCATTCGTATTGCAGACGAGTTATCTTGTGCAGAGATAACTCGACTGTGCTTAGATTCGACCTATCTGACTCTGCACAAGTCAAATACGATGATGTTGTGCATTTGGCTTCTACGGCACAGTTGGTCGTTCGGTCGTCAGTTCTAGTTTGAGGATCGATCGCTCAGCAATGGGTCGCGTGTTCGGTCAAACAGTCGTATGGAGGCTTATTGGTCGAAGGCTCGTACGCATGGCTCGGCACTTCAGTCGTTCGACACAGAAGGAAGGTCGTTCGATCGAAGGGAGCCCATTGGGATGCGACCCACTAGAAGCGGCAGAGGGCCCACTAGTGTGCGGCGCATTGATTGCGTAGGAGCGGCGATTGGATTGGATGTTGTAATTGTCGAGATACATATTCTTAGGAATTCCTAGCCAATGATGACACATATTGTAACCTAGGGTTATATATAGGGGTTTTAGGTTAGGATTTCGGGTGAAACACATTTGTAACCTTTGAGAGAGCCGTCATTTGTGAGAGCCAACTTTGAGAGATTGTATTGTGAGCTTTTGGAGAGATCTTGTGTGCTTTTTCTTCGTTGGACGAAGAGAAGATTTTCATAATAAAGCTCATCCGTGTTCCTCCTTGGCCGGTACATGGCCAACAATGTCTGCCCATCTTCGTTCTGGGGTTCTTTGGCGATCATGTGTGTATACCTCTGTGTTAGATGTGAGCAACTGGGTTGGCCGAACAACATCCCCCCCCCCCCCCCCCCCCCCCCCCCCCCCCCCCCCCCCCCCCCCCCCCCCAACACACACACACACACACAACCCAAACCCATAAATATTATTGGTAAAAGCTTTATGGCTTATGACTTAGGGCATTCCTTTAATCAGCCTTCTTGCCTCACTCTGAATTTGTTTTTATAAATCTCTCTCTCTCTCTCTCTCTCTCTCTCTCTCCATTTGAGGGCTGTGCGTTTTCATGGCATACTATTTTACATGGCTGGGCCTTTTTCCGAAGAAGCTATTTACCCGATTTGTACTCTGTTTTTCATTTCCATGTCATGTAAGCAATCTCGAAACTTAGTGGAGAGCTCTTTCTGCAGGCTACTGGGGAGTTTGATTTCTGATTTCGCTACTGGAGGTTGCTTTTCTAGACATTTTGAGGTGTTTTCAAGAAACAAAGTGCTCGGCTCTCTTTCATGATTGTTGAGGCACCAGGCCAAGGCTCATTGGACTTCGGCGTTGATGCTTCTGAGATGATGCAGAAGAGAAGTTCCCACTTACAAATGTATCTAGAGGGCTACTAGTATCCTTTGTAAAGATGGTGAGGTAATTGGACTGTGTAAATTTAATTTTGCAAAGCCATCAGGGACTACGACGGCCACATGAGATTACATATTTGGGAATTTATGTTTATGTGTCGAACCACATTCAAAAGCTGCTCCTTTTGTAATTTGTTACCGTTATTCTTTCTTATTTACGTCGTCAACATTCATTTTATTTTTATTTATGATGCGCTGTATTGCCTGTAAATTTAGCATCAAAGAATGAGAATCGATAGTGCAGCATTGATTCGTTGTGTGGAAGGCTGAAATGCCGTGGGATGAGATGGGGGTTGCTTCAATCCCAGTGTTGTCAGCGGTCGGATTGGTTGTATGCTGCTTTCTACTTGATGAGGTGTTATGGGTCCGTTGTGGGTATGCATCATCAGATATTATTATCTGAATTTGCTGCCCTAAATTTGATTAGCATTGTTCTTTCTGTTAATCATTGTAAGGTTGTGTATCGCGATGAATACGAATTCTTATGGTCACATGAAGGTGTGGCGACTAAAACACGGGCCAAAGTTATGGGGTATTGCTCTAGGCTTAATTTGCAGTGCCTACTTTAAACTATTCAGGGTGCTAATAATACCACGTTTAATTTGGGCGTTAATAATCCTAACATTTGATTTTAGTAATTCATCAAACCCTATCTTCACTTAAAATTTCATTGAAATGTTGGAAAGTACACGTTTATTACCTACAATTCAAACTTTAAACTTTAATATAGTTTTTATAGTGAAAAATAGGTTTCAGCCAATGAGGAAATTTGCTATTTGGCTGGCATCAAATCATCACCCCCTTAATTTTTCTTTTGATCTGAACCATTCATTTTGATATTCATCTTCTAAAACATCAAATTATCAATTTTCAAGTAAATCCTTGTACCGGTTAGATGAACGATCAAAATCCTTAGTTCACCTTAAAATTGATAGTTTGAGGTTTTAAAACATGAACAACTAACTTAACAATCCGATTGTCAAAAAAATGGTGTGAATTGATGTTTGGTAAGCCAACTATGATGGAAATTTTCTCCTTGGCAAGCTAACCATTATATTCCTCCAATTATTATAAAGCTCGGAATATTTTTGATAAACAATAGTAATGTTTAATTTAGTTTTAATGAAAAGTTGTTGATGGTATTTTGTAAATGGTCAAAGTTAAGAAGGATTTACGTGAATCTTTAAAGTTAAACATTCTAAATTCGTGAATATTTTGGGATCGGAATGGATTCTATGCACGTAAAACCATGTGATCGTCCAACGCAACATAGACCTGATCAAAGCTTTTGTTAACCCAAGCCTTCGTAGTAGTGCGAGTGTTTTGACAAGTGGACTACCAAAAACTGACTTGAGACGGTTCGAGTAGTGGAGTCATCAATTTTTTTTGCTATAACGAAATTTTCTTGTAGCTTCCAGTAGATGCAGAACATGGACAAGGGAGAACACAACCAAATGATGTTTAGTGATTCTCCCTTTTTTCCACCCCTTTTCCCTTAAATTTAATTGGCGATGAGCAGCACCTGAAGAGAGAAATTAGTGGAGAGGAGATTCCCTGAGTCCCAAACCATCCCTTTGTTTAGCCCCCCGGAGGTTACCAGAACGCACTTTTTTTGGAAGCAACTTACTATAATACTGATGAAATTTAGAGAAAATGGATAAACGACTGGAGAAATGTAGAAGAGAAACCAGCGAAGATTTACATTCCTCTTCATGTGTTAAATACAATATATCAAGGGTATAATAGTACTTTACAAGAGGATATGAATCTAGCTTTATTGGTAGGTGCTGAATGCATATTTCTACGAGATGCGGTGCATTGTATCGGGACGCCTTCTGATATGAATGGCATTGATTGGTTGGAGATCTCCGAGGGATATGGTTGACCTTGCATATTTCTACGAGATGTGGTGCATTGTATCGGAACGCCTTCAGATAGGAATGTCATTGATTGCTTGGAGATCTTCAAGTGATATGGTTGACTTGGTCTCATTTCCTTATACGCCCCCGCAAACTGAGCGGCCGAAATGACGAACAGTTTGTCTCGCAATAGCTCGAAGCGATCCGCAGTGAGACTCTTAGTGAAGATGTCAGCCGGGTTGTCCTTGGTAGAGATGTGTTGAACACGAATGTTGTCTGACGTGACCTGTTCACGGATGAAGTGATAGTCGACTGTGAAGTGTTTTGTTCGGGAATGAAAGACCGGATTGGAAGAGAGTGAGATAGCCGACTTGTTGTCACACCAAATTAGTGGCTTGTCTTGGAAAGGAATCTGAAGGTCAGAAAGGAGAAGTTGTAGCCAGATGATCTCTTTAGCCGTGAGAGAGAGAGAACGGTACTCCGATTCTGTCGAGATGTGTGTAATCGAAGGTTGTCTTTTTGCACTCCAAGTCAAAGGGTTCTTTCCGAGGAAGACACAGAATCCATTGATGGAGCGACGATCTACGGGATCTCCTGCCGAATCAATGTCGGAGAAGGCGATGAGTGACAGAGGACTCGGACGAAGAAGAATGTCGTGGGTTGGAGTGTGTTGAAGATACCGAAGAATCCGCTTAGCAGCTGTGAGATGTGAGTCACGTGGAGCATGGAGAAACTGACATACTTGATTGACGACGAATGCAATATCAGGTCGGGTCAGTGTGCGGTATTGAAGAGCACCGACCAGACTGCGGTAGTACGATCCATCGAGCAGTAAAGGATCTGAGGTGTTTGGATTCCGTTTTGAGGAGACTGGAGTTCTGCTCGGCTTGCAACCGGAGAGACCGGCTTTCTGAAGGAGCTCTTTTATATATTTGGTCTGATGGACGAAGCAGCCTTGGGAGCTTCGTTGAATTTCTAGTCCCAGGAAGTATGATAGATCGCCGAGATCTTTGAGTGCGAACTCACTGGTAAGCTCGCCAATGAATTGATGTACGAAGTTTGCCGAAGAGCCCGTGATTAGGATGTCGTCGACATACAACAGGATCACGGTTGTTTGGTCGCTAGAGTGTTTGACAAAGAGAGATGAGTCGGCAATGCTCGGGTGGAATCCGTGAAGGCGGAGAAACTTGGAGAAGCGAGCATACCACTGTCGAGGCGCCTGTTTGAGGCCATATAATGCTTTCCGTAGCTTGCAGACATGTTGTGGGAAAGAGGGATCTATGAATCCCATAGGTTGCGCCATACAAAGATTTTCATCGATGTTTCCATGTAGAAAAGCATTGGCGACATCGAGTTGTCTGATGGGCCAGTCGAAGTGTAGAGCCAGGGTGATCAGGAGGCGGATAGAACCGTGCTTGGCGACTGGGCTGAAGGTCTCGGCGTAGTCAACCCCTTCCTTCTGATGAAAGCCTTTGGCCACGAGCCAAGCTTTATAGCGGGCAACAGAGCCATCCGTGTGACGCTTAATCTTGTAGACCCACTTGCATCCGATGATGTTTACTGAGGGGGGAGGAGAGACAAGTTCCCAAGTCTCTTGACGGGTTAAAGCGGCATACTCGTCCTGCATGGCTGCGACCCATTGGGGATGTTTGGACGCCTCCTTGTAGGATATCAGTTCTTCTGAGGTGGTTTGGGCATGTAGGTTTAATGGTTGACGAGGTTTGAAGGTGCCGACCATGGAACGGGTGGTCATGGGATGAGTCGACAGTGGTGAAGTATCCGATGTGGGTTGAGTAGGTGGAGAAGTGGAGGTTGGATTTAACGTGGAAGTTAAGTGGGGATGGTAAGAGGTCGGGTGAGTGACCGGATTATGGTGAGCCGAGATATGTTGTAGAATGCTTGTAGGCAATGATGGGTCAGGCAAGGTTTGTGTTGGTGAATCAGCTGGATCGGTTATACTTTGGGTTGAGCGAGCTGTGGAGCGGCTTGGAGAGCTCCGTAGGCCGTGTTGATGGGTCGGATGGTCGGTAGGTTGGTAGATCAGGGGATCGGTGGGTGTTGGTTGGAGGGGTGCAGGTGGATGGGTAGGAATAATGGTCGGTGGGATAGAGTTGATCAGTGTAGGCTGTGGCGTTGGACGAGTTTGAGTAGAGAAAGGGAAGATGTTCTCCTCAAACCTGACATGTGGAGTCAGGTACAGCCTTTTGGTAGACAGCTCCATGCATTTATACGCCTTCATGTGGTCATCATAACCAAGAAAGACGCACTGTTGCGACCTTGGTTCAAGCTTGTGTTGTACATAAGGGCGGAGGCAGGGATAGCACAGGCAACCAAAGGTGCGCATCCACTTGTAGTCTGGAACCTGATGATAGAGAATCTCGTGAGGAGATTTGTTTCGTTTCGTTGCAGATGGTAGTCTGTTGATCAGATATATAGCCGTCTTCGCTGCATCTGGCCAATATTGATGAGGCATAGAAGCTGTTAATAGCAAAGCTAGTGTAGTTTCAATTACATGTCAGTGTTTTCTTTCGGCCACACCATTTTGCTCGGGTGTGTAGGGTGCCGAGGTCTGATGTATGGTCCCAAGTTGGTGAAATAGGGAGATAAATTGATTGTTACAAAATTCCCCCCACCATCAGATCGAAATTTTTTAATTTTCGTGTTAAACTGCCTTTCAACCATTGTTTGAAAGGTTTGGAAGGCAGCAAACACGTCGGATTGATGATATAGAGGGTAGAGCCAAACATAGCGAGAGTAGTCATCAATAAAACTGACGTAATACCTATAGCCTTTATTAGATTGAACTGGGGCAGGGCCCAATACATCAGAATGAACTAGAGCTAAGGGAGAATCTGCTCTCGATTTTGGAAAAGGTAATTTATGACTCTTACTCATTGAGCATTGAGGACATGGTGGCTGAGGAGACAGCTTGAGAGATAACTTGGAAGCGACTTTGGAGACAACAGGAGGAGCAGGATGACCAAGACGGGTGTGCCAAAGAGTGCCCGAGGTGCTTGATGCAGAAAGAGAGATGGGATTGTGATGGATCGGGTAGAGTCCATTCCTACTCGGGCCTTTAAGAAGAGTTTTTCCTGTGGTGGCATCATGTACAACAAAGCCAGAGGATGAGAATTGGATAACGCAGTTATTATCTCGAGTGAATTTATAGACTGAGAGCAGATTTTTAGAGAATTGTGGAGCATGTAAAATGTCAGGAAAACGTATAGTGGAGTTTAGAGAAGGGATAGAAGAATAGCCAATGTTGACCACTGTGGCGGTATCACCTGTGCCAACAGTAATGTGTTTGTTACCCGAGTATGGTGTCATTGTCTCAAGTTGTGAAGTGGTAGACGCGATGTGATCCGTGGCGCCTGTGTCGAGGATCCATTCACAGTCTGTAGAGCGACCTTGATGGACTGCATGAACCTCAGGTTTATGAACATGCTCACCGATCCAAAAGCAATCGAGGGTGTGATGATTCGGCTTCCAGCACACTTGGCAAGGGATAGGTCGACCAGTCGAGTGGTCGATAGGCACACGTCGTCTCTGCCGTCCGACCTGAGTAGTCGGTGTAGGAGGTTCGGGTCGTTGTGGACTACCTCAGGGATGTATGTTGCTGGTGCGGCCACCGCGAGACAAAGGGAAAGAGCCGCGGCCTCCGTTGAATCGCCCATATGTGGTGCGGCCATGGTTGTCCCGTCGTCCGTAGTTAGAGATGAGTGCAGAGGAGTCGGTTGAGGGAGAAGGAACAGACGACATGGTAGTAGTTGGTGTGCTAGAGGTCGAGAGACGTCGTAGCTGCATGCTGGCCTCCTCAGCAAGGAGACTGCTCCATATCTCCTCAACTGTTTAAGGCTTTCCACGATTTCGGGCAATTACACAGAAGGATTCGTAAGTAGGAGGAAGACCATCGAGAATCTGGCGGACCATTTGTCGCGTGGTGAAAGTATCAGTACCAGCGATTTGTAGCTGGTCATATATCGCTTTTGCCCGATCTAAGTAAGCGGCCATAAGCTCCTCGGCCATGATGAGGTTGGTGAGTTTGTCTTGAAGTAGCTCGATATGCCCTTCAGAAAGAAAGGCATATCGGGTTTCCAACTTTGTCCACAGTAGATGCGAAGAGGTGACACCAAAGGCGACGCCAAGAGCAGAAGGAGATAGAGTCGCATGAATGCTCATGCAGAGGCGTTGATCGGTGATCAACCATTTATGAAAGTCGGGATTGGGAATTGGCGGCAGAGGAGTGGTGGTGGTGGAATTTGGATCGAAAATTCTGGGAGATGGAGATGATGTAGATCCATCGACGTACCCGAGGAAGCCGTGCGCGTTGAGAACGACGACGACCTGAGAACGCCAAAGTATGTAGTTGATTCGGGATATAAATTGTATGTTTTTACCCCCTAACTATCCCCATTTTGTGCTAAAGATTAGGCTTAATGTTGCTCTTTTTGGGTATATTTTCACTTTAGGTCATTTTCGGGGCTTATTCTCATTCTTGGCACAAAATGCGGGTTTTATCGTCTTTATTAGCTGCCTATTATTTTTCATATGCTCCTGCCATTATTTTGATCATATCTCCATTTTTTGGGAATTATTTGAGCATTGGAATATTTTATATAGCTTATTGGGAGGTCAATATTGTGTTTTTAATAGTCATTAAATTAATTTTCATATCAAATGGACTAATTTCTCCTTCTCATATTTTTCAGGTACTTCTAGGAGTCTTGGGGATTTTCCAGAATTTTTTGGGAATTTTCTGGGCCTCCTATGTATTTTTGGTGATTTATTGGGAGGAAAAGGGGTTTAAAAAAACAGTAAAGAGATTTAATATGAGGGCGCCACGTGGAGCAACCAGGAGGCGCCACGTGGCGCCAGCCCGCTCCGCTCTATCCTTTGCGCGGCCGTTGGGCCGAGTTTCGTTTTAAAAAAAATTAATAAAAAAAAACTAACGGAGCGGGCCGGCCCAGCGGCCGGCCCGCTGTTGCGCGCGCAATGCAGCACACGCCCGCTGATGCGGGCGGGTGTGGGGGATTTTTTTGCGGGTCGGATCCGACCTGATCCGACCCGCAAGCCCATTATTGGGCTTATTTCGTCCAGAGTGCGAAAAATTGGAGGGGAGCTGGCGGTTTGCACGATGTTTAGGGTTTTGGAGGGGAGTTTTCTTCCCCAAAGGCTAGGGAGGAGCTTGGAGGCCATGGGGATGGTGGAGAAGCTTGGTGGAGGTGCAAATTGGTAGAGGGAAGCTCATTTGGGGAGATCTTGGGTGAAAAATTTCCTTTTCCTCTTTGTATTTTACATCTCTCTTTTGTAATGGATATTGAGTTAATGTTGAATGAAAATTCAAACTTGTGTTTCAAGATGATTGAGTAGTGTAAATTGCTTAGGTTGTAATTCATTGAGTTGGTTGTTAATGTTTGCCCTAATTTCTCTCTTTGCCCAATTTGAATGCTAATGTTGGATGTGTAATTAGGGCACAATTTTAATTGGTTAAGTCCCGAGAGGGCACAATTTGAGAAAATACCATAATCTTCATTTGATTAGTGCTCCGATCATACGTCCATCCCTATTGCAAAATTACGTGTTCATGAAAGCTAAATTTCCCGATTGGGCTTCCTTAGCCGGATGACCGATTGAGTTATACGCGGGTAATTAGAGCTTAATTGACACCAATTCCAACGAACCCACAACCCATGCTCTCTCGCCTAGCTATCCTAAATCCCTTTTGGCTCTCTAACCCTACCCACTTAGGATTTTCTTAGTTTCGCCACACTTTTTCATACACTCATCCACCGTTAATTGAGGTGGTTGAATCACACTTTATTTTTCGTTATCGATCAAATTTGTGAACGTAGAACGACTTGTCCCTGTGATCCGACCCGGTACTCACCGGTTATTTATATATTGCATTGACGCTCCTACGCTTGGGAGCGGAAGGCGTGCATCCGTGCGCGTTTTCCGAGTCAACCAATTGGCGCCGTTGCCGGGGACAACGGTTTCTACTATTAGCAATTTTTGATTGATTTCGAAAACTTTTGTGTGATACTTCTATCTCTTAGTGTGTGTCTTTCTATTTATTTATTTTCCACTTATTGAGTCTTTTGGTTGTTTTTTTCATTTTCTTTGAATTTTTTTTAAAACAACATGGCATCTTCTTCAAATTTTTCAGACATTGATTTGGAGAATATCCCACTTCCGCCATACTTTCATGGCACGGAGTGGGAGAACCCTCACTAACATATTAAAAATTTTGAAGATTGGATGCATTCATGTCTTGGTGGGAATATCGATGATGATTGCATATATTTTAGATTCTTTCCCGATTCTTTACAGGATGATGCTAGACTTTGGTTTGATTCTTTGTCTCTGGACTCACATTTTACTTGGTTGTCATTTCAGGCTGAATTTCTCCGAGTATTTTTGCCTATCTTTTTGGAGCAGGTACAAGTGCGGCAGGCCATGGAGCATATAGCGAGCTTTACCCAGGCTGAGTGGGAGGCCTACCATCAGACTTGGCAGAGGTTCACAGATTTGGTGCTTGCGTGCCCACACCAGAGCTTTCACGAGGATCATCTTCTGCAGATCTTCTACACAGGATTATCGCCATCTGGGCGAGATTTGGTGCAGATGAGCTGCGGTGGGACATTCTTTGATTATTCGACCGAGGATTCGTGGTGTTACCTGAGGGACCTTGCAGAGTGGGAGCGGACTGTGCCATCTGGAGAGCCGTCACTTGGAGATGAGGATGATGGCCAGTCCCAGTTTCCACTTCAGGATGCAGAGCTGCAGGTCCAGTGTCAGCTTGAGGAGCCACCTTTGGGCTCTTTTTCTTGTGACCCCAGGGGATATAGAGCAGCGCAGGAGGATTGGTTGCATGAGAGCCAGGTAGATGATATTGACAGATTATATTTTGATGAGTCGGAGGAGATAGATGATGGAGTGTGTGTCGACCACGACGGTGACACGATGCATTTTCATTTTGAGGTTGATGATGAAGTGGATGTGCATGATGGCCGAGAGCAGATCGAGTACACCATGGAGCCTGAGCCACAGGCCACTTCAGAGTTAGCTTCACAGGTCGAGGCGGTTGAGTATTTTGGGAGGACGACTGAGATGAGCTATTTCTTGGATGGCGAGGATGATGCGTGCTTGGATTTGCCCGAGACGTGTCTACCTCCGGTCCTATCACTGATGTCACTTCCCTCGCCTCAGGATGCGTACTTGCCAGTCATCGAGGAGGTTTGTGAGGAGCAGTTATCAGATGTGGGGAGTGCCGCAGAGATCGTTGATGTTGATATGGATGTCGAGGAGGATGATAGCGACGGGGATTGTGAGATGGTTTACGTTGAGCCTGAGCCGTCGTCTCCTCCAGATTCTCTTCTGCAGCCGCTTCCCACTCCTCATGAGGCCGTGCATCATCCAGAGCCTAGCATCACATTTCAGGGAAGTTCCCATCTTTCTTTTCCCTCCACCCCCGAATCAAATTATTTACTTCCATATTATAATGATTCGGATTGTCGTCATTCGATCGTAAATTCATTTATTCATTTCGACGACCCATTTTGGCAAGCTTTTCATTTGGATGGGCGCTCTCGCCCAATTATTTTTGACACGACCCATCTCCCCCATTTTGCAGGAATCCATCACAAGGAGATGCTTGGGGTTGTGTCGCTTGCCAGTGATGCCCGCAATGGAGGTAAGGCATTGGAAGTGGCGACGCTCGCGGAGGAGCGAAAGGATATGATCGAGCAGTTGCCACCGCCGTTATACATCCGGGATCCGCCTTTTGCTAAGGTGTATTCTTTCCATGTAGTGTAAATAAATAAAAATTAGTTAGTTTGCTTTCGTGTGCTTTTCTTTTCTTTTCTAGGATCTTTTGTCGAGATCTAGTACTCTCCCAACATTGAGGACAATGCTTATTTTAAGTTGGGGGGAGAGTGTTAGAATCTTTAGGTTTGTTAGGATTTTGGCCTAAATTTTTTTTTTTGAGATCCCTCCATCTTGCTCTCATCCATTCATTTTCATTTCATATTATATTTTGGCCTCTTTGTCCCTACGTCATTAGCTTTGCTTAGTCCCTACATGCTTTCATTCTATGCAATTTTTCGGATTATCACTTTGGTATCGATTTCTCGATGTTGGATTGGCACGTTTCATTTCTTTTCCATTTTGGATTCATATGCGAATATACCATGTATGGAACTACATTATACGTCGTGATATCTCTTTGAAACAATTTGGGAATAGTTTGGTGTAAGTGATTGCATTTGTTGGGATGAACGGTGTGGTTTTTAATTGGATTGGATTTGGCCATCTTGTGCATGCTTTGTTTTCTTCTTAGAAGTGGGTGGATGAGTTGCTAATTTGTGTTGGAATGAAAAAGATAGTAGTATAAGTGAATGGTTTTTCTAATCAAAGCGAGTAGCCGGTGCTCCACGAAACATTGGGGATGACGCCAAAGATGAGATTTAGAGGATCATTCCATCCATTTGCATATATAGCGTCATCGCGTGTATGTAAATGTGGTCGTGTTTGCATTTATGGCGTTATCGCGTGAATGCAAAACATAAACATCAAAAACAAAAAAAAAGAAAAGAAAAGAAAATTTAAGAAAATAAATGAAAGAATAACCCACATGAGTGATGCAATCTCATCTCCCACAACTTAGATAAAAATTCTTTTGTTTTGGCCACTCTCATGAAAATTGGAAATTTTGACATCGTGATATTTCCCGATACGTGTGATACGGTGCTTATTTCTTTACTTTTCGTTGAATTGGATCGAGGGGAGTATCATTTGTTGCTTAATTTCATACATTTGGTATATTGGCTTTGAAATCATTTGGAAATCCCATTTTGGAGTATGCCATGATGATATCGAGGATTTGGTGTATGTTTTTCAATTTTATCCGAATTTATCACATATTTTGCTAGGGACTAGCAAAAAGCTAGTTGGGGGGTGTGATTCGGGATATAAATTGTATGTTTTTACCCCCTAACTATCCCCATTTTGTGCTAAAGATTAGGCTTAATGTTGCTCTTTTTGGGTATATTTTCACTTTAGGTCATTTTCGGGGCTTATTCTCATTCTTGGCACAAAATGCGGGTTTTATCATCTTTATTGGCTGCCTATTATTTTTCATATGCTCCTGCCATTATTTTGATCATATCTCCATTTTTTGGGAATTATTTGAGCATTGGAATATTTTATATAGCTTATTGGGAGGTCAATATTGTGTTTTTAATAGTCATTAAATTAATTTTCATATCAAATGGATTAATTTCTCCTTCTCATATTTTTCAGGTACTTCTAGGAGTCTTGGGGATTTTCCAGAATTTTTTGGGAATTTTCTGGGCCTCCTAGGTATTTTTGGTGATTTATTGGGAGGAAAATGGGTTTAAAAAACAGTAAAGAGATTTAATATGAGGGCGCCACGTGGCACCAGCCCGCTCTGCTCTATCCTTTGCGCGGCCGTTGGGCCGCGTTTCGTTTTTAAAAAAAATTAATAAAAAAAACTAACGGAGCGGGCCGGCCCAGCGGCCGGCCCGCTGTTGCGCGCGCAAGGCAGCGCCCGCCCGCTGATGCGGGCGGGTGTGGGGGATTTTTTTGCGGGTCGGATCCGACCTGATCCGACCCGTAAGCCCATTATTGGGCTTATTTCGCCCAGAGTGCGAAAAATTGGAGGGGAGCTGGCGGTTTGCGCGATTTTTAGGGTTTTGGAGGGGAGTTTTCTTCCCCAAAGGCTAGGGAGGAGCTTGGAGGCCATGGGGATGGTGGAGAAGCTTGGTGGAGGTGCAAATTGGTAGAGGGAAGCTCATTTGGGGAGATCTTGGGTGAAAATTTTCCTTTTCCTCTTTGTATTTTACATCTCTCTTTTGTAATGGATATTGAGTTAATGTTGAATGAAAATTCAAACTTGTGTTTCAAGATGATTGAGTAGTGTAAATTGCTTGGGTTGTAATTCATTGAGTTGGTTGTTAATGTTTGCCCTAATTTCTCTCTTTGCCCAATTTGAATGCTAATGTTGGATGTGTAATTAGGGCACAATTTTAATTGGTTAAGTCCCGAGAGGGTACAATTTGAGAAAATACCATAATCTTCATTTGATTAGTGCTCCGATCATACGTCCATCCCTATTGCAAAATTACGTGTTCATGAAAGCTAAATTTTCCGATTGGGCTTCCTTAGCCGGATGACCGATTGAGTTATACGCGGGTAATTAGAGCTTAATTGACACCAATTCCAACGAACCCACAACCCATGCTCTCTCGCCTAGCGATCCTAAATCCCTTTTGGCTCTCTAACCCTACCCACTTAGGATTTTCTTAGTTTCGCCACACTTTTTCATACACTCATCCACCGTTAATTGAGGTGGTTGAATCACACTTTATTTTTCGTTATCGATCAAATTTGTGAACGTAGAACGACTTGTCCCTGTGATCCGACCCGATACTCACCGGTTATTTATATATTGCATTGACGCTCCTACGCTTGGGAGCGGAAGGCGTGCATCCGTGCGCGTTTTCCGAGTCAACCAATTGGCGTCGTTGCAGGGGACAACGGTTTCTACTATTAGCAATTTTTGATTGATTTCGAAAACTTTTGTGTGATACTTCTATCTCTTAGTGTGTGTCTTTCTATTTATTTATTTTCCACTTATTGAGTCTTTTGGTTGTTTTTTTCATTTTCTATGAATTTTTTTTAAACAACATGGCATCTTCTTCAGATTTTTCGGACATTGATTTGGAGGATATCCCACTTCCGCCATACTTTCATGGCACGGAGTGGGAGAACCCTCACTTACATATTAAAAATTTTGAAGATTGGATGCATTCATGTCTTGGTGGGAATATCGATGATGATTGCATATATTTTAGATTCTTTCCCGATTCTTTACAGGATGATGCTAGACTTTGGTTTGATTCTTTGTCTCTGGACTCACATTTTACTTGGTTGTCATTTCAGGCTGAATTTCTCCGAGTATTTTTGCCTATCTTTTTGGAGCAGGTACAGGGGCGGCAGGCCATGGAGCATATAGCGAGCTTTACCCAGGCTGAGTGGGAGGCCTACCATCAGACTTGGCAGAGGTTCACAGATTTGGTGCTTGCGTGCCCACACCAGAGCTTTCACGAGGATCATCTTCTGCAGATCTTCTACACAGGATTATCGCCATCTAGGCGAGATTTGGTGCAGATGAGCTGCGGTGGGACATTCTTTGATTATTCGACCGAGGATTCGTGGTGTTACCTGAGGGACCTTGCAGAGTGGGAGCGGACTGTGCCATCTGGAGAGCCGTCACTTGGAGATGAGGATGATGGCCAGTCCCAGTTTCCACTTCAGGATGCAGAGCTGCAGGTCCAGTGTCAGCTTGAGGAGCCACCTTTGGGCTCTTTTTCTTGCGACCCCAGGGGATATAGAGCAGCGCAGGAGGATTGGTTGCATGAGAGCCAGGTAGAGGATATTGACAGATTATATTTTGATGAGTCAGAGGAGATAGATGATGGAGTGCGTGTCGACCACGACGGTGACACGATGCATTTTCATTTTGAGGTTGATGATGAAGTGGATGTGCATGATGGCCGAGAGCAGATCGAGTACACCATGGAGCCTGAGCCACAGGCCACTTCAGAGTTAGCTTCACAGGTCGAGGCGGTTGAGTATTTTGGGAGGACGACTGAGATGAGCTATTTCTGGGATGGCGAGGATGATGCGTGCTTGGATTTGCCCGAGACGTGTCTACCTCCGGTCCTATCACTGATGTCACTTCCCTCTCCTCAGGATGCGTACTTGCCAGTCATCGAGGAGGTTTGTGAGGAGCAGTTATCAGATGTGGGGAGTGCCGCAGAGATCGTTGATGTTGATATGGATGTCGAGGAGGATGATAGCGACGGGGATTGTGAGATGGTTTACGTTGAGCCTGAGCCGTCGTCTCCTCCAGATTCTCTTCTGCAGCCGCTTCCCACTCCTCATGATGCCGTGCATCATCCAGAGCCTAGCATCACATTTCAGGGAAGTTCCCATCTTTCTTTTCCCTCCACCCCCGAATCAAATTATTTACTTCCATATTATAATGATTCGGATTGTCGTCATTCGATCGTAAATTCATTTATTCATTTCGACGACCCATTTTGGCAAGCTTTTCATTTGGATGGGCGCTCTCGCCCAATTATTTTTGACACGACCCATCTCCCCCATTTTGCAGGAATCCATCACAAGGAGATGCTTGGGGTTGTGTCGCTTGCCAGTGATGCCCGCAATGGAGGTAAGGCATTGGAAGTGGCGACGCTCGCGGAGGAGCGAAAGGATATGATCGAGCAGTTGCCACCGCCGTTAAACATCCGGGATCCGCCTTTTGCTAAGGTGTATTCTTTCCATGTAGTGTAAATAAATAAAAATTAGTTAGTTTGCTTTCGTGTGCTTTTCTTTTCTTTTCTAGGATCTTTTACCGAGATCTAGTACTCTCCCAACATTGAGGACAATGCTTATTTTAAGTTGGGGGGAGAGTGTTAGAATCTTTAGGTTTGTTAGGATTTTGGCCTAAATTTTTTTTTTGAGATCCCTCCATCTTACTCTCATCCATTGATTTTCATTTCATATTATATTTTGGCCTCTTTGTCCCTACGTCATTAGCTTTGCTTAGTCCCTACATGCTTTCATTCTATGCAATTTTTCGGATTATCACTTTGGTATCGATTTCTCGATGTTGGATTGGCACGTTTCATTTCTTTTCCATTTTGGATTCATATGCGAATATACCATGTATGGAACTACATTATACGTCGTGATATCTCTTTGAAACAATTTGGGAATAGTTTGGTGTAAGTGATTGCATTTGTTGAGATGAACGGTGTGGTTTTTAATTGGATTGGATTTGGCCATCTTGTGCATGCATTGTTTTCTTCTTAGAAGTGGGTGGATGAGTTGCTAATTTGTGTTGGAATGAAAAAGATAGTAGTATAAGTGAATGGTTTTTCTAATCAAAGCGAGTAGCCGGTGCTCCACGAAACATTGGGGATGACGCCAAAGATGAGATTTAGAGGATCATTCCATCCATTTGCATATATAGCGTCATCGCGTGTATGTAAATGTGGTCGTGTTTGCATTTTTGGCGTTATCGCGTGAATGCAAAACATAAACATCAAAAACAAAAAAAAGAAAAGAAAAGAAAATTTAAGAAAAAAATAAAAGAATAACCCACATGAGTGATGCAATCTCATCCCCACAACTTAGAGAAAAATTCTTTTGTTTTGGCCACTCTCATGAAAATTGGAAATTTTGACATCGTGATATTTCCCGATACGTGTGATACGGTGCTTATTTCTTTACTTTTCGTTGAATTGGATCGAGGGGAGTATCATTTTTTGCTTAATTTCATACATTTGGTATATTGGCTTTGAAATCATTTGGAAATCCCATTTTGGAGTATGCCATGATGATATCGAGGATTTGGTGCATGTTTTTCAATTTTATTCGAATTTATCGCATATTTTGCTAGGGACTAGCAAAAAGCTAGTTGGGGGTGTGATTCGGGATATAAATTGTATGTTTTTACCCCCTAACTATCCCCATTTTGTGCTAAAGATTAGGCTTAATGTTGCTCTTTTTGGGTATATTTTCACTTTAGGTCATTTTCGGGGCTTATTCTCATTCTTGGCACAAAATGCGGGTTTTATCGTCTTTATTGGCTGCCTATTATTTTTCATATGCTCCTGCCATTATTTTGATCATATCTCCATTTTTTGGGAATTATTTGAGCATTGGAATATTTTATATAGCTTATTGGGAGGTCAATATTGTGTTTTTAATAGTCATTAAATTAATTTTCATATCAAATGGACTAATTTCTCCTTCTCATATTTTTGAGGTACTTCTAGGAGTCTTGGGGATTTTCCAGAATTTTTTGGGAATTTTATGGGCCTCCTAGGTATTTTTGGTGATTTATTGGAGGAAAATGGGTTTTCAAAAAACAGTAAAGAGATTTAATATGAGGGCGCCACGTGGCGCAACCAGGCGGCGCCACGTGGCACCAGCCCGCTCCGCTCTATCCTTTGCGCGGCCGTTGGGCCGCGTTTCGTTTTTAAAAAAAAATTAATAAAAAAAAACTAACGGAGCGGGCCGGCCCAGCGGTCGGCCTGCTGTTGCGCGCGCAAGGCAGCGCCCGCCCGCTGATGCGGGCGGGTGTGGGGGATTTTTTTGCGGGTCGGATCCGACCTGATCCGACCCGCAAGCCCATTATTGGGCTTATTTCGCCCAGAGTGCGAAAAATTGGAGGGGAGCTGGCGGTTTGCGCGATTTTTAGGGTTTTGGAGGGGAGTTTTCTTCCCCAAAGGCTAGGGAGGAGCTTGGAGGCCATGGGGATGGTGGAGAAGCTTGGTGGAGGTGCAAATTGGTAGAGGGAAGCTCATTTGGGGAGATCTTGGGTGACAAATTTCCTTTTCCTCTTTGTATTTTACATCTCTCTTTTGTAATGGATATTGAGTTAATGTTGAATGAAAATTCAAACTTGTGTTTCAAGATGATTGAGTAGTGTAAATTGATTGGGTTGTAATTCATTGAGTTGGTTGTTAATGTTTGCCCTAATTTCTCTCTTTGCCCAATTTGAATGCTAATGTTGGATGTGTAATTAGGGCACAATTTTAATTGGTTAAGTCCCGAGAGGGCACAATTTGAGAAAATACCATAATCTTCATTTGATTAGTGCTCCGATCATACGTCCATCCCTATTGCAAAATTACGTGTTCATGAAAGCTAAATTTCCCGATTGGGCTTCCTTAGCCGGATGACCGATTGAGTTATACGCGGGTAATTAGAGCTTAATTGACACCAATTCCAACGAACCCACAACCCTTGCTCTCTCGCCTAGCGATCCTAAATCCCTTTTGGCTCTCTAACCCTACCCACTTAGGATTTTCTTAGTTTCACCACACTTTTTCATACACTCATCCATCGTTAATTGAGGTGGTTGAATCACACTTTATTTTTCGTTATCGATCAAATTTGTGAACGTAGAACGACTTGTCCCTGTGATCCGACCCGGTACTCACCGGTTATTTATATATTGCATTGACGCTCCTACGCTTGGGAGCGGAAGGCGTGCATCCGTGCGCGTTTTCTGAGTCAACCAGTAGTTTGTGGAGTCTAGTCAGGTGGTGATTAGGGCGGGGAATTTTGAGATGAGAAATTTGAGGTTAGGTGAAATCGTCTCTATGGAGAGGATGTTGTGTATACATACAAGATCTAATTGCCGTTAGGCAAGAGTTGACAAGTGGACTACCAAAAACTGACTTGAGACGGTTCGATTAGTGGAGTCATCAATTTTGTTTGCTATAACGAAATTTTCTTGTAGCTTCCAGTAGATGCAGAACATGGACAAGGGAGAACACAACCAAATGATGTTTAGTGATTCTCCTTTTTTCCACCCCTTTTCCCTTAAATTTAATTGGCGATGAGCAGCACCTGAAGAGAGAAATTAGTGGAGAGGAGATTCCCTGAGTCCCAAACCATCCCTTTGTTTAGCCCCCCGGAGGTTACCAGAACGCACTTTTTTGGAAGCAACTTACTATAATACTGATGAAATTTAGAGAAAAGGGATAAACGACTGGAGAAATGTAGAAGAGAAACCAGCGAAGATTTACATTCCTCTTCATGTGTTAAATACAATATATCAAGGGTATAATAGTACTTTACAAGAGGATATGAATCTAGCTTTATTGGTAGGTGCTGAATGCATATTTCTATGAGATGCGGTGCATTGTATCGGGACGCCTTCTGATATGAATGGCATTGATTGGTTGGAGATCTCCGAGGGATATGGTTGACCTTGCATATTTCTACGAGATGCGGTACATTGTATCGGAACGCCTTCAGATAGGAATGTCATTGATTGCTTGGAGATCTTCAAGTGATATGGTTGACTTGGTCTCATTTCCTTATACGCCCCCGCAAACTGAGCGGCCGAAATGACGAACAGTTTGTCTCGCAATAGCTCGAAGTGATCCGCAGTGAGACTCTTAGTGAAGATGTCAGCCGGGTTGTCCTTGGTAGAGATGTGTTGAACACGAATGTTGTCTGACGTGACCTGTTCACGGATGAAGTGATAGTCGACTGTGAAGTGTTTTGTTCGGGAATGAAAGACCAGATTGGAAGAGAGTGAGATAGCCGACTTGTTGTCACACCAAATTAGCGGCTTATCTTGGAGAGGAATCTGAAGGTCAGAAAGGAGAAGTTGTAGCCAGATGATCTCTTTAGCCGTGAGAGAGAGAGAACGGTACTCCGATTCTGTCGAGCTGTGTGCAATCGAAGGTTGTCTTTTTGCACTCCAAGTCAAAGGGTTCTTTCCGAGGAAGACACAGAATCCATTGATGGAGCGACGATCTACGGGATCTCCTGCCCAATCAGCGTCGGAGAAGGCGATGAGTGACAGAGGACTCGGACGAAGAAGAATGTCGTGGGTTGGAGTGTGTTGAAGATACCGAAGAATCCTCTTAGCAGCTGTGAGATGTGAGTCACGTGGAGCATGGAGAAACTGACATACTTGATTGACGACGAATGCAATATCAGGTCGGGTCAGTGTGCGGTATTGAAGAGCACCGACCAGACTGCGGTAGTACGATCCATCGAGCAGTAAAGGATCTGAGGTGTTTGGATTCCGTTTTGAGGAGACTGGAGTTCTGCTCGGCTTGCAACCGGAGAGACCGGCTTTCTGAAGGAGCTCTTTTGTATATTTGGTCTGATGGACGAAGCAGCCTTGGGAGCTTCGTTGAATTTCTAGTCCCAGGAAGTATGATAGATCGCCGAGATCTTTGAGTGCGAACTCACTGGTAAGCTCGCCAATGAATTGATGTACGAAGTTTGCCGAAGAGCCCGTGATTATGATGTCGTCGACATACAACAGGATCACGGTTGTTTGGTCGCCAGAGTGTTTGACAAAGAGAGATGAGTCGGCAATGCTCGGGTGGAATCCGTGAAGGCGGAGAAACTTGGAGAAGCGAGCATACCACTGTCGAGGCGCCTGTTTGAGGCCATATAATGCTTTCCGTAGCTTGCAGACATGTTGTGGGAAAGAGGGATCTATGAATCCCATAGGTTGCGCCATATAAAGATTTTCATCGATGTTTCCATGTAGAAAAGCATTGGCGACATCGAGTTGTCTGATGGGCCAGTCGAAGTGTAGAGCCAGGGTGATCAGGAGGCGGATAGAACCGTGCTTGGCGACTGGGCTGAAGGTCTCGGCGTAGTCAACCCCTTCCTTCTGATGAAAGCCTTTGGCCACGAGCCAAGCTTTATAGCGGGCAACAGAGCCATCCGTGTGACGCTTAATCTTGTAGACCCACTTGCATCCGATGATGTTTACTGAGGGGGGGAGGAGAGACAAGTTCCCAAGTCTCTTGACGGGTTAAAGCGGCATACTCGTCCTGCATGGCTGCGACCCATTAGGGATGTTTGGACGCCTCCTTGTAGGATATCAGTTCTTCTGAGGTGATTTGGGCATGTAGGTTTAATGGTTGACGAGGTTTGAAGGTGCCGACCATGGAACGGGTGGTCATGGGATGAGTCGACAGTGGTGAAGTATCCGATGTGGGTTAAGTAGGTGGAGAAGTGGAGGTTGGAGGTAACGTGGAAGTTAAGTGGGGATGGTAAGAGGTCGGGTGAGTGACCGGATTATGGTGAGCCGAGATATGTTGTAGAATGCTTGTATGCAATGATGGGTCAGGCAAGGTTTGTGTTGGTGAATCAGCTGGATCGGTCATACTTTGGGTTGAGCGAGCTGTGGAGCAGCTTGGAGAGCTCCGTAGGTCGTGTTGATGGGTCGGATGGTCGGTAGGTTGGTAGATCAGGGGATCAGTGGGTGTTGGTTGGAGGGGTGCAGGTGGATGGGTAGGAATAATGGTCGGTGGGATAGAGTTGATCAGTGTAGGCTGTGGAGTTGGACGAGTCTGAGTAGAGAAAGGGAAGATGTTCTCCTCAAACCTGACATGTGGAGTCAGGTACAGCCTTTTGGTAGACAGCTCCATGCATTTATACGCCTTCATGTGGTCAGCATAACCAAGAAAGACGCACTGTTGCGACCTTGGTTCAAGCTTGTGTTGTACATAAGGGCGGAGGCAGGGATAGCACAGGCAACCAAAGGTGCGCATCCACTTGTAGTCTGGAACCTGATGATAGAGAATCTCGTGAGGAGATTTGTTTCGTTGCGTTGCAGATGGTAGTCTGTTGATCAGATATATAGCCATCTTCGCTGCATCTGGC
This sequence comes from Scilla litardierei, assembly GCA_030789695.1. Taxonomy (NCBI): domain Eukaryota; kingdom Viridiplantae; phylum Streptophyta; class Magnoliopsida; order Asparagales; family Asparagaceae; genus Scilla; species Scilla litardierei. The sequence goes on along the minus strand of CM061140.1, from coordinate 157,468,155 downwards.
CAATATTGCCGAGGCATAGAAGCTGTTAGTAGCAAAGCTAGTGTAGTTTCAATTACATGTCGGTGTTTTCTTTCGGCCACACCATTTTGCTCGGGTGTGTAGGGTGCCGAGGTCTGATGTATGGTCCCAAGTTGGTGAAATAGGGAGATAAATTGATTGTTACAAAATTCCCCCCACCATCAGATCGAAATTTTTTAATTTTCGTGTTAAACTGCCTTTCAACCATTGTTTGAAAGGTTTGGAAGGCAGCAAACACGTCGGATTGATGATATAGAGGGTAGAGCCAAACATAGCGAGAGTAGTCATCAATAAAACTGACGTAATACCTATAGCCTTTATTAGATTGAACTGGGGCAGGGCCCAATACATCAGAATGAACTAGAGCTAAGGGAGAATCTGCTCTCGATTTTGGAAAAGGTAATTTATGACTCTTACTCATTGAGCATTGAGGACATGGTGGCTGAGGAGACAGCTTGAGAGATAACTTGGAAGCGACTTTGGAGACAACAGGAGGAGCAGGATGACCAAGACGGGTGTGCCAAAGAGTGCCCGAGGTGCTTGATGCAGAAAGAGAGATGGGATTGTGATGGATCGGGTAGAGTCCATTCCTACTCGGGCCTTTAAGAAGAGTTTTTCCTGTGGTGGCATCATGTACAACAAAGCCAGAGGATGAGAATTGGATAACGCAGTTATTATCTCGAGTGAATTTATAGACTGAGAGCAGATTTTTAGAGAATTGTGGAGCATGTAAAATGTCAGGAAGATGTATAGTGGAGTTTAGAGACGGGATAGAAGAATAGCCAATGTTGACCACTGTGGCGGTATCACCTGTGCCAACAGTAATGTGTTTATTACCCGAGTATGGTGTCATTGTCTCAAGCTGTGAAGTGGTAGACGCGATGTGATCCGTGGCGCCTGTGTCGAGGATCCATTCACAGTCCGTAGAGCGACCTTGATGGACTGCATGAACCTCAGGTTTATGAACATGCTCACCGATCCAAAAGCAATCGAGGGTGTGATGATTCGGCTTCCAGCACACTTGGCAAGGGATAGGTCGACCAGTCGAGTGGTCGATAGGCACACGTCGTCTCTGCCGTCCGACCTGAGTAGTCGGTGTAGGAGGTTCGGGTCGTTGTGGACTACCTCAGGGATGTATGTTGCTGGTGCGGCCACCGCGAGACAAAGGGAAAGAGCCGCGGCCTCCGTTGAATCGCCCATATGTGGTGCGGCCATGGTTGTCCCGTCGTCCGTAGTTAGAGATGAGTGCAGAGGAGTCGGTTGAGGGAGAAGGAACAGACGACATGGTAGTAGTTGGTGTGCTAGAGGTCGAGAGACGTCGTAGCTGCATGCTGGCCTCCTCGGCAAGGAGACTGCTCCATATCTCCTCAACTGTTTAAGGCTTTCCACGATTTCGGGCAATTACACAAAAGGATTCGTAAGTAGGAGGAAGACCATCGAGAATCTGGCGGACCATTTGTCGCGTGGTGACAGTATCAGTACCAGAGATTTGTAGCTGGTCATATATCGCTTTTGCCCGATCTAAGTAAGCGGCCATAGGCTCCTCGGCCATGATGAGGTTGGTGAGTTTGTCTTGAAGTAGCTCGATATGCCCTTCAGAAAGAAAGGCATATCGGGTTTCCAACTTTTTCCACAGTAGATGCGAAGAGGTGACACCAAAGGCGACGCCAAGAGCAGAAGGAGATAGAGTCGCCTGAATGCTCATGCAGAGGTGTTGATCGGTGATCAACCATTTGTGAAAGTCGGGATTGGGAATTGGCGGCAGAGGAGTGGTGGTGGTGGAATTTGGATCGGAAATTGTGGGAGATGGAGATGATGTAGATCCATCGACGTACCCGAGGAAGCTGTGCGTGTTGAGAACGCCGACGACCTGAGAACGCCAAAGTATGTAGTTTGTGCAGTCTAGTCGGGTGGTGATTAGGGCGGGGAATTTTGAGATGAGAAATTTGAGGTTAGGTGAAATCGGCTCTATGGAGAGGATGTTGTGTATACATACAAGATCTAATTGCCGTTAAGCAAGAGTTGACAAGTGGACTACCAAAAACTGACTTGAGACGGTTCGAGTAGTGGAGTCATCAATTTTGTTTGCTATAACGAAATTTTCTTGTAGCTTCCAGTAGATGCAGAACATGGACAAGGGAGAACACAACCAAATGATGTTTAGTGATTCTCCCTTTTTTCCACCCCTTTTCCCTTAAATTTAATTGGCGATGAGCAGCACCTGAAGAGAGAAATTAGTGGAGAGGAGATTCCCTGAGTCCCAAACCATCCCTTTGTTTAGCCCCCCGGAGGTTACCAGAACGCACTTTTTTTGGAAGCAACTTACTATAATACTGATGAAATTTAGAGAAAATGGATAAACGACTGGAGAAATGTAGAAGAGAAACCAGCGAAGATTTACATTCCTCTTCATGTGTTAAATACAATATATCAAGGGTATAATAGTACTTTACAAGAGAATATGAATCTAGCTTTATTGGTAGGTGCTGAATGCATATTTCTACGAGATGCGGTGCATTGTATCGGGACGCCTTCTGATATGAATGGCATTGATTGGTTGGAGATCTCCGAGGGATATGGTTGACCTTGCATATTTCTACGAGATGTGGTGCATTGTATCGGAACGCCTTCAGATAGGAATGTCATTGATTGCTTGGAGATCTTCAAGTGATATGGTTGACTTGGTCTCATTTCCTTATACGCCCCCGCAAACTGAGCGGCCGAAATGACGAACAGTTTGTCTCGCAATAGCTCGAAGCGATCCGCAGTGAGACTCTTAGTGAAGATGTCAGCCGGGTTGTCCTTGGTAGAGATGTGTTGAACACGAATGTTGTCTGACGTGACCTGTTCACGGATGAAGTGATAGTCGACTGTGAAGTGTTTTGTTCGGGAATGAAAGACCGGATTGGAAGAGAGTGAGATAGCCGACTTGTTGTCACACCAAATTAGTGGCTTGTCTTGGAAAGGAATCTGAAGGTCAGAAAGGAGAAGTTGTAGCCAGATGATCTCTTTAGCCGTGAGAGAGAGAGAACGGTACTCCGATTCTGTCGAGCTGTGTGTAATCGAAGGTTGTCTTTTTGCACTCCAAGTCAAAGGGTTCTTTCCGAGGAAGACACAGAATCCATTGATGGAGCGACGATCTACGGGATCTCCTGCCGAATTAATGTCGGAGAAGGCGATGAGTGACAGAGGACTCGGACGAAGAAGAATGTCGTGGGTTGGAGTGTGTTGAAGATACCGAAGAATCCGCTTAGCAGCTGTGAGATGTGAGTCACGTGGAGCATGGAGAAACTGACATACTTGATTGACGACGAATGCAATATCAGGTCGGGTCAGTGTGCGGTATTGAAGAGCACCGACCAGACTGCGGTAGTACGATCCATCGAGCAGTAAAGGATCTGAGGTGTTTGGATTCCGTTTTGAGGAGACTGGAGTTCTGCTCGGCTTGCAACCGGAGAGACCGGCTTTCTGAAGGAGCTCTTTTATATATTTGGTCTGATGGACGAAGCAGCCTTGGGAGCTTCGTTGAATTTCTAGTCCCAGGAAGTATGATAGATCGCCGAGATCTTTGAGTGCGAACTCACTGGTAAGCTCGCCAATGAATTGATGTACGAAGTTTGCCGAAGAGCCCGTGATTAGGATGTCGTCGACATACAACAGGATCACGGTTGTTTGGTCGCCAGAGTGTTTGACAAAGAGAGATGAGTCGGCAATGCTCGGGTGGAATCCGTGAAGGCGGAGAAACTTGGAGAAGCGAGCATACCACTGTCGAGGCGCCTGTTTGAGGCCATATAATGCTTTCCGTAGCTTGCAGACATGTTGTGGGAAAGAGGGATCTATGAATCCCATAGGTTGCGCCATATAAAGATTTTCATCGATGTTTCCATGTAGAAAAGCATTGGCGACATCGAGTTGTCTGATGGGCCAGTCGAAGTGTAGAGCCAGGGTGATCAGGAGGCGGATAGAACCGTGCTTGGCGACTGGGCTGAAGGTCTCGGCGTAGTCAACCCCTTCCTTCTGATGAAAGCCTTTGGCCACGAGCCAAGCTTTATAGCGGGCAACAGAGCCATCCGTGTGACGCTTAATCTTGTAGACCCACTTGCATCCGATGATGTTTACTGAGGGGGGGAGGAGAGACAAGTTCCCAAGTCTCTTGACGGGTTAAAGCGGCATACTCGTCCTGCATGGCTGCGACCCATTGGGGATGTTTGGACGCCTCCTTGTAGGATATCAGTTCTTCTGAGGTGATTTGGGCATGTAGGTTTAATGGTTGACGAGGTTTGAAGGTGCCGACCATGGAACGGGTGGTCATGGGATGAGTCGACAGTGGTGAAGTATCCGATGTGGGTTGAGTAGGTGGAGAAGTGGAGGTTGGAGGTAACGTGGAAGTTAAGTGGGGATGGTAAGAGGTCGGGTGAGTGACCGGATTATGGTGAGCCGAGATATGTTGTAGAATGCTTGTATGCAATGATGGGTCAGGCAAGGTTTGTGTTGGTGAATCAGCTGGATCGGTCATACTTTGGGTTGAGCGAGCTGTGGAGCAGCTTGGAGAGCTCCGTAGGTCGTGTTGATGGGTCGGATGGTCGGTAGGTTGGTAGATCAGGGGATCAGTGGGTGTTGGTTGGAGGGGTGCAGGTGGATGGGTAGGAATAATGGTCGGTGGGATAGAGTTGATCAGTGTAGGCTGTGGAGTTGGACGAGTCTGAGTAGAGAAAGGGAAGATGTTCTCCTCAAACCTGACATGTGGAGTCAGGTACAGCCTTTTGGTAGACAGCTCCATGCATTTATACGCCTTCATGTGGTCAGCATAACCAAGAAAGACGCACTGTTGCGACCTTGGTTCAAGCTTGTGTTGTACATAAGGGCGGAGGCAGGGATAGCACAGGCAACCAAAGGTGCGCATCCACTTGTAGTCTGGAACCTGATGATAGAGAATCTCGTGAGGAGATTTGTTTCGTTGCATTGCAGATGGTAGTCTGTTGATCAGATATATAGCCATCTTCGCTGCATCTGGCCAATATTGCTGAGGCATAGAAGCTGTTAGTAGCAAAGCTAGTGTAGTTTCAATTACATGTCGGTGTTTTCTTTCGGCCACACCATTTTGCTCGGGTGTGTAGGGTGCCGAGGTCTGATGTATGGTCCCAAGTTGGTGAAATAGGGAGATAAATTGATTGTTACAAAATTCCCCCCACCATCAGATCGAAATTTTTTAATTTTCGTGTTAAACTGCCTTTCAACCATTGTTTGAAAGGTTTGGAAGGCAGCAAACACGTCGGATTGATGATATAGAGGGTAGAGCCAAACATAGCGAGAGTAGTCATCAATAAAACTGACGTAATACCTATAGCCTTTATTAGATTGAACTGGGGCAGGGCCCAATACATCAGAATGAACTAGAGCTAAGGGAGAATCTGCTCTCGATTTTGGAAAAGGTAATTTATGACTCTTACTCATTGAGCATTGAGGACATGGTGGCTGAGGAGACAGCTTGAGAGATAACTTGGAAGCGACTTTGGAGACAACAGGAGGAGCAGGATGACCAAGACGGGTGTGCCAAAGAGTGCCCGAGGTGCTTGATGCAGAAAGAGAGATGGGATTGTGATGGATCGGGTAGAGTCCATTCCTACTCGGGCCTTTAAGAAGAGTTTTTCCTGTGGTGGCATCATGTACAACAAAGCCAGAGGATGAGAATTGGATAACGCAGTTATTATCTCGAGTGAATTTATAGACTGAGAGCAGATTTTTAGAGAATTGTGGAGCATGTAAAATGTCAGGAAGACGTATAGTGGAGTTTAGAGAAGGGATAGAAGAATAGCCAATGTTGACCACTGTGGCGGTATCACCTGTGCCAACAGTAATGTGTTTGTTACCCGAGTATGGTGTCATTGTCTCAAGTTGTGAAGTGGTAGACGCGATGTGATCCGTGGCGCCTGTGTCGAGGATCCATTCACAGTCCGTAGAGCGACCTTGATGGACTGCATGAACCTCAGGTTTATGAACATGCTCACCGATCCAAAAGCAATCGAGGGTGTGATGATTCGGCTTCCAGCACACTTGACAAGGGATAGGTCGACCAGTCGAGTGGTCGATAGGCACACGTCGTCTCTGCCGTCTGACCTGAGTAGTCGGTGTAGGAGGTTCGGGTCGTTGTGGACTACCTCAGGGATGTATGTTGCTGGTGCGGCCACCGCGAGACAAAGGGAAAGAGCTGCGGCCTCCGTTGAATCGCCCATATGTGGTGCGGCCATGGTTGTCCCGTCGTCCGTAGTTAGAGATGAGTGCAGAGGAGTCGGTTGAGGGAGAAGGAACAGACGACATGGTAGTAGTTGGTGTGCTAGAGGTCGAGAGACGTCGTAGCTGCATGCTGGCCTCCTCGGCAAGGAGACTGATCCATATCTCCTCAACTGTTTAAGGCTTTCCACGATTTCGGGCAATTACACAGAAGGATTCGTAAGTAGGAGGAAGACCATCGAGAATCTGGCGGACCATTTGTCGCGTGGTGACAGTATCAGTACCAGAGATTTGTAGCTGGTCATATATCGCTTTTGCCCGATCTAAGTAAGCGGCCATAGGCTCCTCGGCCATGATGAGGTTGGTGAGTTTGTCTTGAAGTAGCTCGATATGCCCTTCAGAAAGAAAGGCATATCGGGTTTCCAACTTTTTCCACAGTAGATGCGAAGAGGTGACACCAAAGGCGACGCCAAGAGCAGAAGGAGATAGAGTCGCCTGAATGCTCATGCAGAGGTGTTGATTGGTGATCAACCATTTGTGAAAGTCGGGATTGGGAATTGGCGGCAGAGGAGTGGTGGTGGTGGAATTTGGATCGGAAATTGTGGGAGATAGAGATGATGTAGATCCATCGACGTACCCGAGGAAGCTGTGCGCGTTGAGAACACCGACGACCTGAGAACGCCAAAGTATGTAGTTTGTGCAGTCTAGTCGGGTGGTGATTAGGGCGGGGAATTTTGAGATGAGAAATTTGAGGTTAGGTGAAATCGGCTCTATGGAGAGGATGTTGTGTATACATACAAGATCTAATTGCCGTTAAGCAAGAGTTGACAAGTGGACTACCAAAAACTGACTTGAGACGGTTCGAGTAGTGGAGTCATCAATTTTGTTTGCTATAACGAAATTTTCTTGTAGCTTCCAGTAGATGCAGAACATGGACAAGGGAGAACACAACCAAATGATGTTCAGTGATTCTCCCTTTTTTCCACCCCTTTTCCCTTAAATTTAATTGGCGATGAGCAGCACCTGAAGAGAGAAATTAGTGGAGAGGAGATTCCCTGAATCCCAAACCATCCCTTTGTTTAGCCCCCCAGAGGTTACCAGAACGCACGCACTGTTCTGGAAGCAAACTCCCTATCTTACATCGTGCCGCGTGTCCCCCTAGGCCAATCCCCTCCATGTGGCCGTTGTGAAAAGTTGAAGCCCATCCACATGATCCCATGCAACTGAAAGCTGAGGCACGATTCCCAGCACCACACTCCAAAACCACCGTCTTTTCTTATGGTCACTATAAAGCCTGAATGGATTCTCAATTCCCAGCCAACTTGGGCCAATCCCGGTGATCAGTGTGGTCTTGGTTTCTCAGTAGGATTCATTCTCACAGTTTCCAGATGGCTGCTGCTGTCGTAACCGTTGGGACTGTCAACAGAGTGCCGGTAATATTGTTGGTTTTCCCGCCCTCTCGCATTGCTTCAATCGATTATATCTTCTCTCTGTTAGCGTTTTGGTTTTGTTTTGAGACCATTCTGTGGCCAACGTCAGTGATTCGAGTCTGTCTTGATGCTGCAGTTGGGCTTGCATGGCTCGAGCCCAGGAGCGGCATGCCCGAGCTCGGCATTCTTCGGCGGCGGCTTGAAGAAGGTGAGTGTAGGCCATGGGAGGGTCTCTGTCGGCACGTTCAAGGTCATGGCCGTGGACCTTGACGAGTCGAAGCAGACGAACAAGGACAAATGGCGCGGGCTGGCTTTCGACACGTCGGATGATCAGCAGGACATCACCAGAGGAAAGGGGACGGTGCCTGAGCTCTTCCAGGCTCCCATGGGAGACGGCACCCATGTCGCCGTCCTGAGCTCCTATGAATACCTCAGCCAGGGGCAACGATTGTAAGATCGATACCAGCAGATTTTTACCACTTAAAGCGTTACCGTACTATGTATATAATCATGATACTAATAATGTGGTGACTGATTTTTTTAGCTTCAACCTTGACAACACCATGGACGGATATTACATTGCTCCAGCTTTCATGGATAAGATTGTCGTCCACATCGCCAAGAACTTCATGGACTTGCCTAACATCAAGGTTCCACTCATTTTGGGTATCTGGGGAGGAAAAGGCCAGGGAAAATCATTCCAATGTGAATTGGTATTTGCAAAGATGGGAATCAAGTGAGTTTTCCTATTCAATTTTGTCATCATCGAGATGGGATTGGGCTGGCTCGACCATGTGATCGTCCAATGTTTCGTGGACCGTTCGATCAATTGGACTCCACCATCCACCTCTTTGAGAGGAAAAGGAGAAAAAAAATTTGGAGAGTTGGGCCAAAAAAAAACAAAAAAGTTTTTGTTCGAACAGTCCACGTTGCCTTGGATGATCACATGGTCCTACAGAAGCGTTCCCCATAATATCAGCTTTTTGTATTGAAACGTTTGAGATGTTTCCAGCCCCATCATGATGAGTGCGGGAGAACTGGAGAGCGGAAACGCGGGGGAGCCGGCGAAGCTGATCAGGCAGAGATACCGGGAGGCGGCGGACATCGTGGCCAAGGGGAAGATGTGCGTCCTATTCATCAACGATCTGGACGCAGGGGCGGGGAGGATGGGGGGCACAACGCAGTACACCGTGAACAATCAGATGGTGAACGCAACCCTGATGAACATAGCCGACAACCCAACCAACGTCCAGCTCCCCGGGATGTACAACAAACAGGAGAACGCCCGCGTCCCCATCATCGTCACCGGCAATGACTTCTCCACCCTCTACGCCCCTCTGATCCGCGACGGCCGCATGGAGAAATTCTACTGGGCGCCGACGAGGGAGGACCGTATCGGCGTGTGCATGGGCATTTTCAGGACCGATAACGTCCCCATGGACGATATCGTCAAGCTTGTTGATGCTTTCCCAGGACAGTCCATTGGTACGTAATCATAGTTGTTTTTCATGATTCCTCTGGATTCATTAGTTAAACTTGTTCGTTATCTTTTACGTTGGGTTTACAGACTTCTTTGGGGCGCTGAGGGCAAGGGTCTACGACGACGAGGTGAGGAAATGGATCGCAGAAGTCGGAGTGGAAAAGGTCGGGAAGAAGCTCGTCAACTCGATCGAAGGGCCGCCGAGCTTCGAGCAGCCAAAGATGAGCCTGGAGAAGCTGATGGAGTACGGCAACATGCTTGTTAAGGAGCAGGAGAATGTCAAGAGGGTGCAGCTGGCTGACAAGTACTTGAAGGAGGCCGCGCTTGGCGACGCCAATGAAGACGCGATGAAGACCGGCTCTTTCTACTGATAGTAGTGCTCTGTAATTTTTCTTTTTCTCACTTTTTTTCTTGAGAGAAGTTCAATAGTTGTATGGTTGATGTCAGGCCTGAAATGAGTGGATCTATACCATGATATACACGAGGTATTTAGTCTTTGAAATTCTCAATGAAGTGTATTTTCTTGGTTAAAGGAATAAGCATGAACAACTTCATTATTGTTTTTGAGCATCTCTTTTGATGGATTTAGACCCGGGGTGAATCAAAATAAAGATTGTTTTTTTTTGTCTCATCTAAGTATAAAATGTAGACAAATATTATTTATAGTCATACTCAGCTAAACAGTACCAAATAGCATACTATCATTTTGAATAAGATGGTCCAGTTATAAATAATTGGCCTCGAGTGCATACATTTCCCAACGACGGAGTTGCCGAGCAAGTGAATAGGACACTTCATGATAAGGCGAGATGTCTCAGATTTACATCGGTTTTGTGAAAGGGATTTTGGGTCGAATCTATTTCGATCGCATCTTATTTGGTGAACATGATTCCATCTACAGTTATCGACAGGAAAATTCCAGAGAGGTTTGGACAGGAAAGCCAATGGATTCAGATCATCTTCGGGTGTGTGGATGTCCAATCTACGTTGGGATACATGGATATTGTCGAATGTTATAGACTTTGGAGTCCAGTGCAAAGGAAGATCTTAGTTGATCGATAGGTGACGTTTGATTAGTCGACGATGCTGCAAACGAAGGCTTCAGGAGGTGCAAAAACAGACAAGGTAAGGAGGTGCCAAATGAGGTAGATGTACTAATTATTTCAAATCACATGATCGACATAGATGTTGGTCAAGGAGTTGCGGTTGTTGGGAAGAGTCCACATGAGTATACTACTGCATGCATCGATAGTAGTGGAAGTTCTAGTCGAAGTGGAGATTTTAGTGCTACTGTGGATGATTCAATTGCTAGCAAAGTGGGGCAGCGCACCATGAAGTCCCCATTTTGCTATAGCAATTACGTGAATTTGGTTTATACATTGCAGTTGCATGGAGATCTTACAGCAGATAGGTTTGTGATGGATGCATTGAGTTTGGACACAAACTCAGGGTGGCTTTGTGCTAGGAGAGTTGTCGACATATTAGCGCATCCCAAGGAAATTCACAAAAAGGAGAATCCAGCATGAGATAGGTCGGCAACGAATTTTGATCGGTGCTCAAACTTATTTTTCTTGAAGACGTGCTTGGGTGCCACGAGGTGGCATGGAGAGATCACTACGGGTTTTGCTTAAGATATGGATTCAAGGAGACACTGAGATATGTTAGTGTTGAATTTCTGCTGATATTTATTGGCATTAGTGGCACTATAGCTAGAGAGCTCAGTTTGCGGAATCAGAATTGTTTTTGGGCAGTAGGAGCAGTAATGTTGAACATAATGTCGTTCAACATAATGTTCAACATTCGGGATCTGGAATTCTGGTTCGTATGCAGAAACGGTGCTTTGGTCTGCAGATCTGTCTTGCGGATTCAAATCTGATTTGCTGCGTAGAATATCGGGGATTCATGAATATGGTTGTGGAATATCTGCATGAGAGATATTTGGAAAGCCCTTCCAAAATCAGTTGCTAAATTGAAGGGATGTTGGGTTGAAATGGAAAGAGAATATCTCGCAGATTTGTTGGTTGGAAAGATTGATTGCTGCAGATCTTTTTATTGTTGCTATTTCCAGAAGATTTGAAAGAATCATTTCATATCTTGGTTCAGTTAATTGTGGGTGAGCTGGAGATATATTTGGAAGCTATTATCTCTCGTTATTATTGTTGATTCGGTTGGAAAGAATCTCGCTCGGTTGGAAAGAATCATTATTGTTGCTGTTTCAGAGTGTTTTCTCACTACAAAGCGTTGACCGCGGACAACCCGGTCAACGTGGTCAAGGGGCCCGCTTGGGTCCCTCGGGTAAGTCGGGTTGGTGCAGACGAGGCTCGAGTCGGATCTACAGACGACGTGGAGCGCGTCGGTTGGGTCGGATCGGGGGCCTCGGCTGTTGGTAGGGCGAGGGGAAGCCTCGGCCTGGGTTGAGACGCTCGGCCTCGGTCGGTTGCGCTCGGCCTCGGCGATCGGACGATGAGGGGAAGCCTCAAACGTCCAGCTGGTTGTGTGGCCGGCGAGGGGCGGAGGGGAAGCCTCGGCCCGTGGATTGGATATCCTCCTGCGTAGACGAGAACACTCGTCAGGGGGGCCGGACCTTGGTTCCGGCCAAAACCCCTCCGATGCCTAAGTCAGACAGTGATCTGAAAGAGGAGGCTCGGCGGAGACGGTACGACTCGAGAGGAGATCGGTACGGCGTCTCACGGCGCGAGCGGGGGAGAAAGGAGGAGAAATGGGGGAGCTAGGTCGTTGATGGAGTACCTTAGGTTTTGAATACCTGAGATGTGGTCTCTTGTCCTGTCGTCCTCCTAGCCCCTTTATAGACCTCCGCCGTGATTGCCCCCGACCCACGTCGCCCGTCCGCCCTCAATCGTGCCCCCTCAATCCGCCCCCCCGTCGCCGCTCCCTGCGCCATGCCAGCATCTCCCCATAACTGCCATTAAGTGGTAGCGGGATCGAGGGAGCGGTTATCGCAGGAGTGGGTGAGTGACCAGTGTGTTACCGGGGCCGGGTCGGATCGACATTTGGGGGGGTCCCCCATAGGGCCTTATCGAGTGGGCCTGAGTGCGCAGATGGGCTCTTGACCGGAGGTCGGGTATCTGGGCTCGTGTCTTTCGGGCCTCGGCCAAATAGGCGTAACAATTGCCCCCATCGGTCGGGTCGTTTGGCCTCGGCCTGTTCGGCTCGGCCGATGTGACTTCCGCCGACTTTGACAGGCTCGCCAGTCGATGCCGACTTATTTATTAGTCGTCATCATGAGTTGGCCCGTTCGATACTTTTAAGGCGCGGGCTCCGAAGCGCCGTCGGTCCTCTGATGCTGTCGCGTGTAGCTGCAAGCTTATCCCCACCGCTCGCGGGGTCGTCTTAAGTTGAGAAGCCGAGGGGTTCCTGAGCCGCCATCCCGTCGTTTTTCTTCTTTGCGCTGATCCCTATTCTGCCTGAGCTCTGCCTCATGTCGTCTTCCTCTGCCACGGGTTCGGGTCGGCCGGAGCGCGACGCGGCTCCGGGCCTGGCGGGTAGCCCTCCTTCGGCGATTTGTCGGCACGGGGATGATCTTTCAGGGGTGCCCCCAGAGGTCTTGTCATAGCCTTCGTCGATCTGTGCCACCGCCATCGGGAGCCTGCGCTCCGCCTACCTGCTTCCGCCTTACTCGGCTCGTGCCCCTGGGGCTGACGAGCGGATCTGCTTTCCTGGCCCCAACGAGGTTGGAATATACGAGAAGTGTTTCCGCTTCGGGCTTCGTTTCCCGCTCCATCCTTTTATCGTTGAATTCCTTCAGGCCCACAACGTGTGACTGTGTCAATTCTGCCCCAACGCCGTCGGGCTCCTCGTTGGGTTCATTGTTGTCTGCATGCTGAGGGGAGTGGCGCCCTCTCTTCGTCTCTTTGCCCAGTTCTACCGCCTGAGCCACCACCAATCAGGGGCGTGGATTTACATCAGCGCCCGCCCGAAAATGACCCTGGTGCTGGGGTTGCCGAGCTCCCTGAAACGCTGGAAGGGGGAATACGTGTTTGTCACGTTCCCGTCGAGTGTACCCTTCCCGGTTAGGTGGGAGGCGGCCGGTGCAGTCATCCTCGATCTGGGTGAGCCGACGGTCGTCGAGCAGCAGATGGCGAAGGACATGCTGGCGATTCCTGCGAGGGAGCGCTCGATCGACGTCCTCTTTAGTGACCATAACTTGCGTAAGACGGTGTGGCCCCTAGGTAAGCTTCTCCGAGTGTTCGCCATTCGAGGTCGCCCGGGCTCCGCTCGGTCTCTCATTTCTCCTTTGAGTGCAGGTGGATTCCCTCTCGGTCCTTCTCCCGCCAGCGCTCACGTGCAGGTCCCCGATCCGGATCCGCGCAGAAGGGATCATGTGCTGGAGGTCCGGAAGAAGCAGCGGGTCGTGACCACGACCGGAGGCTCAAAAAGGAAGAGGGTGTCATCCCCCTCTCTCCCCTTGCTGGGGTCTTCCAAGAGGGTCCATGAGGGGGTCGATGGGGTTAATGTCCTGCCGACTGCTGATCAACCTCAACCCGCCCCCGTTGAGGTTGCTTGGCCGTGGGTCGGCCCTTCACCTCTCCCGGACGGTTCTCTCCCCGATGCCTACGATCGGCATCTTGGCGCATTCCGCTCCACTCCTGGCGAGTTCCCTTCGTCAGGGGAGGGTCTTCTTCGTCTACGCTTCCCGGTGGGGGAGAAGGAGTCGGTGTTTTCGAGCCGCGGAGCCGCCGCACGAGTGGCCGAGAACTGTAGTCTCCCTCCCGATCAGGTAGTGTTGGACGGAGTCAGAGGTGACTGTTTGGCCACCTTCGTGATTCAGGCTGGTCAACAGGTAGTGTGTCTCTGCTTGTCATCCCTCCCTCCAACTGCTTTCGCTGCCTTACCTTCGTTGCCTTGGTGCAGTTGTCCTCGGTGGGCCTCTCAATGAGACGCCGATTTGCGGCTCTTCCCAAAGCCAAATCCGATGTCGGGCGAGGCCCTGAAGCCCCCGGTGAGGAGGGGGAGGCAGGTCAGTTAGAGGAAACGCGGGTCCAGTCCTTGGAGTCCCGCGTAACTGAGCTGTCCTCTGCCCTGGAGGAGGTGGACCGGGAGAGAGCCTTGGCTCTGACTGCAAAGTCGGAGGCCGAGGCGCGGGTCGCCGAGCTTTTGAGAAGCGCCGACACGTCTGGGGGAGCTGGACAGATCCCCACCCCTGCTGCTGCCTCCGAGACCTTGGAGCTCTCCGATCGTCTGGAAGCGGCGGAGGAGCAGGCGAGGATCCTCCTTGCTCAACTTGGCGAGAGATCCCGGGAGATCGAGAAGGAGAGGGCGGAGCACCAACGCCAGATCGAGACCTTAGAGGCCCGGACGCGTGGGCTTGAGGAGGTGGATCCGGCCCGGATCGCTCAGGATGTTGTGGCTGAGTATGCCACCTCCTTCGTTGAGACCGCCTTATCAGAGGCGTTCGAGAAGGGCTTCGCCCGGTGTCAGTCCGAGATCCAAAAGAAGTTCCCACTCTCGGGGGTCAACTTCGAGGATCTTCGGATGTACCTTGACGTCGAACGGAGTGTGGGGGAAGGCCCTAGTGGACTACCAGCCTGTGGCTCCACCGGTGCCCCCGGAGAAGAATGAGGGAGGGGAATGCCCCTCGGCCTCTTCGTGCGTCTCTCTGTATATATATTTGCTTTATCTGGAAAGGAATGAATTCAAAACAAATTGATTTCATAAGAAACGATACATCTATTGAAAGTATTTGCGTAAATGTTCCGTATTCCAGGTGTGAGTGAGAATCCTCCCCTCCATATCGGCTAGTCGGTAGGCTGCGGGTCCGAGGACCTCGATGACTTTGTAGGGCCCCTCCCATCTAGCCGCGAGCTTCCCTTTGCGAGCGGTATCAGAGTTGAAGCCCGCTTTCCGGAGGACCAGGTCTCCAAGGTGGAAGCTTCTTCCACGTACCCGAGCGTTGTAGTATCGGGCCACCTTCTGCTTCTGGCGGATGATGGTGGCCAGTGCCTGCTCCCGTCGCTCGCCGAGGAGCTCCAGACTGAGCCCCAGACCCTGCGAGTTCCTGTCTTCGTCAAAGTATTTGAGGCGGAGAGATTCTTCCCCTATTTCGACTGGCACCACCGCCTCAGCCCCGTAGGTGAGCATGAATGGGGTCTCGCCAGTGGCCTCCTTGTGGGTCGTCCGGTATGACCAGAGTATCCCGGGGAGCTCCTCCGGCCAGTTCCCTTCGGCGTCTTTCACTTTCTTTCGGAGGGGCTCTATGATGCACTTGTTGGCCGCTTCCGCCATTCCGTTGGTCTGGGGGTGCGCTACAGAGGCGAAGAGAAGCTTGATTCCTCATTCCTCACAAAAATCTTTGAACCCTGCGGAGTCGAACTGCTTCCCATTGTCTGTGACGATGGCCCGTGGCACTCCGAATCTGGAGATGATGGAATTCCACACGAAGCTTTTGGCTTTCTTCCACGTGATGGTGGCCAACGGTTCGGCCTCGATCCACTTGGTGAAGTAGTCCACCGCCACAATCAGATACTTCCGCTGCCCTCGGCCCAGTTTAAACGGTCCGAGGATGTCGAGCCCCCACTTCGCAAAGGGGATGGGGCTCACGATAGGGATGAGCTCTGACGGGGGAGTCGAGGTGTGGTGGGCATACCTCTGGCATTCTTGGCATTTTTGGACGTAACTTGTTACGTCTTGGGCCAGGGTCGGCCAGTAGTATCCCTGCCTCAAGATCTTCTGAGTGACCATCTTGCCCCCGTGGTGATTCCCGCAGATCCCTTCGTGAACCTCCCGTAGGACGTAGTCAGCTTCCTGCGGTCCGATGCACTTCAAGTATGGGAGGACATCCGTCTTGGTCCAGCGTCTCCGGTAGAGCGTCCCCTCGTGGATCACGTATCGGAGCGCCTTTCTCTCCAGGGTTCGGCGTTCGTCCCCATCTGTCGGCACCTCCCCATGAGTGAGGTACCGGATGATCGGGTCCATCCAGGTGGGTTCCTGGTCGATCGCCATCATCTCCTTCTCTTCAGTGCTGGGGGACTGCAGATTCTCCACGTAGATGGTGCGGCCCAACTCCTTTGGCGAGGACGAGGCTAGCTTCGACAACGCATCTGCCCGTGCATTCTCCGATCGCGGGAGGTGCAAGACTTCCACGTTCTTGAACTTGGACAACGCCGCTCTGGCGACAGTGAGATATCTCTGCATCGCCTCCTCCCGTGCCTCGTAACTCCCCATGAGTTGGTTGACAATGAGCTTCGAGTCGCTGAGGAGGCGGATGGACTCGGCCCCGAGCTCCAGGGCCAGCCTTAGGCCGTTGATCACCGCTTCGTATTCCGCCACGTTGTTGGTGGCTGGGAACTCGAACCGCAACGCGTATTCCACAATGTTCCCTTCCGGAGATCGGATCGCAATCCCCGCCCCGCCTCCTGACTGTGTGGCCGATCCGTCCACATGGACGATCCACGCTCCTGGAACTCCTGGCTGGAGGTGGTCAGCCGAAAGAAAGGACAAGGGTTGGGGAATTACCGTTGCTGAGCCTTCTTCCTCCGGGGGGCCATTTCCTTCCGTTGTGCACTCAGCGATGAAGTCGGCCAGGGCCTGCCCTTTGATGGCCGTGCGTGGTTTGAATCGGAGGTCGAACTCGCTCAGTTCCACTCCCCAGTTTAGCATCCTCCCCATTCGATCGAATCTCTTGAGGTTCTGCTCCAGTTGCGAGTCGGTCAGGATCAGTATGGTGTGGGCCTGGAAGTAAGGTCGGAGCCTTCGTGCCGAGAGAACGAGGGCGTACGCCAGTTTCTCCATGGGCGAGTATCGCACCTCCGCCCCCTTCAAGATCCGGCTCGTGTAGTATACCGGCCACTGCACCCCTCCGTCTTCCCGGATCAGCACCGAACTCATAGCTTCCTCCGCGCACGCCAGGTAAAGGCTCAGCGACTCCCCTTCCCGAGGCTTGGACAGGAGAGGCGGGCTGCGGAGATATTCTTTGAGATCCGCGAACGCCCTGGAGCAGTCTTCGTCCCATAGTATCGCCTTCCTATTATCTGAAGGTTCCGCGATCGCTTTCCTCAGGACCTTGAAGAAGGGAAGCGATCTTTCTGCTGATTTGGAAAGGAATCGCCCCAGGGCTGCGATGCGCCCATTCAGCCTCTGCAGCTCTTTGATCGTCGTCGGCTCACGCATGTTGATCAGCGCCTCGATCTTGTCAGGATTAGCTTCAATGCCACGGTTAGTTATCATAAACCCCAAGAATTTGCCAGATCTTACCCTGAACGTGCACTTCGCGGGGTTGAGTCGAATGTGGTGTCGCCGCAACCGCTCGAAGGTCTCTCGCAGGTCGGCGATGTGGTCTTCCGGTCGTCTCGACTTGACAAGCATGTCGTCGACGTAGACTTCTAGGTTCCTCCCGATCTGGGAGCTAAAAACCTTGTTGACCATTCTCTGGTAGGTGGCCCCTGCGTTCTTCAAGCCAAAGGGCATCTTCTTGTAGCAGTAAGTTCCCCGGTCCGTCGTGAAGGCTGTCATTTCTTCGTCTCGGGGGTCCATCTGGACTTGATTGTACCCTGAGTAGGCGTCCATGAAGCTAAGCATCTCGTACCCCGAGGCGTTGTCCACCAGGTGGTCGATGCGCGGCAGGGGGTATCTGTCCTTGGGACAAGCTTTGTTGAGGTCACTGAAGTCCACGCACATTCGCCATTTCCCGTTGGGCTTCCTGACCATCACCACGTTCGACAGCCATTCCGGGTACCAGACCTCTCGTATGAAGCCGGCGTCAAGGAGACGCTCCACTTCCTCGGAGGCCGCCTTCATCTTCTCGCCGCCCAGGTTCCGCTTCTTCTGCCTGACCGGCTTGAAGTTGGGGTCGGCGTTGATCTGGTGGACGATCACCTGGGGGTCTACGCCAGGCATGTCCTCCGGTGACTAAGCAAAGATGTCTAGGTTCGCCTCCAGGCATTCGATCAGTTGATCCCTCAGGTCCTGGCTTAGCCCTCTCCCGATCGAGACGAACCGGCCCTCGACGTCCGTGACCGGGATCTGCTCTTGCTCCTCCGCGGGGGGGCCTCGGCCCGCTCCTTAAGTCGAGCGCGGCCATCCGGTCGGCTAGACGATCTTCGGGGCCTTCCTCCGCCAGTTGATAGCAGGTACTCGGTCTCCCCGCGTCGCCTTCGACTTGCCCCATCCCCCCGGGCGTTCGGAACTTGATAGTCTGGTGGAGGGTCGAGACTACCGCGCCGACGGCGTTGAGTAGGGGTCGGCCGATGATCCCATTGTATTCCGACCCGATCCCCAATACGATGAATTCCACCGCCAGGGTCACCGAGTCTGGTGCGTCTCCGAGCGTCACCGGGAGATGGATCGTACCGATGATGGGGGTGGAGTGACCCGTGAACCCTACCACGGGACCCGAGCGAGGTCATGAGTCTTCTTTCCGCCTCCCCATCTTTTCCAGGGTTGACATGAAGAGGATGTCGCAGGAGCTGCCGGTGTCGACAAGCAGTCGCCGTACCATGGTAGTGTCTATGATCACCGACACCACCAAAGCTACGTCCGAGCTGCGCGCCGTTACAGATGCACTCGGTCTCCCGACCGGTGGGGACGGGGAGGGTCTCCCAGCCCTTTCCTCACGATCCTCCTCGCGTCGGGCCCGTACCCATTCTTGCCAACGATGGCGGGCCCTGTCGCTTCGCGTCAGGGCCTTGCTCTCCTTTCGCCGAGACGGGTGAGGTTGCGTCATTGCAGGTGTGGTTTGTTTCTTCGTGGGACAGTTCGTTTCCACAGACGGCGCCAGATGTTTCAGAGTGTTTTCTCACTACAAAGCGTTGACCGCGGACAACCCTGTCAACGTGGTCAAGGGGCCCGCTTGGGTCCCTCGGGTAAGTCGGGTTGGTGCAGACGAAGCTCGAGTCGGATCTACAGACGACGTGGAGCGCGTCGGCTGGGTCGGATCGGGGGCCTCGGCCGTTGGTAGGGCGAGGGGAAGCCTCGGGCTGGGTTGAGACGCTCGGCCTCGGTCGGTTGCGCTCGGCCTCGGCGATCGGACGACGAGGGGAAGCCTCAAACGTCCAGCTGGTTGTGTGGCCGGCGAGGGGCGGAGGGGAATCCTCGGCCCGTGGATTGGATATCCTCCTGCGTAGACGAGAACACTCGTCAGGGGGGCCGGACCTTGGTTCCGGCCAAAACCCCTCCGATGCCTAAGTCAGACAGTGATCTGAAAGAGGAGGCCCGGCGGAGACGGTACGACTCGAGAGGAGATCGGTACGGCGTCTCACGGCGCGAGCGGGGGAGAAAGGAGGAGAAATGGGGGAGCTAGGTCGTTGATGGAGTACCTTAGGTTTTGAATACCTGAGATGCGGTCTCTTGTCCTGTCGTCCTCCTAGCCCCTTTATAGACCTCCGCCGTGATTGCCCCCGACCCACGTCGCCCGTCTGCCCTCAATCGTGCCCCCTTAATCCCCCCCCCCCCCCCCCGTCGCCGCTCCCTGCGCCATGCCAGCATCTCCCCATAACTGCCATTAAGTGGTAGCGGGATCGAGGGAGCGGTTATCGCAGGAGTGGGTGAGTGACCAGTGTGTTACCGGGGCCGGGTCGGATCGACATTTGGGGGGTCCCCCATAGGGCCTTATCGAGTGGGCCTGAGTGCGCAGATGGGCTCTTGACCGGAGGTCGGGTATCTGGGCTCGTGTCTTTCGGGCCTCGGCCAAATAGGCGTAACAGTTGCAATTGAAGATCTGTTGGAGATTTAATTGGAAGTTGCTATCTCTCGGGATTTGTTATTGAATTTGTTAGAGAGATTTTCGCCCGCAAATATTGGTTGGAAGATCTTGTTGAAGATATTGTGGAACCACTTGCCCGAAGTGATTCCTTAATTTGTGGGCTGCCGATTCTGCACGTGATTTTGAGCGAGCGACCTTCCTTATCTTCTCCGTGATTTAGGGGGAGCGATGGATTGAACGGGTGTGCGGTTTTGCGGCTAGGAACGACTTTTGCAAAAGACGATTGAAGAACTCTGGGAGGAGACCGACGGCTACGCACGTAGGATCAAGGGAGTTGATCTAGTCGGTTGTGCATGGGGAGCTTGCGGGCAAGGGGAGCTTGCCGAGAATACTCCATGGGTTGGTAGAGACCACCCATCACGGTTTGTATTGAGGGGGAGGTTGTTCCTCCTAATAGAATCGGGATAATTAGTGATTGTACTCATTGATTATTTTAGTGGAGTATTCTGATTTTCTGGGCGTGGCCCCGCAGATGTAGGTGTGCGCACCGAACTGCGTTACCAAGTTTTGGTTGTCGTTGCTTGATTCTTGTGTTTACTCTTTGTGTTTATTTGATTATTCCTACGTACTGAAATTACAATTGGTATCAGAGCATGTCACCCGTGTTCCTTTGTTATCAAAGCGGGTGTGATCTTGAATTTCAGTACTTGAATCATGGCTACACGAGAAGGTGCCTCCGTTGTTTGTCCTCCATTGCTCATTGGTACAAATTACACTTACTGGAAGTCTCGGATGCGTGTATTCATTAAGTCCATTGATGAGAAGGCCTGGATCGCTATCAGTGAAGGATGGACACCGCCAACCGAAATTAACGAAGATGGCAAAGAACACCTCAAGTCGGCAAGAGACTGGAGTCGGATTGAAGAACATGCGGCCTTGTGCAATTCTAAAGCAATTAATGCTATTTTTTCTGCTGTCGATGAAGAGCAATTCAAATTAATCTCTACGTGTGAGTATGCAAAGGAAGCGTGGGATATACTGCAGAATATTCATGAAGGAACCAGTACGGTAAGAGCATCTAAACTTCAAATGCTCGCATCTCAATTTGAAAAATCTCAGGATGAATGATGATGAGACTGTGGCTGAGTTCAATGGGAGACTGCGTGATATATCTAATCAGGCATTTCAATTGGGGAAGAAGTACTCTCAATAGAAGTTGGTTGAAAAAACTTTGAGATCCCTACCCGATAAGTTCTTTGCGAAGATTGCGGCCATTGAAGAAGTGAGAAACACATCCACCATGAGATTGGATGAACTCCTGGGATCTCTTCAGACCTATGAAATGAATCTGAAGCCGAACCACATGGATAAAGGGGTGGCTCTAAAGGTTGAAGTCAGTAAAACATCTAAGCCTGAAAATGACTCGGATATTGATGATGACATTGATCTGCTGACTAAGAATTTCAACAGAATGATGAGGAAGATAAGTAACAAGAGACAGAATTACAGATCTGCCAACAAGGAATCAAGACTGTATCTTCTTACTGCTGGAAAGGCAATCAATCATCCCGCATAGAAGTATGAGCCAAAGAGTAAGGGTAAAGGAATACAGTGCAGGGAGTGCGAAGGTTTCGGTCACATACAGGCCGAATGTGCTAATACCCTCAAGAAGAAAAAGGGGAAATCTTTAGCTAGTAACTGGAGTGATGAAGACTCAGAAGGAAGTTCTGGAAATGAAGACAACTCCAGCAACTATGTGGCTTTTACGGCTATTCTTGATGATCAATCTGATGGGTACACCCCTAGCTGTGTTGGACTTAATGTTGCGACAGCTAGTACAACATTGGAGAACAAAACTGCAAATGTCAGAAAGAATGTTACAAGATTATGTACAACATCATGTACAACATCTACAACCGAATCAGATTCTGAAGCTGACAGCGATGAGGAAGTATGATATCCGTACAGCATACCAGATGATGTTTGAGAAATGGATGCAAATCTGTAATATCAACAAAGTCCTGAAGGAGGAGAATGATAGACTGAAGAAAGAGAAGGAGGAGGTCAAAATCGAATGTCTGAAAGCTGAGGGAAACTGTAGAGAATTGGAAAGAAACTTCAAAAATGTTCTTCTCAGGACAGAGAAAGCTGAATGCACATTGAAGAAGTGGAGTTCTGGAAAAGCAAAGCTGGATGATATCTTAAACATGGGTAAGATTTCTGGAGATCGCACCGGGGTGTGATACAATAGAGGAGCTTTTGATAATGTGTCTGCTGAAAGAAGAAGTCAAGTTACCAAAGAACTTGAAAGAATGGGTCAGCACAAGGGCCATGATCAGAAGAAGAGGCAGATTAGAGGTATAAATGGTGCTCGTTCTGTGTGCAGTTACTGCAAGTTCATAGGCCATACTGAGAGAAACTGCTTCAGTCGCATGCAACATTGGTCAGAAGGAAGAAATGTAAGACACCCTGATATGAAGATGAAGAAGCAATAGGTCAGAAAGTCTGAATTATACAGCAAGAACACTACAGCTTCAAAGAAAACACTTCATGTTGTGACTAATGTTGTAACATTAGATACAACACAGAACAATGTTGTTGTAGATGTTATGACACCAGACTCGACATCTCCCCTCGACAATCACTGTGAGCAACCTGCGTCAAAGTCTCATGAATCTTCCTCCAGAATTATCAGAGTGTTATCTCGCCGCTCTGCTCACTGCTCTTCCTCCGCCGATGACATTGGATCTTCGCATGTACCCTCTGTCAACACCGCCGATGTTTTCAATTCTCCAACTACTTTTCGGCCCCTCAGAGCTCGACTTCTACCCTAGACATCATTTCATTCGTCACCCTACTGTCAGATGTGAGGTATATTGTCCTTCCCCTTATTTCGCTTGCCTGAGGATTTATTTGCTAATAAGAGAGACAGAGGAGCCTCTAGATGTGTCTCGGTTGAGTTTTTCTAAATTTTCTTTTGGAGATGTGAGGCTAGCTGAAAAGTATTAGAGTCATGAGGACATGCTTTTTCTGATTTTTGGCTGTCTCTTCTGAGGGGTTGTTCTAGCAAGGGGAGAATGTGGTTTGGATTATTGTGGCTCAAAGGGGGAGAATGTGTGCTTGGTTGGTGCTTGCTTTGGGTTGTGCCACATAATGCCAAAGGGGGAGATTGTTAGGGTTGAATTTCTACTGATATTTATTGGCATTAGTGGCACTATACCTGGAGGGCTCAGTTTGCGGAATCAGAATTGTTTTTGGGCAGTTTGAGCAGTAATATTGAACATAATGTCGTTCAACATAATGTTCAACATTCGGGATCTGGTATTCTGGTTCGTATGCAGAAACGGTGATTTGGTCTGCAGATCTGTCTTGCGGATTCAGATCTGATTTGCTGCCTAGAATATCGGGGATTCCTGAATATGGTTGTGGAATATCTGCATGAGAGATATTTGGAAAGCCCTTCCTAAATCAGTTGCTAAATTGAAGGGATGTTGGGTTGAAATAGAAAGAGAATATCTCGCAGATTTGTTGGTTGGAAAGATTGATTGCTGCAGATCTTTTTATTGTTGCTATTTCCAGAAGATTTGAAAGAATTATTTCCTATCTTGGTTCAGTTAATTGTGGGTGAGCTGGAGATATATTTGGAAGCTATTATCTCTCGTTATTATTGTTGATTCGGTTGGAAAGAATCTCGCTCGGTTGGAAAGAATCATTATTGTTGCAATTGAAGATCTGTTGGAGATTTATTTGGAAGTTGCTATCTCTCGGGATTTGTTATTGAATTTGTTAGAGAGATTTTCGCCCGCAAATATTGGTTGGAAGATCTTGTTGAAGATATTGTGGAACCACTTGCCCGAAGTGATTCCTTAATTTGTGGGATGCCGATTCTGCACGTGATTTTGAGCCAGCGACCTTCCTTATCTACTCCGTGATTGAGGGGGAGCGATGGATTGAACGGGTGTGCGATTTTGTGGCTAGGGACGGCTTTTGCAAAAGACGATTGAAGAACTCCGGGATGAGGCCGACGGCTACGCACGTAGGATCAAGGGAGTTGATCTAGTCGGTTGTGCAAGGGGAGCTTGCGGGTAAGGGGAGCTTGTCGAGAATACTCCATGGGTTGGTAGAGACCACCCATCACGGTTTGTATTGAGGGGGAGGTTGTTCCTCCTAATAGAATCGCGATAATTAGTGATTGTACTCATTGATTATTTTAGTGGAGTATTCTGATTTTCTGGGCGTGGCCCCGCAGATGTAGGTGTGCGCACCGAACTGCGTTACCAAGTTTTGGTTGTCGTTGCTTGATTCTTGTGTTTACTCTTTGTGTTTATTTGATTATTCCTACGTACTGAAATCACAAGATATCAGAGATTCACCATCAGAAAGGGTTCACTGGACACTCGATTAGTTGGTGATGCTTAGTGCGAAGCATACTAGTCAAGTGAAATGGCCTCAAGAAGAGGTAGTTTATATATTTTTGAAGGTGGAGGATATGGAGTTTCCGGCTTGGTTCAGGCCATATTGTATGTTTGAATCAAGGTAGAGTACGTGTTGAAAAATATGATACAAAACACCAAAAATATCTCGAGCTGAATCTTGGATTTATCGAGATTTTTTGGAGGTTTTTTGGAGACCGAAACAATGAGTTAATCAAGCCCAGTACATGTGTTTTATTCGGGAATTTTGCTGGCCTAATACAGTAAACAATAAGGTCCAGGCTGGTGTGGCCCATCTGCCCGTAGCGGCCCAAGCATGGAACTTCGTAGGCCCACTGGCAACGGAGCGAGGCCCAAGCCCATGTGACAGGTAGAGCACGTGCGGTGCACACGTGCCGCACGTGCTGCGAGCACGCAATGTTAAACGCACGCTGCTTGGGACATGTGGCAACAATCGATGCATTCAGCGCCTGATCGAACGGTGGACCGGTCAAAGCTGAGGCGTGGGCGACGGGGCCAAATCCAGATCGTTGTTTTACGATCCAACGGTGACAGATCGTTGCGGATGTGGAGCGGGTTAGGAAATCAAGTTTGAGTCGAATTCGGATCCGATTCCGACCCGTTTACAAGACAGACCGCGAGGTTAAATATACGTGTTTTCGGCTAGGTTTTTGGTGCAACTCTCGTGCAAATTTTGAGCGGTTTTCTCTGTAAAGCTTGCGACTGCATGTGGAGAAACAGAGGGCAAACTGAGAGCTTTGGGAGTTTGGTTGTGAGGTTCTCTATAGTTTCTTCTCCGATTTCTTAGCGGGTTTGGTTGTCTCCCTTCAACCAAACGCCATACCGTGTAATTCAAAAACGTTGAAGCATTAGTGATCTCTCCAACTGGACATACACCAAGAATTGGGTGGACCAGTATAAATCTTTAGTGTCGTGTGCGTAATTTCTTTTGTTTTGTGTTGCTTTCATATATCATTGCTTGTGTAGTGGGTTTTGTAGCGAATCGTCGTCTACTTTGTTCGTTGTCACAATAATCTTGGAATTTCCGCGAGACGATTGGCGTCGCACCAACAAGTGGTATCAAATCCCAACATCTATTTCATGTTGAAACAATTTATTTGTTCTATTTTTTGCAGATCGGTCGGTGGATGATACAAGGCACGGGTCCAAGTTCCCATCTTTCGCAGCGCATCTGGTAAAGAGAAAAGATTGGTATCAGATTTTACTTCACCTAGATGGTGGTAAATTCTTGGACCACAGCAACTACCCGTGCGTCTTTATGTTATTCTGACGCTGAATCCCAATTCCTTTGTTTGCTGCCAGTCAGCCAGATGCTGATGTAATACACAAACAGATATTAACATCTCTGTGCCCCTTGCATTCTTAAGGTTTTCAGGCATCATTTGTGTACATTTCGTACTATAGATCCGAATTTGAACACAGGAGGCGTCATGCGTAGGTTTTCAAGCGTCAGACAACTCGTCAGTAGGAGCAGAATGAATTCTCCGTCTGCTTCCATGAGCAGAGAGATCCATCCCAGCTCATCCAATTAAAAACAGATCGAATCAGCAGAGCAGCAGGCAGAGGTCCTCCTGTGGATGGCAATTGATCATGGCATTATGGGAATCAGTACAAACTGGCAGCGTTGCTTGCTGCAGCTGTTGGGAGTGATGGGGCATTATTTAGTTCACGTGTGGGTGAGTAGTAGCGGGAGTACTTTTTACTACTGCGTGAATGGTCCCTGCTATCGATTGTTGGCCATTGCTTTCTGCTCCTCCTCTCACTGCAGCCTGCACTTCACTCCATTGCGCTGGGCTCTCCTCAGAATTACTATCGAACCTAAGACGTGGCCCTCGCTGTGTAAAATAAATTTTGATCAAAACGTTGAGGAGTTTCAACCAGTATAATGTAATTGGATACAATACTGTAGAGTAGAATTCCAACCGCATTTATCCCTCTTCATGAGAACAAACCCTCCGTTTTTAAAGCCATCACTCCCTCATCCCCCTCTCTCCTCTAACTCCTAAATATTCTCAACAAACTAGCACTCCCTCATTAGAGCGCGCACACACGCAGACCCCTACCTTTCTGCTACAAAATATGTACCATCCTCGTTCATGTCAGACATTACCTGTTCTCTTTGATTCTCACTGACTCCTCTTCCATTCTCTCTGTTAATATTGTCGAGTTCGTCGAATACAACAGTAGGCATGCATATAGACATGGACAGCCTTTTGTTGTGCGACGAGGAGATGTTCTTTTCAACCCCATCACGTTCTCCCGCTGGCCGTAGGGATGCCGCAACTCGCCCCTGTGTCGAGTCAGATTATCCGAGCAACGAAGAGGCTGATCATGTTCTACAGAATTACTTGAACAGGGAAAGGATTTATGCGCCGGCGAGCGGTTACTTGGGTCGCCTCCGGCTTTCTTCCGATCTACGTGACGCTAGACTCAGAGCGGTGCGATGGATCATCGTGGTAAGTATGCAACCACCTCAATGCTCGGGTTGCTTCGCGATAGTTTCTATGTTTAGTTTCAAACTCTTTGGATGAGATTCAGGCCGGGGGTCGACTTGGTCTACAATATGGGACGATCTTTTCTGCTGTCAACTATCTCGATCGCTTCATCTCCCTCAACTGCCACATTGTGAGTATTCCCAAATTTTCCTTTTTCAAATTTTTGAATGAAACGGTTTAAATTGTGATTTGTTAACAGAAGCAATGGGAAGTATGGATGATGGAGTTGGTATCCATAGCATGTCTGTCAATTGCTTCTAAGGTTGATGAGGTCTTCATTCATTCCTTGGATGATTTCCAGGTTGGTATCTGTGTCTAAATATATGAATTTTCATATGATTTCTAGCATAAAATGAACTTTTTTTTATAGGCAGAAGAGCTTGAGCATATGTACCAGCCGAGCACAATCCAACGAATGGAATTAGCAATCCTCAAGGCTCTTGACTGGAGACTACTCTGCATAACTCCTTACTCCTATGCCGGCCTCTTGATCCATCGCCTTGCCTCTTCCGACGCTCCCTTGGGCTCTCGCACCGTCGAGCTCCTTACAAGAGCTCTGCTGGGTAAGTGCAAAGCGCACACAGTTGGTTTCTACCTGGCTGAGTTTTTGACGCAGAATGTAATTATTGGAGCATTCTGCAGAAGCTGAGTTCGTAGATTGCAGCGCTTGCTCATTGGCTGTGTCTGCGCTGAGATGTAGCATTGAAGAGCTTGTTCCGCTTGAATCCGATTCATACAACTCTGTTCTAGATAACCTGATGCCAGTAGAACGCAGGGTAGAGTTAGAAATCGGCTCATGATCTATTATTCTTTTATCCTCAAAAAATCGATTTAATCTAATGATGAGTACGATGATGTAGGCGGCGGTGGACAATTGCCATAAGATAATGGAGGAGCGGATGGCCAGCCCAGGCTGCTGCCCTACAAGTCCGGTGACTGTGATTCCGGCGCAGAGAACCGAGGTTTTGGATAGTCATGTCGACATCGATACATGCTTCCTCTTCGACGGCGATGGCAGTCGAGATTTCAACCCAAAGCGTAAGCGTGAGAATCTTAGAAGCAGTCCGTCCAAGTGATTTAAGTGTACATCGCACTTGGTATAGATTCACATTACAGGGATGTGTATGATTAATGATGTTGCATGTGTGCTTGCTATAGTCTCGGGTAATATAAATGGGATGATATTTCTTGTAACTTCAGATTAATGATTAAGATGATGATAAATTGGAATGCAACTCGCAAAAGAGCATAATAGTTCAAGAGGCCTCTCCTTGTATGCTTTCCAGCTGAATAACCAACATTTCCAACTTCAAAATAAAAGACTTTGCTTTGCCTTTCACTATATATATTTGTTTGTTTGGCCTGGCCTTTGAACTCAGATTTCCAACTCAAAAAGCAACGCAACTAACCCCCGGATTCCCATAATTCAATATGACACTGAATCAAAACAAATATCAGTCCACAGCCTCAAACTCTACTTTTTCTGACTTAATACTTTGAAAATTAATGTTTTACTGTTATCTAAAACTTTCGCTCTCTAACTAGTCCCATGTTTACAAAAACCATCATGCTTGAGATAGTTAATTTTAATTTTCAAAGTATATAATAGCTTTTTTGAAAACAGACGAAAACCACGGAAAGTTGACCATCTGATAGCCGAAAGCAACGCAATTGATCCAAACAGGAGAATATAATACAAGTTAAATCAATTAGACAAGCCATCAAACCATAATACAGAGTTTCCGCTCCATTGACTGGTTTATTAAGAGAGATAAGATTCAGTTGCTAAAATTTAAAGGAGATCACAAACAATCGTTTAAAACACCAAGAATTTTCTTCAACAAAAAAGTCCAAAATCGCTCCAAATGCAAGAAAGCCCCGTGATTGAGTAGCTCATTCAATATAAACTTGTAATATCTGTCAAGTCAAAGCTACTGAGTCCCCCATTTCAAAATCATGGCTCAGACAGCAATAATCTGACGCAAATTCTTCCAACATGCAAAGATACCACAGAAGCTGTCCGAATTAGGAGCACAAACATAGCTGAACATGCCGAATGCCTTTTTTGACAGATCCAACAAGATCATGCTACCCTTGAACTAAATGAAATACATGCTACATGTCCGCGTCGCCAAAAAAGAGATATTTAAGATATATCAATAAGTCGAAAGTTGCTTGATCTCTAGATACGCAAGTAGTACAAGCTAAACAAAATGCTTCCGCATGGTCCGTTTCTAAATGAAATGGAAGCACGGCATAAAACGTCTGATAAGCAAATCTAGAATAGAGATGTTCCCTTGCCCTTCTTGTCGCCCCCGATTTCAAAGTGTTTGCACCTCTGAAAAAATAGTTACAATTTCCATGTTAGAAATTACTGAGAATATACCGGGAACAACCCAGAAAATAAACCAGCATTTAATATGAATTACCTTTATCGGGTGCTGAGAAAAATGCTTGCAGCTCTGGCATTGCAGTTTGAGCACAATTTTCTTTGTGGTTTTTGCCTAAAATGAAATTTTCGCAGTTCATCAGTTAAAGGGATACTGTTGACATGCAATTTTCATCGTTATAAGCAGCAGCATTGTCAAAAGGTAGTGACAAGAAAATACCTTCTTGTGGAAGACAGGCTTAGTCTGGCCACCATAACCTGATTGCTTCCGGTCATAACGGCGCTTCCCTTGAACTGAAAGACTATCCTTGCCCTTCTTGTACTGAGTGACCTTGTGCAAAGTGTGCTTCCTGCACTCCTTGTTCTTGCAGTAAGTCTTCTTTGTTTTTGGAACGTTAACCTGGTATATAATAATAAGCAAGATCCAAATTTTAACAATAATTGGTATGTAGTTTCAATAAAGAAACAAGGTCATTTTTTTAAATTAAATATATTTGGATATAAGCCATATAACCATAGTTGTCAAATCATATATCGTATCCTATATAGTTTTGTTGGAATTTTGGATCGTATATATTATCAAAAGGTATATGACAAATTGAAAAAAAAATAAAGCTAATTGCTAAAATACCTAAATATATCACAAAAACAATCAAGAATATAAAGCATAGAACATATGCAATGGACAATGTGAAATGGGATATGCAAGTCAGAAAAAATAAGTTTTTGGTAAACACTGAACAAATAAAATCAATTTTTGTTGAACAATGAACTACTAAAATCAAAAACAAAATTTTTATCAAGTTATGTCTCTTACAATGGCACAAAGAAGACTGGGAGAATTAGACGACCTTCCATGACTATTCCGAAGCACAAAAATAGGACAAAATGGCTAGAAGTTTGCTCGGAACTGCTTGATATGGGCTCAGAGCTTAGATTTGAGTTTTTTTTTTTGCTCGACAAGCCAAAACTGCTCAGCAAGGGTCAGGATGCTCGGATTTAATTATTTTTGCTCAACGATTGTTCACATGTGCTCAATAAAGGCTTGAAAGTCAAAACCGCACGACAAGAGAAAGCGATGCTCGGATTTGAGTTTTTTTTTTTGCTCTACAAAGGCTTAGAACTACTCCGATCTTAGTTGTTTCTGCTAGATGAGTCTCAAAATTGACCAATGAGGGCTTGGGATACTCGGATTTGAGGAGTTTTTGCTCTAAGACTCGGATCTGAAAATTTTTGTTGTTGAAACTTGGACTGCCCCCACTCAGATGAGGAAAAAGGTTTCCAAACCATTTATTTCGATCGGATCAAGTTAAAAAAAATCTGACCCAACCCAGAAGACAACAGCCCAAACCCGACTGAGTCTACTATTTCATTTCGGATCAATATATACATCATTCAATATGATATCATATTGGACAATATGAAAGCAATATCATTAGATATTTCACATAGTATGATGACATAGTCCGATACATATCATCATATATCCATATTGTATCGTGTGATATGAATCGCATATTCAGACAAGATCAACTATGGATATAATGGTGGCAAAATGAACCCGACCTAAACCCAGTCTCTTGGGCCGGGTATGGGTAGGGGCCAATCTGATCGGGTAGGATCCAAGTCGACCCAACTGACCCGGATAAAATTCAGGTCGAGTACGGATTTGACCCGTCAACCTAACTCAACCCAG
Source organism: Scilla litardierei (assembly GCA_030789695.1). Lineage (NCBI taxonomy): Eukaryota > Viridiplantae > Streptophyta > Magnoliopsida > Asparagales > Asparagaceae > Scilla > Scilla litardierei. The sequence continues at coordinate 157,437,305 of CM061140.1, read as the reverse complement.
ATTCCACACACTTATATATTATAAATATATACATATTATTATCATAAAGCCAAATGCTCTCATACCACATTGGTAAGTGATGTTAACATCCAAACGGCTCATTCAAATCCTATTGGGTGTTCAGGTTTATTTTTAAATTATAAATCAATATATAAATCAATTTTAGCTTTATCTTTACTATATATATGTATAAATAATAATTATTCTCACAGTCACTAAGTAGCTCACTTGGTAAGTATTTATATTAACAAATGAGGTTGAATGTTCAAATGTTACTGTCCACATTGTTTTTCTCCTCTTTTCAGCTCGAACCCGACCCGTCAAACAAATCGGGTTAGGTACGAATGACCCAATTAACACCTGGGTCAGGTATGGATTTTCGAACCTTGACTTGAATTAAATCTGGGTCAGGTTCGGCTTTACCCTTATTTAGGTCAAGTCAGGTCAAACATGACCCGAATCAAACCCGACCTGACCTGTTTGCCACCCCTATATGTATATAACCATAATTGAAACTTCAAAGACATGCAACGTAACCCAAACAATAACTAAAGATGAATAAACCTATTCATCAAGTCCAACTCCATGGAAAAATGATACTTTTAGAAGATTTTCCCACAGAATTGAGGGCAAATGTCCTAATCTATTGAAAGATTTGAATTTCAAAAACACTAGACACCTCTAAATGTTGGGTTATATAATATCATGGAACAAAACTGAGTACTAACATGGCAACTTCAAAAAGCATAGTTACAAAAGAAAGGAATAAAATGACAAAGTTGCTACACGTGCTAAAACTCAAACACATTGCTTCTTAGAATAGAAACCATAATTCCACTGCTTGGACCTTCACTATGTTCGTAGCTTGGAGCACGATACAATGATATGAAGCTTAGATCGGTAGCTTCGTTCTCATTTAGCTCTTTTCAAAAATGGATCGCGCTTGGGAGCTTGCTTTTGACAAGTCGAAAAAAGTATCGTTTATCGATTTTACTTTTATACTACTTGATTGAGTTACTTTCTCAGGTTGAGCTTCTGTTTGGGGTGATCCAGTAAAGAATGGGTATTACAAAAATCGTTTACAAACAATTACCAAGCGAAAAAACCTTCTCTTATTGTACATTTGCAACAACATCTATATACTACATATAACATCAATTATAACCCACATAAGCAGAATAATTAAGTGAGTAAGCACAAAGCTTCTCTATAAAGCATACACTTTCACACATATATCATATGAAGACCATTCAGTAACAACATATACCGGTTTTATATTCAAATGCTTTTGCCCTATAGAAATGTGATAAGGGTCAATTGTGTGCACTTATTAATCTTTAAGCAAAAGTGTAGTATACATTTCCAGCATCCTTGCTTGAAGTCCATAATAATTTTTTTATATATAAAAGGCATTACTATCATCATTCCAATGCATCGAAACCTAGTCAAAAACCAAAGCAAACTACAGGGCAAAGATTACAGCTCAAGTGATAAACCTCTGATGAGATGCTCATCACAGCTCTCCATGGACTCTAGGATTACTCTTATGATCGTTATGGACACAGTTCCACCAATCTCTCGTGTTTTGAGTAATCTATCTAACGAACAAATAAATAAAACAATGAACAAATAAATAAAATAAGGATCAAGTGAGCAATAAAAAACAAGCAGTTTCAACCAAATATAAAGGGAAATATAACAGACGGACAAATTTGATAATGATCCAAAAAATGAATGCCCTAAAAGTTTTCCAACCATCCACCAACAAACAATTAACGCCCTATAAGGTTTCCGATATCTCTATTTCCCACATCTATAAATTTGGTATTACTAAACTTTATGGATGTTAGAGATTAAAATAGCTAACTGCCAATGCGAAGCCGTGAAACTATTAGTTGTTCACATGGTCATTTAAAAACCACATGGACAAGTTCAAAATTTTGAATTTGATCCCTTTTTCACCGGAGTAAATCAAAATCTAGGCGGTGCATATTAATGAAAAATGAAAGATTTGCCAAAGCAAATGGCGAATTAGAGTTTCACGGTACAATTTTTATAAACCCTAAGAATAATCTAAATAGACTAAAAATAAAAACAAGCTCTCAATTAATTAAAAAACTGCTAAAAAGTCTAAAGATAAACGCTTGATCACCTTTTAAAACTGTAAATATAGATCAAAAAGATGTTGATTTTTACCATGTTTGATGATCCGAGAAAATACTGAAAGGTTTTGCGCTGAGCGACCGAACGTTGATAATGGAGGCGGAATCTGGAATTTAAGGGCTAGGGTTGAGTGCTGCTATTCACATTACACACTTTGCTACACTTACTACATTTCATTTACAAGTTTACCATTATTGTGTGCGCGTTTACTAAAGGGTTAATATGTTTAGCAATTAGCAATAATGTAACTTAACTAACATCGCTTTGTAAGTGACCCTGCCAGTCTACACACACTAGAGGGAGGTGAATAGTGTAATGGCAAGCAAAGTGCTTAATTAAAAGTTACTAAAATTAAAGCACAATAAGCAGCGGAATTAAACAGAGTGCTGAACAACAAACGCAAACACAAGGATTTTACCCGGGTTCCCCAAAACTTGGGTACGTCCAACCACACCAGTATTCACTATATTCCCACACAGAGAAGTGAATACAAATCCCACAAAGAGATACCTCACACAGAGGATTTAAGATTCCCAGAAAGAGATATCCTTACTCTCTCACAGAGAGACCTCACACAAAGGATTTTGTCCTCTCACACAGAAAGAACCAAACTCTCACAAAGAGAGTAACTCCCACAAAGAGATTAACTAATTCCCACAAAGAGAATTAGGGTTTCGAACAAAAAACAAAACGAAACAACACTTACCTATGCCTTAATATGATCTTACCAATACAATGAAGAAGGCATGCAAGTGAATGACCAAGTGCTTGAGATTAGCTTTGATTGCACTTGATGATCTTTGTAACTGCCTGTATTTTTAGACGTATTTTAGATCGTGCGTATCGGTATTTTATTTCTGTCGTCCGGATAACTTTTCGTCCATACGTTTCTTGCTACGCATCGACACGAGCGCGTCTCTGTTTTCGTTTTCACCGTGTCACAATTAATTTACCATCAAGTTTAACTAAATACTTTAACTTAATTATCTTATTAATTACAATTTGCTAAATTAATGTTAACTTTAGACTATTTTTGAGGAGGGAGGAATCTGATTTCAAAAACGTGTTACACTCTCTAACTATGTTTTAAAATTAAACGTGAATGATGAGTTAAGATAGGAGATTAAATGGTTAAAGTAAGTAAGTAAAATAATTAGATGTAATTATTAAAATAAATAAAGTAATTAGTGAAAGTTAAAAATGATTTAGCAAATTGTAATTAGTAAGATAATTAAGTTAAAGTATTTATTTAAACTTGATGGTAAATTAATTGTGACACGTTGAAAATGAAAACAGAGACGCGCTCGCGTCGACGCGTAGCAAGAAACGTACGGACGAAAAGTTATCCGGACGACAGAAATAAAATACTGATACGCACGATCTAAAATACGTCTAAAAATACAGGCAGTTACATTCTACACACCTTAAGAAAAATTCCGTCCTCGGATTTCTTATCAACTAATGAGTAGGAAACAAGTATGGATAACACTCTCGTATTTATATGAGATAAATTATGACCTGAAATACTTCGAGACGAAGAAATGAAATTGGTTAGGAAAAGACACAAGTGATGTAATTAAGATTGAGTTCAAAAAGAGGTTCGGATGACTAAGCACCATCGATGGCATTAACCGTTAGTGGGAAAGTGAAAAGGCTAGGGACGGCTACCCAAGATGTGCAGGGACAAGGGTGAGAAAATAATAAAATACAAATATATATTTTTTTTTGAAAAGTTAAAAATCTATATTAAGTAATGTACAAAATACAATACAAGTAGGAATACTGTATGTGAAAGAGAAGGGAGCGGACACAAGCGTCGTCACCTTCTACTTTCCCATATAGCACCTAGAAAGGAAAGATACAAGTATCCATGCCAAAGATGTACTAATCCAACCCACTGCAGTAGAAACAACTCGGCCCAAAGCTTATCCATTGTCACGAATATCCCAGTTATCAAGAGCGCTTGCTGCATCATCCTCAGGTTCATCATGATTCCGAAGAGCAATTCTTACATCTGCAGTAATATCCTCAAATAGCAGGGTCTTTATCCTCTTAGACCGTTCGAAGATGCGCCTATTGCGTTCACGCCAAATGTGCCATACCCCCGCTGCTAAAGCTGTCTTGGCAAGATGTCCAAGGATGCCTTTTTTACCAAAATGCACTAGGTAGTAATTTCCCACAGCTTCCAAAGTGTGTTCATGTTGGCCGGCCTTTCCCAGTTTCAACAAAATTCTGCACAAGATATAATTAGAGAATGGGCAAGTGAAGAATAAATGATTTAATGTTTCCGCCCCATCCTCACATAATACGCAATTTGTAGCCGTGTTTAGCCCCCATTTAGTTAGTGTGTCTCTCGTTATAAAATACATATATATATATATATGAAAATTTTCAAATGAGAACATTTCGCACGGTGCGAAAATGTTTTTATCTTTTTTTTGAAATTTTTTTTTTCAAAAATTCTTTTTTCCACCCTCATTATATGTTGTTATACCCCCCTCAAAAAATAATGGTTGAGAAATAATGCCATTTGACCTTCGATCAAGGCATTTCATCAAATTCGCACGTTTTGAGACCGTTAAATTTGTAACGGGTGGATGGGTGCTCTAATGCCCAACGGGTTCACCCATTATTTTCCATGGGGTATATATTTGTATGGATTAAACATCAAAAAAAGAATTTTTGAAAAAAAAATTTCAAAAAAATAAAAAAAATGCTTTCGCACGGGTTTTTTCGCAACGGAAGATCGCTATATATATATATATATATACACACACACATACTCACAACTGCAACCCCAATATTCTAACACACTGGTTGTTAAACTCATAACCTCAAACAAGTGTTCCTAAAATAAATCTTCTCGTCTCGTCACTGAATAATGTTACAATTATAAGCATATCTTGAACTTAGATATAGGTCCAATACTTCCCCTTTCTTTTGATTTCTATCTCATAATTCTTGCCTTAAACAATTAATACTTTAAACAAGGCAACCTCAGAAAGAAAATACCAACTATCCTCAACCAATACTTTTACAAATTTCCTCACTCCTTCGCTCATCATTGCTATTACGACAGTAACATCTTCTCGGGGGGGTTTTATTGTATGATATCCTCAATACCCAAGTTAAAAAAACGTACATTCTCATAGGTTGATGTAACGACTGCTTTTCATGAATCTGGATTTAATATAATATAATATATGTTTTGTTGAATTTTCTCCTTATGTGTGGTTTTCGTCTCCGTAGATTTCATTTTCGATCGATTCGTCGTATTTTCTCGCTTCTTCCTTAGGATTGTCGATTTCGAAGTATGTCACTCGTGACGGACTTCATAACGGTCGTATCTAACTGTTAGATCAAGCCTAGGAGTCTTAGGAATCGATCCCGGGGCCCCGCGCTCCGTATCGGTACTTTTCTGTGCTCATTAGCCGGTGTAAGAAGGGCCACCGACCGACTAGATGACGATCCAGTCGGTTGGCAATCCTTCTTGGACCGACTAGTTAGCTTTCTAAATTTCTCAGGAGTTACTGTTTATCGTTAGTCGGTCTAAGAACGTTGGTTGACCGACTAGGTTGCAAACTAGTCGGTCAGCAATGCTTCTTTAACCGACTAACACATCATCTAAATTTTAGTATCAGTTACTGTTTATTCTTAGTCGGTCTAAGTTCATATTTCGACCGACTAGTTGTTAAACTAGTCGGTTAAGTTTTGTACTCAGACCGACTAATTCTTGGTTCTACTGTACAGTCTAGTTACTGTTTGCTCTTAGTCGGTCTAAGAACGCTCATCGACCGACTAGATGCTAAACTAGTTGGTCAGTATTTGTTCATGGACCGACTAACTCTAAATCCTATTTTTCGTTCAGGAGTTACTGTTTACACTTAGTCGGTCTGCGTTGGTCGACCGACCGACTAGTTGCCAAACTAGTCGGTCAGTGGTTGTTCTTTGACCGACTAGTCTGTGTTAAAACCCTAATTTCTGGGCAGCCGCCAGCCTAGCCTATAAATACCCAACCCAAACGTTTTCTTCTCCCTCAACACGACCCAAAACCCTAGTTTCTCCAACTTCCCCCAATCTTTTCCAGATCTGATCCTAGGGTTCCCCGGAGTGTTTCTTCCGCCTTCTCTCGGTAAGAAATCGATCTACCGTTGTTTTTATAACCTATTTATATTTTTATGAAACCCTAATAAATTTCATGTTGTTTGTTGATTGTCCCCCAAAACAGCGATTTCCCCGTAGATTAGCATCCGTGTGACGAAGTGGTCGTCATCCCCGGTGCTAGGCAAGTGAAACTTGCTACTTAGGGTTTAGGCCATGTTTTAGGCCATTTTCTTAATGTAGGCGTAAAAGAGGCTAGGCGACGAAATGATACTCGCCTAGGCGCAAATTGGGGAACTAGCTTGACAACGAAGCTAGTTCCGACATATATCATGTTGCACAATTACCATGTCATATTTACTTTCCATTAACGGTACGCGAATATGTTCATGTCATTGCATCTTGCCTGTCACGTTTAAATTCAATTAGCGGTACGCACTTATCTGTTCCTAGCATTGCATTTTGATTGTCGTCGTGATTGTGTAGCACACGCTACAATGCTATTATTTTCCTGGCTCGTGTTCCAGAAGCGAGCCCTGTAGTTGGAAACCCCAACGCTCGACACATATGGGTGGGGTAAGAGATAAGCGGACTGAGCTGAGTGGCCTGATCCGCCACTCCGGCCAGCAGGTGAAATCTCTAGTGTTCAAGTGATTAATAGTGATAGAGATAAGCGGACTGAGCCACGAGCTGGCCAGCAGGTGGACTCTCTATGCACTAAGTGATAAACAGTGATAAATGAATAACAGTGATAGAGATAAGCGGACTGAGCCACGAGCTGGCCAGCAGGTGGACTCTCTATGCACTAAGTGATAAGTGATAAGTGATAAGTGTTACGTGATAAGTGTTAAATGATAAGTGATTAGTGATTTGGTAGCTTTTGCTACATTGTGCATGCTTGCCTCTCTTTTAAACTGTTGCATCATACTTAACTGCCATGTCTAGGGATGGCAGTAATGGCCTGACCCGTCCAGCCCGACCTGGCCCGACCCGGTTTTGACCTGGCCCGACCTGGCCCGTAGCCGGGTCGGGGCAAGCTTGGGCTTTGTATGCGCCCCGGCCCGCCCCGACCCGCCCCGATAAACTATAAAGCTTTACTATTTTGATGCGGACCGTGCAGTCAGCGAATAACCCATAACTAATACTCTATTCCACGGTTCTCCTAATTGGGCCAATTCCCAATTCTAAATTACCAAATAAATCAAAATTCTCCCAATTCATAAATAAAATTTTTATTTGGGATTCATATGGATGGAACTAATGACTTGACCCGACCGGCCCGACCCGGCCCGACCCGGCCCGACCCGGTTTTGGTAAGAAAGAACCCGCCCCGCCCCGGCCCGCGACCCGCCCCGCCCCGGCCTGCAGATGAGTCGGGGCAAGCTTGGGTAGTTAAATACCCGCCCCGCCCCGCAATATTGCCATTCCTAGCCATGTCATGCATACTAAACTGCTAGGTTGCTAGTTGCCTACTTTCAGTTTCCTTGCCCAAGTCTTTTAGACTTGCTGACATGTGCCCCTTTACTCTTTTGGGTGACACATGTTAGATCCTGAGCCCGAGTACCTTGTTGAGGACGAGGTGTTTGCTGACGCCGAGCCCGAGCCTGAGTTTGACGGGGTGTACGTGGACACTGGGGACCAGTCCTAGTGTCTTCGTTGTGCTTTACTTTTGTTTAGACAGTTGTTTTGTTATCGGTGCGTAGCACCTATACTTTGTTATGTCGTCGTTTTGTTGGCCTTGTTCTGGGCCTTTAGACTCTTTTCTTTTAGCCTGGTGGCTTTTCTGGATGTTGAACTTATTTGTGATGTTGGACAATATTTGTGAGATGTGGAATTTTTATTTCAGTCTCTCCTTGTGTTATTATTGCTATTCTGTTGTGGTTACAGGGACCTGTTTATGTATTGTGGACGCTTATCGGGTTTGGGGCTTCACAGCTCCACTCTCGTGCGGACCTTTTCACGTACTCGCCTCCATTTAGGGAAGCGGGTCGTGACAGGTTTTAGTGGTGGCCCATGCAGGTCCTTCTGTAACTGCGATTTTTGGAATAGCGATAATAATATTAGAATGTCCAATAAATTGAGTTCGACGTCCGAGTCATAAGCTATGAGTCTAATCTGATTCGTTTTCTGTGTCATTAGATGGCAGGAAGGCGTTTCACCCGTGGTGGTGGTAGTGGTGCGGTCCCTCATGATGAGGAGCCTGAGCGGGAACCCACCAGCGGTGAGATGATGCGGATGATGCTCCAGATGATGCAAGTGCAGCAGGGCATGCTTTTGCAAGTCCAGAATGCTCCACTTGCTCGAGCTGCCCGGGCTTTTCCGGATGTCCCTCGCTCTGAGCCAGGAGCGAAGCAATTTCGGGAGCTGGGTCCCGCATATTTTGATGATTCTGAGGGTCCTCTGGCTGCCGATGAGTGGATTCGGAACGTCGAGGACAATCTGAAGATGGCCAAGATCACCCCGGCTGGATGGGTTGATTTGGCGAAGAGGCAGCTCAAGGATAATGCTCGGAATTGGTGGGATGCGGAAGAGAAGTTGTTGGTGGAGCCGATAGCTTGGGCTACCTTCAAGGCCAGGTTTGAGGGTGAGTTCTTCCCGAAGGCTGCCAAGGAGGAGATGCTGCAGCGTTTTATCGATCTGAAGCAGGGGAACTCGTCGGTGGACATGTATCACCAAGAGTTCATGAGGCTGAGTCGGTTTGCACCAAAGATGGTGCAGGACGCTGAGGAGAGAGCTCAGAGGTTCCTGCAGGGGCTTGCTTCGGAGCTCCAGAGTTTTGTGACCTCTTCTGACCGGGAGTCTTATCAGAAGGTTTTGGTCGCTGCCAAGAGGCAGGAGCTGCTTGTGAACCAGAGAAGGGGAATCGTTGTTGGTGCTGGGAAGAGGCCTGTGGAACAGGCGAGGGCTGTGGTTAGACCTGGATTCAGGCCTACTCATTCTGCTCAGTTTAAGAGGCCAGGAGGGCCTGTTCGGAGGACTTTCCATTTCTGTGGCAGGGATGGCCATGTTAAGGAGTCGTGTAAGAAGTTCTTGGGGCAATGTATTGCTTGTGGAGATCCCTCCCATGCCATCAGGGAGTGCCCGAGGTTGAAGCAGCCTTGGAGGGCACCTGTTGCAGCACAGCCGTTGCAGCAGCGAGCGACTGTTCCTGCTGGTCGTGGAGCAGCTCTTGTTCCGCAGGGGCAGGCTTTTCGGCAGGCTGTTCCGCCGAGGAGGCAGGCTTTTCTGATGACCGCTGTGGAGAACGAGGCTGTGGATGAGGTTATCGCAGGTAATCCTCAATCTAGCTGTTATTTTCCGAGCTGGTTTTGATTGTTTGATTGTGTTGTTTGCTTGAACATGGCTGTTTGCTAGACTAGGGTTTGATTGTTAATTGCTTGTTAGGTTTGGTGTTGGTGTGCACATTTCCTGCACGAGTCCTCTTTGACTCTGGTGCATCGATGTGCATTATTTCTCGGAGCTTCGTGGAGAAGCATTCCTTGTCGACTTCCCCTCTTCCGAAGAGTTGGAATATCGTTACAGGGAATGGTGTGGTCTCGGTGCATCGTGGTTGCAATTCTTGCTCGTTGGTGGTCTGTGGACATGAGCTCTTCGCTGATTTCATTATCCACGACATCATCAACTATGATGCAGTTCTTGGGATGGATTGGCTTGCGAGCTTCTATGCCACGATCGACTGTCGGAAGAAGAAGGTGGTGTTCGAGATTCATGGACATCCAGTGTTTGAGTTCAGTCGTGGTAGCAGTTCGCTTGGTCCTGTCAGATTTCGGGCCAGGCCGGTGGAGGCTGTGGCTATGCAGATGGAGCTGGAATGGCCAGCTGTGGTGCGAGATTTTGGCGACGTCTTCCCCGAGAAGATTCAAGCCATCAGGGAGTGGCCTGTTCCGTCGTCAGCATCTGAGATTCGGAGTTTCCTTGGACTTGCTGGTTATTATCGGCGATTCATTAAGGACTTTTTCCGTATTGCTGAGCCGATGACCAGGTTGACGCGGAAGGATGTTGCTTATGTTTGGTCGGGTGATTGTGAGAGTGCTTTTGGTGTTCTGAAGGAGAGGTTGACGACTGCCCCTATTCTTGTTGTGCCTGATCGCAGCGGTGGATTTGAGATCTTTTGCGATGCTTCTGGCAAGGGTCTCGGTTGTGTGTTGCATCAGCATGGGCATGTTGTGGCGTATGCGTCTCGTCAGCTTAAGGTTCATGAGAAGAATTATCCGACGCATGATTTGGAGTTGGCTGCCGTTGTGTTTGCTCTTAAGATTTGGAGGCACTTCTTGCTGAGTGAGAAAGTGAAGATTTTCACCGATCACAAAAGCTTGAAGTATATTTTCACTCAGAAGGAGCTCAACATGCGACAGCGTCGGTGGTTGGAGCTTATGGCGGATTATGATATTGATTTGCAATTTCACCCTGGCAAGGTGAATGTGGTTCCAGATGCTTTGAGTAGGCTTCCAGCGGTGATGATTTTGACCTCGCAGTGGAGATTGCAGCAGGATTTTTGCGAGTCTGGTGTGGAGATTGTTCTTCCTGGAGAGGCTTCTTCGTTGATGTACATGCAGGTACAGTCGACGATCGTGGATCGGATTAAGGCTGGCCAGGCTGAGGATCCGAAGCTGGTGAGGATTCGGGAGCAGGTGGAAGCCGGTCTGCGGACTGACTTTTTGATTCATGAGGATGGCTCGCTGAGGTTCGGAGCCAGGTTGTGTGTGCCAGCTGGGGATATCAGAGAGGAGTTGATGGTGGAGGCACACAGTTCGCCGTATTCTGTGCATCCTGGTGGCACCAAGATGTACCAGGATCTTCGTTTGTATTATTGGTGGCATGGTATGAAGAGGAGCGTGGCTCGGAGTGTAGCCAAGTGCTTGGTTTGCCAGCAAGTGAAGGCGGAGCATCAGCATTCGGCCGGGTTGCTACAACCGCTTCCGATTCCAGAGTGGAAGTGGCAGCACATCACTATGGATTTCGTGACTGGACTACCTCGGAGTCCGAAGCAGAATGACGTGATTTGGGTGATCGTCGATCGATTGACCAAATCTGCGCACTTTATTCCATTCTGAGTGGGACAGTCCACTGAGGCGCTAGCGAGGAGATATATGGAGGTAAAATTCTTTTACTCTCCATTTTTATTTCCTTTTCCTAGTTTGGATAGTGATGTAACGTGAATCGTGCAGGAGGTTGTGCGACTTCATGGAGTCCCCGTGAGTATCGTGTCTGACAGAGACACGAGGTTCACATCTCAGTTCTGGCAGAGTTTGCAGAAGAGCTTGGGTACGCGTCTGAGTTTCAGCACGGCGTACCACCCGCAGACGGATGGCCAGTCCGAGAGGACGATTCAGATTTTGGAAGACATGCTGAGGGCGTGCATGTTGGGTTTCAAGGGTTCGTGGGAGGACCATCTACATCTGGTAGAGTTTTCCTACAACAACAGCTTCCAGGCGAGTATTGGCATGGCGCCTTTCGCCGCTCTTTATGGGAGAAAATGTCGATCGCCATTGAGTTGGGATGACGTTGGTGATCGGGAGTTGTTGGGACCTGAGATGATCGTGGAGGCCGTGGATATCGTCAGGAATATTCGGGAGAGGTTGAGAATTGCTCAGGACCGTTTTAAGCACTGGGCGGATGCTAAACGTCGTCCTTTGGAGTTTCAGCCGGGCGACCATGTGTTCTTGAAGATTTCCCCGAATCGTGGTGTGATTCGTTTTGGGAAGCGTGGGAAGTTGAGCCCGTGATACATTGGACCGTTTGACGTTTTGGAGAGGGTTGGCGAGGTAGCTTATCGCTTGGCCTTGCCGCCATCTTTGTAAGGAGTTCACAATGTTTTCCATGTGTCGCAGCTTCGTCGATACATTAGCGATCCGTCTCATGCGGTGGATTTTTCGGAGATTACCGTTCGCCCCGATATGACGTATGACCAGCATCCAGTGCAGATTCTGGATAGGCGTCAGAAATCGCTTCGGAACAAGGTTGTCAATCTTGTGAGGGTGATGTGGCGACACGGTTCACCTGGAGAGTCTACTTGGGAGAATGAGGATGAGATGCGAGAGCGTTTCCCACTTTTGTTTCCGGACTCGTGAGTATTTGGAAATTCCGAGGACGGAATTTTTCTTAAGTTGGGGAGGATGTAACGACTGTTTTTCATGAATCTGGATTTAATATAATATAATATATGTTTTGGTGAATTTTCTCCTTATGTGTGGTTTTCGTCTCCGTAGATTTCATTTTCGATCGATTCGTCGTATTTTCTCGCTTCTTCCTTAGGATTGTCGATTTCGAAGTATGTCACTCGTGACGGACTTCATAACGGTCGTATCTAACTGTTAGATCAAGCCTAGGAGTCTTAGGAATCGATCCCGGGGCCCCGCGCTCCTATCGGTACTTTTCTGTGCTCATTAGCCGGTGTAAGAAGGGCCACCGACCGACTAGATGACGATCCAGTAGGTTGGCAATCCTTCTTGGACCGACTAGTTAGCTTTCTAAATTTCTCAGGAGTTACTGTTTATCGTTAGTCGGTCTAAGAACGTTGGTTGACCGACTAGGTTGCAAACTAGTCGGTCAGCAATGCTTCTTTAACCGACTAACACATCATCTAAATTTTAGTATCAGTTACTGTTTATTCTTAGTCGGTCTAAGTTCATATTTCGACCGACTAGTTGTTAAACTAGTCGGTTAAGTTTTGTACTCAGACCGACTAATTCTTGGTTCTACTGTACAGTCTAGTTACTGTTTGCTCTTAGTCGATCTAAGAACGCTCATCGACCGACTAGATGCTAAACTAGTCGGTCAGTATTTGTTCATGGACCGACTAACTCTAAATCCTATTTTTCGTTCAGGAGTTACTGTTTACACTTAGTCGGTCTGCGTTGGTTGACCGACCGACTAGTTGCCAAACTAGTCGGTCAGTGGTTGTTCTTTGACCGACTAGTCTGTGTTAAAACCCTAATTTCTGGGCAGCCGCCAGCCTAGCCTATAAATACCCAACCCAAACGTTTTCTTCTCCCTCAACACGACCCAAAACCCTAGTTTCTCCAACTTCCCCCAATCTTTTCCAGATCTGATCCTAGGGTTCCCCGGAGTGTTTCTTCCGCCTTCTCTCGGTAAGAAATCGATCTACCGTTGTTTTTATAACCTATTTATATTTTTATGAAACCCTAATAAATTTCATGTTGTTTGTTGATTGTCCCCCAAAACAGCGATTTCCCCGTAGATTAGCATCCGTGTGACGAAGTGGTCGTCATCCCCGGTGCTAGGCAAGTGAAACTTGCCACTTAGGGTTTAGGCCATGTTTTAGGCCATTTGCTTAATGTAGGCGTAAAAGAGGCTAGGCGACGAAATGATACTCGCCTAGGCGCAAATTGGGGAACTAGCTTGACAACGAAGCTAGTTCCGACATATATCATGTTGCACATTTACCATGTCATATTTACTTTCCATTAACGGTACGCGAATATGTTCATGTCATTGCATCTTGCCTGTCACGTTTAAATTCAATTAACGGTACGCACTTATATGTTCCTAGCATTGCATTTTGATTGTCGTCGTGATTGTGTAGCACACGCTACAATGCTATTATTTTCCTGGCTCGTGTTCCAGAAGCGAGCCCTGTAGTTGGAAACCCCAACGCTCGACACATATGGGTGGGGTAAGAGATAAGCGGACTGAGCCGAGTGGCATGATCCGCCACTCCGGCCAGCAGGTGAAATCTCTAGTGTTCAAGTGATTAATAGTGATAGAGATAAGCGGACTGAGCCACGAGCTGGCCAGCAGGTGGACTCTCTATGCACTAAGTGATAAAAAATGATAAATGAATAACAGTGATAGAGATAAGCGGACTGAGCCACGAGCTGGCCAGAAGGTGGACTCTCTATGCACTAAGTGATAAGTGATAAGTGATAAGTGTTACGTGATAAGTGTTAAATGATAAGTGATTAGTGATTTGGTAGCTTTTGCTACATTGTGCATGCTTGCCTCTCTTTTAAACTGTTGCATCATACTTAACTGCCATGTCATGCATACTAAACTGCTAGGTTGCTAGTTGCCTACTTTCAGTTTCCTTGCCCAAGTCTTTTAGACTTGCTGACATGTGCCCCTTTACTCTTTTGGGTGACACATGTTAGATCCTGAGCCCGAGTACCTTGTTGAGGACGAGGTGTTTGCTGACGCCGAGCCCGAGCCTGAGTTTGACGGGGTGTACGTGGACACTGGGGACCAGTCCTAGTGTCTTCGTTGTGCTTTACTTTTGTTTAGACAGTTGTTTTGTTATCAGTGCGTAGCACCTATACTTTGTTATGTCGTCGTTTTGTTGGCCTTGTTCTGGGCCTTTAGACTCTTTTCTTTTAGCCTAGTGGCTTTTCTGGATGTTGAACTTATTTGTGATGTTGGACAATATTTGTGAGATGTGGAATTTTTATTTCAGTCTCTCCTTGTGTTATTATTGCTATTCTGTTGTGGTTACATGGACCTGTTTATGTATTGTGGACGCTTATCAGGTTTGGGGCTTCACAGCTCCACTCTCGTGCGGATCTTTTCACGTACTCGCCTCCATTTAGGGAAGCGGGTCGTGACAGTTGTCTCATCCGTAATGTATCATCTCTCGCTCATTGTATAACTTAACTTGTAGTACTATAATTGTGACATCATCTAACTCCATATCCTTGCCTCCCTGGACCCATTCGTCGCAAACTTGATTTGTTACATCATACAACTCTGTATCCTACACTATCTCTTGGTTACCACATTAATGTTGAATTTTGTTATGCATTATGTTGATAGAATGATAGAAATGATGATGATTATTATTATTAGATTATAATTACGGATAGGCGTAGTTTGAGATGATGTAAGGTTACGGCGTCGGAGGGAGGAGCGGGCGGCGTTCGGGGCGAGCTCTGGTGGTGGTCGGAGCCGTCGTCCGACGGGGGCGAGCTGAAAGAAGCTCGGCGATCGGAGAGAGCTCAGAGAGCGGAGCTCAACGTCGGACAGAGCGGGGAAGCGGCTGAGGGGGCTGCTGTAACCACACAACTATCGTAATTTCGTTTGTGTATTTACTAATTACCTTCCTAATTACCCTCCCCTAATTACTTTAACTACCCCCCTAATTACCTACCAAACTTACCCGTTCTCAGCAGCCACCTACCCACCATTAGTCACTTCCTTCATCACCTTAACCCAGGATTCCTCTACCTATCTCTCTCCTCCTTTCGTGCTCAGATCTAACCTCTTCACGTGGTGCCAAACCCTCACCCTATTCTTATTATAAGAACCTAACCCATTTCGTTCTCAAAACAAAACGCACGCACACAACTCCTCTCTCGTCCCCGTTCATTTCTCTCCCCTCAACAAACCCACATATCTCTATCTCTCTCCCCCCTTCTTGTTTTCTTTTCGTTCGAACCCAACAAAAGCCCACCCGCAAGGAAACCTCTCCCCTCTCGCACGACATCTCGTTCTCATCTCTTCCCCTCTCTCACAGTCTCTCTTCTCACTCTCTATCTCCTCTCTCGTTCTCTCTCGCGCTCTCGCCTCCGGCAGCTCGACCGCTGCCTCCCCCGCCTTCACCAGCTTCCCAACGATCAGCGAGGCATCCCAATCGTAGATGTCGACCAATGGTGTTGGCAAGGAGTATCATTGGGGATGAGTATTGGCATGCTTTTGGGCTTAGGTGTTGATGTTGGATGTCAGTCTTGTGCTCGGATTTGGGAGACGGCTAGGATGTTGGTTTCTTGTTGGATGTTATGGAGATTGCTGAAAGAAGTGGTAGCGATGATCTTGACCCTCGAGAATTGGCCTTATATTTGCCTATTAGTGTTGATCTGGATATTGGCTTGTAATTTGGTAGCGTGGCAGATGAAATCATTTGTGTTCGGCTGGTTAAGTTGTAACAGCGCGGATGCACTACGTTTAGCCCTTATGTTTATGTATGATATGGCGATGATTTACATGATTAAGACCATGTAGTCATCATTTATTTGAGTTGAAAATTTTAGACGTTATGTTCAACTTTTTTGATGTGGTTTAAATAGCTTGCTACTGACATATCACCTTAGGTTCCAAGTTCGAACAGATGTCTTCATCATAATAGCTCTCATTTTCACATAGTGCCATTATCTCATATTTTGGCTAATTGATAATATGTATTAGTCACATCCTTTATTTTCTTATCACATTTCATGTTATTTACAACCTAATTTACTAGATTACTTTCTCATCTATCATTTATTTGCTTGAGCTTCTTCATAACATCAATTATTTGAAAAGACTTTTAAATTCTGAGGACGGAATTATTTTAAGGAGTGTAGAATGTAACGGCATGTTTTCATCAACACAACTATTACGTGTTTAACCTATTTCCAAATTTTTTTAAAAATATTTTGTAATGGTTTGTCAGGAGTTTTACTGATTTTCAAAATTTCTTATAAAAATATTTTGAAGTACCAGACTAGTTATGGAGTATTTTAGTAAGATCGGATTTCATCAAATAACTCTAAAAGATCTGATAGAAATTCATTTTCAGATATTGCTGTTTTGGCTTAATGAATTTATTTTCTATTCAAACATCTTCAAAACGTTTTCAAACTTCTAGAGTGGCATCTTATGATCATTTAAGGCTCCCCACATTAATTTCGTAATTTTCTGGTATCGTTTCGACCTAGAACCCGCATACCCGCTTTCTAAATGTTTTGGCCGAAAACTAATATCTCCATAGCTCAAACTCTGAAACGAATTTCGTATTCACGATCCTCGCGACGATACGATCCTGTGGGTATGTTTTCGTAATTTTTCGGACACGTTTACTAGTAGGGGCAAAATCGTAATTTCGTTTGTGTATTTTACTAATTACCTTCCTAATTACCCTCCCCTAATTACTTTAACTACCCCCCCTAATTACCCTACCTAACCTACCCGTGACTACCCCCGCCATCTCTCTCTCTCAGCTAACTATCCCCCCCAACTACTTTTTTTTATTTCTACCCTATAAATTAACCCCATCCCTCCTCAGCTCTCACACACCCAGTCACTATCTCCCCTGTTATTTTCAAAGCCCATGCTATCTTTCATCTTCTCTCCAGTATGAAACCATCCCATCTTCGTTCTCTTCCCCAAAGCTACACATGCAAACATCGAACCCATCTTCTTCTCTCAAAAACCTCTCCCTCTCTCTTTCTTTGCTATCGAAATAACCCAGGCCGCACTCTCCCCGTATCACCCCCCCCCCCCCCCCACACACACACACACACACACACATGAGGCTCACCCCACAACTCACGCTCAAAACCCCCCCTCTCTCTTGTTTTTGTTCAAACCCAGAAACCCCCGCCGCTCTCACCCTCTCTATATCTCTCTCACTCTCCCATCTTTCCGCTCTCCCTCTCACCCATGCCCTCGTCGTCGACGGCGACGCACCGCCGACTGCCGCCTCCGCTTTGCCGCCTCCGGCCCTCCACCGTGACCCCCGAAGCACTGCACGCCGACCAGGCCCCCACCACTGTCGCAGGACCCCCCGGCACCGCCCCGTCGTGCCCCCACTCTCCCCGCAGTCGTCGCACTCCGACGACGAAGCCACAGCAGCACCCTGACGCCGCCGTCCTCTGCCCCCGTCGACGACGAAACCCCCACGCCCCGCAGCGAACATGAACAGCGAAGGGTGAGTAAGTACTCGATGTAAATTCCGTAAATTCGAAGTTATTTTCGTATTTCAGATTTTAAATAATTATTAAATAGGGTTTTATGGTATTAAATCCATAACTTGAAATATAAGCCCTAGAAAAATGTGAGACTAGCTTCAGAAAATCAGAAATAATATTCTGAATCCAATGGCACTAGTTTCATCTCCATTGAACGCCTAGTTTTTCCAAAATTAATTTTAAGCATAAATTTTAAATACATTATTTTCTTTTAAAAATCCCTAACTCTCTGATTTCACGTACAATGATACTTGATAAAAATATATGTTATAATACTCTTCGATACGGTCATTTTGATAGCTCATTCGTAACTTTTCGATAAAGATTGCATCCAGAATAAATGTTTGAATAAATACGTTACTAATTGAAAAATTGTTTTTAAATTGTTTTTGAGCTTTTAAAAATTCTAAAAATTACTATAAGCTTTAGAAAAATATTTCCTCTTGCAGTAAAACTATTTTTATCATATATAGTCTATATAAAAATTTAGAACCTTTTTCAGCACAATTCAATCAGTTTAAAAATCAAAATGATCAATTTTAATAAGTAGAAAATTGGGTGTGCTATAACCGATTGTTTCTTGTGTTTGCAGGTACCAATCCTCGTGCACCAGCTCTTCTAGCTCCAACCTCGTCTTGCCATGACGAGCTCGAATATAGTAAGTCACGACATATTCTAAACTTAGAAAACTAGTCTACTGTGCTCGTATGAACTAGTAGAACACCACTTATAGCCTCAGAACGGCTATTGACTTGTACCAAACTAGAGACCTAACTTAATAGGAAAGTAATCAACTACAGATTACTTTACCAACTTTCAACTTTGGTGGTTGTAGCACGCAACTACCAACTTGGGTAAATTGTGTGCTAAACCACACTACCACGTGCTTAAAGCACGGAAGTAGCAGCTTTTAGTATTGGACTTGTCTTTACCCTACTTTCTGGGTTTCGATGAGAAAGTCAACCAGTTGACTTGGTTTGACTAACAACATGTGAAATATCGTATGGAACATCATGTGGAACATCCTGTGGAACATCATGTAAAGAACTTGCACTTGACACATCACTGGGGTATTGGGGTAACACATAGTTAGAGAGAGTACGGGAGTGACTAGAGTTCGATCTTCCCGTCCTACTGCCTGAGTTTTGGCATACCGTCCTGCTGCCTGAGTTTCGGCAAAATTTCTGTCCTGCTGTCTGGGTTTCGGCATTCGTCTGGGTAGCACCCAGGCAGAGATGGACTGAACGGTCACATATTGTACTCTCCTACTTGAGTCACGTAGTGTAGTTACTTTTGCACAGTCACTTTACTTTACACATTACAGTCACTTTACTTTACGCATTACAGTCACTTTACTTTATGCACTACAGTCACTTTACTTTACGCATTACAGTCACTTTACTTTACGCACTACAATCACTTTACTTTACGCATTATAGTCACCTTTACTTTACGCACTGCATGCACTTCACCTACTACACTTGTGCAGTCACAGTACTTTACTTGTCATACTTTTAGCTACAGCAGTATCATTTTTCACTTGATTAGCCTGCTTTACACTTGCACTACTACAATACAGTTGTTCTCTCCTTTCAGTTCTGTTTAATTTAACTACTCTGCTGTGTACAGTTGTTGCTCAGTACTTTACTTTTCACTCTGGTCTGCTTGTATGTAGTTACCTTTGTCATACTTGTACAATACTCCTTTTCTTTATTTAGAATTGTTGTGACTTACCTACGGTTCCATCTTCATGGCACCGCAGACGACGTACATATGGAAGTAGATGCTTTTGAATTGATAGTGCCAGAGTTCGACCTTGAGACCGCAGCTTCCAGAGCTATTTTCAGTTGTGTACTTTTCTTCTTTCATGTATATCTGTTGGGACATCTGTATGGTATGGATTGTAATAATTAGACACTATTTTGGTATTTTTGTACATCTCTGCATCGTGGCTATTTGGTTTCACTGGTTAACTGCAGGACCTGCGTAATTATCAAATAAGTAACGGGCCCCCGAGAGCGGGTCGTTACAAGTTTGGTGGCCCACGCAGGTCCTCGCTAACTACCTCCTGAACAATATAGCAAGATCAGGATGTACTATATAAAATACTCAAATTAACCTCGAGTACATGATATCTCGAGTGTTCACCTGTATTGGACATACGGGTAAAGCGTCCTTATTACCATCTTCATTCGGTCCTCCTTGATCCTCATCACTTCCTTTGAACTCTTAACCCTTGCTTAGGAACTCTGTTCCGTTCTTGGTTATACCCTTCCTAGTTACCTCTTTTGCTAACAGTTATAGTGATTTTTCATATGTTGAACTATCTACCCACTTCATCACATTTCCTTCAGTTGATGATGGCACGCATACAAATGATAAGCTTCCTTCAATGGACCATGATCCGGTCAATGTGCTTGGCTAAGTTTGTTGGATCATCCTAGCTAGACAGGGGGTAAGTGATCCTGTCTTAGTCACTTCCCTGGCCGTGTCCGCTGGACCGCAAGGACATGAATCATGATTATGTAACCATATCGATCTTCATCACTATCACCCTTCCTTCAGCTTGATGACCTTTCGATTGACCTTCTTAGAATATTTCTATTTCTAGTTTGCTTAAACTCTAGCTACGTTTATTTTAAAGAGGGTAGCATTCGGTTTTCGATCACCAGAAGTTCGAGTTCGACAATTGAAGCAAATCGAAGGACGCTCAGAAGTATTGGAGGATGGTGCTAACAAATTTGGGATGAACCAAACCGAGACGTGCAAGCGTGAGCAGCTACTACTTCTTCGTATTTTTTGAACTCGTATTCTTCTTCTATCCGTCGCTATCATCTTGTATCCATTTCCCCATGGGTTGAATTCCTTTCCCACCGACCACCTTCCCACCTCTTTATTTCCTTTGTCCGCTTGCCCCCTCGAGATCCGTTCCCGCCAAAACCTACCCTACCTAACATCGACTTTCGGTGCCCCTCCCCCTTTTATTCAAAACCCCTCTCCTTCCTCCCCAATCCACACCGTGGCTTTTCCCTTTCGCTCCGACACCACCCACTCCTCCTCCCGGCCTCTCCCCCAAGCGAGCTCGACCCATCTCACCCGAAGCTCTGCCAGCTTTCGCTCCACCCCATCCCAGAGGCCCCTACCATGGATCGACAGCCAGTCATAGACCTCGCCGCCACGGATCGACAGCCACCGATGGCCCACCGATGACCTTGGGGATTGTTGGGCTTAGCAACAATCCTCGTCGCCACCATCGATGTTGTCGTGGGGTTGAGATCTTGGAAAGTCGCCATTCTTGGCGTTCTTTCAAGCTTCTTGTCCCGGTTATTACCCCTTGAGATGTCCCGCTTCGTTTCCCTCTTGGGTCTTCTCCTTCTTGTTTGTTGGATAGCGAGCTTTTGGTCGTTGAGTTGTTTAGGGTTGATGGTGATAACCGTAGATGTCGACCAATGATGTTGGCAAGCAGTATCATTGGGGATGAGTATTAGCATGCTTTTGGGCTTAGGTGCTTTTGGGCTTAGGTGTTGAAGTTGGATGTCAGTCTTGTGCTCGGATTTGGGAGACGGCTAGGATGTTGGTTTCTTGTTGGATGTTATGGAGATTGCTGGAAGAAGTGGCAGCGATGATGTTGACCCTCGAGAATTGGACTTATATTTGCCTATTAGTGTTGATCTGGATATTGGCTTGTAATTTGGAAGCGTCGCGGATGAAATCCTTTGTGTACGGCTGGTTAAGTTGTAACAGCGCGGATGCGCTAGCTTTAGCCCTTATGTTTATGTATGCTATGGCGATGATTTACATGATTAAGACCATGTAGTCATCATTTATATGAGTTGAAAATTTTAGACGTTATGTTCATCTTTTTTGATGTGGTTTAAATAGCTTGCTACTGACTTATCACCTCAGGTTCCAAGTTCGAACAGATGTCTTCATCATAATAGCTCTCATTTTCATGTAGTGCCATTATCTCATATTTTGGCTACTTGATAATATGTATTAGTCACATCCCTTATTTTCTTATCACATTTCATGTTATTTACAACCTAATTTACTAGATTACTTTCTCCTCTATCATTTATTTGCTTGAGCTTCTTCATAACATCAATTATTTGAAAAGACTTTTAAATTCCGAGGACGGAATTATTTTAAGGAGAGTAGAATGTAACGGCCTGTTTTCATCAACACAACTATTACGTGTTTAACCGATTTCCAAATTTTTTTAAACTATTTTGTAATGGTTTGTCAGGAGTTTTACCGATTTCCAAAATTTCTTATAAAAATATTTTGAAGTACCAGACTAGTTATGGAGTATTTTAGTAAGATCGGATTTCATCAAATAACTCTAAAAGATTTGATAGAAATTCATTTTCAGATATTGTTGTTTTGGCTTAATGAATTTATTTTCTATTTAAACATCTTCAAACCGTTTTCAAACTTCTAGAGTAGCATCCTATGATCATTTAGGGCTCCCCACATTAATTTCGTAATTTTCTGAAATCGTTTCGACCTAGAACCCGCATACCCGCTTTCTAAATGTTTTGGCCTAAAACAGTATCTCCATAACTCAAACTCTGAAACGGATTTCGTATTCGCGATCCTCGCGACGATACAATCTCGTGGGTATGTTTTCGTTATTTTTCGAACACGTTTACTGGTAGGGGCAAAATCGTAATTTCGTTTGTGTATTTTACTAATTACCTTTCTAATTACCCTCCCCTAATTACTTTAACTACCCCCCAAATTACCCTACCTAACCTACCCGTGACTACCCCCACCATCTCTCTCTCAGCTAACTATCCCCCCAACTCTTTTTTTGATTTCTACCCTATAAATTAACCCCATCCCTCCTCAGCTCTCACACACCCAGTCACTATCTCCCCTGTTATTTTCAAAACCCAGGCTATCTTTCATCTTCTCTCCAGTATGAAACCATCCCCTCTTTGTTCTCTTCCCCAAAGCTACACACGCAAACTTCGAACCCATCTTCTTCTCTCAAAAACCTCTCCCTCTCTCTTTCTTTGCTATCTAAATAACCCAGGCCGCACTCTCCCCGTATCAACCCCCCCACACACACACAGGAGGCTCTCCCCACAACTCACGCTCAAACCCCCCCTCTCTTGTTTTCGTTCAAACCCAGAAACCCCCGCCACTCTCACCCTCTTTATATCTCTCTCACTTGTTGGATATTGGACTCCCCGGATTTGGTTTTGGATGATGAACAAACATAAATATATTATGAACTAACAATTTGTGAGCGCAGTTATGGAGATCGTCACCAAATTCATATGAACATCTAAAGCGACGTCTCAAGACTTCTCAAAGCACGTGATCGTATGCCTAAAGCTTCGTTGAAGCTTTTGGACCTTTTTAGAAGTCATGAAGATTCGGATCGAAGCTTTCGAAGACGGTTCGTCAAGTTTTATTTATAGTCTTTTAGCTTCGTTCCGTAGAATGTTAAGCCTTGAGTAGGTCTTACGTTTTAATCTTCATAACTCTCCTATCTTAGAGCTAGGAACTAGTAAGAAGTCCATACTAACTTTCCCGAAGCATCGCGCTTCGATTCGCGACTTCTTGTGCATGTTAGTTGGTTCAAGAAGAAGAACCAACCGACTAGATGGTGATCTAGTCGGTCGGCAATCCTTCTTGGACCGACTAGTTTGCTTTCTCAAATCATAGCTCTTTACTGTTTACAGTTATTCGGTCTACGTTGACTCACCGACCGACTAGTTTGTGAACTAGTCGGTCAGTGATGCTTCTTTGACCGACTAGTTGAGCTTCTACTGTACATGCCTAGTTACTGTTTGTCGTTAGTCGGTCCATGTACATTTGGCGACCGACTAGTTGATGAACTAGTCGGTCAACTTTTATTCTTGGACCGACTAATTCTATTTGTTCTCAGACTTTGTGTTTTATCTCTAGTCGGTCTAATTTATCTCACCGACCGACTAGTTGTGAAACTAGTCGGTCGGCAAGTGTGCTTTGACCGACTAGTTCCTTAAGTCTGAACTTCGACCTATTCCCTGTTCTCCAGTTAGTCGGTTCATGTTGATTGACCGACCGACTAGTTGATGAACTAGTCGGTCGGTGGTTGTTCTTTGACCGACTAGTTTGGTTCAGAATAGAGCCGTTGTAGCTTTAATTGAAACATTTTTTTCTCTCTCTCCTCTAACCTATATATACTTGATGAGCTGCATTCATTGCACTCAAGGCTGATATTAAGACAAGTTTAGAGATCAAAGAGAAATCATTCATTCCTCATTCAAAGCTCATTCTTTCCAATCTTGAATCTCTCCTCACTCTTATTTCAAAAGAGAGATTCATTGATTGTGAGCCTTCCAAGCCAAGTGCTTGATCCTAGGTCACCATCAACCTCTTAGCTCTCCATTGCTGGTCATCTACTTGGAGCTAGGGTTTGGTGTATCTTCATCTTCCTCAAAATCATCTTTGCCCTAATTCGTAAGTATACTCAAGGCATAGGTATTTTGTGGTAAGCTTTTCATTTCAATTTACTTTGATAATTGTAAGTTTCACTCTCGGTTGTGAGAGTTGTGATTGTGATCCCGGGTTGTGGGAGTCACAAGTTTATTTGTGTATGATTTGACTTGTGAAGGTTTTTCACAAGTATTTCATAGTGGAAATCTTGAGTTAGTGTTTCTAACTTGAGTATCCGGAGGGGATCCGGGTGTTTGGGACGTAGGATCACCGGGAACAAGTCGGGGAGACTTGGGTGGATCCGAACCCAGTAATATCGTTTGTTTGCGCTTGTTTATTTGTTGTCGATTGTTTAATATTCCGCATTTCCGCATTAATTGGTAGAGTTTGCAAGGTAATTAGGAATTAGCCTCTTAATTATTTTAAAGTACTATTCACCTCCCATCTAGTACTTGTGCAGTAGCTTAGCAGGGCATTACATTTGGTATCAGAGCCAAGTCTATACCTATGTCTGCCAACGACAACAAAAGCGTTTGTCCACCTTCCGACTATAGCACCTTCAAGAATCGTGAAGGAGCGTCTTCGGTGATGGAAGGACATTCCTCAACGAGGCCTCCTGTCACGACCCGCTTCCCTAAAATGGAGGCGAGACGTGAGAAGGTCCGCACGAGAGTGGAGCTGTAAAGCCCCAAACCCGATAAGCGTCAATAAAACATAAGCAGGTCCCTGTAACCACAAACGGAACAACAATAATAACGCAAGGGGAGACAGAAATAAAATCTCATATCTCATAATTTGTCCAACATGAGAATTAAGTTCAACATCCAGAAAAGCCACCGGGCTAAAAGAAAGAGTCTAAAGGCCCAGAACAAGGCCAACAAAAGGAACAACGTAGCCAAGTATAGGTGCCACGCACCGACAACAAAATAGCAGTCTAAAACAAAAGAGAAAAGCTCAACGAAGACACTAGGACTGGTCCCCAGTGTCCACGTACTCCTCGCCCAACACAAGCTCGGGCTCGGCGTCAGCAAACACCTCGTCCTCAACAATGTACTCAGGCTCAGGGTCTAACATGTGTCACCCAAAAGAGTAAAGGGGCACATGTCAGCAAGTCTAAAAGACTTGGGCAAGGAAACCGAAAGTAAGGCAAACTAACAACCTAACAGTTATAGTATGCATGACATGGCAGTTATAACATGAGTGCACAAGCAAGACATGGTGAAACAATAAGTACAAGAGAACAATTTATCAGGACAAGTCAAGAGTAGCCAAGCTACTAACAATCTCAATCATTTCACTAGTCACGTTTCAAGTTGTTTGTAGATGTTTACGCCTTACAGCTGAACGGTTTGGCATTCACGCTGATTGGCCGCTTAACACTACCCCAGAACCCAGAGTTTACGCCTTACAACTGCAGTTGCTGATCGGGTAGACTCCCAGTTGAATGACCGCTTAACTCTTACCACATCCCACACGTAAACAAGCCATGGTCCCTGTACATGAGCCCAGTAAATGAGCCAGGGTTGCCCCGCACGGGAGCTTGTTTTCCTAGTTCACGATTCAACATCGAGCGTTAGGGTTAGCAACTCATTATGCTCGCTTCTGGTCACGAGCCAGGAAGTACAAGTATTGTAGCGTGTGCTACGCAATCACGGGAACATATAAAGAATGCAATGACATGACAATTAATTCGCGTACCGGTAATTGAAATTAAACATGGCATGGTAGTTGTGCAACATGATGAATGTCGGATCTAGCTTCGTTGTCAAGCTAGTCCTAAATTTGCGCCTAGGCGAGTATCATTTCGTCGCCTAGTCTCTTTTACGCCTACAACAAGCGAATGGCCTAAGACATGGCCCAAAACCCTAAGTGGCAAGTTTCACTTGCCTAGCACCGAGGATGACGATCAACGAGGGTTCGTCCCACGGACGCTAATCTACGGGGAAGTCACTGTTATGGAGAAACAATCATCAAAACAACATTCATTTCATTAGGGTTTCACAAAAACACAATGGTTATGAAAACATTAAGAGATCGATCATTACCGTATCGGAAGCGGAAGAATGATGCCGAGCAAGCACGGCAACGGAAGAAACGCTCCGGGGAACCTAGGGTTCAGATCTGGAAAGGATGGGGAAAATCTGGAGAAATGGGTTTTGATGTGGATTTTGGGGGTTTTGGGGGATTTGATGAAGGTTTGGGGAAGATGAGAGGTGGAATGTGTTAAGTGAGGGTTTGGATGATGGAGGATGGGCTTGGAATGAAGGTTTGAGTGTTTGAGGAAGATGGGGGCTCAACGGGGGAGAAATTAGGTTTAGAGTTGAAGAAGAAGAAGAATAAAACGTTTGGAGGGGTATTTATAGAGTTTGGTGGCGGCTAGGGCAAAACTAGGGTTTCATGTACTGTTTAGTCGGTCAAGGAACAACTGCTGACCGACTAGTTTGAGAACTAGTCGGTCGGTTGACCAACGCGGACCGACTAAGTGTAAACAGTAGCTCCAGATGAAAACCTGAACTAAGAGTTAGTCGGTCAAAGAACAACTACTGACCGACTAGTTTGACATCTAGTCGGTCGATGAACGTTCTTAGACCGACTAAAAGTGTACAGTAACTGGTACCAAAAATAGTGAATGAGTTAGTCGGTTAAAGAAGCATTGCTGACCGACTAGTTTGCAACCTAGTCGGTCAACCAACGTTCTTAGACCGACTAACGATAAACAGTAACTCCTGAACATTTATCAAAGCCCACTAGTCGGTTTAAGAAGGTTTTCCGACCGACTGGATCGTCATCTAGTCGGTCGGTGCCCCTTCTTACACCGGCTAATGTGCACCAAAAGGTCCGAAATGGAGCGCGAAGCTCCGGGATCGATTCCTAAGACTCCTAGGCTCGATCTAACAGTAAGATATGACTGTAGGAATATGATGCCCTCAAGGCCATTTATTCCTGTGTGAATAGCACAAACATCTTGTTCGAAATAACAGTAAGCTGTTTGGTAATAATTTATCTAAGTCATATTGTAATGTAGTCAACATTAGATATCAACTTAGGTAAAGTCCTGAGACTTTATGCAAGGTCAAACGGGTATCGAGATGAGTATCTCGATCATGGAGAAACGTTTGACCGTCTGTAGCATAAGTCTAAAATGGTTCGTGGTCGTAGATGTTTCGAGACAAGGATATCGAAACATCGGATAGACCATTGTGTCTTAGTCTTCACCGTTTAGCGATGGCGATGATCTCATGATCGCTTGACTTGGCGAAGTCGAAGACGAGACACAGGTGCTCATTAGAATGAGTTCACTGAACGATCCACTAGAGTTATCATATGGTTATATTGACCAATCTGTCAGTGATAACTCTGAGTGATGATAGGATAGTTGGTCTTTTGACTTGAGGTCATTTTGACAGACCTGTGCGTGAACGGTGCTACTTAGATCAACTAACCTAGCTTCGAGGCAAGGCCTGTCGAAAGGTCTTTTGATTGGGTGTCACTTGAAACGTACGAGGCGAGTAATGGCCAAGAGAGGATTCGTCTCTCCCGGTCAATGGGAGTTAGTGTCGTAGAGTTAGTTCGGTCTTTAGTAAAGCCTCTACGCAGAGTATGTTGGAAGAAGTCCAACATTTATTGACTAAAGATTGATAGAAACTAACCGGAGTCAAGTTATTGGGGTTGACAGTTTGACCGTACCCCAGACTTGATCTACACAACACAATTTAGACGAAGAGACTATAACTGCGGAAATCATCACGGAAACAGTCAGGTGGTCCCGACAAGACTCTTGTCAATGAATCAACCACATAATGATGATTCCTGAAGCAGGGACGGCAACCACTGCTCGTGGTCACTACCGTATAGGGCTTCGAGCCCAACCTGTTGTAAGGGTCAGGCTGTAGGGTCTCACACAGAGTATAACGCTTCGTCTAGTAATAGGTAGAAATTAGTTAGGGAGAATATTTGCATTTGATGCAAAAGAAGAGATAATTGCATTTGATGCAATGTGGTAATTTAAGCTTAGATAGGGACTATTTTGCATTTGATGCAAAAGCGATTAAATGTGTATTAAATTGTTTAATACAATATTTAATAATATAAACACAAGGAAAAGTTCACGGGTAAGACGGGAATGTCCCGGTTTAGACCCAGGTTCGAACGGCGTCCAAATCGGACACCAAATGCTCAAGTTAGAGCCAAAACAGCCCAAAGTATCAGATCAGGCCAGGCCCAGACAGAACAGGCTGCCTGGGCTAGCCCAGGCGCTGCCTGGGCTAAGCCTAGGCTCGGCCTGGGCTAGCCAGGCACAAGCCTGGGCTTAGCCCAGGCTCGGCCTGGGCAAGCCCAGGCGCAAGCCTGGGCTAAGCCCAGGCGCGGGCCTGGGCGCGCCCAGGCGCGGGCCTGGGCTCTGCCCAGGCTGGTTAAAGCGCGCGCGGGTTGCGTGGGGCCCACCCATGGGCCCCACCTCTAGGGTTTTGAACCCTAAGTGTGCTGAATCAAATGACGGCTCAGTTTTTGCGAAAAACTAGCCTAGGGCTGATCTTTGGACACTCAATTGGAGGGTCAAACGAACTCCGATTGACGAACCGTTTTTTCCTATGCGTTCACGGTTGAACGCTTGTCGTATTGATAGGTTGTATCAATCCTGAAGCTCAATGGTGAGTGAGTTAAAATTCACGGAAGTTTGCACTTTGTGAAGTGCAAACTAACTTGATTTTAATTAACTCATCATTTAGTCCCACATCGCATTTTGAGAAAAGGGGAGAGTCCGCCGCCTATATAAATAGGGGTCTCCCCCCTTTCTCAAAACTCGTCCCAAGCTCTAGATCTGAGCGGCTCTCGTAAATGTTGGAGCACGCTCGGATCTAGGCTTAAATTAATATTTCTCTTCTCCCTAAATTTCTGCCTTACTCCTGCGGGCTCTAGCAAAGCCACAAAGGAGTTCGGATTCTGAATCTGAAATCTTGGCGGAGGTTTCACTCGCGTGAAACTTTCTTCGGCGCGTGGTTGGCTCGGTGGCACGGGGATTGATCGCCTCGGGATGCGGAGCGGTTCGGGGAGCGGTTCGGGGAGCGGTTCAAGGAGCAGCTCGGCGTGGGACGGGAGCAGCTCGGAAGACGGCGCGGAACATCTCGCCTGCTCCAGGGCTGAGATTCCGGGTATGTGTTTAAAGTATTTTATTAGCATTAGTTTAGTTTAATCGCAGTAGGCTAGATCCTTCTTGGGATGGTCAGATCCATCCCAAGTCGGCATAGATCTTGGCATAGGGTCTTGGACCTTAGGGCTAAGTTAAAAATGTTTTAACTGCATGTTAATTTAGTTAACATAGTTTTTCTTCCGCTGTTTTTGTTTTTCCTTTCTATGTTCCGTCCGACTTAGGACGGGACTAGAGTTTTGTGCCCTAAGGGACCGCAAATTCCCCAACAGTGGTATCAGAGCCTAGGTTTGCGTAGTCGATCTAGGTACTGCGATTTCATTAAACTTATTAATGCCTTTTAAATACTTTTAAATTTTTTAAAGTTATTAGATAATTTTAAAAATGTTTTTGAAGTTCAAAATTCTATGTGTTAAATTTTTGAACATGAAATTTTTTAAAATAACGTTTTAAAATTTATGTGATAATTTTTAAAACTAATTTTAAATGTTTAAAAGTTTAAAATTATTTTGGATGCCTAAAAATTTTTATATGATAAATTTTTAAGCATGGAAATTTTAAAAATGGTATTTTTAAATTTATGTGATAAATTTTAAAATTGATTTTAAAGGCTTTAAATTTATGCGATAAGTTTAAAATGTTTAAAATGTTTAAAAATTGTATATGATAAATTTTTGAACATGGAAAATTTTTAAAGTAATGTTTTAAATTTATAAGATATTTTTAAAACTGATTTTAAAAGTCTAAAAATTGTTTATGCGATAAACTTAGTATATTTAAATGTTAAATAGTTGTGCACTATCTTTATGCGATAAATTAGTGTAGCTTTATTTTAATGGCTTGTTAATCTTGTCCCTTATTTGATAACACAAGACAACCCTTTAGGTTAGCCATTAAAAATGATTAAAATTTATTACTTGAATTTTAATGACATGCTATGTTTTAATAAATCATTAACAACAATATTAAGACCTAATTCCTGATTAGGGTAGTCCTTTAAATGAATTTTCAATTCTAAATTGTTATAATTAATTTTCATTAAAGGACTTCGCTTCTAGCGTTGTTAATAAAATTTATTAAAATCCTAATAACGATTAGGGTAGCACGTGAACCTTATAGTTGATAAGGACTTAATAAAAGTTATTAAACAAATCCTAAAAATTTTGAATTTAAGGATTCAACTAGTTGATAGGATTAATTAGTTGTTAATAAAAGCTGTTTAGTCTATGGCATACATACAAAAATGACAAGCTTCATTCAATGGACCATGATCCAGTCAATGTGCTTGGCTAAGAGTTCTGGGTCAACCCTTGCTAGTCCAAGGGGTAGTGATCCTGGCTTAGTCAATTCCCTGGCTGAGTTCCGCTGGACCGCAATGTCGCGAATCACGATTGTATGACACCCTGGACTATATCTAAGTCAAATACGTTAATGATCTTTTTCAAGATTAGCCGTAGCCCTCCTTGTTTTAGGGGTTAGCAACTATAGGGCCCGTGTTACAGTTGTTGAGATACACTCAAGTTGTGACATGGCAACCTTGTAGAAACCAACTTCTTAAATACATAAGATGACATCTTGACTTGACCCAAACCGACGTTGTCGTGAATACACCGAGCAGCGGCGCAAATTTAGTCAAGGATGTGGTCTGCCTAGATGTAGTCTAAGACCTGACCCAAACCGACGTGTCGTGCATACACCGAGCTGAGGGGCAAGTCAGGCTAGACATGAAAACAAGGGTCCGACTAGACTAGACATTGTGATTTGGATGAGCACACTCATGATCACGAATGGCTAGGGGCAAAAACCGATTAAGAGAGTTATATCCGATATGATCGATGAAGAGTCATCTTCCGATCGCAGAGTCAATCAACTTGTTGAGCTACACTCAAGGTTGTTTAGACTCAAGGTGATTGGAACTCTTACCCATTAATTTTAATTCGATTAAATCGTTCGTTATTAAGCTTTAAAACGTTCATAAAAATAGTGGGAGGATATAGATAGATAAAAGCCAATCTACCTATATTTAATCTTGAACATATGCTAAAATTAGGGCAAGACTATGTTTACCGTAGGAATTAAAATATAATATTTTAATAAGTTAATTGGTCAAACATTGATTAATTGAATATCAAGTTAAATTCTAATTGATATAATTAAACTATATTCCCATTGACATTAAATGACCTTCTAAAGAACAGACTTAAGAAATATGATTTCATTGAGTTCTGGGTCCAACAAATAAATTAAAGCTACATGTCACTCGTCTCTATATGAGGCAGCTTGAACATATAGGACATTCAAAGTATGTTTCTCCCTACAACTTGTCGAGCTACCCTCAAGGTTGTATGGACAAACAATTTTGATCCGCAAAGTTCGAGAATTCGATCAAACCGTTTGAGTCGAATACGAGTGCATGAGCGGTGCAAGACTATGTATCCCAACCGGATCTTGAGACAAGCAACTTCTTGAGCTACACTCAAGATTGCAAAGCTCAAGCGTTTGGATACATAAGTTGCTTGCATAACTATTTATTTATGTTGATATCTAAATGTGATTTAGAAAAAGGAAGAAGGCACTTCGGAAAGTCAATAGAGTTAAATAGTTTAATTTATCATTAGTAAAGGCATAAGTAGGAGGAAATGAAAATGTGACATATTTTGATGTCACGATTTCAGAATAAATTGTTATACAAAAGACGTTTAACACATTTTGACGAATGTCGTCACATTGCTTCTGAAGTAATGTTTTGTGTTAAGTAATTTGTAAATAACTATAAATATATATATTAAATGTTAATATATAAATACACAAGATAGTAGCAAACTTATATGGTAAAATTAGACTAGGCCGTATCAAGAGATTAAGCTTCACAAGTCACATAAAGAAGGGTCTGACCTCTCGTATTATGAAGTCTACGGACACTTGTGAGTCTTAGCCTCTTAGATACAATGGCCGAAACCCATCTGTGAGACAGTGGGAGAATGAGTTGTCGAACTCAGTCTCGTACATACTGATGTACCCGAGTCTAGATTAACCAAAATAAGTTATTCGTATTAAGACACGTGTTCTTGATGAAACACAAGTCTGATAAAATAAAGAACGAAATGCCTAAAGTATTTAAACTGATTCGATTAGATCGAATGGTCAAATACTTAGCTACATAAAATCTTGTGTAATTAAAAGAAAATGTGATTTTCTCTCAGATCAAGTCTGTTAACACATCGGTGTGTTAAAAGGTATGAATCACACTTAATTAGATTTAGTGTGATCCATTGTAAGTGACTCTAAGTTAAGTCCTCCCTCTGGGTTAAGTCCCAGATAGTAATGCCTAGGTTTTGATAAAGTTCTATGAGGACATTATCAATAATATATTCAATAAATCAATCGTAAGGAAGTTGTATAATTACTCGAATCTCGTGAGACGGATTGTCGAGTTAGACATCATAACTGATGATGACTT
This sequence comes from Scilla litardierei, assembly GCA_030789695.1. NCBI lineage: Eukaryota > Viridiplantae > Streptophyta > Magnoliopsida > Asparagales > Asparagaceae > Scilla > Scilla litardierei. The sequence continues at coordinate 157,404,325 of CM061140.1, read as the reverse complement.
AGTCAACTTCTAGGATGAAATTCGGAGTAGCAACTCCGATTTAAAACTTGATGAAGGTCCGTGTGCGTAAATAAATTTGAGAATTTAGTTTACGTGCCCAAGGAAAATGTTTCCTCACTTTCTGCAAGTAAAACTTTAAGTTGAAAGATTGGTGCAGAAAAGAAAATAGTGAAGTACAATAATGTTGGACGTGAACGTTTTTCATCCTAATTTCTTTAAAACGGATTATGATGAAACCGGTTTCGCCAACAGATGTGTACAGATCTACTCGGACCAAAGCCGATGTAAAACGCTTAAGTTGACCATGAAAATTTGCGCATTCACTTATAAGTTCGTTTTTCTAAATATGATTTAGACGAACCAACTTATATGAATTAGCCAGATAGTTTTCAAGGTCAGTGGGAGCGTATAAATTACATGCGAGACATCAAAGGGATGGATCATTTATTTTGACAAAGTTATCAAAAGGCTTGATACTTTATCAGAAATAGATATGAGCCATTTGAAATGACCAATAACTAATTTAATATTATTATCGTAAGGTACGATGAACTGGATAAGATCCGGGAAAATAAAATATTATAGATTCCGATAGACCAAGTGAATTATTTGAATAAGATTCAAAAGGTTGGTCTAACATAAACATAGAAACCCCTTAAGTCTATAGTGTAGACGGTTTTAGCAGATCCACTCACGAAGGCTCTATCACATGAAGTCGGGAAAACTTATGTGTAAAAACGATATTAGATATCGAGATAAATGGGCCTGAGTGCAAGTGGGAGATGTAGGAATATGATGCCCTCAAGGCCATTTATTCCTGTGTGAATAGCACAAACATCTTGTTCGAAATAACAGTAAGCTGTTTGGTAATAATTTATCTAAGTCATATTGTAATGTAGTCAACATTAGATATCAACTTAGGTAAAGTCCTGAGACTTTATGCAAGGTCAAACGGGTATCGAGATGAGTATCTCGATCATGGAGAAACGTTTGACCGTCTGTAGCATAAGTCTAAAATGGTTCGTGGTCATAGATGTTTCGAGACAAGGATATCGAAACATCGGATAGACCATTGTGTCTTAGTCTTCACCGTTTAGCGATGGCGATGATCTCATGATCGCTTGACTTGGCGAAGTCGAAGACGAGACACAGGTGCTCATTAGAATGAGTTCACTGAACGATCCACTAGAGTTATCATATGGTTATATTGACCAATCTGTCAGTGATAACTCTGAGTGATGATAGGATAGTTGGTCTTTTGACTTGAGGTCATTTTGACAGACCTGTGCGTGAACGGTGCTACTTAGATCAACTGACCTAGCTTCGAGGCAAGGCCTGTCGAAAGGTCTTTTGATTGGGTGTCACTTGAAACGTACGAGGCGAGTAATGGCCAAGAGAGGATTCGTCTCTCCCGGTCAATGGGAGTTAGTGTCGTAGAGTTAGTTCGGTCTTTAGTAAAGCCTCTGCGCAGAGTATGTTGGAAGAAGTCCAACATTTATTGACTAAAGATTGATAGAAACTAACCGGAGTCAAGTTATTGGGGTTAACAGTTTGACCGTACCCCAGACTTGATCTACACAACACAATTTAGACGAAGAGACTATAACTGCGGAAATCATCACGGAAACAGTCAGGTGGTCCCGACAAGACTCTTGTCAATGAATCAACCACATAATAATGATTCCTGAAGCAGGGACGGCAACCACTGCTCGTGGTCACTACCGTATAGGGCTTCGAGCCCAACCTGTTGTAAGGGTCAGGCTGTAGGGTCTCACACAGAGTGTAATGCTTCGTCTAGTAATAGGTAGAAATTAGTTAGGGAGAATATTTGCATTTGATGCAAAAGAAGAGATAATTGCATTTGATGCAATGTGGTAATTTAAGCTTAGATAGGGACTATTTTGCATTTGATGCAAAAGCGATTAAATGTGTATTAAATTGTTTAATACAATATTTAATAATATAAACACAAGGAAAAGTTCACGGGTAAGACGGGAATGTCCCGGTCTAGACCCAGGTTCGAACGGCGTCCAAATCGGACACCAAATGCTCAAGTTAGAGCCAAAACAGCCCAAAGTATCAGATCAGGCCGGGCCCAGACAGAACAGGCTGCCTGGGCTAAGCCCAGGCTCGGCCTGGGCAAGCCCGGGCGCAAGCCTGGGCTAAGCCCAGGCGCCTGGGCAGCCCAGGAGCGCCTGGGCTCTGCCCAGGCGCGGGCCTGGGCAAGCCCAGGCCCGCCTGGGCTCTGCCCAGGGCCTGGGCAGCGCCCAGGCGCGGGCCTGGGCGCGCCCAGGCGCAGCCTGGGCTCTGCCCAGGCTGGTTAAAGCGCGCGCGGGTTGCGTGGGGCCCACCCATGGGCCCCACCTCTAGGGTTTTGAACCCTAAGTGTGCTGAATCAAATGACGGCTCAGTTTTTGCGAAAAACTAGCCTAGGGCTGATCTTTGGACACTCAATTGGAGGGTCAAACGAACTCCGATTGACGAACCGTTTTTTCCTATGTGTTCACGATTGAACGCTTGTCGTATTGATAGGTTGTATCAATCCTGAAGCTCAACGGTGAGTGAGTTAAAATTCACGGAAGTTTGCACTTTGTGAAGTGCAAACTAACTTGATTTTAATTAACTCGTCATTTAGTCCCACATCGGATTTTGAGAAAAGGGGAGAGTCCGCCGCCTATATAAATAGGGGTCTCCCCCCTTTCTCAAAACTCGTCCCAAGCTCTAGATCTGAGCGGCTCTCGTAAATGTTGGAGCACGCTCGGATCTAGGCTTAAATTAATATTTCTCTTCTCCCTAAATTTCTGCCTTACTCCTGCGGGCTCTAGCAAAGCCACAAAGGAGTTCGGATTCTGAATCTGAAATCTTGGCGGAGGTTTCACTCGCGTGAAACTTTCTTCGGCGCGTGGTTGGCTCGGTGGCACGGGGATTGATCGCCTCGGGATGCGGAGCGGTTCGAGGAGCGGTTCGGGGAGCGGTTCAAGGAGCGGCTCGGCGTGGGACGGGAGCAGCTCGGAAGACGGCGCGGAACATCTCGCCTGCTCCAGGGCTGAGATTCCGGGTATGTGTTTAAAGTATTTTATTAGCATTAGTTTAGTTTAATCGCAGTAGGCTAGATCCTTCTTGGGATGGTCAGATCCATCCCAAGTCGGCATAGATCTTGGCATAGGGTCTTGGACCTTAGGGCTAAGTTAAAAATGTTTTAACTGCATGTTAATTTAGTTAACATAGTTTTTCTTCCGCTGTTTTTGTTTTTCCTTTCTATGTTCCGTCCGACTTAGGACGGGACTAGAGTTTTGTGCCCTAAGGGACCGCAAATTCCCCAACAATGACCGATATGAAGCCCGTCACGAACGACTTACTCTAAAATCGACGATTCTAAAGAAGAAGCTAGAAAATCACGACGAAACGATCGAAAACGAAAGCTACGGAGACGAAAACCACACATGAGGAGAAAATCCTCCAAAACATATATATATAATATAGATAATCCGGATACATGAAAACCAGTCGTTACACCTCCATTCTTCAACGGTACCAACTACGGGTACTGGAAATGCCAGGTGGAAACTTTCCTCCGGAGTGCTTCACTATGGAGGGCCATGATGAAGGAATACGTCGAGCCCACCGAAGAAGATTTCGAGAAGTGGACTCCCGCGGAGATCGCCGCGGAGGTAAGCAATGCTAAGGCAATGAACGCCTTGCAATGTACTTTGGAGCCCGAGGACTTCAACAAGATATGCACATGTAAGAGTGCATATCAAATATGGAACTCCCTCCTTATTTTGCATGAAGGGACTAGTAGGGTAAGAGACTCTAAACTCGTAGTAGTTAATAGAGATTATGAGTTATTTCATATGCTACAGGGTGAGCAGATGAAGGAGTATTATGCTCGCTTCGTCGACATCACAAACGAGTTGGAGGCTCTCGGTAAAACCTACACCCAAAAGGAGAAAGTCTCGAAGATTATCGATGGACTTCCTTCTTGTTGGGAGAAACGGACCTTCGCCATCGAGGAAGGTAATGACATGAAAACTTATACCGTTGTTCAACTAATGGGTACCTTAATGTCATACGAGGTACGCAAAGATAGCAAGTTGAAGTTGTAGGACAAGATGAAGTCCTACCTAAAGCAAGATGAGCCAAAAAAGAAGGCTATTGCTTTCAAGGCCGCTCCATCAACTTCCACATCAACCGATGATGAAAACTCGGAAGACGAGTTGGACTTGGAGTCCATGGCACTCATGGCGAAGAAGTTCAACCGGTTCTTCCGGAAAGGTAACTTCAAAAATAAATCGAAGTTTAGTTCTACTAACGCCTCCTCTCCATTGTGCTTTAAATGCAACAAGCCAGGACACATGAAAGCGGAGTGTCCTCTAAACAAGCAAAATGAGACGTGGAAGGCGCCGAAGTTCGACAAGTCCAAGAAGTACAAGAAAGGGTACAAAAAGGGGCTTGTCGGGACATTAACCGACTCCGAGGACTCCTCAAGCGGAGAGTCAGACGATGAGCAAGTGAAGCAAGCACACATGTGCTTCAGGGCAAGAGAGGAGCATGATCAAGGATCTTCCTCCTCCGATGATAGCGACAACGAAGGCGATGAGGTAACCATGGATGACCTTAGAAATGCTAATGAGCAACTATGGTCTAAATACTCTAAATTAGTAAATAGATATACTAAGGTAAAAGACGATTTAGCTAGCATCCAAATCTCGCCTAAAACTATCATCACCAACAACGACACCGTTGTTGAAGAGTTGAGAAATGAGATTGTAAATCTCAAGTCTCAACTTGAACATGTTAGCATTGAAGATTCGGAGGAACACAAGATAGCGGATTTGACTTCTCAAAACTCGACTTTGAGTATTGAGAACGAGAATCTCAAATCTCGTGTTTATGTGCTCACATCGCAAGTATCCACTTTGGATGCTTCTATGTGTTCTCTCAATGAGAAATATGAGTGCCCATTGGGTCGAATCAATGAATTCAATAAGGGTAAGGGCCATTTGGATAATATCCTAAATGACTTACTTCCAGCCAAAAACCACATTGGCTTGGGGTATAAGTTGGGAAATTCATCCAAGTCAGCCACTACCTTTGTTAGGCCAACTTCCGATGCTTCGACGAGTGGTAGCAAACACTCTATTGGTAGTTCAACTACCAATGGTGCTTCCTCCTCGTACACACCCTCGTTTGGAAAGAAACCCACTTTGGGTGGACCTCCAAAGAAGGGTCATGCTTATATGTACACCAATACCATGCCACGTAGGAATACACGTCCTACTCCACCGGCTCACACATATGATGATTTTTATGCACCACATTCATGGGCACGTGCACACCATGTGAGACACCCTCACGCACGTGTTCCCCCACATGCATATGTTCACCCACATCATCGTATGAATAATTATCCACATGCACCATTTCATCATGTTCCTTATGCCTATCCACGACATGCATCACGTAGAAATCAACAACGCATGCATGCACCCAATAGGATGAGGGCTCCCAAAATATTCACAATTTGGACCCCCAAAGGACACAAGCATGGATGAAAAACAAGTTTACATGAATGCTTATTTTTCGAATGTTGTGCATAGTAGTAATTATGTGGGGAAGCCTAAGTCCAATTGGACTTGGCTTCCAAAGGTCTAATCTTTTGGACCCAATGACCTTGGGTACCATGATACGATATTTCATATCTATAGGTACTCAAGAGAAAGAAACGGAGCAACAACGTTAAATTTAGCTCCAAGGGGAATTGGATACTCGATGGCGGGTGTTCAAAACACATGACGGGTGACGCTCAATTGCTCTCCGGAGTGGTGCCCATCGCAAATGGGAACCGGGTAGTCTTTGAAGGCAACGAGAGCGGAACCATCATAGGTGTTGGTAAAGTGGGTAATCCTTCTAAACCCCTAATAAGTGATGTTTACCTTGTTAAAGGATTAAACCACAATCTTATTTCAATAAGCCAACTTTGTGACAAAGGTTACAAAGTTAGCTTTGCGAAAGGAATGTGCCATATTTTAAGAAAAGATAATAATGAATTATTGTTTTCCGGCACACGCCATAAGGATATATACATCCTAGATCTTCCAAGATCACATGAACAATGTCTCATTGCCAACACAAGTGAACAACACTTATGGCATCGACGTTTTGGTCATGTGAACTTTGGAACACTTTTTAAGCTTTCCAAGTTAAATTCTATTAGAGGCTTCCCTAAGCTTGTCTTTTAAAAGAAAAGCTTTTGTGACTCGTGTCAACGAGGCAAGCTTCCAAAATCTTCATTTAAACCTAAGAAAAACATTTCTTCTAAGCGGCCTCTAGAGCTATTACATCTAGATTTATTTGGGCCGACTAGAGTTGCTTCATTAGGTAATGCTAGATATGGACCTGTCATCGTTGATGACTTTTCTAGGTTTACTTGGGTATTTTCATTATGTAATAAAAATGAAGCTTTTGAAAACTTCACAATATTTGTTAAGAAAGTACAAAATCTCATTGGAACCACCATTGTCACTATTCGTAGTGATCATGGAGGGGAATTTGAGAATGAGTCTTTTGAGACATTTTGTGATGAAGTTGGTATTACACACACCTTCTCTTTCCCTCGTGCACCTCCTCAAAATGGTGTAGCTGAGAGAAAGAATAGGACGCTAGTGGAGTGTGCTCGCACGATGCTTGATGATAGCCAACTTGGCCATCAATTTTGGGCGGAAGCGGTACACACTGCTTGCTATGTGTTTAATAGAATACTTTTGAGGCCCGGCACTAAACAAACTTGTTATGAATTGTTGTTTGGTAGGTTGCCTCAAGTTAAACATTTTCGTGTTTTTGGTTCAAAATGTTTTATTAAGAACACGTATGGTTGTTTGGACAAATTCGATCCAAGATCCGATGAGGGGATTTTTGTTGGATATTCCTCACGTAGCAAAGCCTACCGGATATACAACAAACGAACCTCAACGATCGAGGAATCGCTTCATGTGTCATTTAATGAAGGATTTGTTTCAACTAGAATTACTAATGATGATGACTCTATGGATGTCTTATGTGATTCAATTGGTAATTCTAATAATTTTATTGATTCTATTGAGACTAACCCAACTAATGAAGTTGTTAAGAATGTTCCTAGTGATCAAGGTATTCCCAAACGGCTTCATACCGTTCGTGACCATCCTCATGAGCAAGTCATTGGCAATATCCATGATAGTGTCAAGACGAGATCGCAAGTGAACCACTTCGCTCATTGTGCCTTTGCCTCCTCGATAGAGCCAAAGAATGTTAATGAAGCATGCGAAGATAACGCTTGGATCCTTGCCATGGAAGAGGAACTCATTCAATTCGAGAGGAATGAGGTTTGGGAGCTTGTTCCATTGTCATCGAAGAACCACACCGTCATAGGGACAAAGTGGATCTTCAAGAACAAGACCGACGAAAACCAAGTCGTCGTCCGGAACAAAGCTCGGTTAGTAGCTCAAGGCTACCGTCAAGAGGAAGGTATCGATTTCGAAGAATTCTTTGCTCCGGTAGCTAGATTAGAATCAATTAGATTATTATTGTCTTTTGCATGCCATAAGGATTTTAAATTATTTCAAATGGATGTTAAAAGTGCGTTTTTAAATGGAGATGTTGTTGAGGAAGTTTATGTTTCTCAACCTCCGGTTTTATAAATGAAAAATTTCCAAATCATGTTTTTAAACTTAAGAAAGCACTTTACGGTTTGAGACAAGCTCCTCGAGCTTGGTATGACCGTTTAAAGAATTTTCTTTTGGATTTGGGTTTTAAAATGGGAGAAGTTGATTCCACATTATTTGTTAAGTATTCGAATAATGATATAATTTTAGTTCAAATATATGTTGATGATATCATTTTCGGTGCTACTAACTTTGCTCTTTGCGAAGAGTTTTCTAATGTGATGAAGGATCAATTTGAGATGAGCCACATGGGTGAGCTCAAGTATTTCTTAGGTCTCCAAATTCACCAAATGGACGATGCAATCTTCATCCACCAAACGAAGTATACGGTGGAGTTGCTTAAGCGATTTGGAATGAAGAATGCCTCCGGGAAAAAGACTCCAATGAGCACGACTACGCATCTTGATAAGGATACGAGCGGTAAAGATGTAGACATTCGTCTATATCAAGGTATGATATGTAGTTTACTATATCTTACCGCAAGTAGGCCCGATATTATGTTTGCCGTATGTGTATGTGCTCGTTATCAGTCTCAACCTAAGGAATCTCACTTAGTAGCGGTAAAACGTATTTTCCGTTATTTAAGTTACACACTTGATTTTGGATTACTTTATCCAAAATCTAGCACGTATGAGTTAATCTCATATAGTGACGCAGATTATGCGGGATGCAAATCCGACAGGAAAAGTACTAGTGGCACTTGCCATTTTATAGGAAATTCTCTTGTCTCTTGGTTTTTCAAGAAGTAGAATTCCGTATCACTTTCAACCACCGAGGCGGAATATATTGCCGCCGGTGCCGCGTGTGCTCAAGTTCTTTGGATGAGACACACTTAAAGACTTTGGTATAAACTGTGATACTTGCCCTATCATGGTGGACAACCAAAGTGCAATATGTCTCTCTAAGAACCCGGTACACCATTCCCGTTCGAAACACATAGATGTCCGACACCATTTCTTAGATGATCATGTTGCTAAAAAGGACATCATATTAGTGTACGTTGAAACCCAGAAGCAAATCGTCGATATTTTCACAAAACCCCTAAAGGAAGACTCCTTTGTGCGGTTACGTCGAGAATTGGGGATTATGGGTGAATCCGAGATTTAGGATTCATATGTTTTCAATAATCTTGCATGCTATTCAATTCTTTATATTTAATCATGCTAGATTAATTGAAATTTTTCTGGATTTTCGGTGAATTTTCGGAATTTATGCTCGATTTGTTCGTAAACGTCAAATTTCAGATTTTCGATGTTTAATGGGGTAGTATAATGATTAATGAGAGTATTTTGATGTTTCGTCCAAGTGCGATTAGGAGAGAAATCAAAATTTCAAATTTTTCAATTTTTGGACTCTCTTAGTCGGTCCAAGTTCATTGGCCGACCGACTAGATTAAGTTCTAGTCGGTCAGTGGATGAGCTTCGACCGACTAATTCTCGTCTGTATTTTTGGCTTCAGTTACTGTTTACAACTAGTCGGTTCAAGCTCATTGACCAACCGACTAGATCGTGATCTAGTCGGTCAATGCTTGAACTGTGACCGACTAGTTGTGACGGGGACTGAATTGTCTTTTCGAATTCCGACCGACTTATACTCGATTCGATCGACTTAATTCACTTCTAGTCGGTCGTTTTCTATTATCCAGCTCAAAACCCCCGAAAACCCTTGGTCTTCCTTCTCTCCCTCCGCCGTTTTCCGACCAACTCTGGCCTTCCCCACCGTCGCCGTCCGTCGTTCAGCCTCCCTAGGTGATCCTCCTCCCTCTCCTAGCTATCTAGGGTTAGTTTTCAGCTCTTAGGGTTAGGGTTTCTAGTTCTATTTAGGGTTAGGATCTAGCTTATTTCGGCTAGGGTTTAGATTTCTAGGGTTCTTGATCTCATTGCTTGATTGATTGCGTCATGTCATGCCGCGCTTATGGCCTGTACACGCATTCCGATCCGTCCTACGAGCCCCTCGCCTATGACCGTAGAACCATCCCCTACGGATCCCGATCAACCTACG